>OX424467.1:15343939-16546991 GCA_949152455.1 Lithophane leautieri
ATGTGCCATTTTAGACTTTACTGCACACAGTGTGGTAAAGAATCTTATTTGAAAACTGATAAACATTTTTAGACCTCGATAGTATGTTCTACCCTTAATAATTGCAAGGATACGCGTTTGAGTATGGATTAGACAAGGCATAGAGCGAGGCGATAAAATAATAAATTATAAACTACCTGTAAAAGCACAGAGACAGTGATACGAAACGTGTACACCACTAATAATGTGTTACAATTAATATAATAACAATACCCATTCCTAACAAGAAGATCTGAAACTAAGAAATCTCATCAATATCAAAAGTCGTTTTTCAAACTGGGCTAAGAATTAGCACTTTTTGAACATTAAAATTACATAGAACAATCCCCCAAAACTTGTGCTTTAGCTGGGAAGAAGTGGCGCAGCAAACTCCTCAGCAGTACAGCTGTCTGTTCAGTTAAAATTATATATGAGAGAAATGTGGTCCTTTTAGGGGTTTATTCATAAACGATGATTTAAGTTAAGTGACGTTCAAACGTTAAAAATGTATGGTTAAACAGTCGCTAATCATTACTTAACTTTAAGCAACGTTTATAAATAAAGGGGTTAAAGGCCCAAATATTTTCTACAAGCATGCAAGCACGCATTCAAAGTGACAGATTTTATAGTAAATTACAGTTTGAATATCACAGTTGTATTGACAGTGACACACACAGAGACCGAATAAATATTAAGGGCCCATCCTACCTCAAATTGCTTAGCATGATCCTCCGTTATGCCGAAAATCATCATCTGCTAAAGCTGCAAAGCTGCAAAAGGCTAGCTTTTCCCAACCATGTTGGAGTCGGCTTCCAGTCCATCCGGATGCAGCTGAATACCAGCATTTTACATGGAGCGACTGCCTATCTGACCTCCACAACCCAGTAACTGGGTAATACGATACCCCTTGGCAAGACTGGTTGTCAGACTTTCGGGTTTCTGACGACCCGTAACGACTGTCAAAGATCCACAAATGACAGCCGGGACCAACCGTTATGCCGAAAATACTGCAGCATTAATTTTAAAATAAATATATGTTAAGGTTGAGGATTGATGCTAGGTCCTATGTTTGACGAAAAGACGATTACAAAAAATTTTGACGAGAGAAAAAAAAACCAAAGATAAATAAGTTAGTTAGCTAAACCGAACTATAAACCGCCTGTAATAAGAAAATACTTCAAATTAGATTATGAAACTTTGCATAATAACTGAACAAACTATAAAGCAGGCCTTCGGATTTTTTCTTTTTTGACTTACCATTATTTTCATCCTAAAAAGCAATTACCTAAACTATTCGAGGCTTGGACCCGCTAGCGCTCCACTCCGTCTCACTCTCATTCAGGCCGCGAGTAGTATGGTGCGAGCGAGTTAAAAAGTGAATTTGAGCTGAGGTAGGGTAGGCCCTTAAAAGCAAATAAAACAGAATTTTACCTGTACCGGTCTAAACCGCAGCGCTACGCCAGAGTACTGTTACGTCAATTTAGCATCGTTTAACCGACAAATGAGCATTAAGTTGTGTTAATAATACATCAATGACAGAATTATCAACTGTCACTTAAAAAGTTAAATATCCTAAAACACGCCCATTCTGAAACTGTCGCCGGTAATTATGTTCTCTGTACCTGCAGACCACAATCCAGCTCGTTCCTAATGAGGCATTTAAATGTTGTCAGTTGCCAGTTGCCACCCAACCACAGGCACGTACTGCAAAGTATTCTTCTACAATTAGTTAATCAAGTAATAATCCAAGCATTGAACTTGCATCAAATTCTTAGAAAATTACTTTGTAACACCTTGATGTTAATATTCTGGTCAACAACTAGAGCATCAATATAGTACCTATTAGCTCTTTAGATCAGCATAAAGTTCACAAAAAATGCATTTTTCGTTTTGCCCATTTCACACCGTGACTGCGTAAGTGGTAACAAATACCGCCCAAGAATTAAAAAAAATAAAAAAAACCAAAAACACCTGACGCCATTTTGTTTTCTTCGCAATTAGAGTATATTAAAATCCCTCCCTCTCTGTCTATTTTCTTGTTATTAGAAAAGGACGGTTTGATTTTGAGGAATTAGTAATTGGTTGCAAACCCTAATTTCTCGAAATGTGGTTGGAAAAACTTGAGTGGATATCGACTAAAGTTCGTAGTATTGTTGTCCACGCAGAGGTCCTGGAAACATTATAATTTCTATGGTATAAGCACACGCTAAATGTTCTGCGGAACCCGCGGTTTACTGGACCTAGGGTATTTTTTATTTATGTCTGTATCGACACTAGGAACAGCGGTTAGGGATGTGCCGTTTTTTGAACACTCTAAATTATGGACAAATCTTACTGTAATTATTTTTATAATCCAAAATAAAATAACCATTGTCAATTTTTGACTCAGATGTTTCTTTCGTACAAATTAATCCAGGTAGTTAGTCATCATCTGCCTAGCCTTTTCCAGTCGGCTTCCAGTCTAACCGGATGCAGCTGAATACCAATATTTTACATGAAGCGACTGCCTATCTGACCTCCACAACCCAGTAACCGGGTAATACGATACCCCTTGGTAAGACTGGTTGTCAGACTTTCGGGCTTCTGACGACCCGTAACGACTGTCAAAGATCCACAAATGACAGCCGGGACCAACGGCTTAACGTGCTTTCCGAGGCACGGAGGAGTCTCGATATGTAAAGATGGTCACCCATCCACGGACCAACCCCGGCAAGCGTAACCTGAGGGATCGACCCGTGCGGCTGTTATTACGTAGCCACGAGTAACTTATGTATTACGGGGAAAACTGTAGGTATCCCAAAACTTTCTTGAATATTTCAAACAATGTGTTCCTTTTTTATCGTTTACCACATACTTATATTGTCAAAATCTGACATTGAAATAGACCCGTTGTACAGTCACGGACTTTAATTGATGAGCCACTTGGCACTGTTCGTATTTTAGCCGTGTAATGCAAATCGGGCTTAGTCGGTTATTCTCGTACATCCAGATACGGAAAGTCATGTCTTCGTATTAAAGAAGATGAAAATTTTATTTAATATCTTTACCGGTTGGCGAACCTGAAAGCCGGAACTACAAACTTGACAGCAGAGTCACTACCCAAAGCCAACCAATAACAGGTCTAGCAACCGTAACCTAGCGACGATTGTTTTAGCGCAGCCATAGTAACGTTAGTGTACGGAGAAATTTTAATTACTCATTTCGACAAATTCGAAAATAATGTCTCTGACATCGACATTTCAACTGTCACTGTATTCGGATAGGTTTTCAGAATTATCTAGTTAATGAGCTCTGATTCAAAGGAGGTCAGTATCAAATAGATTGGATAAACATTGTATTTATTTTTCATTGAGAACTAGCCAACCTTAGTCAACCTCTATCGATAAGACTATTTCCGATTACTAGTAATTTGTCATTTTGTTTACGAGCATGCGATTTGAGTTCGTGTTTAATCGTGTAATCTCGTGAATGCATGAAACAGCAAAATTTAAAAGTTTGAAAGTGGCTCATCAATTAAAGTCCCTGACTGTACATAAAAGATCCTAAGTACTAATATTAGTAAAAAAACCTGTGTGGTCTGAGTTAACAATGGCCGACCAACAAAACAAATGGACAAGCAATCGTTTCCTCTAAACTGTCATGTCACAAAAACGAAGCGGCTTTGACCAATCAAACTCGTCGGCTAGGGCGCTTTCGGAAACCTATCCCTATGCTATTAGTTACATTCTTAAAACAAAGAACACGAAGAAAGAAATTATTGGAACCTAATTACCTACAAATGATTTAAAACTAAGTATCACAAAATCCACAGAAAAATTGTGCTATTTCCTGTCCCCCTATTTCCATTGAAGTTATCGATGAACGCGAACCGATCGCAACCCTATGAAATGTAAAATTCCGCACAAACATTTCCAAATACTATTTATACCACGTTCCGAGATTCCCGCAAAGTGCGGACCATTGCACCTTTCCTGGTAGACGCCATATTTTTTACTGTTGCTATGTTCGAGAGTTGCTAATGTCTTAAGGTTGATGTTCCGATCGGCCGCCCATACATTTTTAAATTTGACTTTACGCTAAATATAGACACTCTTTGTTAAAAACGAATCATTTTATCACTTTTCTACAATGAAATGTGTTCGCAAACGACCTTTTTAGGAAATAACTTACATTAATAACTGAGAAAAACGATGACGAAATCCAGGCAAAATTTGACATTTCTTTACATGTGTGGGTTCGTTTTGACAAGCAAAATATAGCGCCATGTTTGTTGTAGTTTAGAAATTGCAGCGCTAGATGGTGTCCTGGCGATATTATAATTCTGATAAAACAATATATAATAAGATAATTGATCTATTTTATTTTCTACCTATCATTTAAAAAAGAAACATTTCATTACCATAACACTCACGACCTTAGACGGCAATGTAAACAATTTTATTACATAATTATTATTGTTGTGCGGCAACATTTAAAATATCATTACTCGTAGACGCGACGTTGCCGTACTTCCTATCCTTGAGTACTTGACCTAATCGACATTGACACACGTTGCCAAACTTCGTTCGCTCGTTTCGTAATGATTGAAATGTAACAAAAATACATTTTCAAGTTTCTCGCTTGATGCACTAGGATTTGCGCGCGGAATTTGTTGCGTGATAAAATGTGATGCTATTTTCATTAATTCAAATTGCATTATTTCTAGTAGGTATTTGATACCAATTGAATAGAAATAATGCAATGTATACTAGGTATAATAATTTTATTAATTATTCAAAATATGCTATTTTATTGTAAAATAAAAGTAAGTACCATATTTCGGCGGTATTAAAACAGCCAGTTGGCCCGTGAGTTGGGTTTTAGACGCTAAAATCTCGTCACAGTAGTTATTACCTACGTATCCGGTCGATGCTGACAATTTGTATATTTTTTGGTCAACAATAAATTAAATTATTACAATTCGGTAAGCCACCAAAGTAGTCTCAAAATCCAAATTACAGACATTACTAAATCGAAGAATGGGTGGCGCAGTCATGGGATATGGTTTTGCCAGGTTATGTAAAAAAAACCTTGTATGCATTTTACAGACAGATAAACATTTTTTTTTTTTGTGATGTCTCGTCAGCCCCGCTATTATTATTATACTCTGGTCACGTGCCTCGCAGTTTCGTCGGCGGCCGGCATGGTGTGGTGCGTTCAGAAACAAACAAATAATTGAGTTTCTTACTTCAAATAGAGGTGATTTATTGTTTAAAAATAAATAAATAAGTATCTCATTCATTGTCGACCAATATTCTACCAGGAATCTAAAGATAAGTAAAATTTTACAATACATTTTATTATTCTATTTTCTCAGGATGTGTTAGAGTTCTGAACGTAATCGCCACAATAATGAATTCTGCATCTGCATCAGTTGACAGATTATCTTACAAGACTTCGACTCCGTGCTGTTTATATGGTTGTGAAATACGATACTATTGGATTTTATTCAAATACTGTGTATAATAGTAACACATTCTTTTTCTTATTCATTATTTCAGATTTAGATTATGTCTACAATGTCTACTCGAACCAACAAACCGGCGTACAAACGACACCGTTATTGTGTATCTTTTATGTTTACAGATTTGCAAAAGCCGTATTACCACTCCATGTCACAATCATGTAAAGGATATTCTATATAAAAAGAATATTTGTACAAAAGACATGTTATATGGGCAGCAAAATGAGAATGTGGCAAAAAGTATGTTCATGCAACAATATAATAAAATTGTCAGGCCTTCAGGTCTTTTTATTGATGAAGAATTTGGATGTTTAGCTGGCAGTCCAGATGGTAAGTTTACTATAAAAAGCTTCGATTTTATTTACTATATATTTGGAAAATGTAGAAAATTATAATACTAGTTATAATCGCGAGAGACCAAAGATTACGAGCACGATAGGCGATTGAATTTCTTGTATCAAATGTCATGAAGTGCTTCATTTCATTGTTATATATTTTGTGTCAATTTGTTACAGGTATACTTAATTGAAAATGAGAGAGCTGTTATTGAGATCAAGTACTTTCCATCATTGGCGAGGAAAAATCAAAGCCTAGATGCAGGTGCAGTAGAAAAGAAAAACTTTGCTCTAAAATTGGATAATAATGTTTTAGTTATGAATAAAAAGCACGATTATTACTATCAAGTAAGTTGATTAATTTTTTTTAATGTTTGTATTGGACTGCTCTTGACCTCGAACACGCCTGATGGAAAGCGATAGATGAGGTCTATGATGGAACGAGCAAGCCCAGAAGATGCCTGTTCACTTTTGTTTTGAAGGCTGATGGGTTATACGTGGAAGGGAAACACAGATGCTGGCAGAGAGTTCCACACTTTGGCCGTGCGCATAATAAATGTGGAAGAGAAGCACTTAGTGGGACTAGATGGTATATCGACCAAGTGCGGATGGTATTCTATATAATTTATTTCAGTATCTAGTTTTCTCATATTATAATTAAAATCTATTTCAGGTTCAAGGACAAATGCGTGTCAGCAAAATGGATAAGTGCTACTTCATATGTTTTATTTCAGTCACTGAACCTTTGACTGTGATAGAAGTTTGTCGAGATAATGAATTTATCAGCAATATGATACCGAAGCTATTAGACTTCTTTAAAAACTGTATTTTGCCAGAAATAATTTTGAGACGTGTTCAGAAAAATGCGAAATGTATAGATTTGAATGGTAAGTATGTACCAGTATCTATTACTAGGTATTACTTTCGTTTATTTACTTTATAAATTGTATCAATTAATAAGTTATTATGTTATTCTAGTGAAAAATCGTACTTCAACATCAATATCTGTTGGAAATTCGAGTCCATTTTAGAGCAGCTTTGGAGATTGATGGTAAATAACATTTTGAAATGACTATTAAATAATATTCGTCAAAAGTAAGAAATATACTAAGTAAAGTTATTTTTCTTTGCAGCAGCTGTGTAGCAGTGGTTTCAAGACAAGAAGAAATGATTTTTGTTCAGTTGTATTTTTGTAGTAGTTTGTTTAGAATCAACATTATCATTGTATATTATTTTTTATTTGTATTTACTGTAAAAGGTGAAATAATACTTTATTGAACTCAGTAAGCTGCTCTTTAGATTTTTGTTTTACTAAAAACTTTTGTACATAAAAGTGCTTTAGACATTATGAAAATATTGTTTCGCCTTCCTGGTTATAATCGCATACAAAATTTTGTATTTTATTCGATTTGTTGTTCTCTTGTTTATAAATTATATAAAGTTTCTAACATATTTTTGTAATGTCTGTAATTATTGTAATACTTGGTTATGTTATAAATGATGTATCATTGTGTCACTTCAAATAGTTTTGTTTTGATAGTTAATTTAATTAGTGTAAGGTAATAAAATTAAATACATATGTTATTGTACATATTGTTGACATTATTTATTTCCCAAAATTATTTATCAATTAAATAGTTTTCGCCTATAAATACAACTTTTATTTTCCTAAAAATAGTCTTACAAAAAAGTTCAGCCCACTTTTTTAAATACACGCCATCTAGTGTTCAATCTTTGTAAACGTAGGGAATACGTATGTGTGTGTAAAAGACTGTATATTCAATGGTAGATGTTATTTTCTGTTTTTGTGTCTAATTGGGTGGATTTTGAGGCATTACTATGACCAAGTTCAATAAAGCGTAATGGCTGATTTTCGCAAAGATTACTCCTACGACTTAGTAATGCTCCAATTTCACGTAAAACAAAATAAACCAAAAATGCTGACTTCAGCGCCATCTAGCGGGAAAATGGCCCGGAACAGACCGTATGTTCCTCCTTAATTTAATGTTTGTGTGCTACGAGAAAATTGTATGTGACATTTTATAATTATTACATAATGGTGTGTATTTGTCAGCGTTTAGTATGTGGCTCGTGGTAGTATGTGTTAGTTTGTTGTGGTTGGCTCACTAAAGACATTAATGGTATGTACTTCGCTATAGGTTATGGTAGAGTTGAATGTAATTAAGTATATAACAAGGAACCTATGTAATTAGTCGTAAATCGCACCTATGCAGTTTAGAGAAGTAGATTAGCTAATTGTTGGTTCTTGCAATATGTAGAGTTCCAGAACTTCTACACACAGTGAGCAAGATGGACGTTAACTCAAATAATGGAAGGCGTAACGCGAACTTATTTCGAGCCACTCCCGCCATAATCCGCTCGTCCATTAAGGGCGCAGCTTCAGAGAAGGTTCTAGAAGCCGTGTGAGAAACAGACGTGCCCGTCGTCTGTTTGTTATACGGTTTCTAGAACCTTCTAGAAGCTGTTCTGTTTATGAGGTTGTCTGTCAGGCGTCCGTCAACCAGGCTCCGCACCAAACCGTTACAATTTACGAAACCTTTTCTTCGCCCCGAAACTCTATTGCTTTGTACAGTCGCCAGCACATCAAGCTACTACAATCTGTCAAATTTCTTTAACAGATTTTAAACTTTATCGCTAAAGCATTAGGTTCAAGGTTGATTGGGAAAGTTTGACAGTTTCGGGTAGCTTGATGTGCTGGCGTCTGTACATATAATATTATGATGCGTGTCCATTAAAACGGCTTATAAATCAACTTATGGAGTGGACCTACCATGGATTTTCACCAACATGGAACACGAAACCACGGGGAGGAAGTAACACATAAATAATCAAAAAACATGAATAAAATAAGATTCTCATAATTTGCTTACCTAATTGCACGTGCTGCCACTCCATACCCATCAGTTGAGGCTCAAGGGGTGGAATTACCTGAAAAAAAAAAACAAACGGAATGAACATCGTATACCTATTTCTGAAGATTTTTTCCAAAGATTATTTTCCTTTTCTGATTTCATTTTCTGGTCAGCAAACTATCACATAAAACTTACTTATTAGGTACCTAGTAGGCCAACAGAAGTGAAGACTTAAAACTGGTATTAGCGCCATCTATATTCTATAGCCCAGCACAATGCGAATCATAACTTGACCCCCTACCAAAAATCGCTCAAAGCGCAAAAAAAAACTGTCACTTTAAAAAAAAAGTTTTTAATGAATCCTTTCTTTTATAAACTATTACCGTTCATACCGTTGTTCGTTCTCCCTTAATCTCAAAGTACCTAGATCGTTCTACATTTAGTCACATCTCAAGCTCAGTTCAGTACTCGATAGAGCCAGCCCAATTATTTTCACAAACGGACTGTATACTAAATATCATTTCTAATACATTTAGGTATTCCTATCTGTTCTAACGAATGCACCCGCCGCGCTATGCAGATCGCAGCAGCTTTGATTTACATTCTACCTTGTTACCAAGCCGTAGGAAAAAACCTACGACGTACAAGTACACCGCTTACGAAGTTACACGAGCCACTTTCGGCAAATTTCGTCGAATTTCCGTTGCGACTCGTGACCAATTTTCGATAAATTCTGTTTTGTGAATGGATTGGCAGTTCGGAGAATTTTGGCAGTTCGTGATGGTTCGAAATTCAAAAGTCACTGACTTAGTTGTCTTTTTTTGGATGCCATGAAATTCATTGATATGCGTTTGGAAATGTTAATCTTATTCTATTTTTAACCAACTTCCAATAAGGAGGAGGCTCTACGTTCGTCTGTACATAGGTTTTCTTTTTTTATGTGTGTGTTCATTGATATTTTCGTCTATTGTGGACCGATTTTGAAAATTCTTTGTTCATTTACTAGAGAAAGCTTGCTTGGTGGTCTTCTACAAATTTTATTAACTTTGGTTAGGTAGTTTTTGAGTTAGCTTCAATAATACGTATTTTTCGCACTTAGTCTATGTGGATGATGATAAAATAACTTCCTGTCAGTGTTATTTACATAGTGGTTTTTGAATCTGTGTGGGGAAGGTACAACAACTAATATTTTATTTATTTTTATTTTTTAATCACTACATATAGTGAAAAATAATTTTCATTTCGAAAGTCGGTGGCTAAAAACGAAAAGTCTAAACCAAAAACACCAACTTCCGAATTGAAAGTTATTTTTCACTATGCAGTGTTTTTTTTTTTAATTTGGTCAGTTTATTTTTTATTTTTAAATCTTTTTGTGTAAAAAGTTTCGTTTTTTGCAATTGGCAGGTCAGTGTCAGGTTGCATCAAGATCAAGAGATCAAGATATTCGCGATTGTAACAAATATGTATGTTTAGTGAATTATAATACATCTCTCTAAGTTAGATTTGTTCCACTGAATGACTTTTTCATGAAATCATGACATTTGAGAATAAATCTAACTTAGAGAGATGTAGTATCAATACATATTATAAATTAAAGTCGCTTTTCGTGTTTGTCGGTATATCCGCGTTGTTCTTCTAAACCACGGAACAGATTTTGATGAGGTTTTCACCATCGCGATCGTCTAGAGAATTTATTCCGGAAGGTTTATGTTTATAATACGTTATTATTAAAGTTTATTTATTTTTATGGTACATCAACACAGTACAGATTTTATCTAAGAGCATCTCGATGTTTTGTCAATTCATGAAAACCGTGCGAAGCAGGAGCGACAATGTAAAGTGTTATGGTCGCGGATCATATTTAGTGGGCTACCTTTGCCGGTCAACCATATTACGTATCGCAAAAGTATTTCCTCACTCCTACGAATATAAAATTATTTAAGGCGGTACTCTGAGCAAAATAAATTCGTTCCCTCTTTGCAGACTGAATCCCGGTGAGTTACAGTAGTGAATACGCCCAAATTTTAGAATAAAATCTATAAAAAACCAAATATTCGAATTTTGAAAAAAAAAATTGTTTTAAAATGTTCATTATTAAATTGTTTATCCATTAGTGTCAGTAGCAAAATTAAATAATGTTTTCTTTACGAGGAGATGCATTATAACAAAAATTATTTCTCATTTTTGTGCTTTCGTTGGAAGGAGATTAATGAAATATAAATTGCTTAAAAAAAAAAGAAATGCACAATTTTGGAATCAAGATTATATAGAAATTTAATGTATTTTTATTATTTAATATTTCTTTTTAAATAACAAGTAGATAGCTCCTAAAAACTACACAAAAAGCGGCTAGTGTGGCCTTTTGCTCAGGGTACCGCCTTTAAGAATGTTCAACTCAAATTCGAAATTCGAAATCAACTCTGCTTATTTTTGTCGACGTATCCCCTTGATCCTTCGCACGCAGTGTACGCGCACCGATCCGGGATCCTTCGGATAGAGTCATACATATCTTCTGCAGAGAATTATGGGAACCAACTCGAATATTTATAGTTCACTAATAGATGAGGTTACATTTGTTCATTTTATTCTCAGACAGTGGCTATTTTTCTCTATTGACTTGGAATATAAATCTATTCTGTAACAAATTATTTATAGGAGAATGGTTATGTTGGAGTTATTGTTTCCTCAGGAGTTTTGCGGAATGTTCAGTTAACCCTTGATTTATAGTTGGAGATTAGCTTCTGGATTTCTTTTTATGTGGAACAGTATACCCTTCTCGTTGTCATGTTGTTTGTTATTTTACAGTAGTTTTGATATTGCCGTGACTCGGAATCCACGATAGCCGTTGGTCCCGGCTGTCATTCTTGGATCCTTGACGGTCGTACCGGGTCGTCAGAAACTCAAAAGTCTGACAACTAGTCTCCCCAAGGGGTATCGTATTACCGTGCATTTGCACTGGCGAAACATTCAAGACAAAACATGTTGAAATCTCTATTTTCTGTCAATGTTCCATACGATTTTTGACAGGATAGTTCCTGTCAAAAATCGTATGGAACATTGGAACATTGGATATTGTTTTGCCAGTGCTAACGCACGGTTACTCAGTAACTGGTTTGTGTAGGCTGATTTTTTGGTGTGACGACAATCTTTTCAGCAAAGGATTCACTGACATTGCTGTAAAATTAGTTGGAGGACTGTGGTTGATAAAAGGTTAAAATAATCAACTAAAATCCACTTAAGCTATGGTTCCCTAGAAGAGCTTTGGCTGCCACATAAAGGCTCAGACAGGTGCGCACGCGCCGTGACTCTGGTGAGTAATACAATTTCTATGAAAACTTCACGGACATTATTCTACTGGTGTCGCATTGCGTCGTGCCTGTCTGCGGGACCCTTAACGGCTGTTTTGTCAACGACCGCAATCTTCGTAGTTAGGTACTTGAAGTAGGTATGAGCTTAGAAGAATAGTTTTTTAGGGTTCCGTACCCAAAGGGTAAAACGAGACCCTATTACTAAGGCTCCGCTGTCCGTCCGTCCGTCCGTCTGTCACCAGGCTGTATCTCATGAACCGTGATAGTTAGACAGTTGAAATTTTCACAGATGTATTTCTGTTGCGGCTATAACAACAAAAAACAGAAATACATACTCATATTTAAGGGGGCTCCCATACAACAAACGTGTTTTTTTGCCGTTTTTATAGATAATGGTACGGAACCCTTCGTGCGCGAGTCCGACTCGCACTTGGCCGGTTTTTTGTGTAAACTTCACATGAATCGCTTTTGAGAAAACTATTCATTCATTTTATTAAAGTAATTGCAATGTTTTGTCTTGTATGTATTTCCTAATTAAATTTAATGTCTAGAGGTATCTACATATGTACATTACCAAGTGCTCATCACTATTTTTTACTTTAATCGCTGGAACTTCTTATCGGTACGATTCCCTTAGGTACCTTATATGGCACCGAAAAAATTTTGACATTTTAAGACAAACACATTTATTTCCAATAATTAAATTAGTGTCACAGAACGTCATCAGAATATGGCTACCGGAATGTCATTATGCCAAATAAGTACTTTCTCATGGCACATGCCACAAAAAGTACCGGCAGGGAGAAATGACTATTTAATTACTTAAAAATATTTAATTCCCATAAAATTACTGTGAAAAGAATGTCACCAAAAGAAGGAAAAGTCACAATAGATTGAAATTAATTTAATAGTTATTAAATGTCTTAGCGATTAGCGACAGGGCTTGCCTAAATATGGGCCGAATTGTCGAACACATCCAATTTTAAAATTAATTGTGCGGCACATGCTCGCATATTGTCGGCTTGTCGATAGATGAATAATTATACGATAATATCTTGTTGTTTAATGAATAATATCTTTGAATGTGCCGCCGTTTTTATTGTAATTACTGCGGGTCAGAGAAGCAGCGTTTGTTGCAGGCTCTAGCGAGATGCCTACGTTTTGGAATCCGAAGAAGCTGGGAAAATGGGATGTTTCTGCGTCTTAATTAAAATATATAAATGTTTTTCGTGTTCAGCTTGACTTACTAATGAGTGGTTGTATAATTTAATCAAAATTATCTGCTAATTACGTAGGTACTTCAAGAATTTTGCTGAATTTTCAGTGACTTTTGATTTAAAATGACTGAACGATGTGCCATATTTGGTTCATGTTGTATGATTTCGACAGAATTTTGATAGATTCTAATACAATGTTCTTCTTTATTACTACAGTAAATCTATTAGATGCGTTTTATCACAGAACTGGCATAGCAGATTATTTTATTGATTGGGATTAAATAACTCACAGCCGCCTCTACTGTCGCTATTGTCATGGCTCAACATTTAACTAAAATATTAATTTATTGCTTAATAATTATTTACGGCCTTTTGTCGGTTGAACTTAAAAGAATAATAATTTATTAAACATACATTAAAATTTATAAATATAAATGAATCCAATTATTATTGAGTAGGTACACACGGCTACACATCAAGCTATACATTTCCAGTATAAGCTGACCTCGCATTGTACGGAAATCCTATACAATGCGAGATCAGCATAAACGGGAAATGTATAGCTTGATGTGTAGCCGTAAGTGTGTGTACATAAGTGTAATACGAAAAATCATTTATAAATATTTTTTCCAATAATTTCGAGAGTTTTAAATTTTTTCTGACCATTGTCGTCTATCTCTTCTCTTTGATATATCAACCGACATGATAATTAACTATTGTATTTTTTATATTCATCTCGTTAACATGTTTATAAGGGATGAAAGAGTCCCGCAGCAGTTGTACTAATAGACAATTAATGATAGGTTTTTGTCATATTGTCAATGGGCGCAGAGCCGTCAAGGTGTCATTGTCTATGCCAAGAGTTATGATCACTAAACGAGCCGACGCGACGGTCGATAAAACTGTCATCTGTAGACAAAACGGCGGGACACTGGACTATTTAAATGATGTATATAAGTATCCTAGCATTGTAGAAAAAATATCGTTCTAAAGAAAAAATATTTTTACGCAATATTTATTATTTCGATATATCAATAAAAAAAGTAATCGAAAATGTATAAAATACGATATATTTCCAATAGCAACAACTTTGTCGCCGCTGACTTAAGCCGTTGGAATTCAGAGCCGTGAAAATAAGACTTTTTTCCTAGTTTGGTATTTATAAATGAATAAAAAACTTGAACTTCATAAAGCTAAATTATTTTTATGAAAATTTCACCGATTTTTCCATATGTAAGTATACCTACTTTTCTCAAACATGCTTGGAAATTCGAGCATTATTTTGACAACCTTCTTCGAGATAAATCAAAATTGCTGTACTGGTAAAAAACAAGTGACGATGCGGCCAGCAAAGTCACTATGAAAATCCATATGTGGCGTGTTAAGCGGCCAAATAAATTACTATGAAAACTCATATCTGTCGTGTTATTTAAAAATGGAACGAACTTTTTACTTCAACACACGGCAACCAAGGAGGTAACTTATCAAAGATTTTATTTAAATTTCGAATTGGCTTGCAAATAGAACAAAGAAGAAACAAATGAACATATTGGCGCATGAAAAATGATAGTTATTCGTCATTGATTCTGGAATTTTTATTTAATTTACTCAGTTTGAATTTCCGCGCGTTGTTTGAGAAAAGTACTATACAAGCCTTGGCCGCGATCAGGAATTGATGGACGTGCGCATGAGTGCCTCGGCTTGGCTTCGGCCCTCATTTTCACGATCGTCCATCAATCCCCTTATTGCTGGCCGCGACAGTAATGTACTATATCGTTTTTTTTCGATAGTCATATCGAAATCGTCATTGATATTTTTTTAAATATCGAATGATTTATATCGATACTTTTGGCATTTTTTTATATCAACTAACGACGTACAATATTGGTAGAGGCCTGCCTCTTCTCTAGGTACGGTCTGTAACAAAAGTCGAAGAACACTTCAGTTTATAAATCTTAATTACTGAGATAAGTACCTACTTATACTATTGAAATTAGAACATAATAATAATAATATTTTTTGATAAATTCTCGTAACTATTATTAAATGATTTGATGAAATGCTGAAATACAATACTTATTTAATAATTTTGTATCAATTTATATGATGTTTAGGAAAAAGTCATCATCCTGACCGGATACATCTGAATACCCGTAGGTATTTCACATGGAGCAACTGCCTATCTGACCTCCACATCCTAGTTACTAGGTAATACGATACCTTGGTATGACTGGTTGTCAGAGATTCGGGCTTCTGACCCGAAACGACTGTCAAAAATCCACGAATGACACAGCCGGGACCATGAGCTTACCGTGCTTTCCGAGGCACGGAGGGGTCTTGGTATGTAAAGATCGTCACCCATGCGCGAACCAACCGCGGTAAGCGTAGCTTAACCTGATCGATCGACCCGTGAATCTATTATTACTTAGACACAAGCCCCACTGATGTGTAAGAGTAGCAGTGACTGTTATTTGGCTGTAGCTGCTGACTATACTAAGAGCGGCCGCTAATTTAGCTATTAGGGGCCGCATTATGGCGTTTCAATGCCACCAAGTTTCCAGTGTGTGTGAGAGAAGGAGCTATACAAGGCCGATAGCACTATCCTTTTTTCGCAGTGGAATGATGGCACATGGGTAGACCATAACCAGCACTGCTATTCTGTAACCATCTCACCGTGAAAACTTAGGTGAAATGAGCTTCCGCCGCTGGAGACGCCCTGGGCATCGGGAATCCCAGGCGGATTCCCGATTCCCGGCCACCATAGGCGCGGGCCTGCGGACGGCGAGCAATGGGTAGCTCGCCGTCCGATAAGGACCAGGCCCGGGTCGATGGCGCGTCGTGTTCCACGCGCGCCTCAAAGAGATGTCAGCACAATTGACGGGGTCCGGTAGGACCGATGCCTGCCAGGGTTGCGGGAAAGTCCGAAAGGAATACCGGGACCTTGGCAACAGGCAACTGAAGGAACACGGTAGGGTTTTAGTCAGTAAAAGTCTGACACGCCCTTCCGCTCCGCCCAGAGCGGGAGAAGTTATTGGATGATATCCCACCCTCGAAAAAAAAAGGTGAAATGTGCTTGAAGCAAACTGTCACTGCCTTAGCATCAGTAGGTATCGATGAAAACGACAGCTAACTCCACGCTCACTTCACCTAAGTTTTCACGGTGAGATGGTTACAGAATAGCAACGCTGGAATAGCACATAGGATACGTTTTATCCCTGTATTCCCACGGGATCGAGACCTACGCGGGAGAAACCGCGGGGCGCAGCTGGTATATATATATAGTGAGGATAGTTAGGTTAGCATGTTACTAAGTGATAAATGTGATAAAATAATACTCTGTTGAGTGAATTAAGTACAAAAAAAAATACAAATCTTTTCTCTTTATAATAATATAGTGTAGAATGTCATGATTCACAATTAAAAATTTTCCCCGAAGGGCGGCAGAGGCGTAAGTACCTAAAAAGAGGTAAAACCACATTTCGCACGTTATGATTATGACAAACTACACTTTAAGTGAGTAGGTACGTACAAGAGTCAATATATTATATAAGTATTTGCATAGTCGAATAGTGTAACATGATTCAATATCAACTTTAAAAACAAGCTACATGCATATGTTTTTAGAATAGCTTTATGTATAAGAATATCACAATAGGGTTTCAAATTCCAATAGGGAATTTATCTTAATAGTTATTTCGTCATTGCTATGGCCGTTTATTACAATTTAAATAATTCAATCACTTAATTATAAGCAATTAGGCCCAACCGGTATTTAAATTTAATTAGTTCCTCTAATCGATAAGAGATGGCAGCACTGTTGCCAGAAATATAAGTACCGTTATCGCCATCTTTGTCGCACCTCAGATATTTATATAGTCCCGTCTCACGTGACATATCTAAAAATGCATCTTTCTCCTAAAGTCATACCTTATCACGAGAGATAAAATTAAATAGTGTCAATTCAAGTAAAATTAAATCTATTGCTGTAATAATTAGGGGCAAAATAAGCAAAAGTTCTAAATCACGCAATCAAAGTTTTCGTTGCCCTTTGTATATATACAATCGCGGCGTACGACTACTGGGGAGTCCGTTTCTACGCAGTGAAGTAGTACTCGGGGTGGATCTGCCCTAAGTCCACCCACTATTCAACACAATCCTAGCTGGGGGGTTTGTGTACACACGTCGACATGACGCATTCGGATACAGGTCATCAAATATGCCTGTTATCACACTCGTGAGGCTCGCACGGCGCCAAGGATCAGTAAGAAACCGGTCGTCAGCCACTCATACGCAACTACGCATTACGCAAAGCAAAACAATCTCTTCATTGAGTCAAATCGAGGGACGCACCTCAACCACACTGGTGTAGAAAATTTGACTTCCTTTTTTATTCACTTCAAAAATACTTTCAGAATTGAGAATTTTTTTTTTCTTTATTATTTTTAACCTGTTTGTAGGCGTTTACATAGGTACTTATATGCTCAATAGTCTAATGAAAAAGTTTGTTTCATTACCTGTACTGTTTTGGCAAATGCATTGAAAAATGTCGTATGACACACGTGCGGAAATTGGTATTTACAAGCCCGATGAAATCTTGACTATGGTAAGTATTTTTACGCAGACATTATTTTTGCATTACAGAAATAGCGCAGCCAATTCCAGTAAGGTAGGTAGGTAGCTACCTACCCATAACAAAAATTACATAATACCTACCTATGTATGCACACACGGCTACTCATTTCCAGTTTATGCTGATCTCGCATTGTACAGGATTTCAGTACAATGCGAGGTCAGCGTATACTGGAATTGCATAGCTTGATGTGTAGCCGTGTGCACATGCGGTGATGACTTATAGGTAAATAGTTTACCCATTACATACCTAACACAACATAACAATGTGACAAACAATCATTCTAAATGTGTGTAATATGATATTATGAGGCTCAATATGTAGGTAGGTCTAAGTAGGTATGTAGGTATTTATAATTTCATTAATTCATGTGAATTAAAACTTTATAAGGAACAAAAAGATGAGCGCCTTCATCATCATCTGCCTAGCCTTTTCCCAACTATGTTGAGGTCAGCTTTTAGTCTTACCGGATGCAGCTGAATACCAGTATTTTACATGGAACGATTGCCTATCTGACTTCCACAAACCACTTACTGGGTAACACGATACCCTTGGTAAGACTGGTTGTCAGACTGGTTGAAAGATGAGCACCTTATGGAAGAATTATTTTAATAGCTCTAAAATTAAAGGTGATTTAAATCTCCATGATTTCCATGTAGGTCAACTATAGTTGTAAATACACCGTTTTAAACTACGGATCTTGGTTAAAAACGGTTTATTTACAACTATAAGATCAACACTATCAGGCCCTTCGTATCTATCTCATTAGTCATCATCATCACCCTCTTTTTTAATAAGTATTGTGTTTTGCTTGGTTCAAAACTTGTTCTTTATGACCCCAATTTAACCTGAAGACCAGTCAATAACATACAATGGACGAAAGGACAATGCCATAGAAACTTTTTTCACACAAATACGTACCTACTTACCTTAAAACAGATGTCACAAGTCGGTAAATTATAGGAACTCGTCTTCCCAATACGCTCTTTTAACGAAATAAATGCTTTTGACTAATTTATCGTGACCGATGTCATTTGCCTGTCACAAACAAAACAGTCATAATTATAGATACTGATCTATTTCAGTTATTTAGTAACTTATAAAATATAATTAAATGTCCCATCATTCTTATTTTACAATTAGTAATTGGACTTAAATTGGCTTTTCAAACATAATTAGTAAATTATTTATTTATCTTATACTATATTTTCTACATTGCACCTGTAGGTACCTATGCTCTGAAGAGGTGAGCAGAACAGTATCTACTAGATAATATCTGTGCTACTACTGATTTTAGAATCAAACCTTCAGCGCCGCACTATACGAGAACATTTTTTAAATTTTTGACATGTTTGTGACAGGGTCGGTCGGGCTTTAATTTTTGCATAAATTAAATGTATGTGTTCCTATAGATACACAGCGCTTTTCCCGAAGAAAGATGTTACAATGTTCCAGACACTGTGTGACAAAAAGATACACATGCGCTGAAGGCGTTAATAGAATCATGCATGTGTCAATGGTCAATAATTTTTATAGACTGCCTCCTGGAGTGTCTCTCCTTTTGACGGAAAAGCGTCTGCTTTCTGCCTGACAAACTCATTTTCTATGTGAATAGTTCGCCAAGATAATTCAAGCATGTAAAAGGGATATAAGTAGGTATACCTACTTTAAGGGAGCGTATTACCTACTCAGGAAATTGAACAACTTTTCTTATGGGACCAACTCTGAAATATAAAAAAAATCGGTGCATTTTGATCACGGTATCGTGTACCGATTACATGCCACGATCAAAATGCACCAAAGATACATCATGTAATTGGTGCACGGAACAGCTATTTTTTTTTAAATTAGGTACTATTGTACGCATAGTATATTATGTACCTTTTTTTTGCCTGCCAAAGAGTAAGAGCAAATACATGAATTAGGTACTGTGTATTTTCATCGTGTATCTACAAGTTAGTGTGCGTATGGATTGAGGAGCCATGCCTCATATTGAAACGCGGGTACTGCCAATATTTAGTAGTAAATTGTCCGATTTTGTAGCCGCCATCCTGGAATTTGTAGTAAACCCTTAAAAAGTTACAGGGCATTTAAGGTGAGTCCTCAATTCAGACGTCTGGAATGTTTTTTTTATTAATATCTTTTGAAATACTGATTGTATAAGATGTTGGAGTACGCCAATATTTAGTAGAAATTTCTACTAAATATTGATGCTATCGTTATCCGATTTGATTAACTACTTTAGTAGCTACGTACATATATTTTATTTGGATTTTTGAATATTCAAAGTATTGTAGCTATCTCAAATTCAGCTGTACAAAACCCATTTTTTTTGTATAGATTACGCAAAAGTACTACTAAATCCTACCAAATTTTCAAAAAGATCTGTCCGCCAGTTTTCGAGTTCTAAGGTGGCTCCTCAATCCAGACGGTCTAAGTAAAATATGTACGTAGCTACTAAAGTAGTTCATCAATTCGGATAACAATAGCATCAATATTTAGTAGAAATTTCTACTAAATATTGGCGCACCCCATCTTACACATTCAGTATTTCAAAAGATATAATAAAAAAACATTCCAGACGTCTGAATTGAGGAGCCACCTTAATTGCCCTGTAACTTTTTAAGGGTTTTACTACAAATTCCTGGATCGCGGCTACAAAATCGGACAATTTACTGCTAAATATTGGCAGTACCCGCGTTTCAATATGAGACATGGCTCCTCAATCCATACGCACACACAAGTTATATGCAAATGCACCTTCTCACTCGCTGTTATTTTTGGTACCTAACACGAATTTCTTTTTGTAGTTCCGGACAGTCTTATTTGTTCAATAAAATCAATTATGGATTTAATTTAGAACCACTTTTTGCAAAATGTCATGCTAGTCAACTGACTTGTAACTTTGGCCCAAACATCCCTCATTAATGAGCACTTAATTGTACCAATAAATTTGTGCCCAAGCTTAATTACTATAATGTGTGGCCCGCCCAAGCTTGTAATAATATCAACAAATGACACTTTTCACCTATTAGGCACGTAACGGTTAAACTGCACTAGTTAATCTTCCCTCAACAGAAAATTTAATAAAAAATCTATAAAATATACGATGCAAAAAATCCGTAAAAACGCTCTTGATATTTTCAATGCCCCTTCTATTCCTGGCAAATCGATGCGGTCATCGAATTGCGTTCTCGATTAAACGTCCACTCGAGTGAGGAATCGATTAAATGTGTTAAATGTCATGCGACCGGTGCGACAAATTGCAGCGGCGACTGTGACATAACGTCGTAAGAAGCGGCAAATGTGACGCCTAGTTATTGTACCTACGTGTTAAGTACAGTCACTACCGGAGTTGCATGGGGAAACGTGTTTAGGTGCAAATAAAAACAACATAAACTAGGCTTCATGTCTAGTAAGTTGTTTTTTTTTTAAGAATTTTGATTTTATTTTTTGTTTCGCGGAGGTCTTGAATCTGGATTGATCCATTGAAAAAACCAGCCAAGTGTGAGTTGGACTCGCACACGAAGAGTTTCGTACCATTATCTATAAAAACGGCAAAAAAAAATATGTCTGTTGTATGGGAGCCCCCTTAAATTTTTGTTTTATTTAATTTTTTAATATTTGTTGTTATAGCGGCAACAGAAATACATCATCTGTGAAAATTTCTAACTGTCTAACTATCACGGTTCATGAGATACAGCCTGGTAACAGACGGACAGACAGACAGCGGAATCTTAGTAATAGGGTCCCGTTTTACTCTTTGGGTACGGAACCCTAAAAAAGCATAGTTGTTTATAGGTTTTCTTCATTTTATTTTTCTTTACCGTAGAACTTCATAAGTTTTTTGATAAAAGATCATTCATTGTGAGTGTATGTATATTGTTATTTATACTTAAAAAAATCGATAAAATTGCATACGAAAGGCACGAAAAACATGATAAAAAGTAAACTGTATCTTTAGTTGGTATTGTTTGAAATGGTTGAAAAAGTTGAAACTTTTGTTCGTTGTTGTTGACTGTACATTCGCTCCGTTTTCGATTGACTTCCACTTGTACCAATATAAGGCAGAGGCATTTTTACGCGTAAAAAGGTAATGTTAAAGTATTTTTGCTAACTTCTTCTATTTTGATACAAAACTAACAACCTATTATTGACTAAAAACAAACTTTTAAAACAACGCTAATTGAATTTTCAAAGAAATATTTTAAGCATTCACAAGTTTTTATTTTAATATATTAAAATGTAAGACCATGTAATTGTAATGTTTTTTAAATACCTGAATTTAAAATTAAGTTCTTGAAGCTTATAAATACCATTTTACGATCAATAATTCTAAGAAAAATGGCTGCAGACGAGTTCGGACAATATAAAGACATTTCCTACAAGTGAGCAGCACTGACGAGTGCGTGCTTTTAAATTCAAAACAACAGTTATCGTAAAGGTCACAATAAAAATGTCATTTCCGATAAGCAGCATTAATTGATGAATTTTGTGTGGATTAATGTCTCCACAATTTTAAATTTTCCCAACGGATACGCTCGCGTGCTCTGTGCTACGTAGCCGTTGGGAATGTGTGCGTGCCCTTCGGATTTTGTTCGAAATTTGGCGTTATTCGATGTGTGGGTAATTTTTGAGCGAATGGCAAATTTATATTAAACTAGCTGATGCCCGCAGCTTCGCCCACGTGGATGTCGGTTATTATATACTAAAACCTTCCTCGAGAACCACTCCATCAATTGGTGAAAACAGAATGAAAATCGGTGAAGTAGTTTTTGAGACAGACAGACAGACAGACGCGGCGGAGGACTTTGTTTTATAATATGTAGTGATAAATGAGCGCCGTTTCAATTTTTGGACGTGCGGAATTTTTCAATAGTGTGCGCGCGTGTTTTTCGGTACTATTTACCGAAATCGTGTAAAGGGTAAATAACGGTTTAGCCCAACCTTTATTTATAAAGGTATCGGTATAGCTCAACCTTTAACTCAAACTCAAAGCATTTATTTCAAAACCATTTACTGGCACTTTTGAATTGTCAAAGAGTCGGTCAGTTAGTCAGAAAGTTGAAGCTAGTTGCCCATTTCAAAACGCAGATCTTGTTGCTTCTATGTGTGAGAAGACTGTTAATGTTTATTTGAAACCAGTACCTACCGGTATATTTTTGAGGTAAGTACTTATCTTAACCTTTAACCGTAACCGCTTTCAGTCACTGTATTTATATCTCGTCTTTACAGTAAAATATTGGAGACCAATTAAAATTACAGTTTTTTTCTATTTATGGCATCAAGTTTTTATCAATAATTATTCATTATAATTTTAATGAAGGATGTTTTAGCAAACATTAACATTTGGCGTAATTAAGTGGCATGTCTGATATCTTACTTGTAAATTATTAATTATTAAGACTTTAAAAAGGAGGAGGTTCTCAATTCGACAGTATTTTTTTTTTGGTGTATTTTTTTCGTGTTTACTCCGCCAATTATGAATTTATTATGATGATTCTTTTTTATTTGGCAGGTCATACTCCAGAGATGGTCCCATATAAATTTTATTAACTGTGGTTGCGTAGTTTTTGAGTTAGCTTCAATAATACGTATTTTTCCCACTAAGCCTATATGGATGATGTTTAAGTTCCGTCACTGTTATTAACATAGCAGGTATTCGGATTTGTGTGGGGTACAACTAAAAAGTTAAAAATAAAAAACCATACACAACAAAACAAACGACTTCCAAAAAAAAAAAATGGTATATTCCATATTTTTTTTGGAAGTCGGTCTTTAATTTCGGAAGTCTGTGGCAAAAAACGAACATTCAAAACCAAAGACACCGACTTTCGAAATTAAAGTAATTTTTCACCTTTTTTATGTTTTTTTTAAGTTGGTTGTTTTTTTTTGTGGGTATAAAACTTTTTATTTATTGCAAACTCAACGAGACGACAGATGGTGCGACTCCAACCAACCGTTACCGTGCTAGAACATCTGCGGACCTTTGCAGATGTGAGCTTCAAATGACCCGGCGTTTTCCATTAAAACTGCTTATCAATAGGAATGATAATTTTCATTATATAATAAATTAATAAGGTAGTAATCGTATTACGATTAAGGTAACAGGTGATTGAGTGCCTCTCCAAATGACTATATTCCTAAATGTTTGAGGATGCATGAGAATTTCTGCGACATTAATTGCCGGGTATTAATTGCAGTGCCATTATATAAAACGTCGTTTTGCAATTAGCTAGACAATAGGATCCTTCAATTATAACAATCAATGTAGGGCAATAAATAAACCGTTATGATGTGTGCCGCATAATGTCAAGTGTCGAAGTAGAATATATTCGATGCCTAAATAAATAAAATAAAAAAATTGGGATACTGACTATAGGTACACACGGCTACACATCAAGCTATACACTTCCAGTTCATGCTTATCTCGCATTGTATAGGATTTCCGTACAATGCGAGGTCAGCATATACTAGAAATGTATAGCTTGATGTGTAGCTGTTCGTACTTACGTCAAAGGTAAAAACTTTGTGACCTTCTGTTCCACTCTTCTACCCTATAAAACTGTCTTATTACATACACAATGTCAAAAGAACGTTTCATTTATTCAAAAATTGAAGTCATGCCTGTGTGTAACTTTCCTCATAATTGTATTTTTTTCTTCTTCTGCAATTTGGAGTACATTTCACACTGCGAAAGGTTAATTACTTACCCAAAGTATAAAAAACGTCCACCTGCCAATTAGCTTTCAATACTAGATGGCGTGTCACAGACACCACACGACGTTTCTTTGTAAACCTAGAAATGGCATCAGAGCCGTTATGAGCGAATACTAGTGTCAGTTAAGACCTTTTGAAGTGGACGCTTGACCACTATAAAAGGGTAATTAAAATTTTTGTTTCGTTTTAATAGTCTCATAACAGTATTTAGTTTTTTGCTGGCAGCAAAAATCGTGATATTGTATTTTTTTGTACTGAATACAGAAACACTAAATTGAAATCTTTAGTCATTTATTGTGAACATAATGATTTTTTATTGTGTTACTCTCGACATGAAACGAATTATCATATTTGTCAAGATCTGGTCACGCTTCTATAAATATTTTTTCAATTACTTATTGATAATGCACAGTAGTTGGAGGGTTCGCAGGCAAACGATACTTTATGTATCTTGTTTGTCAACACTACTTTAAAAGAGCACGAAATGTATTTTTATTTTTTGTTCTCTAAACGGGAATGTTACCTACACGACCCTACAGGAATGTTCGGTTGAGTAAGTGCTTAAAAAAAATAGCATGCGTTGTGACGAATGCAAAATGAACGCTAAATTGTTTTCATATCGTTGTCTCTATTATCATTTTCCTTCATAAAAATGTGTACTATTAAGTCCTGGAATAATTCGAAACAAAGTCACGTGGGTGATTGGCATAGGGTACATTGTTTTCTACAATAATTAGCGCAGTAAGTTTGTGGGCGTGTGTCGTAGCAAATGGGAAAAAACATTTACACGACAAACTGTAACTATACCACACTAAAAGCCGTTATTATAATGCCAGTGACTTATGGCGGATGTTGCAAAATTTTATTAGTGTCGTTTAATCTATATTTTTTATTGTGGTTTAATCATCTGCTTGAGTTAACGGTCAAAAATAATGCTGCATAACGGAGTATTTTATTTCTAAAACATGTTCAGTAAACAGTTATTTTGCAACAAAAAATGAAGGCCGCTTGGAAACAAAAACATTAGATTTTGCAATACGATTTTTGTCCATTGAAAACTATATATTCGCATCGTATGGCGTAGCGGCTGGGAAAACTTTGCAAGGCGGACAGAGCGAATGGGAATTCGAGTTTCGCTTAAATGTATGCGACTGCATTGCCCGCCGTTGGATACTAATACTAGAAACAACTGGCCGTTCTTTATGTGTGGGAAAGAGACGCTAGTAGATATATGAAACGAACGGATGCTATCAACTTGCACGCCACATTCATTCAGTTTTTTCTTACTGTTTTAATAAAAACAGCATCCAAAATGCTTTTGATAAACGATCACAACAGAATGACTTTAAATTGTGATCCAATAATAAATTGTTCGATACAAACTACATCGAAATATTGTGTTAGAAGGCACATAAATTTGAAACTAAGATATTTAAATATAGGTAATGTCGGAAGCCGTAAATATAAGCTCGCGAGACCTGGAAATTGATTGTAAAATATGTGTGGAATTTACATGTTTATTAAACCAAGTGTTACTATTATGAGACAAAGGAGTAATTCGTCAACTCGTCCTACATGCCTACGGCTCATGTATTACGACTTGCAGAAAATCTAAATAAATGTGCAGTCGTCCTAAATGGACATGTAGGTATGTAGGACGCGTTGACGAATTACGCTGACAAAGATGTCCGTGTAGGTAACTTTGTAATTACGCATTACATCGTGACCAGTAATGCATCAACAATTTAAATGCCATATTTAATGGCTGATTTGTATATGTAAGAATATTTGCTAATGAGGAAATAGCATCCCGGTTTCGTATTGAGGTCAAAAGACAGTTTTAGGTAAATAAAAGAATATCTTTGAACTGATATTATATCTTATTGAAACAAAAATCTTACCCTTTCCTTTCAAAATAGATCAACTGGCACATTAACCACTTTTGCAACATTCCAAATTGTCTGAATGGGTATTTTGAGTATTTTGACACGTGAAAGTTGCGTCGTGATTGGGAAAAATCTCTTTAACAGAATATTTTCTAAATGGGATTCATATTTTATTCCCATTCAAGGTTAATTTATATTTAATCACTTAACAAGCTTATAACTTAATTTTCCTGCATTGCGAGTACCTACATACAATTTTTTATTAATAAACAAGGGATTCCTTGAAATTTTCCCATTTGGTTTTGTCCGGAAAAGTAGCAAACTGTGGCCACAGTCGTTCTTCGCTCTGGAATGATTAATTATCACATATTTTTTCTTGTTTAAGTCAAGACTAGTTTCCTTTTCTGCTAGCTATATCTCGAACTAGATCAAGATGGAGTATTGATAATAGGATAAATACAAGGAAATAAAATGTTTAAAACGTTGTATTGTTGGTCTCAGATTCAAATTCATTTATTTATTGTAATACATTGAGAGCGCTATGTTCTGCCTCTAGTGCGTACAAAAATAGTAAATACATGTGTCAACACATTGTTTATATCTAAGGTACTGAAAAAATTGTATACTGCTGTGGAATAGCGGAGTCTCCTAACACAGGCATTTCTTGCTAACAGAGGCTCCAATCACCAACAAATGTAAAACTTTTTGGTTCAGAAATAAATTTGATTTGATTTGATTTGATTTTTGATATGAATCACTCTCGTTTAGGTATCCAATTTTTCTACTGTATGTACCTATATATAGATATATATATTATTATATATATAAATATAAGGAGGAGCTCGTAGCTAAGTAATAACAGCCGCACGGGTCGATCCATCAGGTTAAGCTACGCTTGCCGGGGTTGGTCCGTAGATGACCATCTTTACCGATTGAGACTCCTCCGTGCCTTGGAAAGCACGTTAAGCCGTTGGTCCCGGGTGTCATTTGTAGATCTTTGACAGTTGTTACGGGTCGTCAGAAGCCCGAAAATCTGGCATTCAGTCAAAGTCAAAGTCAAATAATTTATTTCAAATAGGCACATAAAAGGCACTTTTGAACGTCAATGAAAACAAAGTCTTACCAAGGGGAGGTCAAATAGGTATTCGCTCCATATAAAATACTGGTATTCAGCTGCATCCGGTTAGACTGGAAGCCGACTCCAACATTTTTGGGGAAAAGGCTAAGCACATGATATTGTCTGTCAGTGTATGAATCAAACTTCACACGGACTCCTAACCTAAATTCTGTTTTTTAATCTCCTAGACTAATTTGACATTTCAAGTGATTGTTGCTTGTTTTTTCAATTTGGAGTTTGACATTTGCACCTGTCAAATTAGTCTACAAGATTAGAAAACACTATTAGCACCCATGTCTTTTTATTATTTGCCACATTCCATACTACTATACGATTCCTTTACATTTCTAGGAAAAGAAGACAGTTGCTATTTTTTCCTAGACCAGCAGTTTTAACTGCATTTTAATTGGTAAGTCCAAACCTATGTCCTAATTATTTCAGTAATTTTAGCCCAAGTATGTATAATTAATAAGATTTATTCTATTCTAATACTGGTATTTGTTAAAACTCATATTTATTTTCTATTCCGAACGGATACCACTCTTTAATTAATAAAAATTAATGTGCAAACGAATACCAACAACTTGAAATTGGTACAGTCAGCTCCATCAAACTAATCAATTTTTTATTTTCTAATATTTTTACGTGGTCGTAATAAAATGCTATCCAAATTCAATTAGTTTCAAGTAGTTTAAGCGAATCGTCTTGTAATTTTTTTTTACTTGCGAGATAGCGTTTCTTTACTCTATTGTTCCAAAATTCGAAACAAACAATCAAAGTCAAGTGAGACTGGAATGTCTGAAATATTTTATTGTCTTGGTGGCATATACGTAACTCAATGGAATAAGGTCTATTTCTATTTTGATGATCTCATGTGTATTATTTAATTCAACCAGGTTTTAGACTGGCTAAATTAGACTAATATTTAAATAATACTGGTCCTGCTCCACAATCACAAGGGCGCATAAACTAATTGATTGGCATTTGAAAATACTGTTGGAGCTGCTGAAAATTGTGAGACTATCTTTGCATTGTGTATATTCAATCTCTTAGTATTATTAAATTGCATAGCACCAGAGGCGTAGCTAGGTATCAAAAGGCCCCTAGAGCAAAAAGCCCTAACTAAACTGAGGTTTTATCAAGTCAAACTATGTATAAGTCAATCTGCCTAGCCTTTTCCCAACTATGTTGGGGTCGGCTTCCAGTCTAACCGGATGCAGCTGAATACCAGTATTTTACATGGAGCGACTGCCTATCTGACCTCCACAACCCAGTAACTGGGTAATATGATACCCCTTGGTAAGACTGGTTGTCAGACTTTCGGTCTTCTGGCGACCCTTAACGACTGTCAAAGATCCACAAATGACAGCCGGGACCAACGACTTAACGTGCTTTCCGAGGCACGGAGGAGTCTCGGTATGTAAAGATGGTCACCCATCCACCGACCAACCCCGGCAAGCGTAGCTTTACCTGATGAATCGACCCGTGCGGCTGTTATTACTTAGCCACGAGCTCCTCCTACGAACTTATTTTCGTTACCAATCACGACTAAATTGTTTGACTTTGACAGTACAAACTATGTATAAGTATTGGTCCATATTTAGAAGTTTAAAAGTAGTTGAATTTTGAACAACACCTGTTGTTCGTGTGGGCGTTTTTCAGAAAAGGCCCTGACAGCTATAAAGGCCCCGTACGTGCGATCAAGAATTTGACGTTTTTCATTATCACTTAATTAATATCTTGTTCGTAAAGTTTCCTAAGTCATACGTGGATTAATAGTTCACATTTTCGAAAAATTAAATTACATACAAAGCATTTTTACTGACTATATTTTACATCTTTGAACTTGCTTTGGTATTAGTTTAAATTTAAACAGTGGTATCCGTTCGGAATATAAATTATGTATGAGTTGAAACAAATACCAGTGATATTCGTTTTTGGTATTAGAATGGAATAACTCATTAATAAAGAACATTAATGGCTAAAGTATTAATAAATTAGCTTAAATGAGCATGAAATACGATTAATAAACAACGTAAACTCTATATTTTAAATAAAATATATATAAATATTTTTTTTTTTTTTAGTTTTTCCTCGTTGTGTTGTGTACAGTGTGCAAAAAAGGAAGATATATTGCATGTTTTTTTAAATGCAAACACTGTTTGGAGATAAATTAAAAATCATGAAATATATTTGGAAACAACATTCAAATTACCGTTTCGAAAATTGTGCCCATAGAAGGTATCGTACTCACTTGCATAACGCTACGGTAGCGTGTGCTTCGAACTGAAATTTCTAAACCCCGATACCACAAGTCAAAAACAAAGTACGTGCTGACAATTCTTTTTTTTTAGTTCCAAATCAGTTTCTATACTAATTTGTCTATGGCGAATTTGGCGACACGAGAACACTGTACCCACCAGCTCGTAGTTCGTGCTAGCTTGTTTTGAGCATGCGCATCGGGGCAAAACGTGAAAAGGTAAGATAAGAAAGAAACAGGAGTCAATTCGACACTCATTTGTTATCTTCCATGCATGCTGCAAAAGTGCAAATATGCGATGAACGAGCATTTTAAATAGGGATGCGAAAGAGTATCGATATTCGATACCTAAATAGGTGGTATCGATACTTCGGTTAGAAATCGTCTAGTTAAAAATTGCACGCCTCTCCACTGCTTGTTGCATACACTTTTCAAACGTTTGTATAATAATTTTAGTGATTTTAAATTATTTTAAATTAGACGATCTCTATGATAACAATAGGTGCCTATTTTTGTACTCGATACTTTTCAAGCGATACTTGAATAAATCTGATACTCGAAATGCAATGACCCTGTCAGTATCGGGTTCGTGAGTCGATAAAATATTATTCCCCTAATTGCGTAACACGTTTTGAATGACAGTTCCTTTCATCTTGACAATACAATTCAAAACAACAAAATCCACAACAAGAAAAAAAAAAAAAGGTTATTCAATAACCTTTGCGTATTTTTTACAATTGTGAATTGATTAAATGAAAGGGTTTATACATAATATGTATATCTGTAAGTTTAATTTATTTTAAAATATTAGTCCACTATTATCCGATACTTAGGTATATTTCGGGATACATTTGCACATTGATACTTTTGTTTCATTAAACTGTCCCTAGCCAATTGTATTTTATTTTAAATAATAATTTTGTTTTATAAAATAGCACACTAATTAATAATTCGATAAAATTCCGATGCTAGTAAAAGCATCGATACTTTTGATTCGTATCAACGAACGAAAATGTACATTGAATGCATTTATTATTCGGTTTTTAAAATGTGGTTAAAACAGACGTCGAACTTAGTGTAATTACACGCGTGTTTCATGACAATTAACATCTTGTCCAATATAATTATTCACGTTACACGTTGTCCATTTTATATTCCGATGCAATCGTTTTCTAAAACATTAATATTTTACAATTAATAGTAGCTATTTTTAACTGGGAGCTGTATTAAGCTTACTAAATTAATAACAAGAAATGCTGTAAATTTTCTTTTCAAGATATAATCCGCTATGAAAAGGGATGGAGATAATTATAATGTAGTGTTATCTTTTTCTGACATCAAATTCCTATATGTCGATAGCTTCATTCGCGGCTTGCGATATTACCTCTTTTAGAGGCATTTTCAACAAGATAATTATTATAATTTCATTACTGGTGATTTATTTATTTATTATGGCACTCCAACGACTAGATCACAAAAACATTTACAGAGAGCATAATTATCATGTTATAACTTATAAACTACAGCGAACTTGTCACTCAAAGATGAGCACAGCACTTACAAAGTTTGCCTATTTATAATTAAAGTAATAAAATCAATAAGTTAAAAATAATTAAATCAAATAAATTAACAATAACAAGATCAAATAAAACAATAAAAATACAATCAATGAATCAAATTAAGTTAAGTAATTATAGTAGGTAATTAAAAAGTTAAGAAGTTAATAACTTGTAACAATAAAATGCAGAGCAATATTTTGAAAAATGGAATTAATCAAAATCAATTGTCAGCAACTAGCAGTCCACGAGTTGCCGTAAAAGATTATTGCGAAATTGAGCCAGCGTGTTGGAAAAGATGTCAATGCTATTGGTGCGAGTGTGGTTTTCATTATATGTCCTCACGAAACGGTTCAATGGCGCTGATCGCCCGAGGTTGGTTCGAGCTGTAAGTGGTGCAAACACATCTAATTTGCGGTCGGACCTGGGTTGACTACTACGGGGAACAGATACACATGTCTTCCAGCAGTTGTGGAACATGAATCAGTCCATTGACAATAATTTTAAAAAGTATAGTTTGATGCATAATCTTTCTGCGGTTTTCGAGGGATGTAAGGTTGAAGTGACTCAACATTTCAGAGTAATTAGTTGTGTTTGGGCAGCTGTTCGATTTATAACGCAGGTACCTAGTGAAGCCTTTTTGGACACGTTCAACTCGATCGATATGGACCTGATAGGTAGGATCCCACCCACACCTACGATGTATAATCCAGTACACTTCTTACGAGGGTGAAGTAGAGAAGTTTGAGGGTGCGAATAGACTTGAAGTCGTGACAGATACGCTTCAGAAATCCTAACATTTTAGTTGCCTTTTTGACAATATTGTCTATGTGGGGAATGAAGGTGAGCTGACTGTCAAGGCACACTCCCAGATCACGAATTGTGTCAACCTTCTGCAGCGTTAGACCATTCAACGAATACGTTGATGGAAGGATATTTCGCTTTTTGGTGAAGGTCATGTGTTGACACTTTTTAGCGTTAAGAGTCATCCTGTTCTTTACACACCAGTTCTGCACTGAGTTTAGATCCTCTTGAAGCAAGGATATATCTTTAGGTGAATTTATTTGCCTATTGAACTTGACGTCGTCTGCAAAGAGTGAACATTCACTGTGTTTGATGCAGTTCACAATGTCGTTGATTACATCAATCGATTTTTGTGGCTTATTAGGCATGCATACTCCAATCGTCATCACGTTAACGCCACAACGCCGTCACGTCACAGCACTATGCTGAGCGATGGCCGTTTTGCGTGGATGTCACGCATATTTTCCCCTAACCTAATGCTTTACCGCAAATAAACGTTTATTCTTTCTTTTTTTTTCGTAGAATTTTATTTTCTTTTGCGTTGGTTTCAGTTATTTTTTTAAAGTAAATTAAGTCAAGTTAAGAAACTGGATTTCAGAGCTATGGCTAAACTAGAAGCCCAGCTTCTTGTTTCCTCAAAATATTTATAGGTATTTGGGCAGTGAGGTGAAAAATTATTTCTCTTAGATTGAAAATTATTACTAAACTTGTTTAGCAAACCGTACCAGCTTTTTTAATTTATGACCTCAAACATCACTGTTTTACAAACAAAAATATCTAATGAAGAACAGTAAGATAAAGTTATTTATTCGTTAATAAAATTCTATAGCTGAATAGCATGGCAACATTAAAACTGTAAATGCTCACAAGATAATTAAAATTACTACTAAAGGTTCATGCACACACGTCAGTCACGTCAACGTCAAGTCCCCGATCAGTCACGTCACGTTTATGAACGGATAGTCAGGTAGCCAGTCATAGTCACTCAATCAATTTTTCTTTATCAAAGTTTCGTTGGTAGCAATTATACAAGTTTTGACTTGCCGGAGACGCGCCGGTAGTGACGTGACTGATGTGTTAGCAACACTAGCAACATGTGTTCTACAACTTCTACGTAACTATATTTTTTGACGTGACTGATCGGCGACTTGACGTTGACGTGACTGATATGTGTGCATGAATTTTTATAGGGTGTTTATTTTTTGATGTCGTGTTAATACTAAGTACTTAGTATGTCAACAAGACGAGAGGTATTAGAAATAGTGATCGAGGGATGATAATGACTCTGTATGGGCGGAGTGATAACAGCGATAGGCAGGGTTTTATCACTTAACAGCCCGTAATTTTGTTTTCTGTAAAGTTAAAGACATTTGACTGGAAATGTCAACAATTCCATGTCAACAATTATATGACATATTATAATTGATTCAGACGTGATTTTGCAGAAATCCATTATAAAAGTACAATAGACGCAGATGTATTTATTAACCTATTCCGCTTAACTATTCCTCAAGAGTCATAAAAAACCCTGTAAGAAATCGATACGTGTTTCACCTCTCAACGAGCCATCCTCAGGATGACGATTGACCAGTCGCAAACCTGAACACGACGTGTTGCCACGCCGAGCGCTGGACGCAGAGTGAAAAACACATTCACTCACTCTTCACTCTGCAAGATATAGATCGAAACAGGTGGCGTTCAGTAGTTTCGGGGTACCTAGTAAGTTTATGTATGTATGTAAGATTTTGGTGGATTTGGATTTCTTTAGAAGCTAAGTTTAATTTAGTTACTTTGTTTTTATTACATTTGATTCTTCCGATTCGAAATTTTTTGATGTTAAACTAACTACAATTCAGTCAACCAAGTGCACTTACTTGCGCTTGCAAAAAAAAAACACTAAATGTGTTTAGCGCTAACCTTAATTAAACATCATTTTGTTTCTGTCAACTACAAACGATAGACAGAGACGGAACGACGTTTTTTGTTTTTTAGTGAGTTGTCATGCAAGCGGGGCATAGTCCGGATTCAATCAAGTTTTTATTTGAATTTCGAACTCGTAAGTTATTTGACTACGGGTAACGGCTCTGAAATGGAAATAGGCAGGTCACTTAGCTAGACGTGGTGGTGGCAGGTAGGTGGCGCAGGATGTTTGCGGACTCTGAAATGAAAGCGGGCAGGATACTTAGCTGGATGTGTGGGTAGCAAACATTCCGTTGTTGCAGGCAGGCAGGTGGAGCAGGGCCCTGCTCCACCTGCCAACGGAATCTGCCGAGAGTCGGTAGTAGGAGCGTTGGCAGACCAAAGGTCAAGTGGGTAGCCGACATGCAGAAGATCGCGAGAAAGACCTGGTACGGAATTATGAAGTATTTTCCAGTGTGAGAGAGAGACGGAGCTAGACAAGTCCGATAGCACCATCCCGTTTTCGCAGTGGAATAATGATGGCATTAATACTTCATAATACTGCCCCTGGATGAGACTTAAACAGACCAGGGAACCATGAACCAAAAGAGAGGAGACGTATACTCAGCAGTGAGTAGAACAAGGCTGCCAAATAAGTGATAATGATGACCTACTTGATGACATATAATGACGAACAAAAATGACATGAAAATGTCGTAACTTCTCATGTCAGCAAACATACACATCAAAACAATACTCTTTTATCACATACCATTCATTTCCCATAAACAAGACATAACACAAAAAGATCAGCCGATTGTTGATGGATAAGACGCATTGATGACTTATAAGTATAACGCACGTGGCAAAAAGTCGCAGAGTCAAAAGCGTTCGCACGGTCGCGTGTGCGCCTGTAATGTGGCACCTAGCTTTTAGATAAACTGGATGCTGTGATATATCTTCATCGGCGTTGTTTTTAAGTGAAGAGATAAACTTGGAGATATGTCTCTGGGTGGGAAACCAGACGCTTCACTTGAGTGAATGGTTCACTCGACTGTAGGTTCATTTGTGTTCCATTCCATGTTCACACGACATCGATAAAAGTAGGTAGGAATGAACGTTTATTTGCCCCTTTCATTTCATTTTTGAGCATTCAGTAGGCGAGTGAAAGATGCCGAGTGCCGAAATTTGCATAACTTAATCAGCCTATAACGTTCCCACTGCTGGCACACAGGCCTCCTCTCGGTGAGTGGGAGTGGCAAAAAAAGGCAGCCTGTTTGGAAAAAAACCAGCCGATTCAAGAAAAAAAAATTACAACCTTTGTCAAGACTCAAGGCAAACGTGATTAAGCTAAATAAAAAAATAAAAAAACTTTTTCTTTCTTAAAATAGCAATGGCCTCTGACAGAAGGTGAATATCGCAATATTCTGGCTAACCTGTCATTGATCGTCAGTGCCTCTTCAATTGGCAATAGCAAGGGCCACCCTAAGATCCAAACCTACACCTGCTAAGGTCCATATTCCTACCAATTCACAAGTCACACCTTAATATTGCAAACATAGGCTCTCGTCGGATTTTCCTATAAGCAGGTGCTGCGACACTTATGGTAATCTGTACCCTGTACCGGTATTCAATAGATCATCTAATGGCAACAGATATCTGACGAAACAATGCGATATTACACTCAGATAAACATGTTGCCACACTTCTGCAGTTCTGGCAACGTGTAGAGTTAGCTTTATTTTGTGTTGTTGCCATGATTTCTTTTAGAGTCTGTCCAACGAAAGCTGTCCAAGAAAAAAAACGGCAATTTTAAAAATCAAGAGCTGGCTTTACACGCAGTTGACGCAGTCGATACTATTTCTTATTCAAGGCATATTATGCGATACTTACATCCAGTATTTCATATTTATATAATAATTCGACATGTAATATTTTATTTAGAAGTGAAGTAAAATATTCAATAGATAATAATTCGTGGTCAGCTTTCTTTGGACAGATATGTTTTATTATTTAAGAAGCCATATCTACATCCAATGGGACGCGATGGCATGGTTGACTCAGATACTGTTTGATCAGCGCTACTGGTCGCAGATTCGACTCCCGAATAGCATAAGATTCCTGGTGCTTCTCAAGCACTCTGTGGGTAAGTCGTCTTTCTTCGAAAGTATTTAAAAATCAGAATTTCTTACGATTCTGTCAAATTATAACCACTTAACCACCACTCTGTCACTATCAAATTATTAAAGCAATGGCCATATACCATTTATTCGCCTCTGTGCTCTAGTTGTTCGATCACCTGTCTCAGACCCAGAGGCCGGGGGTTCGATTCCCAGTTGCAGCAAAATTTTCGGCTCGGTATGATTGGTGGTAGGGCTTGTTTTAAGTCCGCCTGGTTAGCTACCACCATCTTATCCAAATCTGTCGCCATAACAACAATTTTAACAACATGATTGTGTTTCGGCAGTTAGAGGTAAGATAGCCAGTTCATTTGTGGTTGTGGATTCCGGGTGAAGCTCGCTTCCAACTTCGACCTGATCATCACTTAGCATCAGGTGAGATTCAGGCAAAGAACTTACCTGTTGTGGATTTAAAAAAAAATCTAACGGATGCAGTGACCGCCGTCAAAAACGCGCTCTATTCAAGTTATAGGTATTAATAAAAGATAACGTTTCAGTAATGTCATTCGACGGTAAATTGCGGACGCTATGTGGCCGTCACTGCAGTCTTAGGAAACCCTCGCTTTAGTTAACTAAACATAGGCCCTTTGTACACAAACGTGTTTCTTGCCATGCAAAACTACGGTTTATTCGCCGTGTGTAGGGCACGGTCGTCAGTGTTGTATGGATCACTATGGAAGCTTATTGACACACAAGTTTTTCTACGGCGCGGTATATACGCCGTATAGCAAAGAAACCGTAGCGTGTACAAAGGGCCTTACAATACAACACATCACGTCACAGGGCCTTACAATACAATACAGCACATCACATCACATCACATCACATCACTTCTCATCACATCACTTCACATCACATCACATCACAACACATAACATCTTTATTCTCAAAAGGAGTAAGCAAATAGTAAGGCGTTTATAGCATTTCGCCAGTTACATAATTAAGTTCTCAACAAACAAAACGGTTTGTACAAAACTTTATCTAGGTACAATCTCAGTACAGATGCTCACCCTACATCCGTATCAGCTTAACTTATCGTAGCTAAGTAAACAACGGCCCGTAACAGATGTTTCGACACCGCTGCCCAGGCGAAGGTAATTTGCAAATAAATGATCTCACTATTATCCCTGCGTTGGAAATCGGAGATAGGTTTGTTTATCATTTGGTTCTCTTTGGGTCAACAAGATAAAATTGTGATTTGATTGTAATGTAAGGACTCGTCATCTCATAATTGCCAGTAAGATATAGTGACTGAACCAGCACCTAAACCCATTTAAAATCTTATTTATAGGCAATTTCCCTTTTGGAAAACTTTTGTACTTTTGTAGCAAGCATAGTAAATAAAAGGTCGGGAGGTGTCGTGGGACATTACCTACTTTCGCTGTATATTATATATTAATACAGAGCCATCTAGTGTGGTCTTAAGTTTCAAGTGTCAAAAGTTTGAGAATGAGCCATCTAGCAACCTAAAAATGTACAATAGTATTCAAAAACTCTACTGTATTTAAAAAAAAAATTAAATCTCTTGACCGCAATAGTATTACAAAAAAGTAATCTTTTTTTTTGTGAATATAAAAAAGTTACTTATTGCTATTTAAAATTCAGATTTTTTGTACCAAAATTACCCCAGTTTCATTATAAATTAGCAATTTTTCTACAGAGGTCATAAGTTATGACTTGTAGACGACCCGCTAAATGACGACCGCCCTCGACCCATGTAAAAAGCCGGTAAAATTCCACATTGAAAAAAAATCGCCAGTTTTTTTTTCTTTTTTTAAAAAAAAAAACATACTCAAATGATTCAGTATGATTCTTAACAACACCCTCACAGATCGGACAGGGTTTTTGTTTCACGCTGTATACATGAGTCTTAATTTTAACTAATTACGGTCCGTAAATTTTAGGAATCGGCCAAGTAAACTGTAGATGCACCAATACAACACTCATCTTCCTACGAATGCAAATATTGTTAGACCTGGGGGCCAAGTCTACTAATTTACAAACGTGTCAGTTGTCTCACAATGATCAGTTTTTGACAGATACGCCATTAAAAATCTGTCAAAAACTCATCATTGCGAGACCACTGAGACGTTTGTAAATTAGTAGACTTGGCCACCAGTAGGTAGGTGTCTAATATAATCTAACATATTCAGCCACATCTCGTTACACTGGACCAACGTGCTTAAGAAAACCCAGAAGGTAGATATATTCTACATTTAATTTAGTTACCGTAACCATTCTGAACGTGGGCGGAACAGCTTTCAACAAAAACTGCCGACAACCCAACAGGTAAAATATTGTAAGTAGTTTCTTTAAAAGCTTATTTCAATACTACAAAGTAGTGGCAGTGTCTGTTTGAGAGTTGTTCCTTTTTAACCGACTTCAAAAGAAGGAGGAGGTTATCAATTTATCAGTTTTTTTAATTTTTTTATTTATATTTGTTACCTCAGAACTTTCGAGTAGGTGAACCGATTTTGATGATTCTTTTTATTTGAAAGCTGGTGCTTCCCGTTTGGTCCCATATCAATTTTATTAACTTTCCTTGTGTTCGATTTTTGAGTTAGCTTCAATAATTACGTTTTTTTTTCTCACTTAGTCTATGTAGATGACATCTTATTTGACACAGTCACTGTTATTTACATAGCAGGTAGTGGTATTAGAATTTGTGTGGGGTAGCTACTACAACAAAAAAGCGAAAAATAAAAACTTTTTACAAAAAAATAAACAACCGACTTCCAAACATAACACAAAAAAAAAAGTGAAAAATTACTTTAATTTCGGAAGTCGGTGTCTTTGCTTTTCAATTTTCGTTTTTTGCCACCGACTTTCGAAATTTAAGTTATTACTTTTTTTGTTATTTTTGGAAGTCGGTTGTATCATGATGCATTTACACCGATTATGATGATAGCATATTCGTTCAAGAGATTATGAAGAGTTTTCTCCCCATTAAATTACCATTAGCCATCGATAATAATTGGTAATCGATATAATTAGAATCGATTAAACATTCGATTAATATCAATGTGGTTTTAAGGTATTAGGAATGGGACACATGGAAGACGTCTCGATTTATCATCGATTAAAATAAGCAAGTAATTTTATCACCGATTAATATACAATGTAAGGTAACATAACTGTCGAAATGTGCTAAGGCTACCTCAGGTCTAACCTTTGTACCACTGTGCGGATCGCCCGGAGGACACGGTGGAGCATACGGTTGAGGTATGCCCTGCTTGGGCGGAGCACCGCCGTGTCCTCGCGGAGGCGATTGGCGGCAGTGACCTCTCGCGTCCGGCCCTGGTTCAGGCCATGGTACGGAGCGAGAGGGCATGGGAAGCCGTCACCTCCTTCTGCGAAGCAGTAATGCTCGCGAAGGAGGAGGCGGAACGCGTGAGGGAAAGGCAAAGTTTGCGCCCTCACGCCCCTAACCGCCGCCGTTGGAGACGCCCTGGGCGTCGGGAATCCCAGGCGGATTCCCGGCCACCATAGGCGCGGGCTTGCGGATGGCGAGCAACGGGCAGCTCGCCGTCCGATAAGGACCAGGCCCGGGTCGATGGCGCGTCGTGTTCCACGCGCGCCTCAAAGAGATGTCAGCAAAATTGACGGGGTCCAATAGGACCGATGCCTGCCAGGGTTGCGGGAAAGTCCGAAAGGGATACCGGAACCTTGGCAACAGGCAAATGAAGGAACACGGGTGGGTTTTAGTCAATAAAAGTCTGACACGCCCTTCCGCTCCGCCCAGAGCGGGAGAAGTCATTGGATGATTTCCCAACATCAAAAAAAAAAAAAAAAAAAGGTCTTACCTTTGTAGTTTGTATACGAAACTACTTTTGTTATTTTTCGTGAATTCGTATTTTCTTAGCGTCATATTTGCCGAAAATAAACGTATTTTCTGTCTTTCTAAACTGTTGTAATACAAGAATGCCTGAAAAATGCAATATATTTCGTTAGAAATGAGTCATCATCATCTTCCTAGCCTTTTCCCAACTATGTTGAGGTCGGCTTCCAGTCTAACCGGATGCAGCTGTAAACCAGTATTTTACATGGAGCGACTGCCTATCGGACCCCCACAACCCAATTACTGGGTAACACGATACCCGTTGGTAAGACTGGTTGTCAGACTTTCGATCTTCTGATGACCCGTAACAACTGTCAAAGATCTATACATGACAATTAACGGACAGACCAACGGCTTAATGTGCTTTCCGAGTCACGGAGGGGTCTTGGTTGGTCGTTAAAAATGAGAAATCGAATATAAAGATACAAGAATTAGATGAGTATTGTGTTGTGAATATAGCTGCTATCTCAAGCTGCCAATCTGAACAACTTCATGCCTCAGTTAAATAAAAAACCAAGACGGAGCACTGCGAACAATACAGTGAAGCATGCTAAAACTACACCAAAGCCTTGTGCATACACGCTCACACACATACATTTACAATAACACTACTATCAAACTACACCGAACTAAGTGCACACATGTTTCCGAAACCGGCATCACGTCACTGTTGACAGCGCTCTGTCTTGGTTTTTATTTGGTCTGAGTTTCATGCTTACTCAATAGATTTTCGGACAGTTAAATTGTGCCTCATAACCCGTACTCTTAACTGAATTTCTAAAAACTAAATATAATAGGAGCAGACCTCAACACACTTCGGTAAATAAGAAAGAAAGAAAGAAAGAAAAATGTGTTTATTGGCATTATAGCATACAAAAATACACCTTAAAACTATAAAATGGAAAACAACCATTATAATGCCAAAAGGGCCTCAGCTCAGCATAATGTCAGATGGAAACACAAAATGTACCACCTGACGCTGATTTTCAGCTGCAATCCACGAGTGTCATACACTAGAATATTATTATAATAAAGTAAAAACTGATCTATAAGATAGATGAAATACAATAAATAAAATACCTAATAATTGTGAATGTTTATAAATAAATTTAATATGGTAACATTCCGTTTAGTCGGCATGGACATCTGTGCGCAAAGCTGTCAAAAATAAACTATTTGACGTTTTCAACATTTTGACATCTGTTTACATAAATTAGACGCAATAATGAATAAAATGATGGAATTAAATATTATGTAATGTATTATCAAAGAATGTGTTGGGTGATTGTATAAGTATTCTTTTCCTAAATAGTGTTTGTTGAAGTTTGTTTATGGGCGAAGGGTTAATGCTGGAGATGATTGTTTGTGGCACGCATTGAAAGATTCTCCTGCAGCAGTTTTGTCAAATCACCTAAGGCTGCCGCGTTTCAGCATGACAGCAGCGGTTTTCCTTTTTTTGTTTTTTTTTAATTTGAAAACTGAAATTAATTCCTTTAACGTCCTGAATCAATATCTATCGTGATCTTCAACATGTTCCAATAACGATTAACCATACATAGTTTTTTGTTTGGGTTCTTACGGAATGATATTAGGGAAAGGGCAATGACCACTATTACCACGCAAAAACGCGTAGAATTACTACAAAATCGGTTGCAAAGATCTAGTCGATGAAACCTCTAGTGTATCCAAGCCCTTAAGTCATCGATAAAATATAGTTAATGATTGATAGATGATTGGTCGATCAGAGCCAATCTCGATAATTATTTAATGAAATATGTTACTGTTAAGTGATCACGTCGGAATGGCATGATGATAAAGTGTATGATACTTAATTGTAATAATCTAGTGGAAAAGATAAATGGCTTATTAGCTGATACGGGCGGACGGTACGGATATACTTGTTAGCTAGAGAGCTTGTATGACAATTAGAAAGTAAATGACTTCTATTTATTATTGTATCAAGATGTGGAAAACTTTATATTTTATGAGTGACGGACTGAATGTAGCGGAGGAGCTCGTGGCTAAGTAATAACAGCCGCACGGGTCGATCTATCAGGTTAAGCTACGCTTGCCGGGGTTGGTCCGTAGATGGGTGACCATCTTTACATATCGAGACTCCTTCATGCCTCGGAAAGCACGTTAAGCCGTTGGTCCCGGCTGTCATTCGAGGATCTTTGACAGTCGTTACGGGTCGTCAGAGGCCCGAAAGTCTGACAAAACCAGTCTTACCAAGGGGTATCGTATTACCCAGTTACTGGGTTGTGGAGGTCAGATAGGCAGTCGCTCCATGTAAAATATTGGTATTCAGCTGCATCCAGTTAGACTGGAAGCCGATCCCAACATAGTTGGGAAAAGGCTAGGCAGATTGATTGGACGGAATCTAATAAAAATTGGTGACGTGGAAGTTCGACCAACATAATGCATTACCTACTTAAAATGGGTAATCGGAGAATTTTGCCGAACATTTGGTTAAAATGGGTAATCGGCGATCGACAAATATTCTGCGCTAGTGTAAAATACGCCTTAAACGTACGCTTTTCCAATGATGACATTAATTTCCAATCCGACAACTTGATAATCAGTATCAAAATCCATTACAATCGTTATCTTCAACATTGTAACTGAACCTCTTGTTTCCGATCCGCGTATTGTTATCAGAAACAAGATCATAATAGATTAGCGATCACACAACAACCATTAGGAAGCTGTGATAGTAACATTAGCGTATCTAAATATGTATGTGCTTTTAAGGTAGCATTGTATCCTAGTGTTCAAAGTTAGGCTTAAGAAAATTCTAAGATATTCCAGTAAAACTTAGGATTTAACACGACCAGCTAAGAGTAAGGAATCGAAGGAAATCCTACTAATATTATAAAGTTTGTGTGTTTGGATGTTTGTTCGGTACTCAAATCACGCAAAAACGGATGAATGGATTTGGATAACATTTGGCAAAAAGATAGTTTATAACCTGGATTAACACATAGGATACTTTTTATCCCAATATTCCCACGGGATAGAGAATTACGCGGGTGAAGCCGCGGGGCGCAGCTAGTAACTGATATTTTGGGACAGTTATCGCAGGCTCACAATTCTAAACATTTTTATCCGTTGCCAGGATATAATCGCTTTGGTCGCTCGACTCGCGTACGCTCACATTATAGGCTCCCACAGACAGGTACGCGAAGCGACGGCGCGACGCGACTCTTATGGAAAAATGTATATGAAAACTTTTGTTTTACCGGTGGGTGCGGTGTCGCGCCATATAGAATCAAGACTAAACAGTCACATGCAAATACCGTACCATTTTCACTTGAATTCACCTTTAAACGGCTTTTACCCTTGTTTTGTGTAGACATATCTCTAAAACCAGGGTTCGTGCACCAATGGAAAAGCCAAGCCTTAAATAAACGAGTGTTCATGCAGTTTCTTGCCTGTTCTTCTCCATAGAGATCTACGTTTTGGAATGGGCAACTAGCTTCAACTTTCTGACTACCTAACCGACTCCTTGACAGTTCAAAAGGGCCTGTAAATGGTTTAATTGAAATGCTTAATGCTTTGAGTTTAATATCGGCACGATCATTCTAATATCTGGGTTCCAGGCTGTCCGTGACTCGAACTGTGTGGATTAAGATATTAAAATAGGTATAAAAGCTTTTATTGGTACAGATAACCTTTGTTACAACAAAAGTAGTTATCGAATAGGTTACAAGTTCCCATACATAAAGGTAGCTTAAATAATGGAAACCCTGCCTCCTAAACTAGGGGAAACCTGTGAGTTAGGAGTCAGTGTGCCAGATACTGATTTACTATACATATATATTTCTAAATATGTTTTTTTTTATCGAGTTTGTGTATACCGACTTGGATATGTTACTGTTTTAACGAGTGAATACCCGCGTTCATAACTTTTTATTTAGCCGAGATTTTTAATTCATATTCTTTATGGCACTTCTTTAGGTCTTGAGCTAAATATTTGGCCTGGCCCTTATGGGGGAGGCGTGAAAATTAATTCGCTGTTACAATGTTTAATAGATATAGTACATTACTGTCGCGGCCTGCAATAAGGGAATTCACGGACGATCGTGAAAATGAGGGCCGAGGCGAAGCCGAGGCACTCATGCGTGAGTCCATCAATTCCTGATTGCGGCCAAGGCTTGTACAGTACTTTTCTCAAACAACGCGCGGAAATTCAAATTGAGTAAATTAAATAGAAATTCCAGAATCAATGACGAATAACTGTCATTTTTCATGCGCCAATATGTTAATTTGTTTCTTCTTTGTTCTATTTGCAAGCCAATTCGAAATTTAAATAAAATCTTTGATAAGTTACCTCCTTGGTTGCCGTGTGTTGAAGTAAAAAGTTCGTTCCATTTTTAAATAACACGACAGATATGAGTTTTCATGGTAATTTATTTGGCCGCTAAACACGCTAGATATGGATTTTCATAGTGACTTTGCTGGCCGCATCGTCACTTGTTTTTTACCAGTACAGCAATTTTGATTTATCTCGAAGAAGGTTGTCAAAATAATGCTCGAATTTCCAAGCATGTTTGAGAAAATGTATTTAAATAATGTAATTGGCCTTGTCCGCTATGTTAAAATAAATACATAAATAGACTGCTGTATTTAAATTAAGTTGTGATAGAGACTAGAGAGTATTTCATATTCATAGTGCCATTTAAATATATAGTTATGGTTAAATATAGCACCACATCGCACGCTAAAATGTTTTGCATCCTTGCTTAAGAAGTTAACTCTCGTATAATCTCTAAGTTACGTTTACAAAGCATATAATTTCTTTGCGGCCAATAGTCGTAACTTACTGTGTAGGTACTGCATAGATACATTATAATAAAATAATATCCAGTAATATACAGGTTATAAAATTAATTCAGTTGCTTGTGTATTGAGAATATTGTGAATTAGTGCACTTTTAATCTTTCTCAAGAAATGATAAATTATTTATTGAAGTAAAATAAGATTTAGGTACAATAAATGATAAAATTCTCTGACTCCTGCGCCAGTTATTACTGTATTGCAGGGCCAGTGTCCTCCCCTAATGAAAAGACACAATTTTGTAGTGATATGACAAAAAAAAACGACGGAGGCTTACATTAGTCGCATTAAGTGTAACTTGTGTATCTTGGCTGGGTTGCATATTAGAAAATCAAAACTTTCTCGAGCAAATTTCAAAAGAACAATAAACGAAATAACAAAATTCAAATGACCAAATGTTTTATTTAGAAAAATTTTAGAATCCCAATGTTTGTGACATCAAATGAACGACTGAACAAAAGTTGCTAGATATCATTTTAATTTGCCTGCGAGTGGATAATTAGACAATGGTAAAAACATTTCTGCGGCAGATTTTATTGACTTGTCTTGCAAGCATGCAGCATGCAGCATGCAAGCAAGCATGCAACATGCAGCAGGCATGGTTTCTGTCACGGCTCCGGCGCTGCGGGGCTCTGGCGGTCCCATTCGAGCTTATCGTCGCAGATGTGTTTCACACTCACCACCGCGACTTCGGCTTGCTGGCCGGCACAGCCGCGGCGGCGAGCGTTAAAACCATCTGCTTCTCAGCTCGCGGGCCGCCGCGCCCCTCCGCGCCTACGCGATTTTAAATAACACTCTAGGGGTAGGGCAGACAAGACTACGTGGAGTCGGTTTTGCAGCGATTCGTTTCTGTCACGCTCATTAATAATTTATCCAGTAATCCATTTTAACCTTTAAACGATTTGGTCAATAGTGTAATAGATAATTTAAACATTGATATTCCTGACTTTGGTCAGCTGAACTTTTGATCAAATGACCATCGTTATTTTAAAATTTGTTGATTTGTACGTTGTTCTTTTGAAATTTGCTCAGGAAGGTTTTGATTTTCTAATATGCAACCCTTGGTTGACACTACCAACCTCTCTGAAAATGGGTCGGTACCATCTGACAGCCAACTCGAGCACCACGCGCGCTCATTGGTCAAATCAAATAGCGCGCGCTTCTCCGGCTTCCTACAACACACTTCCGTCGCTTTTCACGAAATCACTCCCACAGATTGCAGGTTCGCCGTATAGGTGAGTTTATGTTCCTTGATAGCAGGAAAGCGAGAGAAAAGATGTTAAATATAAAAAAATAAGTAAACAAAAGAGACACAAGAAAAAAGGTTATGTTTTTTTAGGGGTTCGTTGTCAGCCGGTCAGTCAGAAATATTTTGTATAAGTCACCTTTAACAACTGGAGCTGTATAAGGAGGTCGTAGCTGTTCCAGTGCAAAATAAAATGCACAAACTTACCAAAGTTTCATCACAATCGGTTGAGCTATTTCCGAGTTTTTTCGAGACTAACGCGCGGCAATATGTTTAGAATTTAAACATATTGTCGCGCGTCAGTCAAAGTACATCTAAACTTTATGTATTATAGTTATAGATTACAACTTTGGCGAAAAAAGAGTAAAATTATGAAGATGTGACAATGACCTACTGGCTACTCTGCCTTAGTTTGCCCTCCCAGGTAATACCTACTATATTATTTAAATAATTAGCTGGTAAGCACTTATCGGCTGAGAAATAAGTACATACTACCTATTCGTCTTAACCGTCCCCTACCAGGTATTTACACTCAATAGCTATGTTTATTTTTAACATAATCAATCTACCAGAATCAATTATTTAAATCGTTAGATTTGCCCGCGAAAATGTGTCCATACTGAGAAGAGTGAGCTCACACAATAATAATGGCGTTACCATGACAACCAAGTCAAGTTTCTGCGACATTGTGTGTGTGAGGTGTCAAAACGAAACAGAAACGCGATCATCTTTTGACGCTCTTAAAATCTTTGAACAGACCATCTGCTTACTCCGAAAGGGAAATAGTTACATGATATAAATATAAATGATGATATAAATAAATAAATAAATAAATGATAAGTATTAGCCGGTCAATTCTGTGCGGAGCCGCGGGCGAAATCATAGGAAACACATTACTCGCTTTGAAGTGCATCTAACGCTCTTACTGGGCGTTTGCACTGGCGACACATTCATAACAAAACATATTGGAATCTGGAGTTCCTGTCAAATATTTTATGGAACATTGACAGAAAATAGATATTTCAACATGTTTTGTTGTGAATGTTTCGCCAGTGCAAACGCACAGTTATACACTACACGGAATTCGAAACGTGGCTTAATTTTGCTTTTAAATACTTAAAACTGTTGTATAGTGATATTTGAACGACAAACATGACCCACAAAATAAATTATATTTAAACCTTTCAGCTCTTCTTTAGATTGTGAAAATTACAGTATAATTTATTTCGAATCAAAAATTAAAAGAATGTTTGCAGATTTAACACTCTACTATGATAATCTAGAAAATGTACGATTAGCTAGAATTCAAAAATACTCATAGGCATTGGCAAAATTTAATTTAAAATCATTTTCTTACCAACCCTCAATCGTCTATGTTAAAAAATTTCTTTTTCTCAAACATGCTTGGAAATTCGAGCATTATTTTGACAACCTTCTTCGAGATAAATCAAAATTGCTGTACTGGTAAAAAACAAGTGACGATGCGGCCAGCAAAGTTACTATGAAAATCCATATCTGGCGTGTTTAGCGGCCAAATAAATTACTATGAAAACTCATATCTGTCGTGTTATTTAAAAATGGAACGAACTTTTTACTTCAACACACGGCAACCAAGGAGGTAACTTATCAAAGATTTTATTTAAATTTCGAATTGGTTTGCAAATAGAACAAAGAAGAAACAAATTAACATATTGGCGCATGAAAAATGATAGGTATTCGTCATTGATTCTGGAATTTCTATTTAATTTACTCAGTTTGAATTTCCGCGCGTTGTTTGAGAAAAGTACTATACAAGCCTTGGCCGCAATCAGGAATTGATGGACTCACGCATGAGTGCCTCGGCTTCGCGTCGGCCCTCATTTTCACGATCGTCCATCAATTCCCTTATTGCAGGCCGCGACAGTAATGTACTATATCGTAACGCCGTTTTCAATTGAATTCAATAAAAAAATTCCGTAACAACAGTATACAGCATGAAATACAACTATAAGATGTACGAATATATATAAAAGAAATACGTTAAATTAGAAATTTTCCACAACACAAAATAAAAACCTATTTCCACTTTAACAACAATGTGCCCCAGCTTTTACATAAAATAGCAGTCGCCGAACGCTTATTTCAATGTCCCTGCAACTCCGTAGCTCATAGTAATTGAATTGTCTCCGGTCCTCGCTCTCTGTATTTATGTAGCTCATAATTTATGACTGGCGAGCCATATTCCAGTTTAATCGTAGCTCACTCGTGGACAGATGTCAATGCATGGATTTGATGTAAATTACTGGGATGTTGGCAGTATTGTGGATGAGATGGGATGTAAGTTATGTGAGATTGTGGGGGTTTGGTTGATGTAAGGTAATTTGTAATTCCAATTAAATTAAAGAAAATTTAAAACTCATAGTAAAAGTAGGTAGGTACACTTTGTAAAAAAGCGTATTACAAATTAGAGGTTTTATAATTTCATCACCACTGCTCTCAAAACGGTGAAGGAAAACATCTTGAGGAAACTGACATGCCCTAGGACCAAAAAATTCAAAGACATGTGAGATCTACACCGATCTATCTAGTTCGAGAGCACATTCGCAAGAAGCTGGCAGTATTATCACAACGGTAATGTTTTCCCATTGTTTGTCTTATTTGTTTTAGTATATTCGTGTAGTTATGTGTATTTATTTGTTCTTATATTTATATGTATTTAGGTATTTAGGCTTAGGGAGGAGCTCGTGGCTACGTAATAACAGCCGCACGGGTCGATCCATCAGGTTAAGCTACGCTTGCCGGGGTTGGTCGGTGGATGGGTGACCATCTTTACATACCGAGACTCCTCCGTGCCTCGGAAAGCACGTTAAGCCGTTGGTCTCGGCTATCATTTGTGGATCTTTGACAGTCGTTACGGGTCGTCAGAAGCCCGAAAGTCTGACAACCAGTCTTACCAAGGGGTATCGTATTACCCAGTTACTGGGTTGTGGAGGTCAGATAGGCAGTCGCTCCATGTAAAATACTGGTATTCAGCTGCATCCGGTTAGACTGGAAGCCGACCCCAACATAGTTGGGAAAAGGCTAGGCAGATGATGAGGTATTTAGGCTTATATATATATATATATATATTTATTTTTTTAATAGGTTAACTTATTTAATTTATATTTATTCAACAATTTTCGCTATTGCACCTACCACTGTTTGTCTCTGCATCATCCAAAGGTTGACTGGTAGAAAATGCCTATGTCATTAAGTCCGCCTCTGTACATTTATGTGATTAAATTATTAAATAAATAAATCTACCAACCCGCACTGGGCCCGCGTGGTGGATTACGGCCCACTCCGTCTCGAACAGAGGAGGCCTGTGTCCCAGCAGTGGGAACATTATGGGCTGATTATGTATGTACAAATGAGAGGATTATATCCAAGATAAGAATGCTTGGCAACATGCTCCAGACAATCTAGCGTCTAGACAAAATAGAACTGATTGCCAATTTAAGTATGTATATACAGGGTTACTGGTAACTCGACGTATTCCTTGCAGGACGTCATAGTAGGGTTAAAATGCAACAAATTAAGCCACCAAATGTTCTACCGAAATTCAGTTTTTTTTTTTTGCACTAGACTACATTTTTTATGAAGTAATAGCAAAAATTACAAAAAATTAAATGTTTGGTTAGTGATATTTGCCAAAGTTTTAGGCATTATTGAACTTTTAATTATTAACAAAGGTCTGCTACGGCGTCAACTATGATAATAACTTAAATTTCAGTACAGTCGCGCCGTAAATCATTTTTAAATTGGTTTCAAATGATTTAATCTGGGATTTTTCATAAAAAAACTAAAAATCTTAACTAATTCAAAAACTACTGAATTTCGGTAGAACATTTGGTGGCTTAATTTGTTGCATTTTAACCCTACTATGACGTCCTGCAAGGAATACGTCGAGTTACCAGTAACCCTGTATATAATTTATTATTTTTATGACATTGATTTTACGTTCTGTGATTACTTCCACACACACTGACTTATTACTTGTTAAAATTTTTGGAAAATCGTCTGCTTTTACAATGTATATAATTATTATGAGCAACATGTATGTACATGTGTGTGTATGTTTTTGTATCACATAATTAATTTATCTATAATTGTTTCTTGTTATTTCTGTTTACGTATTGTGGTATAGTAATTTTATTCTAGGTGCATCGTCTTCACATAAAATGATAAAATTTATGTATACAAAATATTTTATACATTTTGAATTATAATGTAGTAAAGTGTACTTTTTCTTAACTTTATTGCATTCAAAATGTGCCAATTGCTTATTACGTATTTCTGGAGTTGACGATTTGCCCATAAAAAAACAACATCGTGTCTTCATCGCCTCAAGAAAAAAATTACATAATTTAAAAGTGTAAATTTCGCCCGTTTCGGGCGAGTAATTTCGTCGTGCGAATCAACCAATAAGCCATTATTAAACTTATAAAAAGTAGCATAATGCTATTTAACAACAATTAATTCGTTACCGAGTAACCTCGCTAGGTAAGTGCTAATTAAACAAATTGATTGTGCTAATCATGTTCAAGCAACCACCTTAGATGGTAATGTAGGAAAGTAACATACTCAGTATACGCTACATGATGCCTACAATGTAACTGGTACTTAAAAAAACAAAAATTGTTCAGCTGTTTTTTGAAAAAAGATAAGAAATACATCTAACCCTCAGAATGACCAGTACAATGAGGGGACAAAGTAAAAATGCTTAGAAGACGGTTTCACAAAAGCAGAATGTTGATTATTACAAAGATATGCTGATATCCGTCCTCTAATACGAGTCTTGATGTTATGCGTTAATCATCTCCCTAAGTAAGTATTGGGAACTTATATCTTTGTTAATGAGGGAGACTGGTCAGAAAGTGTGACTTTTCGTGGAATTATGTCTAGATTTATGGGCCGTTTTGGGAAGAATCTAATTCTTTGACGATATAAGCACTCCAACTTTTCTTTACGATTCAAAACTGTAATGTATTCAGTTACCCGCATTATTGAATAATCATCTAGGAGTATATATAAGGTGTCACATTTGTACTATGTCAGTTTGCATTATACGCTTGCTATCGACCCCCGCCTTTCATTTACCTAAGTACAGACATTTCAGTGGCGACGAGAATAGGATAGTACCTTCGTTCAATTGTGTTCGGTGTATCAGTTAAACATACAGAATAAAAATGGCGAGTGGACAAATCGGTAAAATAAGAGACTTTGATGTGACGTCAGGAAATTGGACTTTGTACGTGGAAAGGTTGGAGATGTATTTTAAAGTCAATAACGTGGATAAGAACATGTGGTTGGCGATCTTGATCACCGGCATGGGTGATCAAACTTATGAGTTACTGAGCACGTTGTGCAGCCCAAGCAAACCGGCGGAGTTAACATACGAAAAAGCCGTCACAATGTTGAGAAATCATCTTCAGCCGAAACCAGCTGTCATGGCGGAACGTTTCCGGTTTCGTCAAAGAAGGCAGAAAGACGACGAAAATATAACTCAATACCTAACCGAGATTAAAAAACTGTCGAAAACCTGTGAGTTTGGTGGAAATTTGGAGGAGAATCTGCGGGATCAGCTGGTGTGCGGAGTTAAGAGTGACGTCATCAGACAAAGGTTATTTGCAGAGGACAGTCTGACGTACTCAGGGGCGGTGAAATTGGCTTGTGGGTTGGAAGCGGCGGAGCGAGATGCGGCCGTGGTTGAAAATAAAGTAAGCGCGGAGGTACCAGCAAATGTACACGCGTTGAGGACAAAACGTGGGCGTGATCAGCGCGGGAGTCGCGAGGGCGCTGCGCCGGACACGGGCAGAGGCGCCGGTAGCTGCACGGCGTGCGGCTGGCGCGGGCATACCACAGACGAGTGCCGCTATAAGAATTTTATATGCAGTAAATGCAAGCAGAGTGGGCATTTGAGACGCGTGTGTCCTCAGTCACGGTCGGGCACAGGAAAAGGAAAAAGGCGCGGGTTGAACCACGTTGAAGCAACCGGGAGCGAGCATCTGGGTGGACCAGGAGGTGATTCTAGTTCGGACGAGCTAGAAGAAGAATTACACCAACTGTGTTTGAACGGATATACCCCGGTAAGCTTATCATTGCAGATTGATGACACCGTTATCAAGATGGAGATAGATACAGGCTCAGCTGTTTCATGTATAAGTAAGAAAACATATGATAGGTATTTTAGTACTAGATCAATTGAGCCATTTAACTTAGTGTTAAAGTTTTATGATGGTAGCAATATCAAGCCATTAGGTGTAATAAGACCAAAAGTTCAGTACAAAGGAAAAATTAAATATTTAGAACTATTTGTGATAAATGGAGGTACAACTTCTTTATTAGGCCGGCAATGGTTATCCGAAATGGACATAAAAATACCTCCATTTCAACAAGCGATTAATTATGGCAATATTTTAAAAACAAAATCTGATACTGCTAATGTTTTGTTAAATAGGTATAAAGAGTTATTCAGCGGCGGATTGGGACGGTACACAGGTGGTAAGGCAACACTCCAGTTGCGGGAGGGGGCGACCCCTGTGTACTGCCGGGCGCGGCCGCTGCCTTACGCTCTGAAGGGGCAAGTCAATGCGGAGCTGGATGCGATGCTGCGCGCGGGCATCATCGAGCCCGTCGAGTGCTCGGACTGGGCGACACCTTTGGTACCGGTACGTAAATCTGACGGTGGACTCCGTATCTGTGCCGATTATAAAGTCACGTTAAATCCTGTCTTACTGGTCAATAGGTATCCGCTGCCGAAGATAGATGATATGTTAGTGAGCATAAACGGGGCTACGTACTTTTCGAAAATTGATTTATCCCAGGCCTATAATCAGATAGAATTGGATGATACTAGAGATTTAACAGTGATAAACACACATAGGGGCCTGTTTAAATATAATAGACTAGTGTTTGGGTTGTCTTCGAGTCCGGGCATCTTCCAGCGGATTATGTCGAACCTTCTTAATGATATACCAGGCGTAGAAGTATTTCTTGATGACGTAATCATAAGTACGTCTGGGACACAAAATAAACATTTGGAAACTTTAGAAAGAGTATTCAAAAGGTTACAAGATCATGGAATGAAGCTTAAAAGAAGTAAATGTCTATTCATGGTGGATGAAGTCAAATATTTAGGGTATGTTATATCTAAAGATGGAATAAAAGTAGACACGGACAAGGTAAATGCAATAGTAAAAATTCCTAGGCCGAAAGATGTTACGGAGTTGCGATCTTTCTTAGGGTTAGTAAATTTTTATGCTAAGTTTGTCAAGAATTTGAGTAGTATATTGTCACCACTGTATGAACTTTTAAAAAAAAGTGTAAGTTGGCATTGGAGTGATCAGTGTGAGGAAGCGATGGCAAAAGTAAAAAAAATATTAACAGGCGTGGAAGTGTTGGTTCATTATGACCCAGATAAGCCGTTAGTGTTGACGTGCGACGCCAGTGCGCGTGGTTTAGGTGGGGTACTCACACAACCAAGCTCCGATGGCCGGGACCGGCCGGTGGTGTATGTATCACGCGCATTGAACAACGCCGAGAAACATTATTCTCAGATAGATCGGGAAGCGTTAGCTATTGTATTTTGTTTAAAAAAATTACATCAATTTGTTTATGGCCGACGCTTTACTTTGCGAACTGATCATAAGCCATTAGTAAGCATATTTGGTCCAAAGCACGGGGTTCCGGCTATGGCGGCGAGTAGATTACAGCGTTGGGCGATTATTCTATCTGCTTATACGTATGATATAGAATACGTCAACACAAAACAAAACGGGGCGGACGGACTATCGAGATTACCGGTTCCTGACAGTAGCGATGAGTCATATGCACTTCCCGAGCAAACTTATTTACATTTCGCTCAAAATGCATTGTTACTAGATTGTAACATAATTAAGCAACAGACTATTAGAGATCCGATGTTAAGCAGAGTTATAAGTTATATTCGGGATATGTGGCCTACGGATAATGAAATACGGGAATTACAACCGTATTTTAACCGTCGCACAGTGGGCCCATATTGAAAATTAGTGGACTTAGGCAACAAAGTTACCATATCGATGCGATTTTTTTTTATATGACGTGTTATAATATTCCTGACCACTTTTATTCTTATAAAATTTCTTCTAAACTTGATAGTTTGTCTTGAAAAAAATTTATTAGATTTTTTTGTATGGAGCGAATCACGTTTAATTTTTTTTCTTCATTTGTACTAATATGTTGGGTGTGTGGCGTGAGTATATGATAGCTAGGGTCATTCTCTATCCACGAAAAAAAAATCAGCGCCGGCCATCTGCGGCAGCGCGAGTAATCATTCGGTAAAAAAAAAATAATTTGGAAGAATTTTTTTGTCATTTAAAATTAATTCAAAGCATATTTTTTGTCTCATTTGGCTGTTTTCACCTTCTTTTTAGTTAAATAAATAGTTTTAATAGCGCATACGTACTTAGAACTAGTAATTCTGGTAGAGATTTAGTTATTATTGCATGTTATCGGTACAAATGAGTCATCAATCACAATGCAGGTGCTCTGCATTGTGATTGATGACTCATTTGTTTGTGCGCGCATAACTAATGAGTCATCGAAAAATGCTCGTCTCTGATTGGCTGTGTTATTTTTTAACTGCACGTTATCTATTGTTGAATAAATATATCGTAATGTTTCAGGTTATACTAATTTTGTTAATGATAGGTGAAATAATTTAAATTTGTACGGGCAAGTCGTTGATAATTATCTACATAATCAACTGTATGTATATTATTATAGTATAAGTTATCGTACGTATGATCAATATGAAACTGTGAAGTAATTGTAGCCCTGAAAAGGGCTGTTTGTCATATTCCTAACCCTGATGGGCTTTTGTGGGAATAATTTAGAGCCAGATCACATTATTTCTTGTTCCAGAAGTGCTAGTGTGTCTTTAGTCTCTCTTCTACTTCGGATAGCGCATCTGGATTACTGGAAAGGTATTCGACCACTTTTGCCAGATTCGTTTTGCCGTTGTCTTTCAATTTTGTTATGTACCAGTGCTGCAACTCTTCCTCGGAATTTTCTTCTACTATGGAAGTAGAACGTCTTTTCTTTTGCTTATTACTTAACTCTTCGAACGGTTTTCTGTGCTCCTTTTCTGTAGATGTTCCCGCTTCCGCAGTACATACTGCAAGAGTAGGAACATGGCAATCTATATCCACAAGCTCAGATAAGGCTGCGTCCGAAAAGCCCATCACACTTCTCAGATCAACACTGTCACAAACAGGCCAGTTGATGTTTTTTTCCAACCACTTGCGATTAATTACACGATTCATAAAAGTTTTTTGATTTCTACTTGACTCTATCCACTTTTTATTTAAATTTACACAAAAAAGTCGACAGAACTCCTTGATTCGGTTCTTGTCTTCTTCAGAAACTTCGGTAGTCAAGACAGAAATGATACTTTCATACAGAAACATATGATTTTTCAGATCACCGCCACTTCTTAATTTCACAAAAAGATCTAGGTTGGTACAAAATCCAGCCATAGTTCTAATGTAAATATAAAAATACAAGTATTTCACTGTGTTCACAAACAAGCGACAAGAGCGAAACTAGATGGACTTAATGAATGTCTTTATATTTATAGTTAGTGTTAATTACTCAAGTAGTGGACATAACAGTGAGTGAAAATTATTCAGCCAATCAGAGACGAGCATTTTTCGATGACTCATTAGTTATGCGCTTAGCCGAGTGCACAAACAAATGAGTCATCAATCACAATGCAGGTGCTACCGATAACATGCAATAATAACTAAATCTCTACCAGAATTACTAGTTATAAGTACGTATGCGCTATTAAAACTATTTATTTAACTAAAAAGAAGGTGAAAACAGACAAATGAGACAAAAAATATGCTTTGAATTTATTTTAAATGACAAAAAAATTCTTCCAAATCATTTTTTTTTTTACCGAATGATTACTCGCGCTGCCGCAGATGGCCGGCGCTGATTTTTTTTTCATGGATAGAGAATGACCCTAGCTATCATATACTCACGCCACACACTCAACATATTAGTACAATTGAAGAAAAAAAATTAAACGTGATTCGCTCCATACAAAAAAATCTAATTAATTTTTTTCAAGACAAACTATCAACTTTAGAAGAAATTTTATAAGAGTAAAAGTTGTCAGGAATAATATAACACGTCATATAAAAAAAAATCGCATTGATATAGGAACTTTGTTGCCTAAGTCCACTAATTTTCAGTATGGGCCCACTGTGCGTCGTAAGGAACTGTATGAAGAGTTAGGCTGCGTCATGTGGGGACACAGGGTAGTGATTCCAGAAAGATGTCGAGCTAGGGTATTACGCGAGTTACATGAACCGCATATGGGCATTGTAAAGACGAAAGCGTCAGCTAGGAGCTATGTTTGGTGGCCGGGCATCGACGAGGCGGTGGAGGCGACGTGTCGGGAGTGCGCAGTGTGCGCGGGGGAGGCAGACTCGCCGCAGCGACACGTAGTGACACCGTGGCCCTGGCCCTCTAGACCATGGGAGAGGGTACATCTAGATTTCTTAGGTCCTATTTTTGGTAAAATATATTTAGTAATGGTTGATGCAAGAACTAAATGGTTAGAAGTGTTCCCCGTACCTAGTACTGCGGCTAGTTTTACTATTGAAAAACTCACAGAGGTTTTTTCTAGATGGGGTTTACCCAGGCAAATAGTTTCGGATAATGGTCCCCCATTTACGAGCAAAGAATTATCAGATTTTTTAACTAATCGTGGCATAGAGCATATCTTTTCTGCGCCATACCACCCAGCATCAAATGGAGCCGCGGAAAATGCAGTGCGTACTGTTAAAAGAACAATTAAAAAGGCGGCAAAACAAAAAGAAAATATTAATTTATTTTTGAGTAACTTCCTATTACATTACCGTAATACGGAACACTGTTCTACCGGGGAAAGTCCAGCGACGCTAATGTTAGGTAGGAATTTACGTACAAAATTAGATGCTTTAAGGCCCAACAGGGAACAGAAAGTGAAAAAGGTTCAGGAGCGGCAACAAAAGCTAGGTACGGACCGTTCTTTACAGTTAGGGGAGGAAATATGGATGAGGCAGTATAGAGGTAATGAAAAATGGCTTCCTGGGCAAATAGTAAAAAGAATGGGTTCTACAGACTATAGGGTTATGGATGAATCAGGGAAAGAAACACATAGACATATTGATCAGTTAAGACAGCGATCGCGTAGTTCTTTGATTTGTCCAACCAGTACGACAGAACGGAGTTCTCTCGAGGTGGAGCGTTCCAAGGTGCCGGAGGTGACGCCAGCCCTCGTCAGTACAGAGGTACCACAGGTTGAGTCGCGGACCCCTCAGAGCGTAGGGGAGTGTAGTCCGAACCGAACCGCGAAAGTCGATGTGTTACCGTCCATAGCCGCGGCCAGCTCAGTTCCTCTCCCTAATGTTCCCAGTCCTGATCCGTGTATAAGTGCTCCTAATCCTGAGAATCTGGTTCCGGAAGGAGTTCGAACCCGTCCTTTACGGGAATGTCGTTTAAAAAGACCATCAAAATATGGTTATCGTTAAGTAGTTTATAAGTACCTAGGTTAGTTAATAATTAGTATCAATAAGAGTAAATTGTAACTTGTATTATTATTGTGTAGATCATAAAGTTCTCGATGTATTTTAAGTTAATGCATTATATTAATTGGTTAACTTATATTGTAGTAAACTAAATAATACTGTAGTGTATTTTGATAGTGTTTTGTATTAGTTTCCAGTGATTCTTGGTTTACGGATATGTATTATTTAGGGTGGAAAGTTGTAATGTATTCAGTTACCCGCATTATTGAATAATCATCTAGGAGTATATATAAGGTGTCACATTTGTACTATGTCAGTTTGCATTATACGCTTGCTATCGACCCCCGCCTTTCATTTACCTAAGTACAGACATTTCAAAAACAAGAAGGAACATTATTTAAACAATTCTGATATTGAATCTACAATAACATCAGTTACACAGCTCTTCTATAAAACATTATGCTTTCGAATCCTGCGTCGACGATCGAAACAAAGGCAATTTTATGGACTATACCGCGTTTATTACGGATATCATGGGCACTGGGCACGGTTTATACAACAGAAAATGAATTATAGACCGAACATAATCGATTTAATTCAATAAAAGATAAATTATTGTAATAGGAATTTGCGTAAAGACGGTTTTTAGATTTTATTAAAAGGTGTCTCATGCTTTTTTTTTCATTTAAATCTGTTTATGTCTAATATAGATCAGTGAGCACAAATTGAAAACCATATGTTTTATATGTATTTTAATTATTTATATAAAGGTAAGCCTTTTAAACATATACATAGCATTAACTAGTAGTATTTGTCATAATTACAGATCTCGCATGATGTATCTAAATAATAGGAAAGCACGGGAATAGATATTAATTACCATAATTATCTACTCATATTTCAAGCAGTTTTTTCAAAAGGGCGAGCAAACTTTTTTTGTAAAAGTTACACCACCGGATTAAGTGATTTGTGCAACCATTTAACGTAACGTAAGCTAAACATACAAAATGCAACAACTCATAAATTAACGCTTAACTATGTTGTGACAGGCACAAAAAAATACAAGCGTGAAACTAACACAGCACGCTATGTAGACGAGAAGATGGCTGTATATATAATGATAGACTATGTAAAGTGATAAACCTGTGTAATTTATTGATAAAGTAGTAAATGCAGAAGGTCAAAAACAAAATCAAAAGTCATTAATTCAAACTAGGCTGAGAAACAGCACTTTTTTAACGTCAAGATTACATGACACAGCTCCCCAGAACGCCCGCCCTTCACCACTTCCTAGTGCTTAAGCTGGGAAGAAGTATCGCAAAAAACTTCCCAGCAGTCAGTCAGAAGACAACAACATGTGATGATGCACTCAAGCATCGTAACATTATTGAATGCGAGAGTGTAATGAATTCTTTTCAGTGTTTATTCTCAGAGTAGTCGGATAGGAAACGCAGACACAGTAAAAAAAAAATAACTTGTAAAAGTGTTTAACCAACTTCTAAATGTATATGCAAACCACAGTACAAACTTATAAAAATAAATGTCATTTATCATTAATCATTGTTCTTCTCATAATTTCCTGCTGATCCGCGACAATCTAAGAAGTCCGTTTTGGCAGCTACAAAAATCCTTTGTGAAGCGATGAAAAAAATAATTTGTTTCTTATAAACTGATTCTCGAGACATATCGATTGAACATACTTAGAGAGTTTGTAATCGACGACTTATCTTCATTGATTAAAACTGATTCTCAAGGCATAACGTTTTATTACACGTGCGAGAACGAAACGGCAAAACGGACTTCTTAGATTGTCGCAAGTTTAAGTTATGACATAAACGAACTTCGACTTAAAGTTGCTGGCAGTATCATCACAACGGTAATGTTTTCCCATTGTTTGTCTTATTTGTTTTAGTATATTCGTGTAATTATGTGTATTTATCTGTTCTTATATTTATATATATTTAGGTATTTAGGTTTATATTTATATACAATAATATTTATTCCACAATTTTCTCTATTGCACCTACGTCTGTTTGTCTCTGCATCACCCAAAGATTGACTGGTAGAAAATGCCTATGGCATTAAGTCCGACTCTATACACTAGTGTGATTAAAGTATTAAATAAATAAATAAATAAGTTGCCTCAGCATTGCCGCGTGCCGCTCGTGTGTTCACTTCCTTTTTTATCCCTAGCAGAAAAGCCATAATTTTTATTCCATAATAAAACAATTTAATAAACCGTCTTTCTACTATCACCCCCTAAAAATAAAAATTCTTTGATCGACAAAAATCAGGCATTTGATCAGATTAGATTACCTACAACTGTCCAGAACTTTTTTTTTTTTTGAGTTTGGACGTGTCTGACTTTTACTAACTAAAACCCACCCGTGTTCCTTTCAGTTGCCTATTGCCAAGGGCCCCGGTATCCCTTTCGGACTTTCCCGCAGCCCTGGCAGGAACTGTCTAGAACCTGCAACTAGATTCTAGATCTATGTAAAACGAATTTTTGCCTGCGTCTTCGCCCACATGGAGTTCGGAGTTTATCACACGTCTGGAACGTCCCGAATAAAAAATAAGTTTCCTTTTAGTTTTTTTTTTTACTCACAAGTAGCTATCATTTTGACAGTTCAACAACATTCATTGTGTTATTTAGGTTGATGAGCATACAATGTTTTTGAACTTATGCCATGAAGCAATAGATTAGCAATATCCTTCAAAATCATTCCGATTGTAATTAACATTGTATTACGCAACTAGGGTGCAGGTCATGGGCTACCTGTGTGGCAAATTCCATCGTAATCCGTTCAGTCGTTTAGACGTAAAAAGCTAACAGACAGACAGAGTTACTTTCGCATATTTAATAATATTATATTATTATAGTATGCACCTAAAGTACAATAAGTAGGATGGGTGTGTTATATCGTGGCTGCCATGTTTTATTTTTTATTTGACACGAACAGTGTGTAGATAAATACGTAGGAACTTATAATCGCTATCATTAGAAGTGAACCTTCTCCACTCATTTGTTAAACTTTATGTATTTGTTGCTCTATGTTAAGTAAAACCATTGCGTGTTGGCCACGCCTTCAATGAAGACTTTGGAAACAGCTCGGAAAAAAATGGATTTGAATAATGAACATGTAATGTGTACGTCATCCTTCACGGTCGATTTTGTTTCGAAAGAAATGAGAAAGATCATTTCTTTCGATACGAACTTCTACATATTACGCGAAGTTTAGAACCTAATTTTTTCCCTGTGTGTTTGGCAAGGCTGAAGTTTTTTTTTACGAGAACCCATCGCGTGGTTGCCCGGTCAGCAGGTTTTCAGACAATTACATAAAATGCTAGTCCAACAAACTACGGCAAGTTACCGATACAAAAACTTTTTGCTACTTTATTTGTTTTACGTTACTTACATACTCACTGAAAAATAAAACTGTCAGAAAATCTGGATCCAATGGTCTGAAACTAGGTAACCGACATACGCCGAAGAGTTGCCGAACTTAAGTGGCAGTGGGCAGCGCACATTGCTCGCAGTACAGATGGCTGATGGGGCCGATAGGTTCTGGAGTGGCGACCACGTACTGGAAGACGTAGCGTTGGAAGGCCCCCCACAAGTTGGGCCAACGACCTGGTAAAGGCCGCAGGAATCCGCTGGATGCGAGAAGCACAGAACCGGTCGTTGTGGCGGTGGTTGGGGGAGGCCTATGCCCAGCAGTGGACGTCTTTTGAAATGATGAATGATGATGATGAATGGACTGAAATGGTTAATGATTAAGAATTATGGCAATCGAATGGAGGGACAGGGATCACTTATATCCTGCCAGGGTTGCGGGAAAGTCCGAAAGGGATACCGGGACCTTGGCAATAGGCAACTGAAGGAACACGGGTGGGTTTCAGTCAGTAAAAGTCTGACAGGCCTTTCCGCTCCGCCCAGAGCGGCAGAAGTCATTTGAAGATATCCCAACATCAAAAAAAAAAAGCGATCACTTTATGTTTCAGAAGAAGACTGTGTTTTGCTTTTTCACTGCTGGGCCAATAACAGAAAAATAACCCAAGTGTTTTTTTAGTCAGAAGCCCAAAAGTCTGACAACCAGTCAAACCAGGGGGTATCGTGGACGTCAGATAGGCAGTCGCTCCATATAAAATACTGGTATTCAGCTGCTTCCGGTTAGACTGGAAGCCGACTCCAACATAGTTGGGAAAAGGCTGGGCAGGTTAAAGCTAAGTAGGTAATTTTCTTATCCAATAAAGAAATGAATGTTAAAGAGTGCTAAAATTTTACGATGTGGAACGACACGCTTTTAATTTTATTTAGTTTTATTCACAGATCTCCGAGACTTTTTCATAGTAGCAAGGATAGTTTAAAAAGCATTCGTGCAGAAAATTACATCGCTTTAGACACAGAACCCTAGCCATTGGCCATAAATAGTCTCTTTTAAACCATGTTTACTATGTGCATCTTTTTATATAATATGTACCTATGTACGTAATGCCAATGCTTAGGCCTTAGTAATCTTATCGCACCTTAAAGAAAAAAGCTCGTAAATGTTATATAATTCCTCCTACATGTTCAAGAAATTCTTTCGAAGCTTTTTACTAAGTAGCACCTTGTTTTTATTTATTTTCTAATTCAAATCCATTGGAAATGGATAAAAAAGTCAGCTGTGTATTATGTTGTACCAATAAAATTTAATAAAAACTCCTTTAAGAGTGAATTGTGTGAAGAAATGGCTGTTGGTGTATTTGTACCTAATGATACAGTGAGGGGCGGATTCTATTGCTAACAATATTCAGGAAGCAAGAGATTTAAGGCTCATACAGACTAGTGCGATATTGCGGGCGCGATAGACTGCACGAGCCTTGACGGTCGCCTCGGTTAGATTCGGTAGCAAAGCGACTATCTATATGTCTATTTTGGATGTCGGGAGTCCTTTGAGATTAATTTCATATTATTTCATGCTTGTGTTAAAAACTGTATTTATTGAGTGCATTGCTTATTCCGCATAAACGCGAAATTGAGTTGAGATTTCACTGCAATAAAATACAACAAATAATAACATCTATTTTATAAAAAACTTTACTTACTGCCGGTAGCACACCTCGGCCGCGAAATCATTGAAAAGTCGTCGCGCATACCCGGAGAAAACAAAACTACATTCCGTAAAAATGCTCGGTACCTACTCAGTTATCGTGTCTTTTAACCCTTGTGTATCACTAACGGTCAGGCGACAAGGCTGTAAATGCCGACACAGTGGCAGCGGTAGCAGGAATCTCAATGTAATAACATGAGATGTTTTTGTATCTATTTGAACAAATATAGTGTTAGCAGAATTCTGCAATGTTGACAAGCTGTGTTCAGTACTAAAGCGAAAAAATTAAAGCAATAAAAACTAAAACCCAACTACGACTATAAAGGTATAAACAAGAGACCACAGACAGAAAAATTAAAAATCCGGAGTCACACGTAATCTGTGTGACTCCGGATTTTTTTTTTTGTTTTTTTGTAATTTTTTTTTTTTCAGATGTGCTTATGAAGCCCTTTCATTTGATACCCAACATAGTAAGATTAAACATCTTTTTTTTTTAGTTCACGACTATGTCCTCTGGAGGGCGCCATTTATAATTTAATATGACGTCTCATAGCCTATAATCAGCGGACGATCAAGACGCTTCCAATGATACCTCATTTGTCAAATTGTGATGAGTGGTTTAGAAGATAGGAGGGAACAGATGAACATACTTACATACATACATATATACATACATACATACCGGTCAAAATCATAACCCTCCTTTTTTCTTTGCCATAGTCGGGTGAAAAGAGTACTTAATTTACTAACATCTTTATGTTTACTAACAATTATGGATTTTCAGAATTAAAATGGTTATTTAAAAATCTAATTATTATGAATTGGTTGGTCCCGGCTGTCATTTGAAGATCTTTGACAGCCGTTACGGGTAGTCAGAAGCTCAAAATTCAAACAACGAGTCTAACCAAGGGGTAAGTATCGTGTTACCCAGTAACTAGGTTGTGGAGGTTAGGTAGAAAAGGCAGATGCTCCATGTAAAATACCGGTTAGACTATAAGCCAACCCCAACATAGTTGGGTTAAGTATATCCTTGGGCGATTTGAGGGTTATGAACAGCGAGTTCTTTGTTAAAAAACAATTGTTTTTGATTGTTTATTTTAAATTCTTTTCGAAACTCAAGTGATAAGATGACGAGGTTATTCTTCGTGACGTACACTTTCTTTTTCATCTACGAACCACAACGTCAAATCGTCTTACGTCAGCCCAACAGCTTAGCAAAAAATCCTACATCTTCAATTCAAAGTAAACAACCTTGGACAAACTGACTCACACCCTCAGACCAAATAAAAACCAATACAGAGCGCTGCGAACAATACATTGAAGCATGCGAAAACTACACCACCGCTCTGTGCATACACGCTCACACGCACACATTTACAATCAAACCTCACTAAGTGCACACAAATGTTTACGAAACCGGCCTCACGTCACTGTTGGTTGACAGCGCTCTGTCTTGGTTTTTTATTTGGTCTAAGCTCACACCCAATTTACTCAAACGAACAACTAGTAAAGAAAAACATAACAAACGGCTAAACATTTTTTCTTCACACTTCCATTGAAAACTTAACTACAACTTAAATAAAAATAGGCCTTATTAGAAGGTATTTTAATAAAGACTTTACACACTCAATGGTGGGTACCAATTAGATACAAAAAATCGCAGTGTGTCCTCTACTTTATGTTGTCTTTAACTCGACTTTACGAGCTTGGTAAAATGGAATGCGCAGTTTACGCGTCCAATGCGCAGTTTATTTGAAATGTACGGGTTATTTCTTGCGCGGAATGGTAATGGACGGAGCGCGGAAATGAAATCATTTGGATGCCTCCCGTGTGTGAGATTATAGGTGTTTTTGTTGGGATGTTAAATTTTAATAATGTCATGGCAAACATTTTTTTTTGTCACCATATCACGGAGTACTTTTTTTAAGGCGATTATTGAGATCAATTAAAATAAATAATAGTCTGAGGACTATAATTATGTTACTTAACTCGGGACACTTAACGGCCCCAGAGGTAATAACAATGAAAATTTCTTCAGTGTCCTTCAACTGACTAACATCAAAATCACGAAAACTTAACTCTACTAATTTACTATTAACCTAGCGCTGTCATTAGTCCGTCCAAAACAGGAAAGAAAATGCTTAAAGAACTATATGTTGAGCAAGCCAGCTACAGTGATTGGAAACTGTCGAAAATTAGTGTTCTCCAGTAACTGTATTGAACCGAACGCACGCCGCTGGGCCGCTTCTCAACATCATCATTTCGGCCGAAAGACGTCCACTGCTGGACCACTTCGGTGCTTGCCGCATCAGCGAATTCCTGCGGCCTTCACAAAGTCAACGGTCTACCTTGTAGGAGGCCTTCAAACACTCAGTCTTCCGGTACGCGGTCGCCACTCCAGAACCTTTCAATCCCATCGGTCATCTGTTCAACAAGCAATGTGCCCACTGCCACTTAAGTTTCTTCGGGCTCTGTCGGTTATCTTGGTTCTCCTGCGGATCAACCACATCATAATATGATCAATGCATTTACGCTGCTTCCTTTCTTCTAGAGGTAGGTTTTAGCATGTTTCGCACGGGTTAAGAAATGTAGGCCAGAAACATTTTGTACTAATTAAATTTAGTTTACGTCACTGCAATTTTCCACAGACCCCACCCCACCACTAGATGGCGCTACACGTAACCCAACAAAGCGCGATATATTTCCCGTGGGAATAGCTATTTACCACCGTAAGTCCTCGTAGGAACTTCATTAATCTGTCGCATTGCTATGACCAATCCTGACGACGCGTATAAGGACAGGGACACATTAAAGAATGTGGAGCATGCCTTACGACATAATCAGATGTTAGCCAACCTTTTATAGAGATCGTTTTTTTTTTAGATTTTGACGCCTTTTAATTATGTAAGCGTCGAGACGCTGAGAAGTAATTTGAACTATTATCCAGTTTAGATTAATACTTGATAATTATTTAAATTATGCTGGTTTGATACAGATCTTTTTATTGCTGGGATATGTAGTAAAAGGAAAGATGATTTTTATTAAAATTATAGATAGGTGCTACAAATGCTTCGTTCATTATTTACAAAAAAAAAAAGTAACATTGGAATAATGCAATTTTTGACTTCAATGGTGATTCTACTTATCGTAAATAGCGATATTTACCAGACAACAGGAATGTCAAAAATTCAATACAAAGGCTCCCACAAACAGGTGCGATATCGCGGGCGCCACAAGGGTAGCGCTGCCTGTCGTTCCCGCGATATCGCGCATTATGAATTAACATAGAATATTATCCTATAACTGTGCTCCGTTATTTCGTTTTCGCTAAGCGTTCTTTCTGATTATTTTTATTTCTGGTCAGCTCCATATGGTCTTAGCATGATGTTAATCTTCCTGAGGAACCGGGCTATCAAATTCAAAATGATTTTTTTATGTCAGACTGGTAAACCCAGAGATTAGCGCGTCCAAACAAAAAAGCAAAAAAAAACTCTTCAACTTTACCAGATTATAAGTATTAGTAAATTATAAACAGTGTTTTATTTATAGACACGTATTCACATTATTTAAAAAGTCTCATACTTACGATACTTCATAATAATAATGTAAGTACAAGTATATACAAGAGGGAGAAATAAACATAGGGCTCTTAAAACTTCGTCCACATCACTGTCTTAGTATAATAGATATTTATACCTATTAGTAGATTTCAGAAGAAGTTAAAACCATTATTTTTGGCGTTTGGCATTTATTTATGGCGTGACATAACCTAATTGTGTCTATTTGAAACGATTCAAAAGACCTCAATTGACTGCATAACAGTGATTACAAAGAAAATAACTACAATCTATTAGATTTCGCTAATGCAATTTAAAGAAGTCAAATAATTTATTTCAATTAGGCACAAAGGCACTTTTGAACGTCAAAGCTAAAGAAATAGAACTGATTCTAGTTGCCCATTCCAAAAGGTAGTTTTCGTATGGAGAAGAATGAGAAAGAAACTCCACCGTTTCTCTTTTAAAAATGTTTTACAATATTTTGTATTCATCAATTATACAATTTTAAGTGAAGAGGATGCACGTAGAATGTGATTAACGTACCACAATAGGTGAAAATAATTAAAAATGGAGGAATGATAAAAAAAAAATAATGTGACGGATACAAATGGTGCTTACATATTTACAAACATTGAAAAAGTATACGATAAGTTTATAATAATTGTCATGGTCATATAATTGGAATTCCCTATACTTACTTCATCATTTTGTGTTAGTTAATTAAATGTGCCGATGAGCGAACACTGGGAGTGACTTGCCAAGTCACAGGTCTCAAGTTCTAACCCAAGCCACACACCTCTGACTTTTCGGATTCATGTGCGTATTGTATAATTATCACTCACTTTAAAAACAGTGAAGAAAAACATCGTGAGGAAACCGGCCGCGGCATGCCAGCGAGATATTTCTCAACGGCAGGTGAAGCCAAGTCAGACGCCCTTGGGCGGCTTTAAAACTCTGACATCAGGTTAGTCACAAGAAAAGAATAAGAAGAGATTTTTTATTTATTGGTTGTTATAGGTTTTTGGAGATAGTGCCGGTCGTTTAAATAACCCAGATTATTTTATAGCTACTACAAGATATACAATACCTTTCTGGTTTCAAGTTTCAGCAACGACTATTCAAAATTCAAAACTTCATAATAGTTCTACTCAAATGCTTTACCAAACAACAAAATAACCAAAATTATGCTTAATCAATTAATTCATTTTCGCTAGCGTTAGCAATAAGACCGTTCATTGTGTCCCCCTTTGTTAAATTTCTGCATTATCCATACTAATATTATAAATTCTAAAGAACTCCTGTCTGTCTGTCTGTACCTTTACCTGTTACCTTTTCACGTCTAAACCACTGAATAGATTTCGATAAAATTTGGCAAGGCGATAGACGGCATCCTTAGGAAGGACATAGGGTACTTTTTATTGACATACCACGCGGGCGAAGCTGCGGGACATAGGCTAGTTTATAATCTATATTTATATATATATAAAAATCAATTGCTATTCGTTTGTCTCGCTAAAACTCGAGAACAGCTAGACCGATTTGGATAATTCTTTTTTTGTTGTGTACGTTATTCTCAGAGCAAGGTTTGTACGTTTACTAGGTGTAGGTAGGGTAGGTAGGTAGGGTAGGTTAGGTAGGGTAGCGTAGGTAGGTAGGATAGAGTAGGTAGGTAGGATAGAGTAGGTAGGTAGGTAGGATAGAGTAGGTAGGTAGTATAGAGTAGGAAGGTAGGTAGGTAGTATAGAGTAGGAAGGTAGGTAGGGTAGGGTAGATACTTAGTGCTACCCGTGCGAAGCCAGGGCGGGGCAGCTAGTAATTCATAAGAAAGAGTACTCTATTCTATTAATTTTGTGAAATAAGAGTGCCTTCAATTTATAGCACCAGGTTATGACACTTTCGTAAAAAATTAAATAACTTTTGCGTCATTTTGATTCTCAGGTGGCATAAGCTAAGTATACGTCCACTTTTGTACAAATCACAAGTCATGAAAGTATTCGTTCAATCAAATGCTCGTTTATTTGTGAAGCCACGAGCCATCGATTCTCAGAAGCAAGTTTAGTACAGAACAGATTCCAATAAAATTAGGTGCTTGTCCATGTCTGGTGTGTTAAACCGTTGTTACCTTTTTATTGCATAATCAGCGTATAATGTTCCCACTGCTGGGAAACAGACCTTCTCTCTGTGAGAGGGAGTGGGATGTAATCTACCACGCGAGCCCAGGGCGGGTTGGTAGATGTGACATGTCTTCGAAGTTCTTGGTTCGCGGACATGCCGGTTTCCTCACGATGTTTTCCATCACCGTTTTGCGAGCAGTGGTGATGAAATACTTTACACAAAGTTAAGCACCTGTCAGGGTTCGAACCTACGACCTAGAACTCGAAAAGCCGCGGCCGTTACCACTGGGCTACTAACCTGGGTTCAATTTCTGGGTCAGGCAAAGTTTTTACCCAATCACACTTTCCGGGCCGCTATTTACTGAAAATGTCCCGATGGATTACTATCACCATCTTGAAATTTGCACCCCGTACTTTGGATTTGTGCTCGATTAATGGCCATAGGCTCGCCCCCTTTTACATGTTACTTCAACATAACTGGCGAAATGTGGGTGTACTATAGGTACACCTCTGCCTAACCCTTCGGGGAATACAGGCCTGATGTTATGTTATGTGATAGGTTACTGATTCTATAAACATCTGTAATACTTCTCTTCCAAACAGCCACTGCGACGATTGTGGTCTTCCCCTTGTTATTGTAGGAATCTCGGACAACTACTCAGCTGACACAGCCTCAAAATGCAAAGCCATTTAGCGTGATGTAATAAAACGGTAACTCCACTTGCATAATTATATTTTTTTAGGGTCCAACAACTGGTTTTATAAGGACCAGTGCCGCAAGCCACGTCATTGAGTCCAGACTTGTTTATTTATTTAAGAGTAAAAGTTATTTTTAGTTTGTAAGTGATGAAGGTTTAAATACTTTAAAGTACGCAGGTTCTTGTTTGAATGAGGATGTTTTTTTTTAGTTTATGTTTATTTTTATTCTTTGATTATAATTAGTTGCGTATGTATTTATTTCTAAAATTACATCATAATCAAGATAAACACTTAGGAAATATGTATGTATGTATGTAAGTATATTATCATATTATTTGTTTTATTTTATTAAGTGAATTGTTTTTGATTTTATGTATTTTACTTTCTCTCGATTTTTACACACGGTGTTTACATCTCTTATCTACTTTCCTATCGCAGGTGTGCTGGAAGAGATTTCTTTAGAAATAAGCATCACCTTTGTACGTTTTTTCTGTTCTTTTCTCCTTGTCTGTATATTATGTGTGTACATAAATGGTTAAATAAATAAATAAATTTATTTTCCACGTACCTACTGCGTTGCTCTCGTGTACCTTTATGAACTCATAAACAGCCTTTTCCTATCAATTTCCACTGTTGGTGCAATACTATCTGACCCCAGAAAGGCAGAAAAGCAATAACCGGAAGATATCTACAGAATTCATTGGCAATAATAGCAATTTATTATAAAGTATATTAGGACTTTAATAGTATATTGGTACATTTTGACCCCGGTATGATTACCTGTTTTGTACAGGACCGCTATCTCCTGAACAATAAAATTTAAATACGGCACAAAGTACTGTAAGGGTTCCTTCACACAGATGCGAAATAATATCGTTCGATTTATCTGGAGCGTTTACCAGAAGGTCAATTCTCGTACTTAAAAAATGTTCACATTCAAGTCGCAAGCTGTCAAACTTGTCAAAAAAATGTATTTTTGACAGATTGCGAATGAGATGCAAATGCGAACGTTAAAATTACGGGAATAGCCCCTTTGGTCGCGAGAAATAGTGATTTTATAGAGAAAAGGTAAGCCTTTCATCTAGAATATTTAATTAGGCGATAAAACAGAGTACATTGTTCAATTTTAAATCCATTTAAATTATTCTTTCACAGAGACATTTCGCCAGAAACTATGCTAGGGGTGACTATTGCTATAATTTATTATTTTATGGAGCGGTATTCCAGATTTCGGACTGCCAAAATGAATTTTGAGTAAAAACCTGTAACATTTTTGGACGCTGGAATTGATCTATATTCCAGGCATGCAACGTCACCTAAACACTGTTCGGATCGATTTCAAATATTTCAGTAGCTAAGAGACAGAAAATTGCTAGTCATAGCACAGTACATAGTGTGAGACAGCCTTTAAATTCCATTTATCTTTATTTATAGGGACGATACCGTTTCGGAATGTGCTTGCTACTGTTACAGAAAATAATGTACTCTTGTACTTATATCATTCATAATCAGCCTATAACGTTCCCACTGCTGGGACACAGGCCTCCTCTCTGTGAGATGGTGTGGGTCATAATCCACCACGCGGGCCTAGTGCGGGTTGGTAGATGTCACATGTCTTCGAATTTTTGGTTCTAGGACATGTCGATTTCCTCACGATGTTTTCCTTCACCGTTTTGAGTTTTTTTTTTCACTTACATCAGTTAAGCCTTGTTGTATTTTAGGATCCCATAGAAAAATCGTGCCAATGGGAATAAACCCGATACATCTGACACACATTAACTCAATGAAATGATTGCGTCTTAAGTTTTTATGGTTTTATTTATCTTTTCTTGATTCTTCATCTACCCAATAATAATGTTTTGCAAAAATCCACTTCGGTTAAAAAAAAAAAAACTGTTACGTAGGTACCTACTTATATAGCATTGGAGCTGAATAAAATGTGATATGTGAATCCGTAAAATGCAGTTTGTATTTAAAAATAATTAAATTCCCTTGTATTGCCAATTATTGCTTGAACTTACAACATAATTATAGGAAAAAGGTATTTCAAGTATCAAAAGAATTAGAGCTGTTATCAGAGAAGTATTTGAATTAATTCAATTAATGCTAAATAACTGAAACAAGTCAATTAAATTGGAATTACGGTAATTGGGTTTTAGTCACGCTAATACGAAAGAAATTGAAATATTTCGTTTTTAAATGCCAAGTAACTTTTTTAAATAATTATTTATTTCGAGTTATACTGGAAGCCGATACCAACATACTTGGGAAAAGGCAGGGCAGATTAATTTGTTATTTCGAGAAAAATAATGTTCAACGCTTATAATGAAACTCATTCTATACTAACTAAAAATGTATTCCTAAAACTTTAATATTAGTATGTTTGAGGAAAGCTGTTTATGTCATCTAGACAAAATCAATCTGACTAGCCTTTTCCCAACTATCTTGGTGCGACTTCCATTCTAACAGGATGCAGCTGAATATCAGTATTTTACATAGAGCGACTGCCTATCTGACCTCCACAACCCAGTAACTGGGTAATACGATACCCCTTGGTAAGACTGATTGTCAGACTTTCGGGCTTCTGACGACCCGTAACAGCTGTCAAAGATCCACGAATGACAGCCGGGACCAACGGCTTAGTGTGCTTTCCGAGGCACGGAGGAGTCTCGGCATGTAAAGATGATCACCCATCCACCGACCAACCCCGGCAAGCGTAGCTTAACCTGATGGATCGACCTGTACGGCTGTTATTACTTAGCCACGAGCTCCTCCTACGCGCAAGTATTTTTATAAACTAATCACATCAATGATAGTCAATTAAGAATCCCATAAACGAAATATACGTAGAAATGCATGAATTTACACTAAACGAGATGTAAGATATACAATGAAAAGAATTCGTTAAAATAAATCAATGGTTTCTTCTAATTGACCTTTTTTCTTGTCTATGGTTTGGTCGCGCCATCTTAAATAGGCAAAGACTAGCAGACGCTACGACTTAATTAGTTTGTAGTGATGTATGCGTAAAGAGCTTTGGGGTTCCGCATGTTACTTTAGTCATGTCAGATTGCTAAATCTTCGTAACTAAGTAGATTTAGCAACCGTTGTTGCTAAATCAAGCAATGAATAATCAATCAAATCAATTGTTGTTGTTGTTGGCAGTACTCCTAAAAGTACTGCCTAACTGTTGCAGTATTTAAAGAAAAGTGAAACACTATCTTTCCACTTCGTCATAATTCCGTATATTTTTATAATTTAAAATTACATTATAATAATTAATTCAAATTTTAGTTATATTTATTTAAAAAGTACTTATGTGAGTATATTCTTACATTATTACATTTTCTCTTTTACTTTGACATAGTGTCTATTTCTCTTTTTATCTGAAGAAAATAAACAAGCAGCGTCACCTATATGTGTATTTTTATATTCTTTTCTTTTGGTCTGTTTATAGTTGTGTTTGCATAAATGGTTAAATTAAATAAATAAATAAAAGTCTTACAGTTTGGGCAACATCTCAACGTGGCCCAGCCCTGAGACTTTATTTAGAAACATGTTAGTACAAGAGTCTTGTCACCATTACTGTTTTTATAAATAAGATAGGTATGTCGTAGATTATAAAAGTTGAGCGATAATAGTCTCTCAATTGATTACTGTAGTACTAAGGTGAGGGTAAACTCCGTGACGCGCTCACTGGAGTGGGGCGGCACGTGGATAGAGTCGTGTTAAGGGAAGTGGCTGAACGACGAGGCAGTCTTGTGAGGGCAAGGCACAGATGCAGACCTCCACTTCTACTATGCAAAACTGTCGGTTTGCGTGAACATTATTAGTATTGTACCTACGAGTACTATGATAATTATTCTGAAAGTGAAATACTAACTGATTTGCTGTATCATCGAGTTTTATTGTAAACCTGCACTATGGATTCCGTACCACTGAATCGAGATAATGACGGCACTAACGCTCAGCCATCGCTGACACCGTCAGGTATTTATTTATTTATTTTATTATTTATATACACACAGTAAAATACATTAGAGATACGACATAATTATAATATGAGTATATTATTAATGCAGCATGGTTTATTTATTGTGCCTGATCATAGCCACTAAGACATAGAAAAAATATCAAATCAAAATTACTTTTGGTTATTATTAAATCGAAATATCTCGTTTCCATGTTCAAACCTTCATAAAAATAGTTACTGATCCATCACACAAGTCACATAATGTGTCCAACACAGCTCATTATGTAAATGGCGACCATAAACAAACTGCATACGGAACATACCATAAACTAACACTCAAACTTGACAACTTTTTTATTTTAGCAAGAGATACAGACTATATAAAGCACGTGGCTTTCATTGCATGCTAATGACGTGTGCCTTATCGCTAGAAAAAAAAACTCGTTAATCTATTCTCTGCATGGAAGTAACGTAGTTTATTAATTTACTGATTTAAGGGAACGTTTTTCAGTTTATTTTAGGTATTGTATGTTATCTTCAAGATCTTACGCCTTTTTGGGATCAGCGGGAGGAGCAGTTTCAACATTTGTTAAGCAGTATCTCTGGAACGTGATAGGTTTATAAATCAGTGGTTTAAAAAAAAGGGATGTGATGCCTTTCGTTAATGAGCTCACTAACACTATGTGGTTGAGTTGGCCAAACTGCAGATAAATTCATTCGTATACAAGATTTAAATCAGTTCTAATAATGCTAACGACAAGCTTCCATACATGAGGCTAACTTTGTTGTCTAGGGATGTCGCTGCGATGAAAATAGGATGAACTTTTGAAAGCCTAGTCAGTATCCTACACCGATAAATGATAAATGATTTTATTTCTACAAACACTTTTGCACATCAATCATATTTTTTTAAACTAGATGAGGTACGCGTTTTCTATCTGACTTCTCTTCGTTATCTTGTAGGGTATTTAGGATACCCTCTAGTAGAGACACTTAGAGAATCTAAAATGAGGGAAATTAATGGTTAAACAAATGAACTTCCAACTTAAATTCATCAGTAATTTTTTGACAGTTGTATGAAATAGTTTAACATGGCAAATTGACTGAAGTGCGTTCAGAGGTATCATGAAGAACATAAACACCTAGCTGACTTATTTCCTTCACAGTATGAATCGTGACCTATTTTCGTAAATGTCGTGACGACATTTTTTATGAGTATCGGTAGCGTGTCAAACGCAGGCAATACATCTTTTTTAAACTCGCTTGTTGACATTTTCCTACAATATTCTATACAATTAATTACACTTTTCGAACCAAAAAAATACACACAAATATCAATGAATATGCAAAACACAAGATGTTTTAAGGTCATATAACATACAGACATCGAACAACCAAGTTTTATATCGTAAAAACGATAAAAACCCGTAAATGAAGAGAGAAATTAATTATGTCGGCTTTGGAGCGGACATTTATTCTACATAATTAATTAATATTGCTTATAAAGCGAGTTGTGTTGATTTAATTTTGTTGGGTGGGTGTGGTGGAGAGCCAAGTTTAAAAGAAAAAGAGAGTCTGTTCCTATGACCATACGTTAGTAGTGGAAACTTACCACTGGAGCCGAGTATACGCGATTCAGCCTCACCGACCAACAGGGAGCCGAGTATTTAACCCACTTGGCGTCACCGACCCGAGCGAGACGGTTCAGTTCCGTTCGCAGTTCAGAAAGAACTCGAAAGTGCGTCTAAAGAAGTTTTCACGTCAAAAAAATCGTAGTTCAAGCCGTAGATTGACCTATATGTAGTGTCTTGGACGAAGGGAGACACCGCTAACTCCCTTGAGATTAAAAACAGCGTCACAGTATTTTGTAATGCTAAAAAGTAAGTCACGTTAAGGTGTGTGGCTGCCGCGCGCGATTGCCGCGCTGTGATTTGACGTTTGCCGCGCGCGAACGCTTCTGTCTGCCAGCCGCGCATAAACATTTTTAACTAACTAGGGCACGGCAGAAATGTGTCCTACAAACGCCGCGAGTTGCTGCCGTGCTCTTGCCGCTCAATGTATGAACACACCTTTAAGGTAACGCAAACGCATTTGGCAGTCAATTGCTTTTGGAAGTTTTCACATAGCCTATAGCTACAAAATTATGGAAACTAAAAACGACTCTTTCTTTTATTCAATTCAATTCCATATCAATACAAATCAATACATAAATAAATATAATTAAAATACGTTATTTGTATTAACTAAAAACTAACTTTATTTTTATCTTAGAAATCAACAATATGATTTCTACTTTCACACACCGAACTTGGCTACCTCTGCCGCACTGCCCACGCGCAGCCATTTTCACATGCATTTTAATAGCGTTTCATTATTCTCAATACTCAACACTTATTATTCATTAGATAGATGACGACATTCTCCTTATGATCGCATACGTGTTAATTATTCCTAATGTACGGTATTGCTCGTATTGAATCTAAGAAGGGACCCAGAAAAGTATCGATACTAGAGTTATATCGATACTTTGATATTCTGAAAGCCGACATTTTAAAAGCAACTCAAAGCTTAGTCACCTTTTAACATCAAGGTATCTCCGTCACTTTAAGAAGTCTAATGATTTAATGAATAATAAATGAGTATCATATTATGAGATGTATGACCAGATACATGAACGTAAACGAACCAACAGTAGTATGTAATGAGCGTAGCAGGTGGCGTTCTGTAGTTTCTGCCTACCCCATGAGAAGAAGGCGTGAGTTTAATTTGGGGGTTAGTATTTCGTACGTAGATATGTCTCGAGACTTCTCAAGTAATGTACCTACTTGAAAAGTATGGATCCTTGATCCAATTTGACAAGCTCGAAAAAAAGCACCGCACTGAAACAGTTGGAAGTCATACTCTTGCCTAGGACTGCCTAGGAGTGGTATGATACAAGTTGACAGCTACCAGTAGTTTAATCGATTCATCAATAGTCGATAGTGCCCCCAGCTGTCATTCGGAGATCTTTGACTGTGGTTACGGGTAGTCGGAAGCCCGAAAGTCTGCCAGCCAGTCTTACCTAGTGGTTTGTGGAAATCAGATAGGCTGTGGCTTCATGTAAAAATACTGATATTCAGCTGCATCTTGTAAAACAAGAAGCCAACATAGTTGAGAAAAGGCCAGGCAGATGATGAATTGTCGATACTATAATGTCAAAACACTCGATTCTCATAATGACTATGTATCGATACTTTTGATTCGACACCATCACATCCCTGCAACGGCCCTATACCAACTGGCCGTATTTGGCGGCACTAATTTCTAATTAAGTGTTAATATGGCCGTTAAGTATTTTATTTAGATTCTTATGCGTACGATTGAGATGTTAAAATATGGAGTTGTAGATTTGATCTAGTACTGCTAATTATAGGGACAAGCAGCATATTTACACAATGCAGTATAATAGGTGGCTCTATGTTACTGGGATTGGTGGTCTGCACTTATGCCCGTGTTAGAAGGTGGTTTCTGTTTCACTTACAGTAAGGGGTCAGTTAAACGTTAACGTTTAGCCAGGTGTAAGCCACCTGCTACTTCTAACAGCCCCCCTAACCATGCCTAGGGCATCCCTTAAACTTAGGGGATGTCGGTGAAAACGGGCATAAGTCCTTCAAGCGGACCATTGTACGTGGGTCATGGTGGCAGTCGTTGGTCATTCCAACTAGCGCACCGCCAGAAGCATATTGACCGCCTAGTCTGTTCAGAACATCTGCAAAAGATCTGTGTGACCTGCGGGTTTCTGGGAGTCTTGAGTTTTTGAGCGACACCCGTGCATTTAAAAAAGAACTCAAGCGCAACTATTTCCTCAATCACTATGCATGCTCTGCACAGAGGACTCCGTTATGCCTTTATGGGAATGTTTGTTTAGCGAGCAGTGTCCCGTGATGATCCCCGCCTCCAGGTGCAGGCCGTTCCTGTCCAGGCGTAATAGGAGCCTGGTCAGCCTGCTATCCAAGGATGCCATAGCTTCCTTGGAATTACAGTAGACATTTAGTATCTGCTTAAAACGTTCAAATGGGAGATAATAGTGATTGTAACATCAATCATAATTCTCAACTGTCCTTATATGTTTTAGGAAATCGTCATTTGAGCATTGTATGTATAAAATCCGGTTTCAAAGTAGGAGGGACAGAAAGGAAATCCACATTGAAAATACATTGTGGTCATTGTCACTGAAGAAAACCATATCTGCTCGTCACCAATTTTTAAAACATTTTACTCTATTTATTTTAATATACTGTAGGAACCAATGGTGGCAACAAAGTGGTAATTTACGGTGCCTACCACAGTACATAACCACTTTGTTAATGTTGGCTTAGTTATGGAGCACAGAAATAATCACAAGTTGAGTTTAAAGTTATATTAAAATTATTCAGTTTATTTTTACTATAATTTCAATAATATACATTATTATACACATCTAACACTACAATACTAATAATATGTACAAATATATAAAAAGGGGGGGGGGGGGAATAACCACTATAGTGCATCAAAAAATTCGTCCGCATCGCTGTCAGCAGGAAAAGTGCCTAAAAGGCTGGCAGCTGGCAGAAAATGCATAAGGTTATGTGGTAGCGATTCTTTCTCTTGACTTGACCAGTGGTTACTTCCACAAATATTGTCCGACTCAATGTGCATTGCTTAAAACGTTATCATTTTATAGCATAACATTTGTGACGCACGACATCCAAGTAGGTTGCTGCGTTCTCAAAGTAAATTGTACGGTTGATGAGACTGTACACCATCGTGTTCAAAAATCACGAAATAAGTTAAACAGGTAGGTAGCTATACCGAAAGCCATTAGTTCCAATAAAACCATAAAAAAAACGTGAACGACTAAAAGCCCTAAAAAAGTGCAGAATTTATTAATTTTAATGGTTTATTTCATACTAAAATGATATAAAAACGCACTTAAAGTCCATCAAAATCAAACAACAGTAAAATATTTGATTTACGATTCGTATAAAAATCGAGAATCGACGACCGAACTGTTCTTCTGAGGCCTCGTCCATACTAGGGCACAAAAAAAAAGTCGTCTCAGCCACATAATTTTATTTTATTACGAGGTATCGGCCTCTTTTGTCTATTGGTCGCAAGTGCTACTGCTGAGTAGTGGTCCTGGGTTCGATCCCCGGGTCCGTCAACGTGTTATTGGGTTTTTCCACCAGGAATTTCTTAGTAGCATCCTGGAGTCTGGATTTGTACCTGGTTGATGGCAATAGGCTCGTCCGCTATTTCATGGGTCTTAAACATAGGTGACTATATGATATGGTGACTTATTAGTATTACTTGTAAAGATGTTAGGAATATTGTAATATCGTATACTTTTACAATGTTTGTAAATATGTGAGCACCATGTACCTATCACATAACTGATTTATTTGTCATTGCTCCATTTATAATTTTTTTTTGCCTTTTGTGGGACAGTAATCTTATCGTGGGTGCATGGTCTTCACATATAATTATATAATTCATGTATACAAAATATTGTAAACATTTTTGAAAAGAGCAACGGTGGAGTTTCTTGCCCATTCTTCTCCATACGAAATCTACCTTTTGGAATGGGCAACTAGAATCAATTCTATTTCTCTGTTTGTTTTTCATTGACGTTCAAAAGTGCCTTTTATGCGCCTATTTGAAATAAATTATTTGACTTTGACTTTGACTTTGACATAACTGGCGAAATGTGGGTGTAGGTACTAACCCGTCGAGGACTAAAGGTGTGTGTTATGGTTATGTTAACCAAGCAATGTTTAAAGCCACATTGAATGAAACAAATGAATTGAAGTACTTTATTAGATAGTAGACACATTTTTAAGGTTCCGTACCTCAAAAGGAAAAAAAAACGGAACCCTTATAGGATCACTCATGTGTCTGTCCGTCTGTCACAGCCAATTTGCTCCGAATCTAATGGACTGGATGGAATGAAAGAGCTTATTGCGAGGATCCGAAACAGATTTTTTTATAATTTAAAAATAAATGCTTATTAAAGATATTAAAGAAAATTGATAAAAATTTACTATTCGGGGTCCTTATCTTCGAAACCAACAAGCTATTAAAAAAAAATACAGAGAACGGTTTTTTACTCATAGATTACAGGAAAACCTATAAGAAGTCTATCGTCTTAAAATAACATGGTAAATCTCTCAATATTGTGCGTACAAACTTACATTTGCAGTTGGAATGAAGCAGAGAAAACATGTTTTTCAACTACAAAGTTAAGTTTGTTCTTGTGATAAATTCATCCCAACTACGGAACCCTTCATTGTGCGTGGTCCGACACGCACTTGGCCGGTTTTACAAAGTACGATTTTGGAAATGATTTGAAATGTGTGCTAAATGGAAGAAAAAAAAAGAAATACTAGTAACTTTACGTATATGATTATTAATTTATTATTAACGGCCATTTACGAAAAGAGTTTTAACAACTTCAAGAAACATTTATAAAAATAAGTAGCTAAGTGTGTTAGGACTAAATCAATTGCGCATTTATTATTATATTATTAATTATTTTATGTATATCGTAATAGATACAGTCATAACAGCCTATGAACACTGCAATCAGCAATAAAATGTTCAATTAATAATGACACATGTTTATAACCGTACTAGACTACTAGGGGTACCAGATTCAAATTAAAATCACAACATATACAGGAAGTAGAGCTTCAGTTTACTAAAAAAATTAAGTTATAAAAACTATAACCCAACTACGACTAAAAAGGTATAAACAAGACAGCACAGACAGACAATTAAAAATCCGGAGTCACACGTGTTAGGGCATAAATCGAACAGACTACGTGTGACTCCGGATTTTTAATTTGTCTGTCTGTGGTGTCTTGTTTATACCTTTTTAGTCGTAGTTGGGTTATAGTTTTTATTACAATTTTTTTTTAAATTCTTTTGTTTTTATAATGTATATATTTTTGAAATGTGCTCATTAAGCCCTTTCATATGATACCCAACATGGTACGATTAAACAATCTTTTTTTAAGTTCCTGACTTTATGTCCTCTAGAGGGCGCTATTTTTAATGTGACGTCACATTGCCTATAACCAGCGGACGATCAAGACGCTTCCAACGATACCTCATTTGTCAAATTGTGATGAGTGGTTTAGAAGATAGAAGGGAACAGATGAACATACAAGATGTTAGGAATATTGTAATATCGTATACTTTTACAATGTTTGTAAATATGTGAGCACCATGTACCTATCACATAACTGATTTATTTGTCATTGCTCCATTTATAATTTTTTTTTGCCTTTTGTGGGACAGTAATCTTATTGTGGGTGCATGGTCTTCACATATAATTATATGTATAATTCATGTATACAAAATATTGTAAACATTTTTGAAAAGAGTAACGGTGGAGTTTCTTGCCCATTCTTCTCCATACGAAATCTACCTTTTGGAATGGGCAACTAGAATCAATTCTATTTCTTTGTTTGTTTTTCATTGACGTTCAAAAGTGCCTTTTATGTGCCTATTTGAAATAAATTATTTGACTTTGACATACATACATACATACGAGTACATACTTACTTACATACATACCGGTCAAAATCATAACCCTCCTTTTTCTTCGCCGTAGTCGGGTAAAAAGAGTAGTGGCCGTCACATAACGGCTGCAGTGACAGCTGTCATGATAATGATAGCAGCGGGGACTTCGAGAGCCTATAAAAGCTCAAATTCACTTTTTATCTCGTCATCATCATCATCATCATCAGCCTATAGCAGTCCACTGTTCGATGTCGATGTTCTTATGCCATGTACCAAATAGGTTTAAAACAATCAGAATGTGGAAAAAAAATACATTCATAAAACGACTTAATAAATAACATACTCACTTATGGTTGATGAAAATATTTTGAAAACATCACCACACAGTGAGTAATTTATGAGTATGCGTGGTTATTAAGGGTGATGCGCTAAGGTAGCCCGCGAAACTCACCTGCAAATTGCAAAAAACGTAAGAGGCTACTCTGACGCTTTCGCCTTAATGGCCGACCCATTTCTGAAGCTATACTGTGTCCAAGCCTTTTTCCCTTGCTTATCTATCTAAAACGTTAAAAAGTGGCCTAAATAAAATGTGCAAATGTGGCAACCCTGTACCCGATCTTATTTGAAAGCAATTTATTTAATTTTATGAAGTACCGCTCAGTCCTTTTTTGTTAATATTATTCAAATAAATTCTTGTCTTTATTGAGTCTAATAAAAATGTCATAAAAGATGTCTTTATAGTTTTTATAACTTTATTGAAATGTAACAGATTTCTTGCTTCAATAATTTATTCAAAACTTTTGAAGATCATATGGAAAAACCGGTTGGATTCTGTAGAAATAATACCACGGATAGAATATATTAAAACAGCATATTGTAGCCAAAAATAATAAATTGCACTATAACATGTGAACGCGGAAAATGGCAGAGAGGAAGAAGAGTGGCGCACCAAGCGTACGAAAAAGGAATCAACGTAACTTTTTCATAAATGAGGCTAGATAGGTAGTGTTTGTGTTTACATAGTTCCAACATCCTCTCTCAAACATAATCCCATCTTGGTCGAACAGTACGTTAGCTTTGAGTGCGACGTTGCTTTGGTTAGGGCATCTGCAACCATCATATTCGTTTGCACGTAGTGAACATCAATAGCCCCTCCAAACACTCTATCACGTACGAAATGATGCCTCAGATCTATATGCTTGGTTCTAGAATGATAGCCTTCTGTACCTGAAAGTTTGATAGAACTTTGATTATCGCTATAGATTACCATAAATTCATTTTTCAATTGCGGCCAAAAACTTTCTTGGGATTGCTTTAGCCACAAAGCTTCTTGCAAACATGAAGACAAAGACATGTACTCTGCTTCAGTGGTTGACAGAGCAATGGTAGGCTGACGCCTAGAGTTCCAGCTTATTGTTCCTCCCTGAAACAAAAAGGTGTAACCAGTGCAGGAGCGCCGATCATCTTCGGAGCTTGCCCAGTCTGCGTCACAGTAACCATGAGCCATATTCTCTGCAATGTTTTGCTTAAAACTCAGCCTGTACTCCTGAGTACCTTTCAAGTAGCGCATTACGCGTTTCAGTGCAATCCAGTGTTTCATTTCGGGCTTGTTATTATATTTGCTTAACATGTTAATAACAAAACTAATGTCAGGTCGGGTAACCTGTGAAATATACAATAAACATCCAATTATCTCTTGATAAGGAATATCTTGTAAGGTTTTAGTTTCTTGAGTATTTCCTTGCAATTTCGTGTTCATGTCTATTGGTGTTTTAACAATTTTGCAATCAGACATTCCATATTTATGTAACACTTCCTGTATATATTTTCTTTGGTCCAGATATATAACACCCTTGTTCCTGTCTCTTTCTACATGTATTCCAATACAATAAACCAAATCTCCAAGATCCTTCATTTTAAATTGTTTCTGTAGTTCCTCCTTAATGTATTTCTTTGACTCTTGATTATTAGTAAATAATACCAGATCGTCAACATAAACAGCAAGGAAAATCATATTATTGTTGTCTAATTTATGATAAATACACGAATCTAGTTTAGACTGTAATAAACCCATTCCTTTCAATGAAGAATCAAGTTTTTGTTCCATTGCCTACTGGCCTGTTTTAACCCGTATAAAGACTTTCTGAGTCGGCATACCGAATCTTCACCATTGTCATACATAGGCGGCTGCCTCATAAAAATCTCTTCTTCTATATCGCCTTGAAGAAAAGCAGATACGGCATCCATTTGACTTATGTCTAGATCATATTTAACAGCCAGGGCAAACAAATATTTGAGAGAAGCAAGTCTAACAACCGGTGAAAAAACTTCTGTATAGTCAATTCCTGGTTTTTGTGAACATCCTTTAATCATAAGCCGTGCCTTGTATTCGACTATTTCTCCATTTTCATTAGTCTTTGTCTTGAAAACCCATTTACATGGTATTGGTCTTTTCTTAGCAGGTAGAGTAGTAATTTCCCATGTATTATTTTCTAGTAGGGACCGATACTCCTCATCCATTGCATTTTTCCAGTGTTTACCATCAGTGCCGGACAGTGCTTCCTCTACGGTCAATGGATCTGAAATCTGCATAACACACATGAAATTATTATATCCTGTATGTGTCTCTGATGAGATCTCAAAGTAATATTTCTTTCAAAAACATCATAGTCATCAGTTTCAGTTGTACTAGGATAGTATGTTTCATCATCCGTGTTCCTACTCATTACGCAACTGTCAAATGACGTTTCTGCAGTTGTAGGTGATGAACTGACATTTTCTGTCATATTATGTGAAGTATCACTAACAGATATGACTTCCTCTCCTTCCTGTGTACTGTTCTGTGAATTTGTAATATTATTCTCTGAATTCAGAGGAATTGTAACAGACTGCGGCACTGATTCAGGTTCCTGTGTAATATTGTTTATACTCCCAGTATTCTCAATGAATATTACATCCCTGCTAATCACTATGTTCTTACTAATCGGATCAAGCAAACGATATCCTTTAGTATTGTCGCAATATCCCATAAATATCAATTCACGTGATTTACGATCCCATTTCAAACGCTTTTGCTTCGGAACATGTACCATGGCCTTAGACCCAAAAATCTTTAAATAAGAAATATTTGGTTTCTTACCAGTCCATTTTTCATATGGTGTTGTTACCTCAGACAAAACTCGTGATGGTGATCGATTGATTATATAGGCTGCAGTAGCGACTGCCTCAGCCCAGTATGTTTTCTGAAGTTTTGCTTCAAACAACATGCATTTTGCACGTTCCACCAAGGTTCGGTTCATCCGTTCCGCTAGACCATTCTGCTCAGGGGTGTATGGAGAACTTGTCTGGTGTTTGATGCCAGAAACAGCTAGAAAATCAGATAAATCTTTATTACAAAATTCTTTACCGTTATCGCTTCTTAGTATTTTAATTTTCTTTTCTAAGTCATTTTCGACCTCTTCTTTGTACTTTTGAAACACTGATTTAATATCCATTTTGTTCTTTAAGAAATATACATATACTTTGCGAGAATAGTCATCTGTGAAAGTTATGAAATACTTCCCAGCACCTGCTGAAGGGGTTTCCATCGGACCACACAGATCTGTATGTACTATCTCTAGTAATGCATTCGCCCTTGAACCGGAATGTGGAAACGGTAATCGTGTTTGCTTAGCTTCACAACAAGGTATACAAACGGTATCAACTTGCTTATTAGTGATAGTTATACCCTCAGCACATAATTCTAACCTCTTTACATCAGCCAAATTCAAATGACCCAATCTTTTATGCCATGTAATAATATCTGCCTTACTCTCACATGGTACACATACAGAAAATGCATTGCCATTATCAATATTGAGTTTATACATATTATTGGTTAATGTGGCTGTTGCAATCAGAGTCTTATTGGACTTATATAATTATGTTACAGCCCATATCAGTACACGGAACGCGCTCCGTTACAGCTAAATACTGACCTAAGTTTTTTCATTCGCAAAATTAATTATCAGTTGCTAATTCATATATTTTTCCGTTAAAACTCGAGTTTAATAAAGTGGCAATCATTTGCTGTATTGCACGGATAATCACCAAGTGTTTAAAGACAATAACCAAATATCGTAATACTATTTAAAAGTGCACTATCATAGTGTCTGTTTCGCGAGTGCAGGGAACTCTCGTGGTTGTGCGTACGGCATAAACCGCAAAGTCCTGTGTGCGCGCATTCATCGCTGGACGGTCAGTGCTACCAACATCCCGACGACGTACTCAGCGTAAGCGCTCCGTTCCAGGTAACGAATACAGTACGGCCCAGGTACAAAATAAATAAGCACCATCGAGACTGGTGGCGCCACCCCGATCACATTATCATTGAAAAACTTCAAATTACGACACTGCTAACTACGTGCACCATCTAGAATAATAATTATGCCACGCACTGTTCGTACTCCTCCAAAGCCGACAGACGTTGTAACTGTACAGCGTGTTCAATCTGAACCGGATATGGATAAAGCGCTTTTAGACACTCCTAGCACCTCTACTGTTAATCCTCGACAGCAGAAACGACCGCGTATAGATAGCCCACCTTCTAAAGAGCATGTGAATCCTTCTTCTGATGCGATGCTGGAGACCATTCGCCACGAAATAAAATCAGCAGTGGCAGCCGAAATATCGGCATCCCTAAAAGTGTGTATTGCTGCGGAATTTTGCGAATTGAAAGAAGCCCTAGGACTTATAAAAAAACTTGAAACATCGGTTGAATTTATGAGTAGCAAGTTCGACCAAATGAAGAGTGAAATCGATAGCTGTAGAGACATGAACTTACAAATACATAAGGAAAACGAGCGACTCAAAAAGTCTATGACAGATCTGTCTATAAGAGTTAATTTGCTTGAACAAAATTCACGCCAACAAAATGTAGAAGTCAACGGAGTGCCGGAGAACAAATCTGAGAACCTAGTAAAAACTGTGACGCAGCTTGGAAATGCGGTCTCAAGCACCATAAAAGAGGCGGATATTGTATCGGCTGTGCGTGTCCGAAAACTAGATCCGCAAAACAAGAATCCCAGAACCGTGATCGTTAAGCTGAATAGCATATCTGCACGAGATGAAATGTTAACATCTGTGATGAATTTTAATAAAGAGCACCCTGAATATAAGCTGAACTCGAGTCTGTTAGGCTATGGTGGCCCAAAGAAGCCAGTATTCGTATCCGAGCATCTCTCTCCTCTTAATAAGGAAATTCACGCAGCAACCAGAAAAGCAGCACGAGACAAAGGCTACAAGTATGTATGGGTGCGCGATGGACGTATCTTGATCCGTAAAGCCGATGGGATACCAGCTAGGCAACTACGCAGCCTTGAAGCAGTTGCTCTGCTGTAATCAGAATGACAAAAATTTATACCTACATAAAACCCTGTACTAAACCCTCGCATTCAATATTTACTATCAAAACCTTAGAGGAATTAGAACCAAATTAAACAATGTTATGCTAAACGCACAAAACAACGTCTACGATATCATTATAGGGACAGAAACATGGTTAGATGACAGCGTCAACGACGGGGAAATATTTGACTGTAGATACAATATCTACCGCAGAGACCGAGCCTCGACAAATGCAAGAAAAAAAAAGGGTGGGGGTGTACTAATAGCTGTCCTGAAGTCTATCGGGTCCATTCGCATGTCACAATTTGAAACGGACTCAGAAGACTTATGGATAAGCCTAAAGATCATAAGTGGGAAAAAGATCCAACGCCTGAACATCTGCGCTGTTTACCTACCACCGCCTGTACAGCAAACAACACTTGACTTGTTCCTAGATAAAGTCACTTCAGTTATCGATACAACCGGAAATCTAACTTTAATAGCTGGCGACTTCAATCTTGGATTTATTGAATGGAATCTGGAGGTAACCGAAAGTCAAAACATATCTACGTCACCAAGTAACTACAATACCCCACTAGGTTACTCGTTTATAGACTGTTTGTCCCTAAATAATATAGAACAATTGAACCCAGTAAAAAATCAACTAGGCAAATCCCTTGACCTAATTTTGTGTAACTTTCCTGGCGGATTCGTTCATGAATGTAAAACTCCCTTGTCGACTGTAGATTCTCATCATCCACCATTGGAGATAGTTATAAGAAATATGTCATTTACTTCACTTAAATGTAAACGCTCCGCAAAATACAATTACCGAAAAGCGAACTATACTTTGTTGAATGAGCAAATAAGACAGATCAATTGGGCCACATGCTTGTCCGAGTGCAAGGATGTCAATGCAATGGTAGAAGTACTATACAAACATCTCCACAATATAACTGACGAGATCGTGCCAAAAATTAAAGTATCCCAAAATAGGTACCCCTCTTGGTTTTCAAAGGATCTTATTGTACTTCTAAATGAAAAGGAAAAGCTTAGGGTGCGGTTTAAAAAATATAAGAATCCCCGCGACAACTACGAATACAGATTGTTAAGTGGAAGAGCTAATATGATGATCAAAAGTAGCTACAAAGACTACGTGGGGAGAATCGAGAATAGCATATCACATAATCCTAAAGTTTTTTGGACATTTGTCAAGGCGAAAAAATCAAAGTCTAATGACATACCGTCTGAGATGAAACTAATTAATGAGATAGCCACCTCCGGGGACGACGTCTGCAAGCTCTTTACTGCCCATTTCTCTTCAACGTTCACCCCATCAGATGAAACAATACATGCTTCATTACTGAAAGATCACAAGTATCCTCAAAATAGCTTAAGTAGGGTCACATTCTCCGAAAAAGATATAGTTAGAGTCCTTAAAAAACATAATGTATGCAAGGGTCCGGGACCAGATGGTTTTCCACCAATATTTGTTAAGAACTGCGCATGCAGCTTGGCCCTACCACTTAAAATCATTTTGAACTACTCAATCGAAACAGCACGATTCCCTTCTGAATGGAAAAACGCCAATGTAGTGCCCATCTTCAAAAAAGGTGAAGCAAACAACATTAGAAACTATCGGCCAATACTCGGATCTATCTTATCTGTATTCTCGAAGGTCTTTGAATCCCTAATGTGTCCTATTCTAACATCTCACTTTAAAATAGAGCTGGCTTCCCAACAACATGGATTCTGCACACAAAGATCCACCACGACTAATCTAACTCTTTATATCAATGACCTCAGCAAACTTATCGACTCTCGCACACAAGTAGATTCCATTTATACAGACTTTAGCAGTGCCTTCGACAAGGTCGACCACCAGATCCTACTGCAGAAACTTTCTAACCTCGGCATATTCGGCCAGCTTCTCAAATGGTTCGAATCTTATCTGACTGACAGAAAACAAAGGGTCGTAGTAAAGGGGCATCAGTCTTCCTTTTATCATTCTACTTCTGGTGTCCCACAAGGCTCCCATATGGGTCCGATATTGTTCTTGGTATTTGTCAACGACATTGTGAACTGCATCAAACACAGTGAATGTTCACTCTTTGCAGACGACGTCAAGTTCTATAGCCAAATAAATTCACCCAGAGATATATCCTTGCTTCAAGAGGATCTAAACTCAGTGCAGAACTGGTGTGTAAAGAACAGGATGACTCTTAACGCTAAAAAGTGTCAACACATGACCTTCACCAAAAAGCGAAATACCCTTCCATCCTCGTATTCGTTGAATGGTCTAACGCTGCAGAAGGTTGACACAATTCGTGATCTGGGAGTGTGCCTTGACAGTCAGCTCACTTTCATTCCCCACATAGACAATATTGTCAAAAAAGCAACTAAAATGTTAGGATTTCTGAAGCGTATCTATCGCGACTTCAAGTCTATTCGCACCCTCAAACTTCTCTACTTCACGCTCGTGAGAAGTGTACTGGATTATACATTGCAAGTATGGAATCCTACCTATCAGGTCCATATCGATCGAGTTGAACGTGTCCAAAAAGGCTTCACTAGGTACCTGCGTTATAAATCGAACATCTGTCCCAACACAGCTAATTACTCTGAAATGTTGAGTCACTTCAACCTTACATCCCTCGAAAACCGCAGAAAGATTAAGGATCAAACTATGCTTTTTAAAATTGTCAATGGACTGATTCATGTTCCACAACTGCTGGAAGACATAAATGTATCTGTTCCCCGTAGTAGTCAACCCAGGTCCGACCGCAAATTAGATGTGTTTGCACCACTTACAGCTCGAACCAACCTCGGGCGATCAGCGCCATTGAACCGTTTCGTGAGGACATATAATGAAAACCACACTCGCACCAATAGCATTGACATCTTTTCCAACACGCTGGCTTAATTTCGCAATAATCTTTTACGGCAACTCGTGGACTGCTAGTTGCTGACAATTGATTTTGTTTAATTCCATTTTTCAAAATATTGCTCTGCATTTTATTGTTACAAGTTATTAACTTCTTAACTTTTTAATTACCTACTATAATGACTTAACTTAATTTGATTCATTGATTGTATTTTTATTGTTTTATTTGATTTTATTATTGTTAATTTATTTGATTTAATTATTTTTAACTTATTGATTTTATTACTTTAATTATAAATAGGCAAACTTTGTAAGTGCTGTGCACACCTTTAAGTGACAAGTTCGCTGTAGTTTATAAGTTATAATATGATATGCTCTCTGTAAATGTTTTTGTGATCTAGTCGTTGGAGTGCCATAATAAATAAATAAATCAGTGAATTCAACTTTACAGCCATTCTTTGTTAATTGACTAACCGACAGCAAGTTTGCGCTCAGCTCAGGAATAAACAAAACATTTCTCACCTGGATTAAATGCTCATCTTTGCTCAATTTAGTCTGAATGTTTACATTACCCATATTTTGCACGGAGACTGCATCACTGTTTGCCACCATTATCTTTAGAACCGGAGGTGGTTGCAAATCATACATCCAGTCTGATCTCCTGGTCATATGCATTGTTGCACCTGAATCAACATACCAGTCATTTTGATTCACAGAGCTGTAAGCTGAAAAAATTGCTGAAAAACCGTTTTGATTAGATTGATTACTGGATTTCTTGACCGTGCATGAACTTTTTAAATGTCCATATTTGTTGCAGTTAAAGCAGCGTGGACCTTTTCCCTTTGGCTTTGAATTGGTGTTAGAGGTATTTTTGTGCTTTGTGAAAAACGCGGAAGACTCAGAAACTTTAACTTCTTGTAAAAGTTTTGTCTTGATGAAGTCTGATGAAATTTTTATGTTGGAACTTTCCAGACCCATGATCATTGGTTTATAATTATCCAGTAAACCCGCCAGCATGAGTGTTCCCAACCATTCATCTCCAACTTCGAAGCCGATATTTCGTAATTTATAAGCTGTGCTCATAATTTTATTCACATATTCTTCAACACTGGGGCAGTTATCTAGTGATGTGTTGATTAAATCCCGCAGTAAGCCGACTTTTCTGGATAACCCAGAGTCTTCGAAAGCATTTTTAAGGTTTGTCCATACGTCCTTAGCTGACTTTGCATTTTCAATATGAACGTAGTTGATCGGTTCCACCAACAAAATGATTTTTGACTTGGCTTTAACATCCTTTTTAGAATCAACTTCCGTGCCTGGATCAACACATTCCCATATATCCTCGTGTTCCAAGTATGACTTGACCGCAAACTTCCACGTGGTATAATTATCTCGGCCCGATAATTTTTCCATTTGAAGATTAGACAGCGCCATTTTTTTTCACTTTTAACCCGAATTACTTTACTACAAATATATTTAAATCAGATCTATTTAGGTATTATACATGGGACGGCCCATAACCTGTAGAAATAATACCACGGATAGAATATATTAAAACAGTATATTGTAGCCAAAAATAATAAATTGCACTATAACATGTGAACGCGGAAAATGGCAGAGAGGAAGAAGAGTGGCGCACCAAGCGTACGAAAAAGGAATCAACGTAACTTTTTCATAAATGAGGCTAGATAGGTAGTGTTTGTGTTTACATAGTTCCAACAGATTCTTATGTGGACACGTTAGGTAAATGTATAATTAATAACTAATTAAGCATAGCGTTCAAACTTTTTGTAGGTCTCTACCTATACTTAGATAAACATAAACTAAGTGTAAAATATTTTTAGTAGGTATCAAACTACACTAACAGAAGGATCTCTTGGGGCTCTAATAACGTTAACAGGGGGCGCTGTTGGTACACCTTTGCGCATTTTTTTTTGACCAAGATGGTGGCATTTGTTTCGATTTTGGCCACGCGCCAATATAACCTTGTTGCTCTTTTTTTTTTTTGTTTTGATGTTATAGTGGCAACATTTCTCATTAACTTACGTTAAATTGAGATAATGCAAGAGAATAATTATGGATTTAAAAATTAATAAACATATACCTAACTTTTCCAAATACGCACAATAAAAACCCACATGCGTAAAATTACAATGTTCATTCTTTATTACATTACTGAACGAAAAACCAACCAACTAAAAATTGAGAAAAAAAAACCATTATATTTGTCTATTGAAGCCCATCACCTGGCTTGTCTATGCGTCGTTAAAAAAAGAACTGTCAAAGGAAAATAATGTTCTGCCAAAGAAATATTTACATTCCCGACATGACGTCCAGATAATGCCATTTAAGCTTGCGTTAATTAATATTAAGGACACGTGACCAGAGTACTGTATTTTAAAACGTAGGCTAAGGAGCTTACTCACTTGCCATCCCATCGCCCGAAAATCAAAAAACATTAATGTCGTAGTAACAAAAGATTGGTCATATCCATAGGAATATAGTTATATCTATGGCCACACCATTTCTTATGATAAATGATTTTATTTCTGTAAGTAGGTTTGTACAAACACCTTTACATGTCAATCAATCTTCACAATAAGTACTTCTTTATATCTTTATCAATGCTTTAACACGTAAATCTATGTATCATCATCATCTGCCTAGCCTCTTTCCCAACCATGTTGGGATCGGCTTCCAGTCTAACCGGATGCAGCTGAATACCAGTATTTTACATGGAGCGACTGCCTATCTGACCTCCACAACCCAGTAACTGGGTAATACGATACCCCTTGGTAAGACTGGTTGTCAGACTTTCAGGCTTCTGACGACCCGTAACGACTGTCAAAGATCCACGAATGACAGCCGGGACCAACGGCTTAACGTGCTTTCCGAGGCATGGAGGAGTCTCGATATGTAGAAATGGTCACCCATCCACGGACCAACCCCGGGTAAGCGTAGCTTAACCTGATGGATCGACCCGTGCGGCTGTTATTACTTAGCCACGATCTATGTATAATGTATATTTAAAGGATAGGAACTTGGTACTTTTGGAAAATGAACTTTAAAGTTCATTTTTCAAAAGTACCATTTTGGCGCTTTAGCATTTTCGTCTTTCCACTGACGAAATAATTTTTTTAATATCAACACGTGTTATCGCACTATTTATAGGGATAAACAGTTTTTATTTTATTTTATTTCGCGCGTGTTTTCAAAATCACCTTTCTTTGGCCAGACTCAAACCAATCATCGGACGTCACGACACGAGCATCAACCTGCTCACTGTGAACTGCCAGGTGATTTCTTATCGGTTCAAACCGTTCAAACGGATTCCGCGCAAGTGTGTACGGTCTTTAACTTGTGCGTTAATAACTTGGGTCTTGTCAATACTCCGTACAAGGCGTATCTGGACCAATTAATGTTATTTTCCATAAATCTACTTGTTTTAAGAGATCGCTGGGGTGATCGGAGTACCCTTTTTATAAACCTTTTTTTGAACTTAACGGCCATTACAACTAATGGGTAAGATAAAGTTTGTGACTTCGAGTAAAGTTATAAGTTAGCCTGATTCCATTAACCCAATATTTTTAATGAAATAAAATGTTTTAAAATAAACGGCTCCTTATTTAGTCAACACCTAACTGTAATCATAAATCTTGCGACTTTTTTAAATTTTAATTTGATAACATTTATTTTGTTTGAGTTTTATTTATCTCTTTGACATAATATTCCAAGGTGTTCATATCAATTTAAATTCGTTTAAATTATAATTTAACGACTTACGAGTCCATATAAAATAAATAAAATGACTAGGTACTTTCTTATTTTAAATAATACGGACCGTATTCTATTGGCTGGCTTTTATTTATTTAATAATAGATGTGTTCTTTACACAAATGTACAGAGGCGGACTTAATGCTATAGGTATTTTCTACCAGTCAACCTTTGGGTGATGCAAAGACAACCAGTGGTAGGGGCAATATAGAAAATTGTGCAAAATGTAATTACATATTTTATTTAAATATAAGTACATCAATCAACTATGTTGGGGTCAGCTCCCAGTCTAACCGGTGTATACCAGTATTTTACATAGAGCGACTGTCTATCTGACCCCCACAACCCAGTAATTGGGTAATACGGTTACCCCCTGATAAGGCTGGTTGTCAGACCCATAACGACTGATGAATATAAGGATATACATAAAACAAGGATAATATAAGGATATATATAATAAAATTTTAAATATATAATTTACCTGAATATATTATAAATTAAGAGCAAATAAACATCTACACATAAATACACGAATAAACTAAAACAAATAAGACAAACAATGGGAAAACATTACCGTTGTGATGATACTGCCAGCTTCTTACGAATGTGCTCGCAAACTTATATTACTTTAAAGGATAATCGGTAATTTTAACCAGCACCCTAATTGCGCAATACACGATCAATTACAATCTGAATCGGTTTGAAACGAATGCATAAACGATTGCTTCATAAATTTAAAAAAAAATCTGCTCAACAACGTAAATAACGCAAAGAATGTTGAACTGTCAAAATGAAACAGATTAGTCGTAATTGGTTACGAAAATAAGTTACGCAATTTGATAGCTGTTACTCCCTGAATATGTCTGTCTGTTTTAAACTACGGTATACGTATATTTGCACACCAGCAGTTTACACAATTCAGTATTGAAGTTAATAATGGAGCCATAAAATTAATTCAGGGCTGAAAAATAATGAAATTCTATAATGAAAATAAACCGAACCGCACTTCTTGAATTGAGATCCGTCACTTTTATTCCCATCAACGTCAGACTGTCAGACCCAAGAGACCAGAGATGTAGCGATAGCAAAAACAAACAAACACCCTGTAATATTTATAATACAACATTAATTTATAACGATAGTTTTAAATTATCTTTTGTTATTATAAGATGGGCGCGATAAAAATGCTATTACGTTGTCAGACGTTTTGTGGTGAAATTCAATTTTAATGTTTATTTACTTTAGTTTTACACGTCATTAATTATCACCTTTCAGACAGTAATATATAATTATAAGGTGCGTTTGTTGTTGATAACCCATCAGCTCGGAGCCAACAGTTTATCTTGCTCATGCGAAAAGGTGTTCTTTTCGGAGTCCCATAGTAATAGCACTTTAAAATTGACAAATTATTGCTCTCGCTCAAAAATATCGCAAGTGTGCTCGTCAGGGATGTATTGGCCATTTTTACTGACATTAAATGACACTTAAATAATAATGCCTAATAAATGTGTAGGTACTCTTGGGTTTTTAACGCTCGGCTAAGCGTCGAGAGTTGAAAATCCAACACTGCGCTTTTATCAAACCAAATAGCTGACCCACAGACGTTGTCCTGTCAAAATTTCAATCTATAGAAAAAAAAAACAATGTTTCACGAATTTTTTAAATTTCCCGGCAACTACCGGTTTACTGTAACGGTTAGAACCTGATTCGGACTATTACAACCATTTTAAAATAAATTTTTGCCAAATCGGTCCAGCCGTTCTGGAGTTATGCGCTTAATTACCAACGAACAGAATTTCATTTTTATTTGTATAATATTATAATATATAGAAGAGAAGATGACATTTAAGTGTCGCATAGTGATAGTGAAAACAGAAATATGTCTAAGATAGTCTTGATCTCAGCCTGCGCACAGGATAACCGAGGAAGGATTAAAGGAGGTGCAACGAATAAATTGTGCGTTATAAAATAAAGGCTCCGCGAGACGCAACTCTAGTAGAATAACTTCTATGAAAACTTCATGGAAATTTTCTACGAGAATTGCGTCGCATCGTTGCGTCGCATCGTTGCGTCGCGCCAGACTGAGTCCTAAAGTTTCATCAGAAATAATCCTTAAATCAATGCTATAATTTAATACACTTTTAACTCAGAGCTACGATAATAGGCCAGTTTTTGTCAAAGAAAAAACAGCATAGCTCAAAAGAAATCGCACGCATCGGTTGAGTAAATTCAAAAGTACGTACGTGCAAAACTGCGCTTATTAATAATTATACTACGTAAGTGAAAGTACTAACAAAATCTTTAACAAGATCTATGATTTTGAGAGCGATCACTTAATGAAAAGTTTATAACGCAGATTTTGCAGACAATACTTAGTAGCTACATGAGTAGAGATAATGAGGGTGTCCATGGTTGGCCCCATTGTAATCGCGAAAAAATTATAAGCCGTCCCATACATTTGGGTCGAGTAGGTAGGTACGTATTGAAGTTTGTAAGTGACATTTGTTTTTTTATTTTTTATTCCAATAATTTACCAATTTGCCATGGTGTGCCGGTGAGCTATGGCTCTGACGAATCTGTCCCAACTTCCTCGCATACCTACAGCGCGCAGCACTAGCGGCCCCACCAAAGCGGACAGGAGATATCTCATTGTTTAAGTGGTTGCAAGCACTATTGCTGTTCATGATGTCCTGGGTTCGATTCCCAGGTCGGGCAAAGTGCTATTAGCATTTTCCATCTGGGATTTCACAGCTGCATCCTGGAATCTGAATTTGAACCCGGTTGATGGCAATAGACTCGCCCCCTATTACATAGGACTTGAACATAACTGGTGAAATGTGGGTATACTATCGGTACAACTCTGCCCAACCCTTCGGGAAATACAGGCGTGATGTTATGTAATACACATTAAAGAAATCTATTGGTAGTACGAGACATTTCTCCTCTCCGCTTTGGTGGTTACCGGGTCGGATTTACAATTACAATTGCAAGCGGGCCTAAAATATTCTACAGTGTCATTTATGACACGCACTTGAGTGGCATCACGCACACATCTCCAATCAAGCAGAAATTGCTAATAAATCAGTCATTGCGCATCGTGGCGCATCCGTTTTACACAAAAAACTGATTTTCGAAACCATTTTTCATGTATGTGCATTCTTTGCAACACGCTAGAAACAGTTTTGTCATACCTGCGTAGCATGACTACCGTAGGAGCAGAAGACACGAAAAACAAAATGACAGAATGTAGAAAGATTTCTACGATGCGATATGTGTCACAAAGCAAGAAAAAAAAAACACTTACGGCCGATTTCTAAGATTTTTACGGTTTATTTTATTTGAAATTGAGAACTGTATGCAGACAATTTCGTTGGTAACAGCCCCATTGTCGTATCGGGTGTAGGGGGATGCGGGTAGAAACAAATGACGTGCACGCTACCAATTAGCATTACCTACTTAGGCTCCTGTAAATCACGCAGGAGCCGCACTGGCCCGCTACGGAAAGAACTCAGAACACCTGAGACTGAAAATGTAAAATCTACGCGGCGCCGCCGCTGCCGCCGCTGCCGTCGGTATGACGCCCGTGCGGCGCATCGGGCGCATGAGCGATATTCATTCGTATACACAAACACGCGCCCCTGCGCCAGTGTGGCGTCCGCGCGGCGTCATATACAGGAAGCCTTAATATTAAAGCACTAGAAATTAAAAATTATATATCACACCTATAGGTATTCCCGAAGGGTTATGTAGGAGAGAACCCTTTCGCCAGTTATGTTCCCATGTAAAATTGGGCGATGAAAAAATGCAAAGTAATTTTGCATTTACGAATTTTTTATTAGAATTTGATAAGATCTCAACTTTAACAAATTAGTCAAATTCAGTGAAAAGTCGAAATAAATTTGGTCATACCACTAATAATGATACGGTATTGTGGTTACTAATGTTCAGAGACATCGGCTGACACTGCGGTCTACTACTAATACATAAGAAAAACTTCAACACACACAAGCTCTCCTGAAATAATCTTTGATTTTATTTTTATGACACCCACTTTCCACAGAAAAAAAAGGGGTCACATTCCACATGACATAAAGTCTGTTTTTTAATCACGTAGGCTAATTTGACAGGTGCAAATGCCAAACTCCAAATTGAAAAAAACAAACAAAAATCACTTGAAATATCAAATTAGTCTACGAGTTTAAAAAACAGACGTTACAAAATTCCTAGATTTCAGGATCAATTTTTTACATAACATCGGCGAATAAGTAACTCTACAGCCAGCCAATACATTAGTACAGCTAAAGAAAAATAAAGGTTAAATAAAAGGCAGTATATAGTTTACAAGCCCTCATTATGATATCAACTATGTAATCAATAATTATAGTAGACCATTACAACTGTAACGATCAATAAACTAATAGATCTGTCTCCTTTGTATCAGCTGATTTGCCAACTAGACACGCACTAGTGACAAGACATGACATTTGTCGAATCTTTCACACAGTAAGAAATGCGACAAAATCGTGACAAATGTCACAATGAGGAATAAAATTTAAAAAAAAAAACCCGCATCACATCCATTCTCAGCTACAGTGTCATGGAGGCGATCGTCATTATAAAAATGACATACGACATACATAAACAATAGCGAGAATACCTATAGGCTATTGAAATAGTCTTATAGGGAAACCGAATCGTGAGTCACACTTGTAATGCGATCGGTTCCGACAAACTGTCGAGACAGCCATCATTTATTAATAATTTTTTCTTAGTAAATCGACCTCTAACTCATCCCTCCTTTTCCTTTCACTCTCACTAACACGTCTGCCCACCTCTACACGGAAACACGTTGCACAAATAATTAAAACAGACCATTTTAATACGTAGGACACTTAGGCCCCTCTACTCGTGAAAGCCGTGGTAGGGAGAGGGTTCCGCCTGGCTGCACGTCTTTGAGACCGCCCAATAAAACGACGGATAGCTGCGTTTTTATATACATACCCCACCCAAGACGCGGGAATGTTGGGAAAGTGAATGTTAGGAAGTGATGACTATGTATTTGATGACGAACATGTGGTGGCGGAACGGCCTAGCGCGTATTGCCGCGAACCTTGGATTATCGGCTATATGTACGCATATTTGCTAACGTTCAGGCAATGAGCGACGCCTTATAAGATGTTCATTTGTTTTGTAGTACGTAAGTTTGCACTCTGTAAATGCGGTAGAAGACTGTTTGCGTTTGTTTTTCGATAGGATAATAGGTTGGAATAACTTTTATTTCCAACTAGCTGCGCCCCGCGGTTTTACCCGCATAAGTCTCGATTCCGTAGAAATGTCGGGAAAAAACGTATCCTATGCCCTAATCCAGGTCATGGTCTACCCATGTGCCAAATTCCAAATCTGTTAAGCCGTTTTAGCGTGAAAGCGAAACAAACAAACTCACTTTCGCATGATACTCCCAGTTCCGACAGTTGTTCAGTAAAAACTTGATCGTCACTATTAATATTGGTTTAGTAGTAGTAATATTGATTTTTATCCCGATATACCCAGGGGATCGAGACTTACGCGGGTGAAACCGCGGGGCACAGCTAGTATTATGTTCAGTTTAAACTAGCGACCCGCTCCCGCTTCGGTATTCACGACTTGACAAAACATCGAGATTTTTTTAGTTATATGTAACTTTCTACACATAAGCCTTCCGGAATACATTCTCAAAACGATGGTGAAAACCCTCATCAAAATCTGTTGCATGGTTTGAAGAACAAGGCATACTTGCTGGAAAGTCCGAAAGGGATACCGGGGCCTTGGCAACAGGCAACTGAAGGAACACGGGTGGGTTTTAGTCAGTAAAAGTCTGACACCTCCCGCTCCGCCCAGAGCGGGAGAAGTCATTTGATGATTTCCCAAACTCAAAAAAAAAGGCAGACATACGGACAAACACGAAAAGCGACTTTAATTTATAATATGTATAGATTCATAGAACTCATCACGATTATAAAAAGCAGAAAACGTTACAATTTTGTCAAGTTTATTCGTAATATAATTCTGGGTTCCGTGGAAATATTTTTCATTAAGGCCAATGCCACTGCTGACTTAATATACCAAAGGATCATAACCTTCCAGTCCTGTCTTAAGGTCAGCACACACCAAGAGCAGAGCATTTTCAGACACTACTGAAAAATGAATCTTAAGACAATTCCATACATTCCAAAATTAAATACACGAACACGCAAGCTCGAGCGTGGTCGAGCATCAAGTTGGACGCTCAACATGTATTTAATTTTGCAATGTATAGAATTGTCATAAGATTCATTTTTACACTCTGTGATTGCTTGGAATCACGCACTGACTTATTAGTATTACTTGCAAAGATGTTAGGAATATTGTAATATCGTATACTTTTACAATGTTTGTAAATATGTGAGCACCATGTACCTATCACATAACTGATTTATTTGTCATTGCTCCATTTATTTATTTTTTTGCCTTTTGTGGGACAGTAATCTTATTGTGGGTGCATGGTCTTCACATTTAATTATATAATTCATGTATACAAAATATTGTAAACATTTTTGAAAAGAGTAACGGTGGAGTTTCTTGCCCATTCTTCTCCATACGAAAGCTACCTTTTGGAATGGGCAACTAGAATCAATTCTATTTCTTTGTTTGTTTTTCATTGACGTTCAAAAGTGCCTTTTATGTGCCTATTTGAAATAAATTATTTGACTTTGACTTTTCAGTAATTTCAGAAAATGCTCTGCTCTGCTCTTGGTGTGCGCTTACGCTTTATCGTCTTCCTTCTGCCCTTTCCCTCGTGTTTATCTATATATAGGTATAGGCTCGCAAATTGTCTTTCTTCTTATCGCTGAGCTATCTTGCCTCCGATCTTCCTGTAGTATTATCGTTTAATTATTTCTAAATTTTTGAAACAACGTCCTTTGACGCGTCTTGCGGTAGGAGTAAACTGGTAGAAACCGTCACGTAACGAAAAAGCATTATGCCCGAAAAAGTCAGTTTCAAGTGCCAAAAGATTTTTTTTTTTTTTAAACAGCTGGCACAGATGGTTCTGTATTATAAAACAAAAACTTTTGACACTTGAATCTTGAGATCTTATTAGAAGGCTATGTATTACTGTAAAATGCCTTTTTATTTATTGAACTATATTTTATTTAGCAAAACAAATCGATTTTCTGGCTCAATGTAAAACTCCCAAAAAAATCCGAATTAAAAAAGTATAGTCAGTCAGTCATCTTTTTGAGTCTCAAAAATCAATATTCCCAATATTCAAATAACAAATCTGCGATGGAACCCTAAATAGTCTTAAATCACACAAAAAACGGCGCAATGTCACGCACGAACGATCAGCGTCAGATCTTCAGTGTCTTTGACATCGACGCAACGTGAACGTGAAGTGATTCATCGTCCTCTGTGTTGCTACTGACGCCTTCCAAACTACCAACATTAAAAAGAAAGATAGGTTATGTAAAAAAGCATTGTAAAAATCACCCAGTAATGTTCCCACTGCTGGAACACAGGCCTTCTCTATGTGAGAGGAAGTGGGCCATAATCCACCATGCGGGCCCAGTGCGGGTTGGTTCATGTGTCATGTCTTCGAATTTTTTGGTTTTAGAACATGGCTTGAATAAGTTTCTTCATGAAAGGTTATGTGGTAGGCATGGAATTAGGACGTACTATAAGTTTTAGCGCCTTGGTGGTAGGAATAAAATTATGAAAGGTAATTAAAAATTCTGAGTTTTTAATTCTCGTTCAGCTACAGATTTAATTTTAGCCCTTACTTTATTCAAATAAGTACCTATAACTTCTGGAATCTTTTTTTATTTAGTACCTCTCTTTTAAGGGTTCTGTATCTTTATGGTACGACTTCGTCTATCGGCCTGTCTGTCACAGCTGCTAATTTCAAGAACTACTAATGCTGACTGTGACTTGAAATTCGGAATACTTTAATTTAAATAACGGCAGCTGTATTTTTGTCTTACATTTTTGAAAACAATTTAAGAATCATATAATTCAATTGTTTAAAAAAAAATCCGTCTATCACGACGACCTAGAATTTTTTATTTCTATTCTGACTGAAGGTTGCTTAGAATGGGCCACATCCATCACTATAATAGTAAATCACATCTCAAACTCAAACTATTCACGTCGTGAAATCTCCGCCTCAGAATACTGTGGAGATACTTTTTATGCAGCTTCATGCATTTTGTATTTACAAAGCATGATGCGGAACTAATTGCTTGAAAACTAGTGAAAACTCAGAGCTGCATGTTTTTAATACCAAATTGTGGTCTCAGGATTAAATTAAAATATTGATCCTTAAAAAAAAATTACGATAAATCCGAACTAATATTATAAATGCGAAAGTGAGTTTTTTTGTTTGTTTTTTACTCTTGCACACTAAAACTGCTGAACAGATTTAGATGACATTTGGCACATAGGTAGATCATGACCTGAATTAGGACATAGAATACGTTTTATCTCAATATTCCAACGGTATCGAGACTTATGCGGGTGAAATCGCGGGATGCAGCTAGTAATTAATATTACAGAGATAACACGATAACAGTGAAGGTCCTCCTGCAGAGAATGACTTAGTGGTCCTTAGTGAGAGTCACTCGGTAACTCGATTGTTGACTAGGTTATTTTTATGTCGATAATAAGTCTAGCAAATTAAAATCTAGCGATTACGCATAAACGGCTGAACAGATGAGAATGGCTCACTGAAAATACTTTAAATCCCCGGATAAAAGTATAATATAAAATGGCCTGAATAGATTTGGATGGCTCACTGAGAAAACTTTTATCCGGGTACATGATACCCCTTGATGAGGGTTATCATTAGCTATACTCCATTTAAAATAAGATTAGACATTTGAATAAACCTTTTTTACAGTCCGTTCAAATGATTTTGACTTCTGCGTTGGTAGCATGAAAAATGGCAGCTGCAGTAAACAGTTGGTATTGTTACCACTTTTTTGCTTTTAATGCCATCCTTATGCCTACGGTATAGAAGTCAAAATCGGTTAAACGGACTGTAAAATAGGTTTATTTAAATGTCTAATCTTATTTCAAATGGAGTATAGTCATGTAAAAATAGCTAACAGATACTTGTATGTATATTATTTTACTGGTGCTATGCGTATACAAACTTAAAATTTCATGCACACACGTCGGTCAAGTCGCCGATCAGTCACGTCAATTTCAGGGATGTGAGTTAACAGATAGTCAGTAATAGTCACTCACTTAATTTTTCTATACCCCTGTTTCGTTCGTAGCAATACAAGTTTTGACTTGCCGGTGACGCGAGGTCGGCTGAGACGGTACTGACGTGTAGCCAACGCCCTACAACTTCTACGTAACTATATTTTTTGACGTGACTGATCGGTGACTTGACGTTGACGTGACTGACTGTGTACCTTCACACCTGCATCATTTGAACTGCTCTGAGATACCCAATTTTGAAAAATCCTTACACTTCCTAATTATTCCCGTTGAACATTTCCGTGCCCATAACTAAACAATTTATCCAGTTACAGAATTTTGGTCACGTTTGAACTTCTGCGAGCTCCCAACAGACCACAAACATTAACATATACGTATGTAGTAGATACAAAAGTAAAAAACACAGTAACAAAGAACAATATCCATAATGTAACGTTACAGAGCAATTTATCAACTACCGTTGACATTAACAATTGCCTACACCCCCGTCGCGAGCGCATAATGTCTTTAGACTTATATATATCTCTATTTGCGAGGACCTCCATATTGTGAACTACTCGTCTAAAGGCGCCTATACATAGACAATTTTAGGGCAATTTTATGTGGAATGAATTAAAGGACATTTACGAGGAATTTGAAGATATTGCTGTAAATATGGAGCTATTTCATTAAGGCGGTACCCTGAGTAAAATAAACTTGAGCATTCATTCCATTTGCAGACTGAAAATTCCGATGAGTAACAGTAATGAATACGCACAGATTTTAAAATAAAATCTTTTTAATTAAACTTAGCTCTTTCGAAAATAAAAATTGATTAGTGTCAGCAGCAAAATTTATCATGTATACTTTATGAGGAGATGCATGCTATCAATAATTATTACTCATTTTTATGGTTTCGTTGGAATGAGATTAATTAAACATCCTCCTCCTCCATACTCCATTAAAAAAAAAGAAATGAAAAAAAAAATTGCAATCAAAATTATTAATTAAATGTATTTTTATCATTTATTTTTAAATAACAAGTATAGCTCCTAAACACTACACAAAAAGCGGCTAGCGTAGCGTTTTGCTCGTCCTTAATTAAGATCAATCTAAAGTTATTACCAAGGATTGAAATCGTTTCTTTCATATAGTGCACCTCTTCAACGTTCAAGGAAGTTATCTTCCAAATCTTATAAATCTATACTAGACTAATTTATTATTTAAGCAAACTGTATCACGTTCCTTTTTTTTGGGGCAAACAAATTGAAAAACTGTCTTTAAATTAACGCATAATTATTTTTGACATCGATATTTTTTTATTTGTTTTCTTTTTAATAGAGACGCTAAGACGAAGAAGAGTAATGTTTTAAACTAAACCACAGAGAATATACTTATTTATCGAAAATCATTATTTTTTAAATTTTTGTGAATAATTATCCGATAAACGTGATTCAATAAGAACCACGGATATCGGATAATTATTTTATTATACGCTTTTCGAGGTCACAAGCATACAGAAAGTCAACAAAAAATTTAAAAGGAGGATTCTTTTTTAATAGGTAGGTACCTACTTAAAATAACGCATAGTCAATTTTTACTGAAAACTAAGCAAGCACGCAGCGTTTCTGTTTACAAAACAGTGATGTAAATATTGTTATTAAAGATTTTCCGAGTCGATAACTTGAAAGTGAAATAAAATCTCCGATTGTATCTTTGTAAATCATTATCTCACGAACATTGTTCGAATCAATTGAGAGATTGAAGCACGATACTGCAATTTAATTTTAATTGTTTGTTACTGGATAGTTTTTAACATAACATAACGCCTGTATTCGCCGAAGGGTTAGGCAGAGGATAGCAGAAGTGCGGATGGCGAATAGTTTATCTCGCTTACTAAATAATGTGGAATTTGGTAGTACTTTTTATCACAATTTAAGTGTGCCTATTACTCTGACTTTTGCCTTTCTTTGTATTGCCTCTTACACAAACCTTTCGCAAGTTATGTTTAAGGTTCTTGCACGGTGGGCTCGAGTCTATTAATTTATTTATTTATACCAGACACAGTGATCCATATTTATGTTGCCATCAACCGGGCAAAAATCCAGAGTTCAACTTCGCTGCTTGTTAATGAGCATTTTTTTATGAAAAATTCAATAGTTATTTAAAAAATATATTATTATGTTTTGCATCCACTGTCTTCTAATAACATCCCTCTCTAAGTACACATTATCCTATATAATTATAGTAGAATAATATTCTTCACATTACATCGGCTGAGTATCCATGCAACTTTAAAAGGTATCGAGTATTGTTGCGCCATCTAGTGCAACCTCAAGGCATCACATCCTTACATTATTATAAAACAAAGTTCTCGGCCGCGACTGCCTGTCGTCCTGTTCGCGATAAACTCAAAAACTACTTCACCGATTTTCATGCTGTTTTCACCAATGGATAGAGTGGTTCTCGAATAAGGTTTAGTATATAATAACCCGCGGGCATCAGCTAGTAGTAAATAAAATAAAAGTCATCAGCAGCCCACAAAGATGCACTGCTAAGCATGAGCCTCCAAAGTGGAAAAATCAATACAGTCATCATTTTGTTTTGCTGAAGAATTGGTAATAAATAACATATTAACATAAAAGTAATCTCAAGCAATCGCTTGAGATTACTTTTATATTTAATATAATAGTTTTAGAGTACAACAACAGTTCGTGATGTTCACAGAGAAGAGAGGTAACAACAGATAACCTATGACGAAGGCGCGAAGTTTACCACAGACAAAATATTTTAACACTCCTACCAAATTCGAGCCTTCTCTTTAACCCTAAAGTTTAAATTGAAATTTAATATTAGTATAATAAAAACATTTACTATACCTACTTCAAACCTCTACTAAATAAACTATATACTTCTACATGAATACAAACTACAATACAAATTAGATATCAAGTTTTGACATCCCAATGTTATTTCTTAGAAATCTAAATTTGTCTCTAGGCAGAGCCTTAGTAAAAACATCAGCATACTGATTATCACTGTGTACATAGTTTAAACTAATAATATTTTCATGGTATTTTTCTTTAACAAAATTGTACTTGATATCTATGTGTTTACATCGTTTATGAAATTCACTATTTTTAATCACATTTATAGCACTTTGATTGTCAATGTTAATACACACAGTTTTTTTGTTAAGTTCACTAATATCACTGAGTAGTTGTCTTAACCACATAGCTTCCTTAGTAGCTGCGCAGGCAGCCATAAACTCGGCCTCGGTCGTGGATAAGGCTACAGTTTGCTGACGTTGAGATGACCAAGTGACAGCAGCTCCATTTTTAAGGAATACATAACCAGTTATTGAACGTCTGGTTACTATGTCATTTGCAAAATCAGCATCGCTGTATCCAATTAAATCAGTACTGTCAGAGTGAGATGTGTAACATAATCCATAACTTTTTGTCTCTTTCAGGTATTTTAATATTTTTTTTACAGCATTCCAGTGGGAGTCATCATAAGAATGTAAGTATCGACTCACCTGGCTCACAGCAAACATAATGTCAGGTCTGCTTACAGTAGCTGCATGGATTAGTGATCCTACTGCTTCTCGGTAAGGATAGTTTTTCTTTAGTGCATCATCAGCCTTCTGCAACTTCACATTTGGATCAGCAGGAACAGAGTTGGGGTTGGCATCCTGCATATTAAATTTCCTCAGCAATTGATCTATATATTTGGTCTGATGTATGAAAATACAGCTTTCATACTTTTCAATTTGCATACCAACATAATTAGTTAATACAGGAAATACTTTTAGCTCAAAGTTTGCTTGCAGATCATTGATTACTTCCATCATGGTAGACTTATCTTTACAAACCAAAAGACCATCATCAACATAGAGGCACAGATAATATTTGAAACCATTTACTATTCCAGTATAAACACACTGATCTGCTTTACTTTTCTCAAAGCCAAATTTATTAAGGACAGAACTAAATTTGGTGTTCCAACACCTGGGTGCCTGTTTTAGTCCGTACAATGATTTAACAAGTTTACATACCATGTTAGGCTTGCAGTCTAGTCCTTCAGGTGCTGTCATCAATATTTTTTCCTTTAATTCGCCATAAAGAAAAGCAGTGGTTACATCAAATTGAATTATTTCTAAATTTTCTTGTGCTGAAATGGACAATAAAACGCGAATAGAGTCGTACCTTACTGTAGGTGAGAATGTCTCATCATAGTCAATTCCTTCTTTTTGTGCATAACCTTTTGCACACAGTCGGGCTTTGTAACGAGGACCTGTTGGTTCGTCTTTAATCCGGAAAACCCATTTGCTTCCAATTGGCTTTGCATTCTGAGATTTTTCTACCAATATCCAAGTTCCATTTTTATGATGAGATTCCAGTTCTTTCTCTATTGATATTTTCCATTTTTCAGAGTCAGCTGATTTGATTGCATCATTGTAATTCAATGGTACAGGAGTATCTTCACTACAGCATAGGTAACCTTTTCCTTGATTAACTTTTGACTTTGAAAACTTGTCTTTATTTCTAGGTCTCAGAGTTATGTTTGAGGGAGATGGCATTACAATGTTTTCACTTGGTAAGTATTCACTGCCTGTATTGTTGTCTGGTTCAGAGTAATCATCAGTGTTTGTGGATTGTAATGTGTCATTAGCATCAGAGCTCTCAGATGTATGCTTATCAATTCGTTCAGATGATGAGTCACACATTGAGCTTTCTTATATCAAGTCCACCGGAACATAATTTCTTTTAACTGTAGATTCAAGGAAGACTGCATCTCTACTTTTTATTACTGTTCTGGAACCAGAAATAACAAATCTGAATCCTTTTGTATGATCACAATAGCCAATGAATATTGCTTTCTGTGCTTTTGCATCCCATTTTCTTCTCTTTTCTTTGGGAAGATGAATCATTGCTTCACACCCAAATACTTTTAAGTGATTGACATTTGGTTTCTGCCCGGACCACATCTCTTCTGGTGTCTTGTATTTCAGTGATCGAGTTGGAGTTCTGTTGATAAGATAAGCAGCAGTGTGTACAGATTCAGCCCAGTATTGTTTAGGTAAGTTGGCGTTAATTAACAGACACTTTGCTTTTTCTACCAATGTTCTGTTCATTCGCTCGGCAACTCCATTTTGTTCAGGAGTATATGGAGTGGTGGTTTGATGAACTATTCCAGCAGCTTTTAAGAACTCAGAAAAATTGGAGTTAACATACTCAAGGCCATTGTCAGAGCGAAGAGACTTTATGTTACATTCTAGTTGTTTCTCCACTTGGCTTTTGTATTCTTTGAATTTTTCTAGAGCATCAGATTTCTTCTGTAAATAGTAAACAAAAACTTTCTTTGAGTAGTCATCAATCAGAGTCATAAAATATTTTGCACCACCCAGCGAACTCGTCTCCATTGGACCACAGATATCAGAATGCACCAGTTCGAGTAATTTAGAAGATTGAGTTTCACTTTGTTTTAGAGGTAAGCGTGTTTGTTTACCTTGTAAACATGTTATACAAGTTAATTTATCATTTTTCTTAGATAGGATAACACCTTCAGTGTTATCTGCTAATTTTTCCAGATCCTGAAAATTCAAATGGCCCATGCGTTGATGCCAGAGGTAAACATCTTGCTTGTCAACATCAGTTATGTATGCATGTTCACTTTTCACATCCAGCCTGTAGGTACATATTGTTGACTAAGCTTGCCGTTGCAACAACCACATTATTTTTATTTAATATCAGACAGCCGTTTCTGTTGAATTTTACCTGGCCTCCATTTTTTATGATCTGACTGACTGATAGCAGATTTGTTGCCAGCTCTAGTACATAGAGTACATTTTGGAACAGAATTTTATTGTACTGACCTTTATCATTGCACACATCTAACCTCAACTGTCCAGTGCTATGAACTGATAATGACTTGTCATTTGCTACCTTGACTGTCTTAATAAGTGGAACTTTCTCATTTTGTAATGAACTCTTATGTTTGGTCATGTGCACTGAAGCACCAGAGTCAATGTACCATGGATCTTCACAAGGATTCATTATAGAGGCTATGAAAGCAGCTGCATAGCTCGAGCTCTCTTGATTTTTCTTTTTAAGGTGTGACTTGCCCTCGACAGCAACATGGCCATATTTATTACAATTGTAGCAGCGAGGTCCCTTTTTTTGTTTCTTGGAACCTGTATTCCCTTTTTTATGATTCGCAGCAAAAGCAGATGTGTCTGCTGAAGCACTTTCATACATTTTCACATCTTGTAGGATTTTTGATTTGACAGAGTCAGCAGTTATCTTCATGCCTGAACTTTCTATTGCCATGATCATTGGTTTATATACTTCTGGTAGACCAGAGAGGAGCAGAGTCCCAAGCCACTCATCATCTACTTTGAAGCCGATATTGCGAAGTTTGTGTGCCGTGGTCATGATCTTACTTACATATTCTTCGACATTAGAACATCCAGCGAGATTTGTTGTACATAAGTCTCGAAGAAAACCCACACGGCGTGTAAGCCCCGAGTCGTCAAAAGCGTTTGCCAAGCACTCCTATACCTCCTTTGCAGACGTTGCATCCTGTATGTGAACATAGTTTAAAGAGTCCACAAGCAAAATAATTTTCGATTTTGCTTTAATGTCACGTTTGGAGTCTACAGCTACGCCGGGCACAGGTTCAACACAGTCCCACAGTTCCTCATGTTGGAGATATGTTTTGAGAGCGAATCTCCATGTGGAATAGTTTTCCCGACCAGTTAACTTTTCGATCATGACGAGAGGATTGCTTGACGACATTTTTTAAAGCTATAATTTGACGAACTGAACGGTAATATTCACAGTCTGTAAAACCGATGCTCACTTGTTTTTTCACCGGCATGTGATGTTTTACATATTACACTGTTTTTACACTGTGTCCACATTTAACAGGCTTCCTGGGCCCATAACCTATTAACACTAATGCAATGAAAAGCGGATTGCTTGAGATTACTTTTATATTTAATATAATAGTTTTAGAGTACAACAACAGTTCGTGATGTTCACAGAGAAGAGAGGTAACAACAGATAACCTATGACGAAGGCGCGAAGTTTACCACAGATAAAATATTTTAACATAACAAAATAAAAAAAGTTTGTTGAGGTAAAAAGGTAAAACACTAAATACTTTTCTCAAACATGCTTGGAAATTCGAGCATTATTTTGACAACCTTCTTCGAGATAAATCAAAATTGCCGTACTGGTAAAAAACAAGTGACGATGCGGCCAGCAAAGTTACTATTAAAAATCCATATCTGGCATGTTTAGCGGCCAAATAAATTACTATAAAACATCTGTCGTGTTATTTAAAAATGGATCGTACTTTTTACTTCAACACACGGCAACCAAGGAGGTAACTTATCAAAAATTTTATTTAAATTTCGAATTGGCTTGCAAATAGAACAAAGAAGAAACAAATGAACATATCGGCGCATGAAAAATGATAATTGTTCTGGAATTTCTATTTAATTTACTCAGTTTGAATTTCCGCGCGTTGTTTGAGAAAAGTACTATACAAGCCTTGGCCGCAATCAGGAATTGATGGATTTCCACGATCGTCCATCAATCCCCTTATTGCTGGCCGCGACAGTAATGTACTATTGCTTAAATCTAGGAAAATGATTGCTGGATTGATTTTGATTGATTGCTGGTGATTGCTTATTTGAATTATTATTATTAGAAAATAATAATTATTTGTTATAAAAAAAACATCAGATATTTTATTTCACTATGATAATTATGAGCTTCTCAGATATATTTCGTGTCGATACATGAGCAGATGAAGAAATATCGGAAAGACACTGCTGCCTGACACGCAGTTTTGTCTTCTTTATTTAAAATCAACTTGAATTAGAAAATGTATGTGAACCCACCCACCCAACCAATCCAACCCCACCCACGACGGAGATCATTCATCCAAACAAAAAAAAAGATATATTCCGTTAGAAAATGTTATTCTCTTCACTTTTTACCATTGGACCAAACCTGTAAGGCAATTTTCTGCGGTGTTTTTGAAAAATACTGTTTTCTGTATGTTTTAGTTAAAATAATTAATAGTAATCTAATTAAAGTAATAGCTTGTAGTAATAAAACATGAAGAGAAGAACGTCAGGTTTCGGAATATAGCTCCATTTTTGTTTGGCTTGGCTTTCCCGTTTAGCTAAAAATGTTTGGACGGTGAATGATCTCCTTTTTACCCGACTACGCCGAAGGAAAAAGGGGGGTTATGATTTTGACTGGTATGTATGTATGTTCACTGTTCCCTCCTATCTTCTAAACCACTCATCACAATTTGACAAATGAGGTATCATTGGAAGCGTCTTGATCGTCCGCTGGTTATAGGCTTATGTGACGTCACATTAAAAATAGCGCCCTCTAGAGGACATAAAGACAGGAACTAAAACAAAAAATCCGGAGTCCCACGTAATCTGTTTGATTTATGCCCTAATACGTGTGACTCCGGATTTTTAATTTGTCTGTCTGTGGTGTCTTGTTTATACCTTTTTAGTCGTAGTTGGGTTTTAGTTTGATACCCAACATGGTACGATTAAACAATTTTTTTTTTTAGTTCCTGATTTTTGTACATACATATCAATAAATCTAAGCTGTTCTTCAGAAAATAAATGTTTGGTAAATATAGGTAGTCCCTACATAGACATGCTAATTAGAAATTTGTTTCGTTTAGCTATTGCAAGATAACTGAGGGTATTTGTATATAACTAAATGGAAAGAACTTCTCTCAGACCCATCTGCTAAATAGCTTGAAGAATAGGAGAGTTTGTGTCGGTCTTTCTTCTGGAGCTAAGATAAGTAACAACAGCCGTTTAAATCCATGTAATTTGGTGGATAATTCCTTTTCAATCAAAATTTCTCAGCAGCAGCCCAGAGTCTAGATTAGTGCCTGGTTGATGGCAATAGGCTGGCATCCTATAACATGGGAGTTAAACATAACTGACGAATGATTGGGCAGACACCCATACACCCTGACATATGGGTGTCTGCCCAATCATTCGGGGAATACAGACGTAGTGGTCAATTTAGTGGTTTACTCAATAAAAGTCCGACAGAACCCTTTGCATTTTCCAGGCAATATCTATGAGCATTTCACAAAGGATTTTCTCAACGATAACATTCTGGATCGTCATCTCTAGGTTTGATTAGAGTTTGTTAGTACTAGCTAGCTAACTAGCTTCATCTTTCTGACTGACCGACACCTCAACAATTCAAAAATGCCTGTAAATGAGATATTTGTAATAAATGCCTCGCGTTTGAGTTTATTCATCAGTTCGAGGTCAACGTCATCTCATTTCAGATCGGCGCCGGCGCGAGATTTCAAGCGCCGCCGTCTACTTTACGCCTGCAGTCTCAAGTCACAATAACAATTTAAATTGGATTGTGACTCAGCATTTATTTAGATTTAGACTCGTTGTTTTCCGAGACTTCGTTTGCGATAAACTTTTGAGATCTTTCAGTGATGGAATTTCGACCAACCTTTTCGGATGGAACATACGACTATTTGCTAATAATTTTCAAAAAGTAATATCGTGACGAGATATTTTTAACTACTTCGATTTTGTTAATATTCAACTCTACTCTATAATGTTTTATATGTAAGTATCTTTGTCGAACGTTGTTCAATATGGCCTATCGTCTAACACATCATTATCGCATTATTTCTTGGCTTGTATACACTTTTGTGGCATAAAAAATAGGTACCTGCTCTGTACTAAATCATCGTTGTTATTTCAGTACATCTTCTATCCTGGTTTTGGACCAAACTTCCTGTTTGCATCAATTTTACCCTCATCAATTAAGTAGTCAGCATCGTCAAATGGCAATTAGAGATTGGTCTTATGGACAGGCAGGCTTTCATAAAATATGCAGTAGGTACTTACCATCCTTCTTTGAGCTAGAAATAACATATTATTGGTACCTTCAATCCGTTTGCCATGGCTGTGAATGATGTGATTGATCCGTTAATAATACCTAAGTAAATGATTCAACCAGTTCATCCACAACATGAGTTCAACAAGCGTTTCAGTATTTCTTGTTATTACATTGAGATTATATAAATGTATTTACGTATTACTTTTCCGATTTGAACACTGGCCGATGTTATGCGATCGAAACTTCTCGGTAAGTGTTATGCTTTTAATTTTTAACCGCAAAATAGACTATAATCACCGACTTCTGTCAAAAATTATAATAATTTCTAGAATATTGTATTGTACCTAATATATCAAGCCATTTAATGATACCATCATCTGGTACCTCAATTTGACTTCATCCATGGTAATCATCAGTTACTAAAGTAAACGACATCATTTATTCAGCATATCACAAATAATGTAATGAAAACATTTTCAATTCATGAAAATATTATCACCAGACATTTCATGAGAAGCATGAACTATATGTGGCGAAATCTGATAAAGACATCTCCAACATAGCTAGGAAAAAGATCGGCTTAGGGAAGACCCCGACAGTCTTATTTATTAGATCACAACAGCCTGACTAAGTATTCCCAATTTTTGAATCAACCTTTTTTCTCATAAAAAATGGAAACCTGAATGTCAAAACGTGGCCCCTCATGGTACGAGATTATTGCTCTCATCATAAACATTTGCTACAAAGGTAAGGTTAGATCTAGATATTAGGCCGTACGTCGGTACGTACTTCGCTTTAGGCTAAAACCGATCCGTTTTGACAGGCAACCCAACGGGCTCACTTGCCTGGTAAACGTAGATAAGTTAACCGTGGTTATTATGTTAAAGGTTTTGACGAGGACGTTTTGTAATTGTTGGTTAGTTTACGTGTGAAGGCTCGTTAGGAATAATTAGAGTAATTATTGTTTTTGTAAACTCTTTTGACATAAGATAATATTTAAATGTCATCGTTTACTTCATGTTAATAACAGGTTCAGTTTCAGCATTTTTGTTCAAAACGACAAGGAGGAATAATTTCAAACCGGGAAAATTATGAACGCCTTTTAAACCATTAACACCTTAAGAATACTTAACCGATTAACTTTGGAAAGCCTTTATATCTCAATCAACTCCATAAAAAATATTACAATACCTCTATGCCCTACATTTAACACTTAAATAATTAATGACGATCTATATTAAGCCGCAGAAAAAATACCATAAGTCATTAAACTAGTGTTAATAAATGGACAACGCGAAACCACCCTTTATAACGTAATTTAACAACAACAATTTTTTAACAACTCACCTCTTTCCTGTGCTTGTCACTTAGTATCACTGGCACTAAACACATCACTGAAAAAAAAAAAACATGCGCGCACAAGCACTAATTCTTTTTTCAAATCACTAACTACTAGTTGAAACATTCGGCCACTCAACTTTTTAGTTCAGCGATGTCGCGTCGGGATTTCGATCATCAGCTGTTCGCGCCAAAGCAAGGACGTTCGTTTAAAAAAATGACAGCAGTATGATATAACCGGAGGTCGTTGCACCCAAAAAGCTCTCAGCCGGCGAACCGTGAATGAACTGGTATATCGTATTTTGGTTTTTTATTTTTTTTTACTCTAGAACGAACGCGCGCGCTCTGCCCGCGGTCTCCGCAACGAATGAGGAGCCGAAGAACTATTTCAAACATCTTTTCTCTAATCCTTTTCTGCCCGTGCGCAAGTGTGCTATGTGCAACAAGTGCCGTAGTGTGTCTAACAACGGAAGTGGGGCTGTCGTGTTTAACACAAGATTTATATTTATTTAATTAATTCACTAACTTACATATTATACATCAGTGATGGCGCGGCCATCAATTTATGTCTCACACTGTTATATCAAAATGTTTATTACTAATTTATTCGCTTGTAGCACCGTTTCCTTCCTTTTTAATTCAGGTTATAATGCTATTTGCATTGAAGGTAGATTAATTATTCAATCTTTTTTGTTTATCAAAAAAAATATTTTTTGCCTAAACTTATCTGGGGCAATGTGTAGGTACAATAGGTACACCTCTGCTTAACCCTTCAGGATATACAGGCGTGATGTGATGTTATGTGTTTTGTTTATATACACATCAATCATTCTAATTTAACAATTATTGTGTTGATTTATTCATTTGTTAAGCAATCCATAAAATAAAACTTATAAAAAAACAAAAACAATTTCAGTAAGTACGCCAGGCGTTGATGTCTTTTATATGAAGCAGATCGCGAGTACGCGGCTACGGTTTCATTGGAATTTTAATTTTGCAATTTCTTATTCTCTCTCATGTGGGTAGGCAAAAATAATTAATGCAATGTTCTTTTCGACAATTTATTCAATTATTGCATGAAATATCTTAGTTGTTTTTTTAATAATGTAAATGAATTAGTAAAAATATTGTATACCTAATTATTTTATAGAAATAACTTTGTGGTTTTTTTCATTATTAAATGAATTTTATGATTTTGTGTATTTTTTTTTACCATGCATGCAATTTGACAACGATAAAGTTATTATTTGACATTAAATGAAATGTCAAATAATAACATAAGTGTCAAGTGATTAAATGCTCAGTATGCCAGTGTTTGAGTAACAAAATAATTATGGTTATTACACAAAATATTCTAATTTGATATAGACTGGTTGTTATAGGTTTAAGGTGCAGTTTTGCCTGTGGGATTTCTGAGTAATAAAAATACGTGTTTGCACTATACTGATTTAATTTCGACTGGTTTAGTGACAATTTCCTATTGATATTATAGCGACACACACATGCATAATTATGTACTTGCTTCACTCTTTCACACATACATTGATCTTACTCAACACTGGTCATGAATGCCATTAAAAAAAACTTGACAAAAAATAAAACAACCGACGTTATTTTTTCACTTTTCAGTGTTTTTTTTTGAAGTAATTTTTTTTTTTTGTTAAATTTTTATTGTTGTGGTACACACGGCTACTCATCAAGCTATACATTTCCAGTATAAGCTGACCTCGCATTGTACGGAAATCCTATACAATGCGGGATCATTACAAACTGGAAATGTATAGCTTGATGTGTAGCCGTGTGTACCTACCCCACATAAATTTGAATACCAATACCCGCTATGTAAATAACAGTGACGGGAACTTAAAACATCTTCGTTATAGGCTAAGTGGGAAAAATACGTATTATTGAAGTTAACTCAAAAACTACGCAAGCAAATTTAACAAAACGGGACCACCTCTGTAGCATGACCTACCTAACAAAAAATAATCATTAAAATGTATTCATAATTGGCGGAGTAATCATTCGAATTGAGAACCTCCTCCTTTTTGAAGTCGGTTAATAGAAATAAAATAGTATTGTCTATGCAATGAAGAACATAAAATAATCTTAGTTAGATAATGATCAAAAGAATAATTTATTTGCATATTTTCATAATAATAATTATTTATGTATTCATATTGTTTTTCTTTTTCTTTTACTGGACCTTAAAATCAGTAATCAATCTGATATATAATCACTTTCATAACAAGTTAAAGTTCCTTCATTATGATATACCCGAGATTGAGTAATCATTAAGTAGCCACTATAGTTCGTGCCAAACGCAACAGATGGCGCCACAGCATATCTTTCAGGGTGCTATTTACTGCCGTTGTAAACTCGCGGCGCGTGCGCATGATGTGCCAACTAAAAGTAAGTACGTATATTGTTGGATAAAAAACGTTGCTATTCTTGAGATTAATTTGGTCTTCGTCTTCATACTTGGTTTATAGGATTGTTATATATTTAGAAATGGATAGATAAAACGTTTAAACGTTTGAAACAAGGTAAGAGGAAAATATAGTCAGTATATTACTGTCCCACTGTAGGGCAAAAAAACCTCGTCTCATACAGAGAAGGTGGGATGTAACAGGAACTTATTACAAACCGCTCCCGCCACAATCCGTTCGGCCAATGAGGGCAAAGCTTCTAGATTATTCTAGAAGCTTCAACAAAATACACAGCGCGCCTGACATATTATATTGGTCTGACGTCCGTCAAGTGCTCCGCAGCTGATATAATTTACGAAAACTATCTCTTCGACCCAAAACTGTTATAAACATATTATAATATGTGATGTGTGTATTTTAAACTGGGCGAGTACTGATCAACACGTTTACTAAATGGTTGGCGATTTCAGACTTACATGTATCCTAATCCTAACTAATATTATAAATGCGAAAGTGAGTTTGCTTGTTTATTTGTTATGCTTTTACGCTAAAACAGCTGAACGGATTTGGCTGAAATTTGGCACAGGGGTAGACCATGACCTGGAATAGGACATAGTATACTTTTTATCCCGATACTCTTACGGGATCGAGACATACGCGGGTGAAACCGCGGGGCGCAGCTAGTTAACTATAATTCTAAGTTTCCTCATGATGTTTTTCCTTCACCGATGTCAGGAATGTGCAAGATAAACTTAGAAAGTACATTTGAATTGAAAGGTGACATTGGTAGGTACTTGCCCGGATTTGAGCCTACAAACAGATAGGCACAGACAGTTTACAAATATATTGTCAAAATTAAACACATACCTTATTACCACAAAAGCGTGTATACCACAAAACCGTGTATACAACAAAACCGCGTATACCACAAAACCGTGTATACCACAAAACCGTGTTTACCAGTTGTTAAGCCTAAACACCTTTTACACACGACATTTCTGTATAGAGTTTAACATAAAACTGACATTAGCCACGCGTTGATCAAGTGTCTAAGTTTTTGTGGTAAGGCCCTTTGTGTCACTATGCACCTCTGCCCAACCCTTTGGGGATTACAGAAGAGATGTTACGCTAGGTTTATTTTAAAAAATGCTGCAAGTGTTTGTTATTATATTTTGGTATCCAATTTCAACGTGCATCAACGTGTATGTGTCCCTTTACTAAATTTCAGTAAGAGAAACCATCTCAACCGGAGGAGAACCTGACTGCAGTATCAGGCCATGTATTTATGGTAACGTATACCTAAGTTTATTCTATTTTCAAGATAACTACGGTCAAAATACCTACCGTTTACAATACCTAAAGATCGTTTCACCGATTTTTGTTATAATTAATTTACGACATCCATAAAGGATAATTCATCTACGATTTATTCAACTACAGTTAATTCAGTCAAGGTTGATTAAACTAACAGACCAGTCACCACACACACATATTTTCACCACACCGAAACATAGTTGCTCCCCCACATAGGGGTCGCCCACCTGCATCGCTGCGCTGGGGTGATCGACATTTTTTTTCTGACTCGCTGGTACCCGAGCGTAGGCCGAAGACCGGCGGAGCGAGGGCAATTTTTTTGGACAGAAGATATGGCGGCAGCATTTTTTTATTGCGAGCGTAGCGAGTGCGTTTGTTAAATGTTATTTTGGCTACGTGTAACATCGGTAAAAAGTCAATCCAGCGCTCAGTATTAATAAACTGTAGGCGAGTCGTCCGTCTTATATGTATAATTGAAATATCCAATATCTAAAAAAAATATTACTTTAGTCGTTCGTTAGTGCGATTAATTTTAGTTTAATCAACATTAAGTAAGTTAAACAGTAGTTGAGTCGACCAATATGCGTTATGAACATATGTGAATCAATCGTAGTTATCTTGAAAATACACTGGCGTTCAAAACTTAGTACCACACTTTTAAAATTGCAATTTCTCCTAAACTGTAGAACCCAGAGTTTTGAAATAAAAAACGTTATAAAGAAATTTTTATCAGCTTTCTTGAAAATTATATTTTATTATAGTAACTTTTATTTTTTACTTATTGGCAAAAAACTCAAACACCTTTTACAACTACAGTTTTACGCCTTATTTACATTTTAACAACTGGTATTTGGCTTTTGATTCAAAATTCATCGATCAAGAAATAAATGTGAAAACAAAAAGTCAAAAGTTGCAACAATTTGAAAAGGAGTGTTTTTGTTGATAAAGTTTTTTTCAACTATTCCTTAAAAGTTGGTTATCGGCTATAAAGTTTTTATATAAATAATTAAATTCTTTTATTAATCCTTTTTATTTCGAAAACATAACTTGTGTAATTTAAAAGTTATTGCAATTTTAGAAATGTGGTACTAAGTTTTGACGTAGTTAGAATAAACTTAGGTTTTATAATACGTAGCCGTAAATATCTATCTATCTGTCTAACTATATTTCTAGCGACTTCCTAGCTCCTCATCGAATTGTTTTTTATCATGATTCATATAAAATCTGATAAAATATTTCCATAATATAAAAATAAATTAGAGGTAAACGACCAGTTTCCACTCGGTCCACAGCCATCCAATACACTTAACTGTAGCCCATCACCAGTGTCACTTAAATCAATGAATATTCATCATCACTCCTAACGGCACTGCCACCATGCCACCGCAAACACGTTTCAATCATATCTTGATTGATCAATCAGTTGATTGAATTTGAAATTAAAAGTTGAATTTTATCTAGGATTTACGTTAATTTTTGTTTTGCATTTAAGTTGTTTATATTTGAATTTCAGGACTTTTAAGTAGAGCACAGCATTGGGGTGGGCCGAGCCGCTACGCAACACATTGTAAAAGTACTCCTTCATCACTTTCTTAATTTTTCTATGAACCATCGTCCATCACACACTACAGGCGGCCACACTATAAAAGAGTCCGGCTCTTTTATATTAAAAGACTTTAGTCGGTGGCAAAAAACTAAAATTGACAAGCAAAGACACTGACTTCCGAAATTAAAGTTATTTTTCACTTTATTTTTTGTAAGTCGCTTGTTTTTTTTTTGTAAAAAGTTTTTATTTTTCACTTTTTAGTTGTGGTACCTACCCCACACAAATTCGAATATAACTAACTACCTGCTATGCAAATAGCAGTGACGGAGTCAAATAAGATGTCATCTACATAGACAAAGTAGGAAAAATACGTAATTATTGAAGGTAACTCAAAAACTACTCAAGCAAAGTTAATAAAATTTATATGGGACCACCTAGGGAGTATACCCTATCGAACAAAAAAGAAATTCGTAAATCGGTTAATACACAAAAAAAAACTTACAGACGAACATAGAACCTCCTCCTTTTTGAAGAAGTCGGTTAAAATGCGTTGCGCTGCGGCATGTTGACGTTGTAATGTGCGCTTGGCTATAAAATGTCTTCTGGCTATCTATCTATGTTATATGCCAGAAGACATTTAAATTTAGACCTGTATACAATGTCGCCCATGCGCATGTGACCGCCCGTAATTTTCTGAATATTCATGAAAAAATGACCGCAAATAAACTTCAAAAGGGGGGGTCTATCTATAACATTTTTCGCTTTTTTTTGTAGCTGTTATGTAGTAGATTACAAATAATGATTAAAAAAGTCGTGCTATGGGGACAATTTATGGACTTACACTAGTTTTTTTAAAATAAATACACAATTTTTTACCGAATAAATGACTTCGACTCCGTTTTTTTTTTCGTAGTCGATAATTTTTAGTAATATGTTAATTAACCTGTTAAAATAACTCATAAGCTTTTAGAAATAATAAACAGAATACAAATCGACCCATAAAATTCGGAGATGTGTCAAATAATAGAAAGCAAATCTACAAACTCAACTTAAAAAGTTAAAAATTGAATAAAATGAAAAATGTTATAGATGGACCCCACCTTTTGAAGTTTATTTTCGAAAAATTTTCATGAATATTCAGAAAATTACGGGCGGTCACATGCGCATGGGCGACATTGTATTATGACGATGATTACAAAGTAACGCACCTGTATTGCCTGAAGGGATGGGCAGAGAGGTACCTACAGTACACTAACATTATGCAAATTTTGTTAGATCCCATGTAGAGACATTTGCCATCAACCGGCCTCAGATCTTGACCTCCAGACCCAAATACTATTTCCGACCTGAACATCGAACCTATGGACACCACATTCAACAGCCGTGATTATATACACTAGAGCAACGATACTACTGATATACACTAAACGCGATAGATGGCGTTACATACCCCAATTTACAGCATCAAGTTAATTATGACCGTGAGTTTACGTGCACGGGCACCAAAAACATGTTGACTTTGTAATTTTAATGGTTGCTTAAATAATATTATTCTTCTGAACGGTAATTTATAACTTATTGCTGCATGCCAAGTGCATTTATTGATTGTGGCAATAATCTCTTTTCTTCTATGGCGATATCGTTCAGCCCTCTGGCAGACGGACGGACGGGCAGTGGAGACTTAAGAATAAGGTCCTATTGGCTCCCTCGGGTACAAAACCCCAAAAAGTTATGAAATACACGCAGATGAAGTCGCGGGCAACAGAGTTAGACTCAAATATTTTCTTCTTTTGTGTCAATAGGAATGTAAGATCAGCTCATGTCGTGCAAGATCTTGGCAGCAAGGTGGTAGCGAGGCTAAATGCAAAAGATACGCCGGACATACTTTAAAGTATCCTTATCTTTACATATTATAAAACACAGTCCCCCGCCGCGTCTGTCTGTCGTCCTGTACGTGATAAACTCAAAAACGACTGCACCGATTTTCATGCTGTTTTCAGCAATGGATAGAGTGGTTCTCGAGTATGGTTTTAGTATATATAATAACCGACATTCACGCGTGTGAAGTCGCGGGCATCAGCTAGTTAAGTATGTAAAGTATTAAGTAGTTAGCTATACATGCACCCCCATTTTGAACCATCACCCTTCCCTTACCGTGCGTGTCATTCGCCTTGTGAATGAAGCAATAAAAATACTATTTGCAACCTCTTGTGCATTTGAGCTCTCAACTATTAAGGGGGATGCGCTAAGGTAGCCCGCGAAATTCAAATTTTCTTACGTTTTTTGCAATTTGCAGGTCGGTGTTAGATTGTATGTTGATCTAAATATGATTTGCGCACGTAACAAATATGGATTTACAGAATTATAGCCATTAGAATCAGCAATACAACTCTCTAAGTTCATGAAAGTGCTAAATGTCTTGATTTCATGAAATAGTCATTCAATGCACTGACATGAACCTGACACCGACCTGCAAATTGCAAATAACGTAAGAAAATTTGAATTTCGCGGGCTACCTTGGCGCTTCCACCTTTAACACAATGTATCCATATTGTATGTAAACAAATCGTTTATGAAACGCTACCTGTGTGGTCTAACTATAATATTCAATTTAAGCGTTCCCTTATATGTAAAGAGCTATAAAGAGCTCTAATTGGTCGCTTAGAAAACCCGACGCCTTACCATTGGCCAATTTATTGGCGGAATATAATTATCATTAGTACTGATATCAATTTATTAAAATAATACTTGACCAATTCAGTTTATGCCGCTTTAGGCATATTGCACACCGAAGGCACGGATATAATAGTCACTCAATCTACCTAGCCTTTTTACAACTATGTTGGGATCGGCTTCCAGTCTAACTGGATTTAGCATTGAGAGATTGAGGAACAGCGTGGAAAGTTCACTCATCCTCTATTGAAAAGGGAGGATACTCCGACCAAACGGGTGTCTTGTCTGGCGGGCAACTGCCTAACGATTGATGTTGGAATCTTGTATAATGTTGATCGCGCGGTAAACTCCCATTGCGCGATGCAGGATTTTGTGTTATTTACTACACAAAAAGATAATCGGAATAATTACGACTTCCGAAATTAAAGTAATTTTTCACTCTTTTGTGTTTTTTTTTGGAAGTAGATTGTTTTTTTTTCTGAGTTATTTTGGACATTACTGACATCGGTGAGGGAAAACATGATGGGGAAACCTGAACTTGTAGTTAATAATTATAAGCCTGTAATAGCCAACCCGTCTTGATCAAGCGTGGTTAAAATATGAGGCGCCTTTTATTTTCTCATAGTGGGTGATGAAAAGTAGAGTGTATCTCTCGGGCGCAAAATATATTTTTGGATCGGGCGACGTACTTTGAATCCCTCGCTACGTTCAGGATTCTACTAAAGAATCCCTCGCTACGCTCTGGATTCTACTCCAGAATCCCTCACTTCGCTCTGGATTCAAAAAAGCGTCCTCGCCGTAAAAATATTATTTTGCTCCCTTATGATACAATCTACTATTAACTACTGTGGGCGTAATATGGGTAGTGTTGGTTATTGCTCAATAGAAAAACCGTTTGCAGTTCAGATCAACTCATTGTAAGTACACACGGCTACACATCAAGCTATACATTTCCTGTTTATGCTGATCTCGCATTGAATAGGATTTCCGTACAATGCGAGGTCAGCTTATACTGGAAAAAATTAGCTTGATGTGTAGCCGTGTGTACACGACACAATTATACGGAATGCGCGACAATTTCCAAACGTGCTCACTTCTTGACCGGCCACCGACAAACTCTGCTCTCGAGCGTTATGTTGTACACTCTGTCGAACGCTGCTAGGGGGCGCTGGCTTCCCGATTAGTCAATTCAGTAACGTATTCTGACATACTTATTTATAAAAAACGGCCATAAAGGAAACTTCGAGGGTATGTTCATACCTTAACATTAAGAATATACATTACTAAGTTTAGTATCATTTAGCCGTCACGTTGGATGGCAACGTAATGAAAATTGCCATGGGAAGTATTGATGACGTCAACGTTGACTGGTCCAGGGTAAAGTGACGCCTATGGTTATATATGTACTATTAAATGAGCAATATTATATATAATTATATTTGTAATCACGTTCTCGAAAACGGCTCTAACTATTTCGATGACATTTGCAATATAGGGGGTTACGGGAGCGAAAAATCGATCTAACTATGTGAGACCTACCATATCTGGGAAAATTCGTTTTCTCTATTTTCACAGCCTCGGGAATGTGATACAACGTTGGTATACCTGGACGATAATATGTTTATTTATTTTCACCGAAGCAGATGGCTCGGACGTGGGTACTGATCATAATTGTAACAATGTTGGTAGGAATAAAAATATAGTCTTTACCTACATGGATGCCGATTTGTGTTTATTGAAAAAAAACATTCTGCTATTTTTATTTATTTTATTTATTTATCTATTGGCCTATCTACAATTGTTACACTGTTCAACCAATTGCAAACACAAACCAAGTGCACAGTATTTAACGATAGACACAGCATGCAAAAAACATTATTACATCATACACACAAAAAAAAAAACAATATAAGTACAAAAATGACATTATATTTACGCAATTTTTATAAACATTTTCAAGCAGACAGTCATTTAGAATTGCTGGATTAATTGCGTTTTGCCGGGAGGGCTTCCATCGACCAGAGTTTGTGTGGCCAAGCTTTGATAGGCAGAGGGACGACTATGTTGGGTTGCAGCTGAAAATCAGCGTCAGGTGGTACACTTTGTGTTTCCATTTGACATTATGCTGAGCTGAGGCCCTTTTGGCATTCTAATGGTTGTTTTCTGTTTTTATAGTTTTAAGGTGTATTTTTTCTGCTACAATGCCAATAAACGCATTTTTCTTTCTTTCTTTCTTTCTTTCTTTCTATGTGTGTGTGATCACTCATTGGCTGAAAAGAGCCAACTAAATATAAAAACAATAACAACAATGACGATGCTCCTTGAAGACTACCAATGAGGACTACCAATGGGGACACCAATAACCGAACGAAGAATAGAAGAAAAAAACCGAGAACGAAGAATTTTTCACCTGACTATTTACGAGCACTCAGCATATCATGTGATTGTTTTTTTTTTAATATCAATACTTGGCGGTATCAACCTGTTAGCTTTGCAATTTGTGTAAAACAAGTTATATCATTTATTTATCAATTTGAACATTTTTTACCGACTTCAAAAAAGGAGGAGAGACAAAAAGTACTTCTTTAATAATAAGAGAAAAATAAAAAAAATTAAAAATAACTTTAATTTCGGAAGTCGGTGGCCAAAAACTAAAATTAAAAGCAAAGACACCGACTTCCGAAATTAAAGTTATTTTTTAATTTTTTTATTTTTCTCTTATTATTAAAGAAGTACTTTTTGTCTTTTGGTTTTTAGTACAGTAGTCCTTTTTTGTTTTGTTTTTTTTGAAGTCGGTCAATTTTTTTTTAAAGTTTTATTATCTTAAAGTAATCTTTTTATAAGGGCCCATTTAAACGATTATACGGGTAAAGTCATGCGCCATAACTAGTCATTAATATAATCCTGGACCGTAGTAGCTCTGATTTACCTGTACTGCGCACGCGACGTTCTTAATCGCCTGTTCATAACAGGGCGATGCGTCAGGCTAACCCTAAGTGATCAAATTCAGAAGAGGTTTGGACTAAACTAACAGATTACTGGAACCATGAACACACTACTACATATCAAACAATACATTTCCCATATAAGCTGACCTCTAAATAAGCAAGGAAATCCTACACAATGCGAGATCAGCATAAACTGGAAATGTAAGGTGTAGCCGTGTGTACATATGAATGGACACAAAATAATATTTATTTATTTATTTAAATTACAATTATAACACGTTCACAAACTCATTCAAGGGGATCTTAAGTACGCTGTTTACAAAATAAAAAACTTTTTTACAAAAAATTAAACCAACGAAAAAAGAACTGAAAAGCGAAAAATAAATAACTTTAATTTCGGAAAGCGGTGTCTTCGCTTTTCAATTTTCGTTTTTTGCCACCGACTTCCGAAATTAAAGTTATTTATTTTTCGCTATTCAGTTCTTTTTTCGTTGGTTTAATTTTTTGTAAAAAAGTTTTTTATTTTTCGCGTTTCAGTTACCATCCTCTCCAGGGTACTCCAGGGGGTTACTCCAGGTTAAAGACCTGGAGTTGATGATGAGTGGTTGTGTCATCAGAACTATGTATGTGTGCGAAATTTCAACAGAATCGGTTCACAGTTGAAAATTCAGTTGGTGAAAAATCAATCAACCCCATTTTTTCTACCTTTAGGGGTGGATTATAGTTTCCAATTTTAAATGGGACCAACTTCGAGGTATACCCTTCCCAATAAAAAAAGAATTTTTCAAATTGGACTACTCATTAAAAAGTTATGCGTGGTCATACATAAAAAAAAAAAAAAAAAAAAAGTATACGTTTCGACTTGAGAACCTCCTCCTTTTTTTTTTCGTCGGTTAAAAAATTGAATGTCCTATAAGCAGAATTACAAAGAATGATATACCTACTAAGTCATATAACAATTTTTATTTATTTATTATTTTTAAAATGTCTTTAATATATCTCGGGACCCTGGGGCCCCGGACCTTTGGAAGGCGTACGAGGGGCCGAAGCCAACTCGCAAAGGCCCGTTAGACATCCATAATGAAATGGGGCACCAACCGACGATTATCCCTGTTCGCACTATGCAAGGGCACCCAAGGATAACCCCCGGGTGGTGTAGGACTATTGCAGGATATGTAAACAAAACAATGATATTGAACTATAGGGGTTTGGGTGGCTAAAGTGGACTGGTAACCTGGAACTATGGAAGGACTATGGCCCCTGCCTGATCAATGTTTTATATACAGGGTTACTGGTAACTCGACGTATTCCTTGCAGGACGTCATAGTAGGGTTAAAATGCAACAAATTAAGCCACCAAATGTTCTACCGAAATTCAGTAGTTTTTGAATTAGTTAAGAGTTTTAGAGCTAAAAATTACTAAAAATTAAATGTTTGGTTAGTGATATTTGCCAAAGTTTTATGCATTATTGAACTTTTAATTATTAACAAAGGTCTGCTACGGCGTCAACTATGATAATAACTTAAATTTCAGTACAGTCGCGCCGTAAATCATTTTTAAATTGGTTTCAAATGGTTTAATCTGGGATTTTCATTAAAAAACTAAAACTCTTAACTAATTCAAAAACTACTGAATTTCGGTAGAACATTTGGTGGCTTAATTTGTTGCATTTTAACCCTACTATGACGTCCTGCAAGGAATACGTCGAGTTACCAGTAACCCTGTATACACGGATAAAAATGGCAGGGGGTGACTTGCACACTCAATAATGGGCCCCCGAAAACGGTCGCCAGCACATAGTGACGTAGCGACAAGGGGGCAACACTTCCTGAGGTGCTTGAGAGGAGTGGAGAGGTATTCCACGGCTATCAGGACAATCCCGGAAGTACGGTCAAGATCCCTACCAGCATCTTACTGGAATACTTCCTTCCTCCGAGCACATTTGCTCTAGCGAATCTCCACTCAAGCCGGCCAATCAAGGCAAGAATGAGGTGGGAGCTCTGTTCCTCGTCAGTGTTCACTCCAGCCGGCCAATAAAGGCAAGCCAGAGGTGAGGAACAAGACTTCTCCCGGGAGTAGGGTCCGTGGGGTCGCTACTGCCCAACAGCTCGCCACATGCTGCCCTGCGGGTTTTTGTATCTCTCTTGGTCTGGCTCCTCATCCTAGACCTGTTCCGGCAAAGTAAACTCTACCGGCACAGACCTAGAGTTCGGAGCGCGCAAGCCCCACCAAGACGTCAACGTAGAGATACGGCGGTGGGGTATTATTATTATTAATATAACGACATAGGACATGTAGTAAAGTTAGTGTTTCTTATCATAGTTCATTAGAATATTATAATTTAATTATGATTCATAAACATCTGCCTAACCTTTTGCCAACTTTGTTGGGGTCGGCTCCCAGTCCAACCGGATACAGCTGAATACCAGTACCTATTTGACGTAGAACAACTGCATAACTGATATCCACAACCCACGTACGGATAAAATTCTATTTTTTATTGTTAAAATCATAAATTACCAGCACGCGTAGCATGACCGCCATATTAACGGGTTTTGTCGACGGAAGAATACAAGAAATATATACTCATCTACGATGAGGAAGAATAGACAAAATGACAGATTGTGATTGTTTATCTGTCAGTTTGTCTATTCTTCCGTCGACAAAATCCATTTCTACGGTGGTCATGCTACCCGTGCTGACGTACCTAACATTAACGTGAGATAAAATATTTATTTATAAGGTCCAGCGTTTCAAAAGATGTAAATAACAATGGTCGCTTAAAATTGTCAATGGTTTAGTGATGCGGCAGTATGACTTTTAAGTTTTGGTGCTATCGATGTGACGATTTTTTAATAGTGCTTCATCCCGTGGCTTCATCAGTAAGTATGTTTTATATTGAGTTACTTTCAAATCAAAATCAATATTCCAATACTATTGAAATATGATTATAGGTTATAATAGCAGTATAATATTCAAAAATTTGAGGGGTCCCCATATTACCTATAGACCTACGACATTATATAATATGGAAAAAAAGAATCTTTATTAAGTAGAACGCAGGCTAGCTCCAAAAGCATCTTGAAAATCCTAGCCGAAAAACACGATTGTTGTCAGTTTAATATTATTTTTTCAATAAAGGAGTACCTAATAAATATTAAATACTCCTTTAACAAATAGTCGATAAAAAAGGATGTTGGCCGTTTGACGTCTGTAAAAATTCAAAATCAATGTCAATTTTCGTATAAATTGATAAATAACACCTAGTGTATTTAAAAGTTTTGAAACACGCACATAATGTAAAAGTGAGTGTGAAAGAAAATGTGTATCCTATTTAATCAGTGACACGTAGATATCGCGTTCAATTCTCAGGCATGTTCAATGTGATTGCTTTTGGCGAATGGCGATCAAATTCAGTTTAGTTACCGCCTCGCATGTAGATGACGTTTTGTACCAATACGTGATAGATTTTTATCAGTAGGTCTGTATCTCTCGTGAGTTATTTACTTTGCTCAGTACTGAACAAAAAATTACATATGCTATACAAAAACGAATAGAGCTATTATTGGCGCGTACGTATAATGTGGGGTTTTCATATGCGATAACTGTTAATATGAACGCAGTATTGTACCATTATACAGAACGCAACAAATATTGTTCCGGCTTCGACCGCGTCTCACTGGGTGGCGCTATACTTTTAATAAAATAGAATACGATGTAACAAAAATGGCTTCCTTGCAAATTAATAAAATTCACGTCGTACATTCCTTAGTTTTTAAAGAATTCAACATCAACAAAATATTTACATATTTTAAAATGAATTGCATTATTTCGCCGTCACCATAATAAGTAACCGTATAATTATATTAATAGGAAGATGACAGTACTTAACGAATAGCTAAATTTTTTTCATGATTGTAATGTAAAATAATGAATCTCAGTGTTTAATTCCACTTAATCAGATATCCAATACACAGGTTTTATCAATTATAACAAAAAATAGGATGATGAGTTAACTACATAAGTACGTATTACTAAAAGTTTGTGCCTGACTTTTCGCCATAGCTGAGCTTTTGGTAGCAGGTTCGATTCCCGTATGGAACATTTAATTTCAACATTTATAGCCTATAATAATGGTTTACCTGTTACAGCACCCACAATTAACAGGAGGGATCTTGGTGTGGGGAGGGAGAACATTATTCGATTTCAGAAAAAAAATTGCTTTATATTACTTTGATGAAATTAAATAAGTTTATAAAGTAATTAATGTGCTACTCGCATGAAGAATGTTTGTCAATTAATTAATTCTTAGAACATAATAATTAAATATTCCATTTTAAGACCACCGTTCGATACATTTTCAAAAAACTCGATGGCAGGCAAGACCAATTTGAAAAAGAATTTTGACTAACATGTATCAATTTTCCGTCATATTTTTCTACAACAGACAGCGTCGCCATTTTGGAATACGATGGCTGTATCATTAGAGGGGCGGGATCATATCATGTCCTCCACACGACCACACTCGAGTACTAAACATGTTAAAAGAAGTACAAGTTCTGCTAACTGTTAACACAACCCTATTATGTAGAAGAAATAAGAATTGTTTTTTACAATTCTCCAGTAAACCGGTATAAAAAAATTAAAAAAATGTAAATGTGAACATAGATACATAGTTGAACATAATTAGTTACAAAGTGGCGTAATTATGCACGCATGACAGTTGTAACTGATGAGTTCCTAAGGTATGTATAATATGTATTATAAGTACAAAGAAAATAGTCCTGCAGAAACTACTGATATTAATTAATTACCACACGTAGAGATCGTCCAGCAAGTATTTTCACAAAGACATGCGACATTCCAAACATGCCTGATAACTTAACTACGGTTGGAAACGCATCAAAAAGCTCCTAAGTGACTTTGAGTGACTTTTCATCAGGTAGGCTATCAAGAACGAAAGCCTACCTGATAGAAAGTCTCTAAGGAGATGATGGCCCCCTGATGAGCCACGAACTTGGAAAACTGGCCGAGAAATGCATAATGGCTATTTGGTTATAAAGGGCGTCTCTACAGCCCACCACCAAGATGACACAAAGGATGCCATCACTATACTATTGTTGCTGGTGATATTTATCTTACTTTCATTTTCATAATAAGGAATGCTTTTTCCGCTCATTCGGTTGTAACCGTTAGTCATACAAAAACAGAAATGAATTTAAAAACGTGAGACACTTTTTAGTTACATTCCTTCAAAAGAGGCATGCTTTACGTTCAATTATTTTATGTTTTTTAAGTGAATTATAAAAGTGTGGCTCAAAACTCTAATTACTTCTTTTTTTTACCTACATATTATATTTTCTCAAACATGCTTGACATTCGAGCATTATTTTGACAACCTTCTTCGAGATAAATCGAAATTGCTGTACTGGTCAAAAACAAGTGACGATGCGGCCAGCAGTTACTACGAAAATCCATATCTGGCGTGTTTAGCGGCCAAATAAATAACTATGAAAACTCATATTTGGCTCAGGCTTGCAAATAGAACAAAGAAGAAACAAATGAACATATTGCCGCATGAAAAATTATAGTTGTTCGTCATTGATAATGGAATTTTTATTTAATTTACTCAGTTTGAATTTCCGCGCATCGTTTGAGAAAAGTACTATACAAGCCTTGGCCGCAATCAGGAATTGATGGACTCACGTATGTGAGCCTCGGCTTCGCCTCGGCCAACATTTTCACGATCGTCCATCAATCCCCTTATTGCTAACCGCGACAGTAATTTACTATTTATAGGTTATTTGTAGAGACTTGGAGTACTTACATAAACACGCAGAGGTCAATACCCATAATAAACTCAAATCGAAACTCAAACACACTCAAAGCATTTATTTCAATTAAACATTTAAAGGCACTTTTGAATCGTCAAGGAGTCGGTCAGTCAGAAATATGAAACTCGTTGCCCATTCCAAAGCGTAGTAGGTACCTATGGAGAAGAACGGGCTACCTTAGCGATTAATTGTCAGGTGTATGAAAATATGTTGCCCCGCCCCTCTTATGACACAGCAAAAGCACTAATTAAACGGAATTTTAGAAAAATATGAAGAAATTCATGTTTTTTGTCATCTCGTTATTTGAAAATGAAACATTGAGGGAATATATAATAACGTTCTGAGAATGAATTCATCGCTTGACATACTCCATGCGAATACTGTACCTACTAATTACTTTATAAAGTTAATTAACGATTAACGTTCATTGCTTCATCAAACAAATTAGTTTTTCGTTAATAAGATAAACGTTTTCCCCCCTCACTGAGATGTCTCCTGGAAATTAGGTTGGTGTGCAAACACAGTTCCATATCATAACAAAAATTTATTAGCACAGTCTTCCAGATAACCCTTAAGAATAAACAATACATGTCTCTGCTAAAGATTTCCACAAAGGCAATTAATGTAACTGGTTTTTTCAACGACTCTTTTCCTACTAGCTGTAAGTTTGATAAAAATCTAACGCCTTTAAGGCGGCTAGCGTCATCTGTCATGCGAACCGGTTACTATAAATATTTCAACTTAAAAATGTTACGTAATTTTAGATTAGATAAGTAATTACTACAGACAGACAATCAGTAAGTTTACTACCATACTAAGAACCAATACGAATAGGAATTACCGTTTGCCATATTTTTACACTAAAGCTGTAAAAGTAACATTATTTAGTAGTCATTAATTGAGGAGCGTACAGTAGGTCGCACGACAATGGTTACAAACTCAGTTTAATGTGACCTCTTATTGAAACTAGGCCATTTCATGGCCAAAGTTTAACCACAGACGTGCGCGATCTACTGTAGGTAGTTATCTACCGAACGGGAATACACGTTATCTACTACTACTACCTAGATAGTTTATTGGGGTCAGAGCAACCCAAAGCAGTATATCCAAATTAAATTAAGGGATTACGCATGTGTAATTTGCTCCACCAAAATCAATTTGTGGGACACAGTGGACGACAAAATTTAGAACACTCCACTTTCTCCCACTGGTGGGATAGATTAGTGGGGCAAAGTGGAATAATCCTATCTAGCTACTGTCAAAAGGAGTCCTAGTCTGATTTTGCTAGCTTTGAACTTATAAAATTCTGTCGCCCCGTTATGGGCAACTCGCAGGTGAGGTAATCATAGTTACTAGAAATCCAGGAATATACAAATGACTAGCAATAGCGCGTGACTTTACCCGCATAATCGATTAAAAGCAACCCTTTTATCCAAATCAATTATACAAGATACCGAACAGAAAAAAGGTCAAAAAGCTAGTAAATTAATAATTGAAGAACTGGTTGAATGAAAGAAACTATATGAACATATTATTATCAATTACTCCTTGTTTACGCGACAAAGGATAAAATGTACCTATTTGTTGTAAGTATATGTTTAATTCAATTTTGTTGTTTTTTGTTTTGAGCACTTGCTCAATTGGAAACGATTTTATTGACAGATAGTTAGCACTAGTTTTACATAAGCTAGTTAGTGAAACTCCAGGTGTAAACCTCGGTACATTAACTACGTAATATGTTTAAAACAAAATGGATAACAGACCTATTGGAACAAGTTGGTACAAATAAAAAGTATTCATACTAATACTACCTACTTAGGGCCAATTTCACCAAAGTTCGATATCTTTTATTCGGGGAATAAAATTGACGTCTGACAGTTTTTGTATAGAAAATTTGTCAAAAACTTGATATTTATTCGCTGGATTAGACTTATACTAGGGATAAAACTTTGGTCGAATTCGCCCTTAGAATAGTAAAACTATATTGGTGTGCGTTTGAGGAACGTAGACACATTCGGCTCACGCACACAAAGAAAATTTTGTGGACAAACGTTAGCGCTCGTGTTTTGTTCTAGACGCGGCTTCTATGCGATATTATTGTAAGACTACCTAGTATACTCCTAAACAAAACATTAACCCCCTTATTAAAATACGCCAAGGTTATAGTAGACTAAAACTTCGCAAAATAATGGTTAATGTGAAGGTCATTAGGTTGGACACACTAAACTTGATGTGTAGCCCATCAAGCTATACATTTCCAGTTTATGCTGATCTCGCTTTGTATGGGATTTCCGTACAATACGAGGTCAGCTTATACTTGAAATGTATAGCTTGATGTGTAGCCGTGTGTACCTTTACCGCGTTTTCTATAAGTTGATGAAAGGAGTTTGAATATTTTTCTATGGGGACTGGCATATCCAACCACAGTCATTTAGATTATTTTTTTTGGTTTTTCTCTCACAATGAAAGTTGTTGTATATGGGTAGAGGAAACCTAAACAAACGAAAAAGTTTCAAGTAATATGGTACCCTAAAGTGTCACGTTCCCAATATATTAAGATAAAGATCGCCATAAGAAAACAATTACAATAATAATTAACGAACGACTTCCAAAAAAAACACAAAAAACGTGAAAAATAATTTTGATTTCGGAAGTCGGTGTCTTTGCTCTTCAATTTTCGTTTTTTGCCACCGACTTCCGAAATCAAAGTGTTTTTTCACTTTTTTAGTGTTTTTTTTGGAAGTCGGTTGTTTTTTTTTTTTGTAAAGAGTTTTTATTTTTCACTTTTTAGTTGTGGTACCAACCCCATTCAAATTCGAATACCAATACCGAATACCTGCTATGTAAATAACAGTGACGGAGTCAAATAAGATATCATCTACGTAGACTAAGTGGGAAAAATACGTAATTAATGGAGCTAACTCATAAACTACTCAAGCTAAATTAATAAAAAAATTTGGGACGATATGGGAACACCAGCTTTCAAATAAAAAAAGAATCATCAAAATTGGTTCACCCAGTAGAAAGTTCTGAGATAAAAATGTTTTTTTTTTAAACCGGCGAATTGATAACCTCCTAATTTTTTTGAAGTCGGTTAAAAATGCAGTAATTACGTGTGAATACGCATTCTTTTGTCTTCTCTACAGCTCCACAATTATAGTTATCCAGATCGTATTTCGGCCGCGACGCGCCGCGGCGGTCAATCTCAACGGAGACTAGCCTTCGGCGCGGGAGATATCATAGTGCACAAGTGTGTGCGCAGACATAGGTGCACTCTCTCTTCCCTCACTCTCATATTCCGATGGGACGGCAATCCGACACGACTGGAGAGAGACCAGGCGCAGGACCAACAGCTTAACGTGCTTTCCGATGGCACGGGGTTATCACACCGCCAACTTCCAAAGCCCGAGCTTTTACAAAAAAAAGTCCTAATGGAAAAACCCAATAACACTTTTAACCGCAATTACCCGAGTACTTAACATCAAATAAAACACTTATTATTATTTGTTTGGTACAGGAAAAAGGGTCAGACAGAAAAAATAAATAAATTGTATATAATTATAATTGTATATTTCATCCATCCTCGGGTGAAACTTTCCGAGAAATACCTACAGGTGTATGTACCTAGATCACTTATTCAGTTCAAAGGTGTTAATTAAAAAAATAATACCAACACAGTGTCTGTCCTCCATAAAATGCACTGAACTTTTCGCACCAACAAGAAAATGTATTAATATTAAAGTGTGTATTTAATATTTCTCAAGTTCATTATTTGACGACGTTAATTCTCCAAACGGGCATCGATCACCAGGGGGCCTACCACCACCGCTTACAGCAGTATTATTTTAATATTATTTCGTGGGGGAAAGTGATGGAGCTATACATCCTGTACAGCTTCATCTCTTTCCTACACTGAAGTAACGTTAAAATAACACTGCTGTAAGCGGTGATGGTAGGCCCCCTGGGTGCCATAAGAACTCTATAATATTATGTATTTACACATTGTTAAGTAAAGAAATAGATCGCACGTCAAAACAGCACGATCCGCGTTAAGGTGGCCAGTCACACATTTGCCGCAGGCACTTCCTAGCGGGGTGCTGCATTGGCTTTTGTAGGTATTCACACGTCATAATTTAAAAGCCAATATAAGGCAAGCGCAAATTAAGTAGGGCGGGCCGCACCGCAACTCAACGCATTACAAAAATCCTCCTATATATCATTTTCGTAATTTTTTTATGAACCATCGCCGACAGCAGGCGGGCCGCCCAAATGTGCGCGAGCCTTAATACACCGAATTGGATACAGTTCAAAAAACTAAGAGTTGCAATAACGAAGTTTAACTTTTAAAGCTGTCATTAAATACTTAATCTTCTATTTTATTGTTGCGGAAAGCAACATAAGACTCGATTTTAAGAGTCGTCTGAAGTTGATTATTTGATTAGCAAGGGTGTTTCTACAAACAGATTCGCAATGGCGCAATTTCTTTGATTGTAACTATTAAATTGAATGTTATGTGGAATTACAATCAACAGCAACTTATATCAAATAAAATTTATTACCGCATATAAAAAATTTATAACAATACTCTGAAATAATTTAATAGATATACTTAAGAACTATCGAAAGGAGACACCATTAGTAACTTTGTCCAGAAACACGGGTATCGCGGAGAATCGCTTGCAAGACTTCTTTCGTTTTCTGTTGTCTTCTGGGAGAAAGTTCCAGATGATCAGGTCTTCGTCCGCAGTCGCCGTTGCTGTGGGTAAGAATGAATTATACATAAAATTACTTAGTGCATTTCATCAAATAGTTCCTTATTGCCGTACTGATGGCTCCACTGTTAAATTTAAAAAACTCACCTATTAAGTAGCTCCGTGGCGGGGGCGTAGCGTAATCGTATAGGTTCTATAATAGTGGAGCCAACATTACGGCATAGGAACTATGTATTTGATGAAACGCACCCTAGTTCATTGTTTTATGTTTTTTGGGGTGGAAGCATGCAGCGCATCTGATGGCTAGTTGCTCCCGCCCCTAAAGACATCAGTCCCTCTCACAGAGAGTTGGCCTACGTCCGAGCACTCCCAGCATGGGGAGCATTATACACTGATTAGGCTTATGCTATGCTAAGGACATAAGCAACACTAGAGGTACTGCAGGTGAAAGACTGAAATGTCTGATGGGCCTGTAATTACTCCGGCACCCATATATAAAACGGATGAAAACTATGCTTGGCGGCAGAAATACTAGGTATGGTGGTAATACCTACTTCAATCTGCCTAGCCTTTTCCCAACTATGTTGGGGTCGGCTTCCAGTCTAACCTGATGCAGCTGAATACCATTATTTTATAATAATAATACCTATTTTTTATTATATTATAATTAGTGTCAAGATCCGATAGCATTTTAAATCTTGGGCAGTAATGTACGATAATATTATCGTTCTTTAAATTATTCTCTTTTACCTATACTGTCCTGTCTCCGATAAAGCAAAAAACAGTATAAATAAAAATAGGCAGTATAAATTAATAACTTTTGTCCGCAATTATGACCTTTTTATGCAAAAGCTGGTAGATTATACATATTGAAGTGCGGTTCCCAATATTCCTAGTAGCTGTAACTAACAAAAAAAACTAATGTTCTCAACCTCACTAATATTCTCGGGAATGACACCTTCATGCCTCTTTACCAGCTTGTGTAGCAATTCGTGTCATGAATTAAAATATACTGACTTGTTCTAGAAATTTAACTGTAAAACGAACAACATTTAATACCATATATGACCATTGTTTAATAGATTGGTTATTTTAATATAACTCTTTTAGCTCGAAAAATGTTTAATTCACAAAGCGACGAAAGACGCCCGCTGGGAGTATCGCGACAAGAGATATAACATCTCTTGTTCATTATCACCTAGGTCATTATACTTACACCTGTATTATAATCTATAATCAATTGTAGCGAGACTGTCTCAATAATGTGTGATAGTGTCAATAGATATAAATGTTTCGATGAGGAGTCTACTATGTACCTATCTTAAAATAGCGTAAATAACATCAAAAAGGTATTATACGATTATGTGAGAAATATTTTCAATAACCCTATTGAAATGGAGTCACGCGTTGACAAAAGAATGGTTTTCTTTAAAAAAAAAGAGTTGTCCAGGGTTATATTGTTTATAGAAAATGCAGGAAGTAATTCGAATGAGAAGTCGTAATACCAGTCACTGATTATAATTACCGTTTCTTATTAGTCCATGCTTTTTCTGTTAATCTTAGTAACCCTTTGTGGCTTTTTTACCTAGGGTAACGCAATGTTACCTAGTTTGGTCCCGTCCGGACTGAACACCATGGTCCGCACACGGTCGAGGCCTGTCCGTCCCTCGCCCCACTGGTCCACCACGGTGTCCGGATCGCTCATCACTACCAGTTGAGAGCATGTCTTAGGGGTTGTCGACTCCCTGTCTGTGTTCAACAAAAAAGTAATTAAAAAACAAAGAATTTCGATGTGAACTACCTATCTATTCACTTCACACATACATTTTTGTTTTTGTGTATTTGTCGTGAATGTAAAAACTGATATTAAAAAAAAACTGGTATAACACGAAACAAAAGACTTAGTACGAAGCAATCGACAACTAATTACTTGTAGCGATCTACATAATAAGCTCTTTCAAGAAATTATAAATAACGGCCCGGAAACAGGTGCGACGTCCACAGTTTTAGGTGTTCGGTTTTTGGATTTACTTAAAATGAAAACTACTTCGCCGTAAAATCCACTTATAACCTTTAGTTAAAATAATTAATTTGAGACGGTAATATTATCTAACTTAATTAAATCTTGTGGCAGCTACTAAGTCGGCGTTCCTTTTTCTCTTGCGAATCATATTATACAAACTTAACTATGATAAAATACAAAAATAATGACAAGTAATAGTTGTACTGTAATTTTTCCCCCATTGATTAATCATTGTTCGCGGAAGAAAAAAGAAATAATAAGTGTCAATTTTTGAGTAAAGCTGATGCCTTCACCCATCTATCACAAAGCCTTTTGGTACTACATTACTAGTAAAACTTTAGATAATTGAAATTAAACAGAGCGGTTTATCAAGCACTCCAGATCACTGTCTACAGACAATGAGACAAATACGGTTGCATGTCACAATGCAGTAGTTCCCTTAATTGCTGATTAATTTATCTGATAAAAATGTTCTAAAAACATGCTTCTTTCATTTCAGGATCTCGTCTTGCCGTTTTAGACATGACGGTCCTGTCATCTCAGCCGTTTACATTTATGTGATGTGACGTTTGACATGCCTTTGACATTTAGTGTCGTGACGTGACATACAGCCGACGATTGTTTGCACGTCCACTGACAATTTTGTCGACAAATAATCACATAAACGCCTTCTAGACATGTGTCGTACAAATATTTGACTTTTATTAAGATCAACGATTACGTCAGTCACTCAAATATTATATCTCTTAATTTATCTTAAATCAACTGAGCGCAAAAATGTGCAATTAACTATAAAATATGGTTATCCGTGTCGATCTAGGTTTGAAAATATTTATTAAATGAAATTTTAAAATTGTTCCGCTAGTATAATATGTTATTTGAGCACCGATGTGCTGAAAGACACAAGGATGCCTTTCAGAACATCGGTGCTAAAATATTGCCAATATTTTGGCAACGATAGTAGCCCGTAATATAATTGTATCCCTAGGCGAACTACTCTATCTACCTAAGTACCCAAAGATACAGGATTCGGTCAAGCAAGCATCTTCATAAACGTTCACATTTTTAATTAAAGGATTAAGTGGCTGATATTTTGTTTGGACATCAAGCGAAGCAACTTCCCACTAACTAGAATATAACTCTGAAATCGCCAATCTGCTTTAAGCAACCATGGTGATCAGTATTTACAGGGTCCTCCAAAAGTTAGTTGCAGATGCTGTAAAGTCACATTATGATTGAAAATCCTAATTTCAAATGTGTGCACTGTAAGGTTATTATTGACTAATCCAACGATATACTAGATACTTATAGGATAACCGGTTTTTTTGGTAGCCGTCTTTTAGTTCTTTAACTAACTTTTGGAAGGCACTGTCTCATGCGTACGAGCAGAGGGCGTTACCCTGGACTGGGACCTGGCTGGTATATTTTTTTGGACACCCACCTGTATTCCACAGGCTGAGCACCAGCTCACCCGTCCTCCTGCTGAACAGCATCGCGTCGAGGCTGTAGTGGTATCTGCCGAGGGTTCGTTTCCGAACCTTCCCTGTGGGAGCGTCCCACAGCGCCACACGAGCGTGCAGGTTTGATGTCACCGCTCCGATGCCGAGTAAGGCACTGCGCCACGGGTGCCAGGTTAGAGCCTGAAATAGATGCTTTATAGGTCCTTCCACCTCCTCTATAGGTTTCGGTTAATATTAATTTTTCGGTTAAATTGAATGTACATATATTATGTCCTTAGTTGAAGGACAGTCGTCTTACTAAACTGCAATAGCCATTAATTTCAGCCGAAAGATGTCCAGTGCGGGACATAGGCGTCCCCCAAGCACCGCCACTTTGTCCGGTTCTGTGCTTCGTGCATCCAGCAGAGTCCTGGGTGTCGGGAGTTGGTTGAAAAATGTGTATAATTTACGAATTTATGCCACCAAAACTGGCCCTAATTCTAACGAATGCATTAATTACAACTTCATTATCAATTCGCCTTTAATTACTGCTTCAATGAAGGGCATAAGGCCTTTTCTATATAAGTACCTACAGTCACGGCACAAAGCACAAAATACTTTCGTCACCTTGAGGGCCATTTTTGTCTGCTCAATCTGCTCAACGATAGAATTTGCTTTACCGACTCAGCATTATATTTATATTATACTAACTTTTACTCACGGCTTCGCCCACGTATATGTCAGATATTGTCTCACGGTAACGTACTACCGGGATACTTAAGAAATGCTGGGTTTCCTATAAAAACTTTTATCACCCCCTATAGGATTATTTTTTAAACAAAAAGTAACCTATGTCCTTGCCCAGGGTGCCATCTATCTCCTTGCCTTTCGTTGAAATCCGTTCAGTGGTTAAGGCGTGAAATGGTATACAGACAGACATACAAAGTTACTTCCGAATTTATAATATTAGTATGGATTGCATCGTTGTGTACCACAGAATAACATTCAGGCATCTTCTTTACATTTTACTTACTTTACTTTACGTTAGACCGAATCAAAAATGCGACACTGAGAGACATGGATAGTTTGATTATAAAAGAAAAATAAAATGGTTAGGCCATTAAAAGGTTTTAGGCTGATATCAAATCAACATTAGTCAAAGGTGCATGTATGCTATTTTGATCTTTGTTTTCGAGTTATTAAGTATAGTTTTCTATGCAATACTCTGCCGTAGCTTCAAAAGGAATTACTTATATGTACTGACTTGATAAAAGAAAGAATTTGAAAAAACGGGCCGAGGTACATAAGTCTTGACTGTACATACCCGTATATTATTTCATGCAATGTTATTGCTGCTCATTTCTATGAAACTTTTTTTGTAAGGGAAACCAAACAGCACAGTACACTTTTACAAAAGTCATCTTGTGAACAATAATAAATTATATACCATAGGCAAAAAAATCATAAAAGAAAAATTTGGTGTTAATTCTTTTTATTACCTTTATAGTCCAGTCCGACTTCAGACTGGAGAACAGCTGGAGGCTGGGCCACGTGAAGACCCAGACATCATCATCGTTGACAGCACTTGCCGTGACGTATCGTGCATCCGGAGACACCCTGACGATGAGGATCGCGTTACGCTTAGCCTGACGCCAGCTTATCGGCTTCGCGTTACGAGTGAAAGTGCTCAGCATTCCCTGAGAACAGCCTCTGGAAAAGGATATTTTGGTTTAATGAGCAACATAGGTAACTTCTTATGTAGGTAAATGACGGCATCCTAACTTTATTAATAATATAAATGCGTAAATGAGTTTGTTTGTTTGATACGCTTTCATGCTAAAACGGCTGAACGGATTTAGCTGAAATTTGGCATATGGGTAGAGCATGACCTGGAATAGGACATAGGATAGTGTTTATCCCGATATTTCCATAGGATCGAGACTATAGCGGGTGAAACCGCGGGGCGCAGCTAGTAGCGAATAAAACCATTACTTAGTTGCAATAAAATGAAAATACGAAAACAGATTTAAAAAATACTGTTATTAGCGCCTGAATTATATTCTATAGTAAAGCAGTACGCGAATCCATAAGTTTATCCTTACAAAAATCGCTCAACGCACCTAAAGAAGTTTTCACTTCAAAAATTGCCTGACTTCTAGGGGCTGTTTTTTATGCAAATTGTGACGTGTCAGCTATCCTTATAACTATATAACTTAATTCGAGTCACATGTATGTCGTCCCAAAACACTGGTCAAAAGTGCATACCGATTAAACAAACAGTGTATCTGAAACCATACAAAATCAAGGCTTTATGCAAATGGTATTCATATCTGCTGTTACGTGATAAAAGAGTTTCCAGTTGGGCTCCAGTCCATGGCGGTGATGGAGCAGTACTCTGTATTGACCTTCTCCTGACATCTGCAGCTGTTCTTCTCGATGCACTTGCTCTGCGCGTTGTCGTGAACTTCCAACCTTTTAACATCGGTGCCAACCTGTGGAGCAACTCCGTATGGTCATTAAAAAATCTGTCTATAATGTTGTCACTGCTGTGACCCGTGCCTCATCTCTCTGTCATTTCAAGGATGCCTCTCTCGCGAGAATCATCCCTGATAAAGCGATACATCGTTACAAGGGAGGTTCTATTACCTGTTTTCTTGGCACAATCCAAGGTATGTTAGGTAATTGACAGGCTTACAAATATAGGATAAAACTGACATTTGACGCCACTAAAAACAATTGCACGCATTATTGCATAATAAACTGGTTACTCGATGTCGTTTGCAATTGAATTAGTTGCTAAGAACCAAATAGAAAAGTTGATAAATTACATTCCACAGTGAAATTAGTAGTTATTAGAAACGGTGGCATTTTATTAAAGATATATTGACAGTCAGATGTCAAGCTTGAAGGACCACCGCGTGTTTCGTAGCCAGCAAACAACCCCTTACTTTCTTTTTGTGGCCGCCGCATGTAATCAGCTGAAGTATTACAATTATGATGTCTACTGTAAAAAAATATTGTCAATAGGTATAAATGTCAACACGGTTTCGTTAAAAATAAGTCTACAGTGACTAACTTAATGATGTTTACAGATCACTTGTTCAATAACATGGACGCAGGATATCAGACCGACGCTGTCTATACAGATATTAAAAAGGCTTTTGATAGGGTGGACCATTCAATTTTATTAAATAAAATAGCCTTTAATGGCATCAGAGGTGACTTACTGCGTTGGTTCTGTTCATATATCAGCAATCGTAATCAAACTGTAGTGAGCAATGGATACAAATCAGACTCGTTTCTGGCGACTTCTGGCGTTCCCCAGGGATCTATTCTGGGCCCATTGATGTTTATTATATATATAAACGATATTTGTAACTGCTTTCAAAATAGTAATTTCTTATTATACGCTGATGATGTTAAGGTATTTAGAACAATAAAAAACACTGTTGATAGCAGCCTTTTGCAGGAAGACTTGAATAGATTATCTGACTATTGTAATGAAAATAAATTAAAACTAAGCATCCCTAAGTGCAAATACGAACTACGATTATTCACTCTGTAATAAGACTTTATTTAAGGAAACCTATATCTGTGACTTGGGCGTTCTTCTTGATTGCAAACTTCACTTAAATCTACATATAGATAAAATCACTCGTAAAGCATTTCAAATGTACGAATATAATTTTGTGATGAGAACCACGACAGATTTTAAACGACCGACCACATATCTGTATTTATTTAATTCTTTAGTTCGCCCACGAGGAGGAGCTCGTGGCTACGTAATAACAGCCGCACGGGTCGATCCATCAGGTTAAGCTACGCTTGCCAGGGTTGGTCCGTGGATGGGTGACCATCTTTACATACCGAGACTCCTCCGTGCCTCGGAAAGCACGTTAAGCCGTTGGTCCCGGCTGTCATTTGTGGATCTTTGACAGTCGTTACGGGTCGTCAGAAGCCCGAAAGTCTGACAACCAGTCTTACCAAGGGGTATCGTATTATCCAGTTACTCGGTTGTGGAGGTCAGATAGGCAATCGCTCCATGTAAAATACTGGTATTCAGCTGCATCCGGTTAGACTGGAAGCCGACCCTAACATAGTTGGGAAAAGGCTAGGCAGATGATGATGAGTTCGCCCACAAGTTGAATATGCTTGTATGATCTGGGATCCCTATTATATTAAATATGAGACTGCAATAGAGCGAATTCAGCGTAAGTTTCTCAGTACAATGTAGTACAAGTGTCGCAAAGAACGTTTAGCCTATAAAAACGTTTTGAATAAGTTTAAGCTATTAACATTACGCTCTAGACGCTTGTTGCTCCAAGGAATGATGCTTCATGGACTTGTACATAATAGGTTTGATTGCTCTGATTTAGTAAGTAAAATATGTTATATTATACCTAGAACGGTAACGAGAAGAGAGGCGCGCTCTTATCCACTGTTTGCTACAACTCCCTGTCGTACAAATGCAGGAGAGAGAGCGCCGCTCCGAAGATTGGTTCAAACTTACAATAGTAATTTTAACGATATCGACATATTTGCCCTACCTAAGCATAAGTTTAAAAAACAAATGATTAAAATCCTTGCTCAAAACTCTTAATTATTATATATTACTTAAGTACCTGTGTATTAACTTTTGTATTTTAAGATAACGAACAAATTGTATTGTTGTTTTAAATTTTCTTTTTTTTTTTCTTTCCAAAACGATCAAATTCATGATAGTAATATGTGGATACGTAGTGGAGGGTACATTTACCTATAGGTATACATCTAATATAAAACGTATGATTGTTTGTTTTCCCAAATAAAATAAAATAAAAATGTCTGTAGTATAATATAAAACTGCATACAGTGGCGGATTAAAGGCAGAGAGCGCTCTAGGCAAGCACTTCATCGACGCCCCTAGCGGCCATATATTAAAGAAGTATTAACATATCAAGTTTCATCACAATCGGTTCAGTAGTTTATTGCATGAAGATATATTTATACACACACACTTTAGCAAATAAAATATTAGTAGGGATAATTATGTAGGCCAGAAAATGTGTGATGAAACTGAAGAAAGCAAGAGGGACCACACGAACATGGAAATCCATGATGCCTCTCTGGGAAACAGACCTGACTGTGTGTGTTGACAGATGATCGTTTGTTATCATTAATTTAGTATCTTACCCACTTCTATTATAAAATCAGGCGATGTAGGAATAATCAAGAAGGTGCAGCACGCTTCGGAAGCTCTACATCTCGATATAATTAAATAATCTTTTATATTGTGTAAGTAGGTGCATACTTACTTACACAATTTATTTATATAATTTTTTTTTTATTAAAAATCTTCCGCGCGCGCCCCTTTGTATCCTGGCGCCTCTAGGCACGTGCCTAGTTTGCCTTAAGGTTAATACGCCACTGACTGCGTATACGCAGGAGTAAAAACTTATCAACAAGTAACCGGAGTGTCAATTAGCGTGATGAATGCTTGACAGATAGACATCAGATAGGGTACTTGGTAAAAACAACTATATTAACTTCTTCAGGAAACAGCATGGTTCTAATCAAAGGTTTAGTAATTTTTCGTTACAAGAACCTTTAAAGGTCCTATAATTAGAGTCAGAAGGGTAATATAATTTTTTGTCCGAATGGTTAAATAAACATAAATGTATATTATCTTCATTAATATAATTTATGCAATGAACAAGCTGCACAAACGCGTTGGCAAAAATGTTAAGATACCCCTTGTGGTTAAGTTATCAAATGGTACTAACAATGAGCAACTTCCCTTGGGGGTCGAACTTGCAGCAATGTATCTCATAATCCGTGACCCCCTGGCTGATGAGGCTCTGCGACCTCCAGGACCACTTATGGTAGTTCCTGCCCAGCGCTGCCACCAAGATATTGTCGTTCGACCAGTCGAGCAACTCTGGAACTGAAATTAGTAATGAAAAAAAGTAAAGCACGAGTCAGGTTGATAACATTAGAACAGTTTGGTCTAATTTCTTATAATTGGTGTATTTAATCAATTTCCATTGTTACAAATAAAACACCATTACATAGAAATCACCAGGTACTAAAAATCAATCTTGGAATTAAAACATTAATTTCCAAGCGGAAAAGCAACTTGGATTGAAATAACGAAAGGAGACCTTTCAGTCGCCCGACCAGGCGACCGAAAGGTCTCCTGTTCAGTCCCATAAATATAACTATTGAAGCATATAACTAGCACTAAGCCTAAAATGCTCATAGATTCAAGTAATTACAAGACTATTTTCAATTTGACCATATTAACTTAATTCATTTTGAAGTATATCGCTGTCGCGCTCGGTAGCGATACCGATCCGCCTTCTGGTTAGTCAATTTGGTATCGCTACCGAGCGCGACAGCGATATCGCATATAGATTTTATAGCCTGGGCTGACTTTAAATTCGTTGCCAATCTTTCAGGGAGTGAAAATATTTATGAATATAAACAACTAAACTAAAACTCAAAGCATTTATTTCAATTAAACCATTTACAGGCACTTTTGAATTGTCAAAGAGTCGGTTAGTTAGTCAGAAAGTTGAAGCTAGTTGCCCATTTCAAAACGCAGATCTCTATGGAGAAGAACGGGCAAGAAACTCCAAGGACTATCTTTTAAATAATAAAATCCTGGGTAGAACAACTTTAATTTATAATATTGGACCAACTCCGAAAAACAACTGTTGCCGCAAAAAAAACTGCAATAGTAATAATGTAGGATGGATATGTGTATAATATTTTTCGCTATTTCATGAATGACCCTTTGAAAAATTGCTTCCAAAATCCATAAATCCCTATTCTCAACCCAAGGCACGCACCTCTGACTTTTCGGATTCATATGCGTATTGTATAATTATGACTTGCTTCAAAAACGGTGAAGGAATACAGCGTGAGGAAACGCGCCTGAGAGATATTTCTCGACGGCATGTAAAGTCAAGTCAGAGGCCCATGGGCGGTATAAAAACTCTGACACCAGGTTAGTTACTAACGACACGAAAAAGAAAGGAGAAGTCCTTATAGGTATATTATATCAATATAACGTTGCACGCTATAAAAAAAAAATAAACACAATCTTTTCATACATACATGCAGCGTAGCTATAAGTGGGCAGATCCAGTATGCTGTCAGCTGAAGACAGATAGCTCCTCTTCCTGGGAACGCAGGGCCACAGCTGCACAGAATCCTCATCTCCTGGCTGAGATGGTTCACACTTCGTCGGCTCCAAGCCGAAAGCATCGTCCAAGTAGCTAGCGTATCTCTTCTGCTGTAGGTATTTTGTATACTGTGGGATATTAAATCTGGATAAACTCAAACTCAATGCATTTTATTTAATTAAATCAATTACAGGCACTTTCCAATTGATAAGAAGTCGGTCGGTCAGAAAGATGAAGCTAATTGCCTATTTCAAAGCGTAGTAGGTTCCTATAGAAACCTAATTCGCCTGCTAAGTAATAACAGCAGCACGGGTCGATCGATCAGGTTAAACTACGCTTTCCGCGGTTGGTTGGTGGACGGGTGACCATCTTTACATACCAAGACCCCTCCGAGTCTCGAAATCCGGCTGTCATTCGTGGATCTTTGACAGTCGTTACGGGTCGTCAAAAGCCCGAAAGTCTTGACGACCAGTCTTACCAATGGGTATCGTATTACCCAGTAACTGGGTTGTGGAGGTCAGATAGACAGTCGCTCCATGTAAAATACTGCTAGACTGGAAGCCGACCCCAACATAGTTGGGAATACGCTAGGCAGATTGTTTTGAGTAAGTACGCGCCACGCCAGTCCACGCCATGGACACTCGTTGCGATGGATTTCATTATTTTATTTACATACCTATCAACAATGGTCTAGCATGCGTCCGTCTCATTTATATATTTATCAGTCTTTTATTTTATTGTTTTATTTGTTCTGGAATTTTATACACATTCACACTAATTATGTTGGTATTTAAGTATGTACTTCGTTATTATTATTATGTGACACTTATTTTATTTTGAGTAGGTATGCATACACACTTCACATTATAAAACTGATTTGCATCCGTAACCTCACACTTTTGGGTCCGGTTGAAAACCAGCGTCAGGCACTAGTTGTCTGGCATTTTTGCTGAACTGGGCCTTTTTGGCGCAGCCGTGAGGCATGCTCCCCTCATAATGTCCTACACGTTTACACTTTTTATTTGTTTCTTTATTTTATTTTGTTATCTGCTGTATATTATGTATATTGTGTGCCTTTTAGTCTGTGCTGAATAAATGTATTTTCTTTCTTTCTTTCTTTCTTCTTTCTTTCTTTTGATAGTTATAGGGTTTTAGGATATAGGAAAAATTCGCCCCTTTTCGCAATCGAACTGATTAACTTCTATATGTTTGGGTGGTTTAAGTCCTGGAATAAACATTCTCCGAATCCGCCTGGGATTCCCGACACCCAGGGCTTTTCCTGCGGCGACGGTTAGGGGCGTGAAGGCACAAACCTTGCCTCTCCCTCACGCGTTCCGCCTCCTCCTTCGCGAGCATTACTGCTTCGCAGAAGGAAGTGACGGCTTCCAATGCCCTCTCGCTCCGTACCATGCCTGGACCAGAGCCGGACGCGAGAGGTCATCGCCACCAATCACCTCCACGAGGACACGGCGGTGCTCCGCCCAAGCAGGGCAGACCTCCACCGTATGCTCCACCGTGTCCTCCGGGCGATCCACGCAGTGGTGACACCCGGGCGTTTCCTGCCGCTTAATCCTGAACAGGAACCTCCCGAAGCTGCCGTGTCCGGTGAGGACCTGCGTCAGGCGAAAGTGAGGACGCCGTGGCGCCTCTCTAGCTACTTCTCAAAGAGGGGACTTATCGCCGCAATTGTGCCGCGCCCAGCACTGGGTTGCGACAATCGCTCTCTCCATGCTGCCATGAGATCCCGCCGGAGCTCTGTCCGCTGTACCGCGATTTCTTGCGGCAGCGGAGTTACGTCTCGGCGTTTCGCCTCTTCGCGCCACTACCAAATGGGGGCGAGGACTTTCGCCTCCAGATCCCACGGTGGTAATCCGGCAAGGAGGCTCGCAGCCTCACCGGAGACCGTACGGTATCCCCGGGCCAGTCGGATGGCCATGACCCTTTGGGACGCGTTCAACAGGCGTGCTAGCGTCAGCCTCAGGCAACGCGCCCACACCGGTGCACTTTACTCGTCCTGAGAATCGAAACTAGGACCTCATGCTCAGCAGTAGCGCTTGCAACCACTAGACCATCGAGAAGATAGCATAAGTAAGATACCTGAAAAAAAACTAAACAGCAAACTAATTGCATTAAAAAAAATCTCCTCAATAACGTAACTTACGAACTTATGAAGCAATGTATTAGACATTTGGTTCAAACAGATTCCAATTCTGATTGATCGTGTATTATGCAATTAGGGTGCGGGTCTCTATCACACTACAGATATAGTCGGAAGCTGCACTTCGTGTCTGTGGCAAGAGGCCAGACTCAGAATAATACTATGTTATAGAGGCTGTTTTTAAACCGACTTCAAAAAGGAGGAGATTCTCAATTCGTCTGTACGCTTTTTTTTGTATGTTTGTTACGCGATTACTCCGCCCATTATGAATTGATTTTGATGTTTTTGTTCCATATAAATTTTATTAACTTTGCTTGTGTAGTTTTTCAGTCAGCTTCAATATTATGTACTTTTCCCACTTAGTCTATAAATAGACGATGTTTTAAGTTACTGCGTCACTGTTTTTTACTTATCAGGTAGTGGTATTCGAATTTGTGTGGGGTAGACTCAAACCAAATAAAAAACCAAGACAGAGCGCTGTCAACAGTGACGTAAGGCCGGTTTCGTAAACATGTGTGCACTTGCAGTTTGATTGTAGTGTCATTGTAAATAGTTGTAAATGTGTGTGTATGAGCATGTGTGCACAGAGCGGTGGTGTAGTTATAGCATGCTTCACTGTATTGTTCGCAGCGCTCCGTCTTGGTCTATTATTTCGGCTGAGGGGGTAGGTACCACAACTAAAAAGTGAAAAATAACTTTAATTTTGGAAGTCGGTGTCTTTGGTTTTCAATTTTCGTTTTTTGCCACCGACTTCCAAAATTAAGTTATATTCCAATTTTTAGTGTATTTATTATTTATTAAGTACATAATATATAATTTCTTATTGCAATGTCGGAAAGGGGATACTTCTAAGTGCCTACTTAACGTAAAATGTATTTGCAACAACTATAGAGGAATAAATCGAATGCCACATAGTATGAAGGCTTGGGACAATGTTATTGTAAGGCGACTGAGAGAAGAGAGTGAAATTTCGCAAAACCAATTCGGTTTTATGCCTGGTCGGGGAACAACTTGTTAACAAAGTGATAACTTAAGGCCTGTCGTACTGTATGGATCGAAATGCTGGACCGTGAAGAAGACGAATGAAAAAAGATGGCATGTAGCGGAGATGAGAATGTTGAGATGGATGTGTGGAGTGACGAAAATGGATAAAGTAAGAAATGAGTATAAAGGGGAAGTTTAAAAGTGGCGCCAGTGACAGAAACGTTGAAAGGTAATCGTTTGGCCTGGTATGGGCTTGAGATGAGAAGGGAGGAAACGCATGTGACTAAAAGAGTGATGAATATAAATGTTGATGGATGGAGCGGGAAAGGAAGGCCAAGCAAAGATGGATGGATTGTGTGAGTAATGATATGGAAGTGAAAGGAGTGAATAATAGCGTGACGGTTGACAGGGGAGAGTGGAAGAAGAAGATCTGAGTGTCGAACACAAAAACGTGTGGAGTTTTCTTCGAATTACAAATGAATAAGGAATAATATTACTACCGACCAGAAAATCATGAGTCGACAAAACATTACATCTTACTTAAAACGTAAAGAAAAAAAAGAAAAATAGCATACAATTACTATTATAATTTTGATATCAACCAATTCTTATTCTGTACGTAGGTATCATCCATATTTAATAAATTATCCTTTGTCGGTGCCATGAATGTAAGGTTAATGCAAACCATCAATATATAAAAAACCGGCCAAGTGCGTGTCGAACCACGCACAATGAAGAGTTCCGTAGTTAGGATGAATTTATCCCAAGCACAAACTTAACATTGTAGTTGAAAAACTTGTTCTCCCATACAGAATGTATTAGTATTAGTATTTTCCATATATCTTGTTTTAACATGAAATACTCGTAATATCTTATGACAGTCGGCAATAGGTCCTGTAGCTTCCCATTACTAAAAGTATTTTCGGAATCGGATCAGGAGTTCCGCAGATCAAATAAAAAGCCAAAACAGAGCGCTGTTAAAAGTGCACGTCACTTTTAACAGCGCTTTGGTGCCGTATTATGACGTGTTAATGCCACCATTTTTCCAGTGTGAGTGAGAGACGGAGGTATACAAGGCCGATAGCACCATCCTTTTTTCGCAGTGGAATAATGATGGCATTAATCCTAACAATATTTTAAATGTGAAAGTTTGTGTGTTTGTGTGTTTGCGTGTTTGTGTGTTTGGATGTTTGTTACTCAATCACGCAAAAACGGCTGAATGGATTTGGATGAAATTTGGCAAATAGATAGTTTATAACCTGGATTAACACATAGGATACTTTTTATCCCGATATTCCGATGGGAACATCGGGATAAAAAGTAGAAGTGCGCGGGGCGCAGCTAGTACTTCATAATATGGCCCCTGTTTTGGCTTTTTGGCCGGTTTTGTAAACATGTGTGCATTTAGTTTGATTATAGTGTCATTGTAAATAGTTGTAAATGTGTGTGTGGGAGCCTGTATGCACAGAGCGGTGGTGTAGTTTTAGCATGCTTCACTGTATTGTTCGCAGCGCTCCGTCTTGGTTTTTCATTTGGTCTGAGCCCCCCTACATACAAACTCACAAGTTTTATCTCTTTATTTCAGACCAAATATAACTGTATTCTGAACTTCCGGATGTATTCTGAACATCGGATGTATTCTGAACATCGGATTTTGGATTCAAACTTAGGATCATATACGAACAAAGTACATTACCACCGGACCAGTAAGGTGATAATTGTTTCCGTTCCATTTGTCCCAGCAGGGGTCCAGGTTCTAATAAAAAGCTCTCTGCATTGAATTAGCGTTTGTTTAATACGATAAATATATTAAACAAGCGTTATCATGTTATGTTTATATGGAAGTTTTAATTGGATGGACAAATGTCACTATTATGTTTTTTTTTATTTTATTTTTTTGTCAGTTTTTCTCTTTTAATTTTATTATCGCTGATAAACTTCTTACACTACATAAACTAACAAACTATACTAACTGTTTACATTTTATACAAAAATAAAAGTAACTATTACAACTAATGTCATTATTAATTATTAAAATTATGTAAAAGTGTGTCATGCCTGGTCTAAGTCACGTACATACACGCTCATTTTATTATTGTAGAACATTTTATACAAATTATGACATCAATTTAAGGCTAGATGTACAGAAAAATACTGAATTTACAACTCTTGCAAAGTGTCATAGAATTCACTACCAAAATATTCCTTTTAAGTATAGAGCATCCATTTCATTAGGTCATCCACGAGGCACGAGCTACCCGCCACAGACACAGTTGACAAGCCACATACATGCCTGCTCCATTATTCGAACAAAACATAAAGGTAAAGTGTGATGAGACAGAAAAAAAATGTCTGCGTGTGCTAACACACGCAGACATTTTTTTTCTGTTGGTATTTACACGAGCAATGAAAGACGAAAAAATTAAACATTTATGAACATACATAGTGGCGACAAATTTTCAGACAGCTAAAGAGTGTGGGAAATTCCTTTGTTAATTAATATCATCATTTTTTATCAGTAACCTAACCTGATTCTCCTCGGTTCGCTTGTCAATTTCAACGAGGATTTTTTACCACGACATTCTTGATCTTCACTTGTTTTGAAATTCCTTTAGATTGTAGCCCTATTTGTTGTGATTGTCACTGCGCAATACAGGCTTTGCATTTTTATTGCACAGGTGTAAAAAATAACGCGTAAGAACTGCCATGTTTCCAGACTTTTAGGATTGATACTTTTTAATTGGATTTCAGTATATTTGCTCACATGTAGGAACCTAGGCACCTAGGCATACCAACCAAGAAATTGCATCAATGTTCGGTTTCCATCCCTTCCCAGGGGCAGACAATAGCTCAACCTAAATATTTAAAGGTACATATAGTACATACGTTCGAATTCGTTTCATACGAATGCATTCTTGAAAAATGTTGTCCCGTATTTTGAAAGCAATGTGTGCGACAAGTGGCAGGACTCACCCACACGTCATCGGCGCTTTTCTCCCTGGCGCTCCATTTCATTTTCCTGCACAACTCCGGAAACTGCTCCCGTGGAGCTATGAACCTATCCACCCGGGGTCGCTGCCCATTCAACTGCAAACAAAAAGTTTTTATATCAAACACCACGAGAGCGCTACTGCGAAACATAACTAGTTTTCTAGTAACATTACACGAAATACTCAGAACTGTTGTAAAACATACATGGAATAGATAATGCTCTTTCCGCGGACGAGCGCCCGCTTTCTGGGAATGTGCGCACTGGCTAAGCGAGCTTCTCAGAAAATAACCACTGAAGTGCGCAACATTGTTAAACCAAGGTACGTTATTCCATTATTATTTATCAATTTCTATGTTTTGTCGGTAAACGATTAGGTCAAGTGAGAAGCTGCGAGAATGTAGGGGTTCCGAATAAAATTTAATTAATTTGGAGAAAAATCGTTTTTTGGCAAAAAACATCGAAATATAATAACATGTTTGCAGTAAGGTAAATAAGCAAATGCGGTCATTATTGAATTTCATGAACTTATTAATTTCGGGTAAACTAATGAGAAGTGACACTCACTTTATTCATAAATGCATTATATTCCGCATTAGGTATCTACCTACTTACTCTTTAATGAATCCTATTACTCCTGAATTGGTTTGAAATCTTTCACGATGCTGACAAACAAATTCAGGGTTGTTGGGATTCCGAATACCATATCTAACATATTCCCCGAAAGGTTAGGCTGAGGTGTACCTATAGTACACCCACATTTCGCATGTAATGGGGGGCGAGCCTATTGCCGCATAAAATAAACGATTAATAATATGATTTTTCTACTTCGATTAACAGTGAGATTATAACGGCAATGGTTTCGTCCTCAACCTTCGGAAAGGTAGTCACCAATGACATGTCACCAAAGGTCCAAGAGTTTGGGCTGGGCATTGATGAGACAAACAGTGTGTGAGTTAGTGAGTCAGAACTTTTATTTTATTTATAATATGTTTGTATCTATTGATTCAATAGGTACCTACGTCCATTGTGCATGCCTATCTTACAGGTCTGAAAGTAACAATCTCTTTTGTTTCAACAATCTTTCTGACATCTAACAGAAATAGCAAAATTAAGTGAATCATTTCTAGTAAGCTGAATTTACTTAGTTTTCGTAAGAAACAATTGACTTCAGCGCTGACGTACCTACTTGCCCGAACACTAAAGTCTGTTTTTAATCTCGTAGACTAATTTGACATTACCAGTGATTGTTATTTGTTTTTTCAATTTGGGGTTTGACATTTACATCTGTCAACTACTGACTGTCAATTAGTCTACGAGATTAAAAAACAACTTACTTAAGTTGGGTCCACGCTGCCAACAGTCTATCAAACTAGCATCTACTTGCTAGACTACCCACAAATTAACCGGACCGCAAAACTCATGATAAATATTGCGTGATTGGCTGACTGAAAGAATAACAGTCAATCTCAGACCAAATAAAAAACCAAGTCGGAGAGCTGCGAACAAAACAATGAAGCATGCCAAAACTACTCCTCCGCTCTGTGCATACACGCTCAGACGCAAACATTTACAACTATTTAAACTACTCAAAAGAAAATAGGGCCCACCAAGGTTTTAAGCTGTTATTTAAAAATATGAATGATTAAGTCGTTTTTATGGATACATGAGTTTGGAGTAGGGATTAAAAAAATATTTAAACTTATTCCATTGTAAAATTTGTTTATTTTGATCGATTTACAAAAACAAAGTACTTTTTAGGGAAATAAACTCAAATTAACTTGAACAATAAACTTAGTCTATCGCCCATTCCCTGTAACCATTTGATGAAAAATGTTATGGTTAGTAGCGAGTGCCTCCTCTGCTCTGTATGCACTCTCTGAGCCTATCTGGTACACTTTCAATAAGATGGGTAACATTTTGTTCCGGAATTCGTTCCCAACACAGTTTAAGCGCGTTAATGAGCTCCTTCCTGTTGACTGTTAACATGGCTGTAGTTTTCTTTTAGGCTTATTTTCAATTGATCCCATAAATGCTCGATGGGGTTGAGATCGGGACTCATAGCTGGCCATGGAAAAACCGTGATATTGGCCTCAGAAAGTGCTCTTTGTGTGACACGGGCAGTATGTGCGCGAGCATTGTCATGCATAAAAACAAAGCCAGCGCCCATTCTTTGTGAAAATGGGATGACATGAGGTCGGATTACCCGCTCAATGTAACTGGCAGCGGTTACAGTACCCTCATCCAGAATTACCAGCTCTGTTTTGCCTACCAAGCTTATTCCCGCCCATACCATAACACTTGGACCCCCAAAACGGTCTGGTCCGTGGATGCATGGTTCTGTAAAACGTTACCCTTTTTTTCTCTACACGCGGACCTGTTTATCATCACTGAAAAACTTGACCTTACATTCGTCTGTAAAGAGTAGAGCCCTCCAGTTATCCATTGCCCAGTTCAACGGCGAATGCCAAACTGATAGGCTGACGCAGTTTTTTAGTTTTTCCTTAATTAATTAATTATTTTCTAGACAACAGAGAGCGGCGTCTTCTCTAATCAAAACTACAAGTCAGGAATGAAGGTGTTAGTCCATAAATTGCTTATATTTACATTATTGCATTTAACACTCTGTTTCGATGTTTATAAAATACTAGCTTTTGCCCGCGGCTTCGCCCGCGTGGATGTCGGAAAAAATCCCACGGGAACTTACTACCGTCCGGGATTGAAAGCACCCTATGTGTTAATCCAGTTATCTAATTGCGTAACTGATTCAGATTATGGATCGTGTATTACGCAGTTAGGGTGCAGGTTATAAACTATCTGTGTGCCTTTCATCCATATCCGTTGGGCCATTTTTGCGCCAATCCGGAACAAACATCCAAATAAACAGACAAACGGACAAAAATTCTTAAAAATATATTTTCGGCATCAGACTCATTCCCACACCTCGTAGCAATTACTTATTTTCAAAGTATTCAATGTACAGTTTTGATTTAGTTACTATTTTATTATGTATCCCTTTTTCCGCAACACGGGCAATATTTCCTTTTTTTATTGATGAAAATCATATCTGCGGGCTGCAACAACAATATGATAATAATTATGTAGTCGGTGGTTTAAATATTATTGTATCATTACATAATGAAGGTATTACGAGTATTCAAGTTAAGTCAGTTATTAACTTACAAAACCCTGAAACACGTACTTTACATTTTTTTGTTTTAAGTATTAGTACCTACCGTACCGAGTTTTGAGTTAATCCGACAGCGCGTTAAATTTTAACTAACTTACTTTGCCACCCCGTTATTCGTCTATGTGACGAATTGCTTAAAAAACTAAAAGTGACAATCTTTATTATTTACTATGGCAAGTATTACCAAGTTTCAAGTTTAATAACTAAAGGAATTAGGGCGAATTTCCAAAAACCCTTTCTTAGTGGATTCCTACGTCCTAATAACTATCTGTGTGCCAAATTTCAGCTCAATCCGTTTAGTGGTTTGAGCTGTGACGTAGACTACCGATTTTCACCCCGTTAATGGTAAATTTTTGAAAAACCCGAATACACATCATTCTTTATTTTTGGTTTTAAGTATAAATACTGAGTTTCGAGATAATCGGACAGTGCGTTAAAATTCTTCTATACAAAATTTGACAGCCCCCAATCCCCGTTTAGGAGGTAGTTTATAAAAACTAAAAATGACAAACTTTATAATTTACTTAGATAAGTATTCGTGCCAAAATTTCAAGTCTATTTACTAAAGGAATAAGATTTTTCATACAAACGAAATCCCCCCTTTTCATCCCTTTAAAACTCGATATTTCCAAAAACCCTTTCTTAGTACACGCCTAGGTTCTAATAATTACTGTATGCCAATTTTCAGCCAAATCCATTTAGTGGTTTGAGTTGTGACGTAGACTACCCATTTTCACCCAGTTAATGATAGATTTTTGAAAAACCCGAATACACATAATTCTTTATTTTTGGTTTTAAGTATAAATACTGAGTTTCGAAGAAGGAATTGTATACCACATTAAACCCCTACTAGCTAGTGTCGGCCTACAAATTAATGAAACAAAAACAAAAATACTGATTAGAGACCCTTTAGCTACACGGAAAATGTCCCACGTGTCAATGAATGGATTAAGTCTACCTACAGTCGATGAAATTAAATACCTAGGCACATACATTACATCTACATTAGACAGGAGAAGCACAATCAGAAAACGATGTGAGCAGGCCACTAGAAACGCAAAGTCACTATTACCATTCATAGATAACTCAAAGATGGACTGGCAACTAGCCAGGCTCATGTATAGAATGGTGATTGTACCGTGTATGATACACGGTTTGAAGGTATCGACAATCACCAAAGCTAACAGGTCTAGACTGAGAAAATATGAGAGAGTTATCATGAGGGACTTGATTAGTCACGCTAGGAACAAACCAAGATCAAAGAAAATGCACGAAATCTTAGACGGAAAGACGGTAACCAAACGCATCAAGAACCACAGGATGTGCTATCTCGCACATGTTCACAGACGCGGAAACCCACACCTATTATATGCAGCATTACAGTACAAGGCCAAATCCAAGAAAGTAGGCCGACCTATTTACACTTGGAACGACAACCTAAAACAGGACATGGCGCGTTTCGACAAGGAAATCGACTTCTGGATGGACGTGGCTGGAGACCGAAACAAGATCAAGAAAGCAGCCAGCGAGATATACAAGAAACCTGAAACGGACAGCAGCGAGTCTTCGGATGAAGACACAGTAAACAGCAAATTGTAGCATAGCACGGCAAGGAGTTAGAAAAGAGCCGAGAACGAAGCGTATCTCCGCCAATGGATTCAACGGTGAAGATTGAACGGAGCCAACTGGCGGCGACGTCGTAAAAAGATGCCCCTCCTTAGATAACTATTACCCGTCTCTCCACTAGTCCATTGCTTACTCAAGGATGCATATCCGGTAGGCTCGCAAATCCTTCCTTATCCCGAAGGGTACACTCTTCCCTACCATTACCCGCGCCCCCCGGTCTACTTCAGGATATGCAATGGCTGCTGAAACCCCATGAACCATGAGGCTTCAGGGGCTAGTGCAAATCCTGGGGTTCATTCGATTTATCGAGTCTGGTTAAGCCACGCTGGGGTCGGTGCATTTCATTCATTCATTCATTCAAGTATAAATACTGAGTTTCGAGTTAATCGGACAGCACGTTAAAATTCTTCTATACAAACTTTGACACCCCCCAATCATCGTTTAGAGGTAGTTTATAAAAACTAAAAATGACAAACTTTATAATTTACTTAGATAAGTATTCGTGCCAAGTTTCAAGTCTATTAACTCAAGGAATAAGATTTTTAATACAAACGAAATCCCCCGGTTTCACCCACTTAGCGGTGGAATTTCGAAAAATCGTTTTTTATGGATACTTACTCTTCATAAAGAACACACCCTCCAAATTTCATGTCTCTAGGACCAGCGGTTTAGGCTGTGCGTTGATATCTCAGTCACCCTTGCCTTGTATATGGATTCATTATTAAAATAAAATAAACTTTGACTTTGCAATGTCAATTCTAATGACTCGACTTTGTATATAGGTATATTTTGTTTCAAGTTCTAATTCATATTACTGAATTATTACTGAGCTATGCCTCAGTATGTAAAACTGTTATGTGTGTTCGATGTACTGAAAATAAATCTTATAGTATTCGAAGTAAAAAGACCGGGGAAATATGACTTGATTGAATACCTATCGGTCTTCCTGGTTTTCCTTAAGGGTCTTTTCTATCTACACTTGAGAGCAAATAAATCGAGCCACTAAATTTTTAAATCATTAACCAAGTCGGACATATTTATATGAAACGAACTTTTGCCAGCGGCTTCGCCCGTGTAGATGTCTAAAATTAACCCATGGGAACCTACTACCGGGATGAAAAGTCTCCTAACCGTAGTCTCCTGTTAATCCAGGTTATAAACTATCTGTTTGCCAAATTTCATCCAAATTCGTTAAGCCGTTTTTGCGTGATTGAGGAACAAACATCCAAACACACAATCACACAAACTTTCACATTTATAATATTATATAGTAGGATTGCATAGTTTAAAAACTATGCAATAGTTTTGACTTTGTGAAAAGGTTCTGGTTTTACCAACCAGTTAGAGAGTAACATGGGGGTTGCCCCACAAGGATCTCTAAGGTCATATGAATCAATGTTTTTTCACACCATGCTGCTAATGCCAATCATTTTGCCGCAATCATACGTAATAGGGCTTGGTTATTACAGGAGGGACCAATTACATTTTTTATTTTTTATCATTTATGAGCATCTCTGTTTTATTATGAAAATATTTATCATATACTCTGTGAGGGCAAAAAGAAGAATTATTGATGAAAAAAAAGAAAAACTATCGATTATGAATGATTAAGAACTAATTGTATAATTTATGTAAAGAAGTAGCTTTTAATTAAAAAGGTGTTAATTAATTAGTAGTGTTTATGGTATGTGATCAGAATTTTAAGTAGATTTTCCGAGATGGGAGTTCGTTATTCTTGAAATAATAAGCAAAAAAGATTGTAAGAATTAAAAATACACGGAAATTTTGTACCTACTTCGTATTTATGTGGGGCTTTCCTTATTTTCACACTAAATATAAGAGCACAAATGTTTACTCGTAAATAATGCATTTACCAACTATGCTTTACAAGAAACTTACTCCGATACCTATGTTCCAGGAAAATAAAATACTTGAATGAAATAGTAACATTGTGTGCATATTATTTTAGAAATAAAAACAATAAAACGTGTTTATGAAAGAACAAAATTGTTTCCAAATAACGAATAACGAACTTCATATATATAAATAACTAGATAAAAATAATCAGGCAAAAAGTCATCCAAATCCATTCAGCTGTTTATGCAAACTTTTTCACAAACTACACTGGGCCGTCAAAACTTAGTACCACACTTTTAAATTACACAAGACATACTTTCGAAATAGGGAAGGAATACAAAAGGAAAGCATTACAAAAAGATTTTTTTTTAACTTTATAGTCGAAACCGTCTTTTAAGAAATCACTAAAAATACCTTATAAACAGATACATGCCTTTTGAAATTGTTGCAACTTTTGACTCTTTTTGTTTCTGTTTTTGTTTTCACATTTATTTCTTGATCGTTGAATTTTTATTCAAAAGCCAATTATCAGTTGTTAAAATGTAAATAAGGCGTAAAACTGTAGTTGTAAATGTTTTTTAAGTTTTTTGCCAGTAAGTTAAAAATAGCTATTTTTTGGTTTAAGTTAAAAACGTTACTTATATACTATAATTTCCAAGAAAGCTGATGAAATTAGCTTTAAAACGTTTTTTTATTTCAAAACTTCTACAGTTTAGGAGAAATAGTAATTTTAAAAGTGCGGTACTAAGTTTTGAAGGCCAGTGTATAACAACTACTTACAAAAGAATACATTATTAAGTAACGTAAATTCAAGAAATAGCTTATTTATTTATTAATGCAAAATCTATCATTTTGCGAACCAACTTATCGTCAAACAAAATAAAAATAGTATTTGCTAACAGCAAATTTAAAGGTAGATAGGTTCATAATTGGTCTCGGAATAAGTTTGAACAACAATTATCTAAAAAAATGTCTACTTACAGATTTTTTACCAAAAGTTGATCTGCTCATCTTAATTAACACGAATTTTCAAAGAATATTTGATTTATTCTTTTGTTTTAAAATAAATTACTGTTCTACAGACATTTGTGACGTTGATTGCAATGTTAGTAATAACTGCCAAATGTATCATATTTTTTTTAGTTATACCCACATATTCTTTAATTTCTAATATAGAATAATGTTGACAGAGGTATTATCTTGTTCAGCCAAGTAGAAAAATTGTTCAGAATTAATTACATAACATGATTATTGAAAATAATTTTAGTTCTTTCTGAATTTTTGCAAAAAATAATATAAATAAATACAACTCTTGATTACATAAGCAGGTAGGTACTAAGATTTGTTTACCTTTAACCTTCTTTTATTATTCAACACAGGGAATACTTCTCTATTCACGAAACTGGCACTGGCTGGTTGAAGTTTCGTACCAGCTGGTACCTGGTATTCTCTCATTTCTATGTGTCTATGATATTGATGAGCTGCCCACCGAATCGGTTTTGACTTTCGCTTACTGTCATCCTAACTAATCCATAAACATACTCGTATTATAAAAGACAAAGTCCTCCGCTCCACCGCGTCTGTCTGTCGTCCTGTTGGCGACAAACTCAAAAACTAGGTACTGCAGCGATTTTCATGCTGTTTTCACCAATGGATAGAGTGGTTCTCCAGGAAGGTTTTAGAATATAATAACCAACATTCTCGCGGGCGAAGCCGCGGGAATCAGATAGTATACAGGGCGTCCCACGGATATGCCACATGGAGGGAAAGTACCTTGAATATTGTAGATGGAACATTTTACTGAAGGAAGACATTATTTGAATTTAAAAAACAATTTAAACTGCATTCATAGATATTTAAATAAATACATGGTTGAACCGGGCATCGAACCCGTTACATGAGAAATATAATCAACCTGTAGCTTTATCATATCGATCGAAAGGCTTCATCATAAGGATTATTTTTTGCTATATAACATAGTGTCACAAATAAAAGGAAGACCATAAGTTTTAACATTTGATGTGAAATTTTGTTCAGAAAAATGAAAAGCTGACATTGCCGTAAGGACATACAACTGACATTATGGTAAGAAATGTAGTTTACAAGAACCAGTATGAAAGTTTCCAGAAGCTACAAGCAGAACTTAGACGTATTATTCTAAATATCCACCACAACAACATAAAAAAATGGACAGGGAGCGGAATAATCAAAAGAGTGGGACTTGGTATTCAACAGGAAGTGACTAACTCATTTTGAGCATCGCATGTGCGGCCGCGGGCAAGCCGGCCGACCACCGGATCGGGGGTAGGGCCTGCGTTCCCCTCGCCAAAGCCAGGGGCAGGGGAAAGCCCTCCTCCGCCACCGTCACCGCCACCACCGTCGTCACCGCCGCAGTCGCCGCCACTGCCACCGCCGCTGCCGCTACCACCACCGGCGTCGTCACCGCCGCAGCTGCTGCTGCGGCAGGGCCCTCACATGGGTCTCGGGAGGGGGATGAAATGGAGTGCCAATAACGGCCCCATCCCGCCTCCTCCAGGCGAACATCAACCACTGCGCCGCCGCTCAGGATCTGTTGCTCCAGAGCATGGCGCAGTGGTCGATCAATATCGCCGTGGTCGCTGAGCCGTACTTTGTCCCGCCCAGGGATGACTGGGTGGAGGACCTGAGCGGCTCAGTGACCCTTATTTCGTCGGCCGCCGCCGGTACCCCGTCCCTCGAGGCTGTCAAAAGAGGACGGGGTTGCGTGGCAGCACGGTTCGGGGAGTTTGTCGTGGTAGGGGTGTACTTCACCCCGAACCGAACTCTCGCCGAGTTCCACAACTCCCTTGCGGAGTTGAAAGTCGTCGTCGTCGGGTTCCGTTCCCTCCCCGTGCTCGTACTGGGGGACTTCAATGCCAAGAATGTGGCTTGGGGTTCCCGGCATACGGACACACGGGGCAGGATGGTGGAGGACTGGGCTCTGGAGACAGGCCTGGTCGTCCTAAACCGGGGTTCCGTCCCCACGTGTGTGCGGATGCGGGGTGAATCAGTGGTGGACATCTCGTTCGCCAGCCCCGCTCTGTCGCCAGGTGTCATTGACTGGCGCGTCATGGAGGGGGTGGAGACGTATTCCGATCACCGGTATATCCGGTTCGACGTCTCCGCCCAGACCTCGAGCGCGCCGGTCCGACAGGCCCCGGGTGGTCCGCGTTGGGCGCTGAAGCAGCTGGACCGGGAGCTTCTCCTGGAAGCCTCGATCGTGCAGGCCTGGGTGTCATCACCGGACAGGCCTGCCGACATCAACGACGAGGCGAAGTGGTTCCGGGAGGCCATGTCCAATATTTGTGACGTGGCAATGCCCCGGGTCCAGCCAGGACGTGCTTCGCGCCAGGTGAGCTGGTGGTCGCAGGAGCTGACAGCGCTGCGCCATGCGTGCGTTGCTGCGCGACGCCAGTACACCAGGCACCGCAGGCTCCGTATCCGCCCTCCGGATACGGAAGCCATTCAGGCGGAGCTGTACGAGGGGTACAGAGCGGTGAAGACCGCCCTCCAGGAGGAGATCCTGCGGGCCAGGGCACTGGCCCGGGAGGAGACGCTGGAGACTCTGAACAGAGACCCGTGGGGACGCCCATACAAAATGGTGCGGGAGAAACTCCGCCCATGGGCTCCCCCGCTGACGCAGAGTCTCCGGCCTCAGCTTGTGGAGGACGTGGTGAGCGCTCTGTTCCCTTCGAGAGGGGAACATACCTCCCCGCTCATGGCTCCGCCTACTGCGGTGCTCGATGCGGACCACACCGCCGACGGCGACGATGCTCCGGAGGTGACCGAGGTAGAAATGAGAGTGGCGGTACGAAGGCTGAATGCCAAGAATACCGCCCCAGGACCCGACGGCCTTCCTGGGAAGGCCTGGGTCCTGGCCATGGAGGCTCTCGGGCCTCGACTAAGAGGTCTTCTATGCGCATGCATGGAGAGGGGCCAGTTCCCACTTCGTTGGAAGACGGGGAAACTGGTCCTCATTAAGAAGCCGGGGCGCCCTGCGGACTCTCCGACCGCTTATCGGCCCATCGTGCTGCTCGACGAGGTGGGCAAGCTCTTTGAAAGAGTCATTGCAAACCGCCTCGTCGGGCGGCTGGTGCGGGTGGGGCCGGATTTGGCGGAGAGCCAGTTTGGTTTCCGCAGAGGGCACTCTACGGTGGACGCCATCATGCGTGTACGGGCCCTCACGACGGGGGATGCTGTGGCCCGGGGCGGGGTCGTCTTGGCGGTGTCACTAGACATCGCCAACGCCTTCAACACCCTGCCCTGGAGTTGCATAAGGGAGGCACTCCGTTACCACCGGATGCCGACCTACCTCTGTCGTGTGGTCGAGGCCTATTTGACGGACAGGGCCGTCATCTACCCCGGTCACCAGGGAATGTGGAACCGGCGAGAGATGTCGTGCGATGACTGGGTGCTGCGCGCCGACCTCCCTAGCGACGTCAGCGTAGTTTGCTACGCTGACGACACGCTGGTCCTGGCGCAGGGGAGGTCGCACCAGGCGGCGGCCGATCTAGCGACACGCTGGGTTGCGACAATCATCGATAGAATCCGGCAGTTGGGACTCGAGGTGGCCTTGCACAAGTCCGAGGTCATGTGTTTTCATGGCCCTCGGAACGCGCCACCGTCGGGTTCCCAAATTACGGTAGGAGGGGTTCACATCGGCGTCGAGTCGACGATGAAGTACCTGGGACTCGTCCTCGACAGCCGGTGGAACTTCGTGGAGCATTTCCGACGTTTGGCTCCAAAGCTGGACCGGGCTGGGGCCGCCTTGAGGCGGCTCCTGCCCAATCTAGGGGGTCCAAACGCCTCCTGCCGGAGGCTATTTGCGGGGGTCGTGCGGTCCATGGCCCTTTACGGGGCACCGGTGTGGGCGCGTTCCCTTAGGCTGCGGCCAGCACGCCGGTTGAACGCGTCCCAAAGGGTCATGGCCATTCGGCTGGCCCGGGGATACCGCACGGTCTCCCGTGAGGTGGCGAGCCTCCTTGCCGGATTACCGCCATGGGATCTGGAGGCGAAGGTCCTCGCGCACATCTGGGAGTGGCGCGAGGAGGTGAAGCGCCGGGGTGTAACTCCGCTGCCGCGAGAAATCGCGGCACAGCGGACAGAGCTCCGGCAAGATCTCATGGCGGCATGGAGAGTGCGATTGTCGCAACCCAGTGCTGGGCACGCCACAATTGCGGCGATAAGTCCCCTCTTTGAGGAGTGGCTAGAGAGGCGCCACGGCGTCCTCACCTTCCGCCTGACACAGGTCCTCACCGGACATGGCAGCTTCGGGAGGTACCTGTGTAGGATTAGGCGGGAGGAAACGCCCGGGTGTCACCACTGTGTGGATCGCCCGGAGGACACGGTGGAGCATACGGTTGAGGTGTGCCCTGCTTGGGCGGAGCACCGCCGTGTCCTCGCGGAGGCGATTGGCGGCAGTGACCTCTCGCGTCCGGCCCTGGTTCAGGCCATGGTACGGAGCGAGAGGGCATGGGAAGCCGTCACCTCCTTCTGCGAAGCAGTAATGCTCGCGAAGGAGGAGGCGGAACGCGTGAGGGAAAGGCAAAGTTTGCGCCCTCACGCCCCTAACCGCCGCCGTTGGAGACGCCCTGGGCGTCGGGAATCCCAGGCGGATTTCCGGCCACCATAGGCGCGGGCTTGCGGACGGCGAGCAACGGGCAGCTCGCCGTCCGATAAGGACCAGGCCCGGGTCGATGGCGCGTCGTGTTCCACGCGCGCCTCAAAGAGATGTCAGCAAAATTGACGGGGTCCAATAGGACCGATGCCTGCCAGGGTTGCGGGAAAGTCCGAAAGGGATACCGGGACCTTGGCAACAGGCAAATGAAGGAACACGGGTGGGTTTTAGTCAGTAAAAGTCTGACACGCCCTTCCGCTCCGCCCAGAGCGGGAGAAGTCATTGGATGATTTCCCACCCTCAAAAAAAAAAAAAAAAGGGGATAATTATTCCTATAAAAGGAGCTACGTAATTTATATTATTTTACTAATATCTTGTGGCACCCGCCCTGACAGCTCGCAGGGCCCCCGTCCTTTGTTTTTACCTATTTTTAATCTAAATCTAACGTTTGTCTCCTAAACCAGCCTTTAACTTGAAAGCGCTAAGGTTTTATTCTAATCCATGCAGAGTAAAGCCTCTACAGTACCATAGTTATTGTCTCCAAGTGAATATGTTACTGTAACAATTCTTTCTTCTTCATTTCTCAACGGCATATGAAGCCAAGCCCATAGGCGGCATAAAAACTCTGTTAAGTACGAGGATTGTCCTCCAGGTCAGTCACTAACCACACGAAAAAGAAAGATGACTGTAACAATAATAAATTGGTAATCGAGTTCATTACTTATCGAACGAGTTTAAATCGGAAGCGTATGATAATTCCTTAGGCCACAAAACATTATTTATCTTGTAATGCATAGACCACAATATTATAAATTGATGCAGTTCGATGTGGGGGCTTCACTTTTTACCAACTTCAAAAAAGGAGGAGGTACTATGTTCGGGATGATTGTTTTTTTTTTTTTTTTTTTTTTTTTTTTTTTTATGTATGTTCACCGTTTACTCCGCCGTTTGTGAACCGATTTAAAAAATTCTTTTTTTGTTCAAAAGCTTATACTTCTGAGGTGGTCCCATTGTCACCAAGTCAGGATCTGATGATGGGATCCTAGAGAAATCGAGGGGAACTTTCAAAAATCGTAAGGGCAACTAGTGCATTCCTTAATTTATTCATTAAGTATTTTACAGCACTACAATTTTATGAAGGCCTGGAGTCGATCTGATGATGGAGCCGAAAGACAGTCAAGGGAACTCCTCAATGGTTTACAGCAGATACCTCGTGTTTGGGCTTGATTAATTTGTATTGATAAAAACTTTACACTTTGATGGGTTGTGACTGTCGTTAGGGGTCTGATGATGAAGACGAAAGACAGTCGAGGGAACTCCTCAGTGGTTTACAGCAGATATCTTGTGTTTGGGCTTGATTAATTTGTATTGATAAGAACCTTACACTTGGATGGGTTGTGACTGTCGTTAAGGGTCTGATGATGAAGACGAAGGACGATTAACGGAACTCCTCAACGGTTCACAGTAATTACCTTGTGTTTGGACTTAATTCATTTATATTGATAAGAACTTTGCAACCATATAGGTTGTAAGTGACATTACAGATCTGATTATGGTCACCTTATAATATGATGATGAGGGGAACTATACAGTGTAAGCAAATGTTTTAAGTGTTCACCCTTATATTCTTGAGAAGGCACGGGAGTCTCATTAGCCAGCCGGTTTCGTATAACATCTAAACGATACTTGCGCTGTTCAGACGACTCGCCACTTAATCGTTTTTGAATAAGATTGAGTCGGCAGATCTTATCATTTGGCGACTCCTGTGACAAATGAGAATGCATGTAATTTCTCATCTGAGATAACCTAGCATGACAAGCTAACGATGATTCTTGGGAACCGGACATAGCACTCCGTTTGCGATTCTTAGATAGGCGTTCTTTTTCAGCAGTATTAGTCTCTTTAATTCTGTTTTTCTTCATGCGGGTGGCTCCTTTAGTTGGTCTACCCATGATTACAAAAATCAAATTACACAAAAAATGGAAAAATAATAAAACTTTAAAAAAAAAATTGACCGACTTCAAAAAAAACAAAACAAAAAAGGACTACTGTACTAAAAACCAAAAGACAAAAGTACTTCTTTAATAATAAGAGAAAAATAAAAAAATAACTTTAATTTCGGAAGTCGGTGGCCAAAAACTAAAATTAAAAGCAAAGACACCGACTTCCGAAATTAAAGTTATTTTTTTATTTTTCTCTTATTATTAAAGAAGTACTTTTGTCTTTTGGTTTTTAGTACAGTAGTCCTTTTTTGTTTTGTTTTTTTTGAAGTCGGTCAATTTTTTTTTTAAAGTTTTTTATCGATAATTAATACCTTAACTGCTGGAATGTTATACTTAACTATTTAATACAGGTCGGTGTGCAAATAGATGTTGAGTACAATTTTCGGTAATAAAAATAATAACATGTTTTTTGTCTATTGGAAATTTTACCGTGTTGTACAATGTACATGTGGCGCGGGCGGCCGTTGTCGTCTAGCGTGTGTGTACACACGGCTACACATCAAGCTATACATTTCCAGTTTATGATGATCTCGTATCTTATAGGATTCCCGTACGATGCGAGGTCAGCTTTGACTGGAAATGTATAGCTTGATGTGTAGCCGTGTGTACAAGTCATAACATATGACCTCTGTAGAAAATTTGCTAATTTATAATGAAATTGGGGTAATTTAGGTAAACCTGAATTTTAAATAGTAATAACAGTATAATTATTACATTTTTTTTATTTATTTAACATTTTTTAATAATGTTATTGCGGTACCTTTGGCCCCCCTTTCGGATCGGACAGGGTTTTTGTTACATGCTGTATATCCTGAGGGCCTAGACAGGGGGAAACGCTTTCAAAGCGTTTCGTATTTCTGCAATGCATTTTTCAATGATTGACATAAGCTTTTCAGTACCTTATGTAAGTCCCATACATTTTTGACTTTTCCATCAACGCTGTTAGAATAGTCACTTTGACTGGGCCCTCAAGATTGCTCACGATATTTTCCTTTACTGTTAGTCAGTGGGAAAATTCAAGTCAGTTCGATGTTCAAATGACTAATTTATTAATTTCATTATAGAACACCTGCAATTTTTCTCTAAAATCAATCAATTTATTATGATATTATGACGTATTATCAATTTACCACGCTTCTAATCTCGCGAAAATCTAAGAAGCCCGATTGGACACCTATCAAAATACTTTGTGAAATGATGGGGAAAAAACCGGTTGCTTAAAAACCGATTCTCGAGACGTATCGATTTATCATACTTAAGAGTTTGTTATCGATAATTTGTCTACATTGATTAAAACTGATTCTCGAGGCATTTCGTTTTATTATACGTCATTTTCTTCATTATCAGCCTACAGCAGTCCACTACTGGACCTCTCCAATTGCTCGGCATTCAGCTCGATTCCCGGCAACTCTCATCCTGCTGCTACCAGACACCCTGGCAAGATCGTCGCTCCTCTTTCACATGATAAAACCAAAATCACGTAATGTGTAATCATAGTCCGGAATTAGGAAGCCAAGCGAATATAATACAAAGAGTCCAAAAGTAATAGCCGAGTCAGAAAATATAACAATAACCTGTAACCATTTCCATTAAATCTCAATGTATTTTACTGTGTGTACATAAATAATAAAATAATAGGATATTATTAGGATTATTGCCTGTAATGATAGTTGTGTTTGTGATAAATAAATAAATAAATAAAATAAATTAATTAATTAAATATCAAAATAAAGCTAAAAATATATGTGGTCAGATTTTGTTTTTATACGTTTAAACATTTAATAATACAGTAATTATACGGTTTTCTCTTTTCTAAATGTAATGTTTGAAAAAGTATGGATTTTTCAGAACGTCGATTTTATTCGGCCAAAAAACGAGTTGAAAGGGTCACAACACTACAGCAACGAACCCAAAGACATTGTAATAATGTCCTGTGAAGTCCTGACAGAATATTAATCAACGATTAATTCGTGTTTTTGAGTGTATTTTTCCAATATAAAGTAAAACTTGGTGCTTCCGAATGATACTCATTGATAAAGTGTACGGATCACATAGTAATTAATAAGGGTTATGAATTCAATTTTTCCATCTCTTACGTAGACGTTCATACAAAGTTATCGCGGCATGTATAATAGAAACGTAAAATCGGGCTTCTTAGATTGTCGCAAGTTAATCATAATATCTTTCATTTATTATAGTGTATGGATAACCTAATAACTATTAGGATTATGAATTTGATTTTTCCATATTTTACGTAGACGTTCATACAAAGTTATCGCGGCATGTATAATATAATATTTTTATTCAACGACTAGCTGACCCGACAGACGTTTCAATAGTTCATACAAAAAAAAACCATAGAAAAAGGGACGTTATATCCCACGGTATTTCAGTACTCTTCTATACTATATACTACGTAATATAATAATATCATAAAGAGGAAAGATTTTTTTGTTTGTTTGTACCGAACATGCTCCGAAAGTATTGGACCGATTTTAATCATTTTTCACCAATAGAAAGCTAACTTATCAGGAAGTAACATAGGCTAAAACTTATTTTAAAAAAAATGAGAGATCCTAAAGAAAATCGCAATAATGTAACACAAAGTCAAATTAAGAAAAAAAAAGCAAAATGTTGCCTATAAAATTCATTATTTGGTGTGTGCTGAGAAAACTATTGATAATACATAAAAGTTATGTACTACATGATTAAAGTACTCATTATTACCTACAAAAAAGTCCGCGAGGGAATATATCTAACTAGTCACATAGTCAATACAACAATAAACAACAATACAATAACAACAAACAATAACAACAATAGCAGCTTTTGTGTTCTAACATTTTAATTAGATCGCCGGTAGTAACAAAAGGTTGTTACATTAGCATGGTAGTATTAATTCTTATTCAAATCAATAGTTTTATCAGCAAGGGTATTTATGTAGCAGTAAAATACTTTTAAATTCATTCTAATCGGACATTTAATTTCGAAGTTATCACGAGTATAAAAATACGCGAAACGTTCGACGCCGTCGTCGTGACATTCCCTACTCCAGAGAGGATGTTGGATTTATTCCATTCTAACACCAAAAACTAATATCACTGGTATTTGTTTCAACTCATATTTATTTTCTATTCCGAATGGATACCATTGTTTAAACTAATACCAAAACAAGTTCAAAGATATAAGGTACAGTCAGTAAAAATGCTTTGTATGAAATTTAGACAGACAAATTAAAAAATCGGAGTCCCACGTGTCAGGGTAAATCGAACAGATTACGTGTGACTCCGGATTTTGAATTTGTTTGTCTGTGATGTTTATACCTTTTCAGTAGCCTTTTTTTATCGTAGTTGGGCTTTAGTTTTTATAACTTAAAGTATTTAGTGGTTAAAATAGATTTATTTATATATACATACATATTTGAAATGTGGTAATTAAGCCCTTTCATTTGATACCCAACATGGAACCATTTTTTTTCATGTCTTTGTGTGCTCTTAACGGCGCCATAATCAATTTAATGTGACGTCTCATAGCCAGCGGACAATCAAGACGCTTTCAACGATACCTCATTTGTGATATTATAATGAGCATTTTAGAAGTTATGAAGGAACAGATGAACATACATACATACCGGTCAGAATCATAACCCTCCTTTTTGTTTCGCAGTAGTCGGACAACGCCGCGCCGCGCCGGCGCGCGGCGGTGCCGCGGTCCGCATGTTTGTGTATACGACTGAATATCGCCCATGTGCCGCACCGGAGCCGCGTCGCGCCGCCCACTGCGTAGATTAGAATTTTTTGTTCTGAAATGTTCTGATTTTTTTTTTCATTTTGCGATCCCGCGCGCCGGTGCGACTCCGATGCGGCTCCAGCGTCATGTACGAGAAGCCTTTCAGTTGAAAGTTGTATAAAAACTTTAATGATTACATCGATATTTCTTTACCGTTGTGAATTTCTAACGCAAGCCGTTCAAACATGTTAACTTATTGATTACAAAAACTTTAATCGTTCGCCGCAAACTGTTAACAAAGCGTGCTGATAAGCGGTGAAATCGAGAAATAACGGACTATGCGGAATGCAAGAAAGAAACACCACACGTCATCAACACGAAACAGGCAATATTTATTGTTACCTGTGTGTAATAAATAACTTTTTAAACACAATATATATGTGTGCGATGTCAACGACCTGACTACCCAGCGCGCACGCACAACATCTATATCTATACACTAGCTGTGCCCCGCGGTTTCACCCGCGTAGGTGTCGATCTCGTGGGAATATAGGGATAAAACGTATCCTATGCCCTATTCCAGGTCATGGTCTACCCGTGTGCCCCTCCACTCCTCTCTAAAGTAGGGAACGCCGCGGTGGCGCGGCGCCACCGCTGCACCGCCGCCGTCGAACGATTCGCGTATTGTTAAAACTATTTATTTGAATAAGAATAAATTCTTCAAGGACTTTCTAATTAAACTACAATAGTTTTTGGACCGCGCGCGGCCCGGCCGCGGTCATATTTATGTTGATAAAACTCCTTCGCAAATAATGCATTAATTTCGAATAAACTTGATTACCATAAAAAAAGGTTATAGTGAGTCAATCTTAAAAGATAGACATAATTATTGTTGGAGTATAGCAAAAACAAATCGATCCTACATCAACACTTGCACTATACTTGTTCTCTTTCTAACTCATAAATATTATTTATATTGTCCGAGCCCGCCCTTACCACTTGACTGAAATCCTTACTTTCTCATAGAGACTGTACTATACTTTGAGCCTTGTGTGGGATCACACGTCTCTCATAATACTAGTAAAGCACACCTTCCAATCTATAAAGAAAAGGATAATAAACGTATTAATGAAATCCTTAAATCAGTGTTTCCTTTGGTGTCCAACCATTAACCCTAACAGGTTATAGGCCCAGAGCGCTAAGCCAAAGAGTAAATAATATAAAGTGAATTTAAATGACACTGAAATAATAAAAACTTTCTGTGAAATAACCAGTATAAATAAAAAGTTATTTTAGTGAGAGTGCTTGAAAATGGATTCAAGATCTAGAAGGAACATCAGACAATTTGATGGAGATAAGTATAGTGTGTGGAAATTTCGAAACCGCAATCTATTAAGTGAACTGGAAATACTGAACGTTATCGACGATTAAGCTCGTAGAAAGAAGTGCTGAGTGGCTTAAGAACCATGCATGAGCTGAAACTGATAATCGAGTTAATGTCAGACTCATTACGTACTTCAAACTGAAACTTCAAATGTTTCAAGAAAGCACTATCAACAAAAACAGAAGTCAATAAAATCGTTCAGGAACAATTTTATAACCAAGATAAAAATGTTATTACTGTGGCAAGAAGGGACATTTGAAAAAGCATTGTTTTTCTTACAAAAGACCTATTGGAAACAAAACAACCAACAATAAAACGGTTCAGTTGCGTGAGCTCGAAACCTCATAATGGAAATACTTCTGGATTTGCTTTTATGACAGACAGTGATACAAACGACAGTAATGATGGCAAAACATTACATACTTTTGGTTTGGATACTGGAGCATCAGATCATTAGATAAATCGAGAAGATTTGGCGCTAAACTTCACTGAAGCTAGAAAAATCAATAAACATTCCTGTAGCAAAAATGGCACGTTTATACAAGTGACGAAGAAAGAAAATCTCCCGGTTACTAGTGAGATGGGCGTACCAGGCACACTACAGGATGTACTTTCCTGTTCCTTTATCCTAGGGGATATAGGAGTAGGTTGTAAGACCTACTGTTGGTAAGGAAAGTGAAGCAACCAGGAACGACGCTCGTTTTTGATAAAAACGGTCGTGTTGTTGTGCACAATGATGGTAAGCCGGTAATAAAGGTGAGTCTTTGAACAATCTTATCGGCGTTAACTTTGTGCTTTTTAAACATGCTTTAAATAGCGAATGCTCATTAAATAGAGTCGTAATTTATACTTATGAATTGTGGCATCAAAGGTTGCCATATTGGCAAATCAAAATTTATGGAAATAGAAAGAGACTATTTTCTGATATTGATAAAATTGATAATTTTATGCATAACGATAAATTGTGTTATGCTTGTATTTATGTAAAACAAGCATGTTTGCCATTTAACAAATCGAAAACAAAAGATTTGAAACGAACTCTATTTAAAGTGCACACAGATGTGGTCCTAAGTTTTTCGTCTGATGGCAAACATTATTTTGTGATGTAAGTGGATGAATACACTTATTATTGTGTGACCTACTTGTTGGCTCGTAAATCAGATGTTTTGTTACGTTTCGGGATTATGTCGCAAAAAGCGAAGCTCGTTTTTGTCTGAGAATTGTTAACTTATATTGTGATAATGGAGGGGAATTTGTGTCCAATGAAATGAAAGAGTTCTGTGCGCAGAGAGGTATTAGCTACCACTTAACAGTGCCACATACTCCGGCTTTGAAAGGTATTGCCGACCGTATGACAAGAACAATAACAGAACGGAGTCGTACAATGGTACATGGATCTAAACTAGATCAATCGTTCTGGGGTGAGGCTGTGTTAATTGCTACTTATTTAATAAATATCAGTACCACAAAAGCACTGAGGTTAAACGAACGGAGTCAAAACCGGGCAACACACCTGATGAGTTATGTTATGGCATAATACTAAGCCACAACTGAAGTATTTAAAAGGTTTTGGTTCTATTTTTTTGTAAATGTAGTAAAACGATATTTGACAAAAATCGTCAAATGGAATTTTCGTTGGTTATGAACCAAATGGTTTATAATGTATGAGTTGTGGTTGATGATAAGTTTGTGAGAGTCAGAGATGTGGTAATGGATAAGATTAAATTCTTATCAAATTGGCCAGTGAAACCTGAGCCGGAATGGATTATGGCTAGAAATAGTAATAACTCTGTTGAGTCTCTGACTATGTTCACCCTTTTGATAAGAGGTGAGAATCTGATGAATCAATCAGATTGTATGAATATACAAACGGATAATAATGGTAGATGAAAAGTTTGTTGGAGTCAGAGATGTGGTAATGGACGAGATTAAATTCTTATCAAACAGGCCAGTGAAACCTGCGCCGGAACGGATTATGGCTAGACGTAGCAATAACTCTGTTGACAACTCTGACTTAGTAGACCCTTTTAAAAAGAGGTGTGAATCTGATAAGAATAAATCAGATTGTATCAGTAAACAAACGGAAGTAATACCTGTTAATAAATCTGTACATGATACAGCGCTTGAACTGGTCTTCATATCACAATGGAATAACCATTGTGTTAATTTTATTTCAAGACAATGAAACATCAAATAATTTGAGACGTAGAGGACTAGTAGTAGTAGACGAATAGTAGGATTCAAAACATGCCTACAGTTTCTTATAAAGAGAATGATGAGGATAGTATTTCTGATAACTACTTGTTGTGTGCTTAATCTTTAATATTTGAAATTCCTCAATCATGATATAGAAATTAAATCCAGGGATGATAGGCATCTATGGTAAAATGCTATCAAAGAGGAAATTAATTCCCTTATTGAAAATGATATACCAAAACCAGAGAATAGAAATGTTGCCGATTGTAAGAAGGGTATTTACAGTTAAAAATGATGAGTTTCGAAAACCCTTGAAGTATAAAGCGAGATTAGTGGCTCGTGGTTTTAGTCAGAAATATCTAATTGATTATAATGAAACGGTTGCACCTGTTGCAAGGATCGCAAGTTTTAGGCTAATATTAGCTTTAGCGAATCAATTTAATTTGTTTGTTCACCATATGGATGTAAAAACAGCATTTTTGAATGGGAAACTGAACGAGGAAATCTATATGAAAATTCCCGAGGGTATCCCGGTTGAAAGTAATATGGTTGGCAAATTAAATAAGTCATTACATGGATTAAAACAGTCTGCACGCTGTTGGTTCCAAATGTTTGAGCAAGCTTTGTCAAAAGGGGGTTTTCAATACTCATCGGCAGACCGGTGCATTTACATTTATAATGCAGGTCATGTTTTAAAGAATATTTATGTTTTACTTTATGTTGACGATCTTGTGATTTCAACCGCAGATATAAATACTATGAATGGTTTTAAAACATACATAATGAACACGTTTAAGATGGTAGACTTAAAAGAGATCAAATGTTTTCTGGGAATCAAAATAACCAAGTCTAAAAATAAAGTTACTTTGGATCAGGAAATGTATATAAAAACAATTCTTGAGAAGTTCAATATGAGTGACTGTAATTCTGTCACTACACCCCTTGAAAGTGAACTAGATTACGAAGAATTAAATTCGTGTGAAATAACAAGTGCCCCTTGTAGAAATCTTATTGGGTGTTTCATGCGTATCACGCTATGCACTCGACATGACCCAAATTTTTCGTTAACATCTTAAGTCGATATGCAAGCAAAAACAACCATTCATTATGGTCACACTTAAAAAGGATCTTGCGTTATTTAAAGGGAACTATAAATCTCAAGTTAACTTTTACACGAAACGATTACAAAAATATTCTAAGTGGCTTGTTGATTCTGACTGTGGTAGTAATGTATTAGATAGAAAAAGTACTACGGGTTATTTGTTTAAATTATTTGATCAATGCACAATATGCTGGCAAACAAAGAGGCAGCAAACAGTGGTAACTTCATCCACTGAAGCAGAGTATATGGCTCTATATGAAGCAGTAAAAGAAACTCTGTGGTTAAAGTCATTAGTAACAAGTATTGGCATTGCAATTCCAGATTCTATTTGTATTTATGAGGATAATAATGGATGTATAAGCATCGCGAACAATCCTACTAGTCACAAAAGATCTAAACACATTGATATTAAGTATCATTTTTCTAGGGAACAGGTTGAGAAAAATGTGATTAAAATGGTTTATGTTTCTACAGATAACCAGCTGGCTGATATCCTGACGAAATCATTACCCGCAGTGCGTTTCACCGTAATGAGAATGAGACTCGGGGTGACGTTGTAATCATGTACAACGTGGATAAATAAATGTTAAGGATATGTTAATTATAAGAGCTTGGTTTATAATAAGTAGATGAATAACATTAAGAGTATCCAGTTATAATGGATGAATTGATTGATAATGGTCTGATTAGGTTTTTCTGGGTTTCCCTAATCCTGCGCAACGAATGTTGGACCATGATGATTGTTTTCCCAGAGAGAGAGAGAGAAAGGAAGGTGTGTGTGATTTTGTAATTGTATACAGATGTTTGATAAAGGTCGGTAAAGGTAAAGGAATCGTAATTAAAAGGAAAGGGATTTATTTTTGAGGGGGCGTGTTGGAGTATAGCAAAAACAAATCGATCCTACATCAACACTTGCACTATACTCGTTCTCTTTCTAACTCATAAATATTATTTATATTGTCCGAGCCCGCCCTTACCACTTGACTGAAATCCTTACTTTCTCATAGAGACTGTACTATACTTTGAGCCTTGTGTGGGATCACACGTCTCTCATAATACTAGTAAAGCACACCTTCCAATCTATAAAGAAAAGGATAATAAACGTATTATTGAAATCCTTAAATCAGTGTTTCCTTTGGTGTCCAACCATTAACCCTAACAATTATGCTGTCGCGGACTTTTTTTTAGAACTTTTAAAGAGGAAAAATTCCATCATACATGACATTTACGTAACTTAAACCGTTTACGCAGCGCACGCAACGGAAGCTCTCAAAAAGGAATAATTTTTCCCGTGTATGCAACATTTTTCATTTATGCTCCGGTCCTATTGGTTGTAGCGTAATATTATATAGCCTATAACCTTCCACTATCACTATCACTGTTCGCACTATACAATTGCAGCCAAGGACAATCCCCGGTTGGAGTAGGACTATTGCAGGATAGGGAAACAAAGATATTGGATTATGAGTTTAGGTGGCTAAAGTGGACTGGTAACCTGGAACTATGGAAGGACCATGGCCCCTGCCTGATCAATGTTTTATATATACACGGATAAAATGGCAGGGGGTGACTTGCACACTCAATACTGGGCCCCCGAAAACAGTCGTTAGCATATAGTGACGTAGCGACAAGGGGGCAACACTTCCTGAGGTGCTTGGGGAGTGGAAAGGTATTCCACAGCTTTCAGAATAATCCCAGAGCCCGGAAGATGGTCAAGATCCCTACGAGCACTTACTGGAATACTTCCTTCCTCCGAGCACGTTTGCTCTTGCAAGTCTCCACTCAAGCCGGCCAATGAAGGCAAGAATGAGGTGGGAGCTCTGTTCCTCGTCAATCTTCACTCCAGCCGGCTAATAAAGATAAGCCAGAGGTAAGGCACAAGACTTCTCCCGGGAGGTATTGGTCCGTGGGGTCGCTACTGCCCAACAGCTCGCCACATGCTGCCCTGCGGGTTTTTGTGTCTCTCTTGGTCTGGCTCCTCACCCCAGACCAGTCCCGGCAAAGTAAACTCTACCGGCACAGACCTAGAGTTCGGAGCGCGCAAGCCCCACCACAACGTCAACGTAGAGATACGGCGGTGGGGTTATTATTATTATTATTAATTATTAAATTAACAATTATAATTTAAATGTAGGTATGTTCGTCTTGTTCTGCTAAATCAGGCAACAGATTTTGATGAGTTAGATCGTTTAGAGAATTTGTTCCGGAAGGTTTATGTGTATAACACGTTAATATTAAAGTTTCATATAACTAAAAAATCTCGATTTTTTGTCAAGTCCAAAAAACCGTACGAGGCAGGAGCGGGTAGCACCGAACAATCAGGAAACGAAAACAGTGCGGTATCGTTTCAGTATCATACCGAAACGATACCTTATCGACCAGTGAGGAAAGGGCTTAAGGGTCGGGGAAGGAATTTACATAAATAATCGTGATATTGCCGAATTTTTCGTTATTTAGTAAGTATGAATGCCAGTTGATTTTTTGACATGGTCTCATTTATACCCTACAGTTATGGCACAACATATACTATTGTAATGGGATATCAAAAGGAACACGTTGTGTACAACTTTTTTCTTAATGCCAGTCGTCGGATTTCTATCAGTTACCCTTTGCACTCGGTGCAGTTAGTGCAGACCAGACGCTCACAATTGACTTGCAAGTATATAGAGTTGTTAATAATCTTTTAACTTTAATGTAATTTATTTTAAAAATGGAAGGAAATAGTTTAAGTAAAATAGTTTTACAGCACTATATAGTTCACTCGGAAATCAAAAGAAAACAACAATAAAGTACTTAGTTCTGATTTCAAATTATTATACACGGTAAATCTACTATTTGATCGACATGGAAATTATCATTTGAATTCGGAAATGCGATGATTCCCGAGGGACATTAAGAAAATAGTTGAACTGTTTATCAATGTCTTTTGTTGCCAGGACATAACAATTATTGGCTTTTCTCTACACAACCAGCGTCATACTGAACTGCATAAAGTCGCCTACTCCATACTCAGATCCCCAACACTCCCCACGCTAGTGACAATCGCAAACATTTGATGTCTGAAGAAAGAAAGAAAATACGTCTATTTGCGGCAAACATGACGCTAAGAAAGGACAAATGCACGAAAATAACAAAAAATTATAATTAAAAAAATGGAAAATATGCGTCCCATCCACGCAAAACGGCCATCCCTCGTTTAAGACAGGGGCAAGTAGTATAAAGCTACTGTAACAGACAGGTATTTCAAACCGCTCCCGCCACAATCCAGCTTCTAGATGATTCTAGAAGCTTCAACACGCATGCTCAGGCACGCTTCAGCGTGCATGACACATGTTGGTTGACATCCGTCAAGTGCTCCGCAGCTGTGAGAATTTAAAAGAAATATATCTTCGACCCAAAACCCTGTGTTTATATATTATATCTGATGTGTATATGTTAAACTACATAAATAAATATGGACATTTATTAAACTATAAACTACGGCGTTAAAGGTGCCACACGCCTATTTTATGGTACTGCTGCACATAAATTATCGTAGGACCGCCTCACCTGACGAAGGACCGCGCCTAACAAACAATAATTGACCTTAGCCTTTTGTAATATGGCTAAATTTGAGATGGTACCTAGCAGCAAACTGTGCCTGAAAACGCAGAACTTTTGCAATCCATACATGGTATAGTTTCGAAGAACTAAGCGCACAAATGTACACTTGTACAGACATGAAAAGCGACTTTGTTTTTTACTACTTATTTATAATTATTATTGTGTATTCATATTCGAGCAGTTTTTTTTTTCACTTCCTTCTCTTTTCTATCGAGTTAAATTGAAAAAAACATTACGATTTAATATTTTTTTAATTTGAAAAGAATACTCCAATTCATCATCATCATCAACAAATCATAATGATTCATAGCAAAGCATAAGTACGATACGGCCGATATAACTTGGTAGGTCTGAACATAGGTTCTCTCACTCACACTCGCCTCATATCACCATTTGGTTCCTAGAAAACCCTTCTGCGCGAACTTTGGAACAGCCAAGTTATTATAAGAACTACCGTATTATAAATTCTATAAAATCTAAAGAACAACGATGCTTTACAAGTACTAAGTACAAGTAATTGAATGGCGATGAACTAAAGGCAAATTTCCAGTTCTGCATATATAAACACGACTATTTTATGTTTGTGCCATGATGTAGCTAAAATTTGTAAAGCAATTCATTATCTTAAAATTGAATTTACAAAAAGAAGAAAAGTTACAAAAAGAACAATGCTTAATGAGCCAATGAATGTCCATAGCAAGTAAAAATGTATGGTTCATTTTTTTATCTTGAAATTATTGTTTAATTTTTCTGTTGTTATAATTGGATTAATAAGTAACTCAAAGGTTAATAATCCGGTCACAGTCAACTTTGTCTCTTGATGACATTTCAAGATAGGTTGTAGCTACATTCGTTATCATAGATTTTTTGAAATAAAACAATGTGTTACAATTATTTTCATAAAGGTTACATTTAAATATGATTTAAGATCTGTTGATAAAATTGTAGATATAGCAATGACTATGTAAGAAGTATATAAAAGGTTCGTTGCATATTGTTCATACTAATTGCTTTTTGCCGAACATATTTATTTATGTTATAACGATGAAAAATAATATTAATTGCTCCATATTTTGCGACTGTAATGCGTAACAGTTTTAACATCAGAATGGCTTCAACAATTTTTTATAAAAAAGCTACATCCCTTTTTCAATTATTTTATATACAGTAACAGCTTATTTAGACCAAATATATATTATTTTAATGAACTGTGAAGTCTCCAACTCCATAAATTAATACTGCTGGTACTTTTTCGTCGTATTTGGATCAAGCCGTTTACCCCGCATTTTTATCTCCTTCGGGTAATGGAAATTCGTCACGATGTATTTCATACATACATACCTACATAAATTCATTTTTCCATTGGAGTTCGCCAGAATCTAAGGAACACCACCTGCTACGATGCTTACATAGGCGCTCCTATTACTTCGTCCAATTTTATAGGTACGTACCTAAGTTAAATAATATATTACAACATATTTATAATAGTATAACCTTATACCTACGGCTTCCAAAGGTCCGGGACCCCAGGGTACCGAGATAAGAGTTAGGAGGTTCCTCTCTCTGGGGCCCTGACCGCCGCCGGTAGTTTGCACCCCGATACCGGTGGACATCTATTTTTTATTCTAATTTATAAGTAAATAATGGAATAAAGAAATAAATAATAACGTTTATTCTAAAAAAAAATAGTATATTTTTTCTCAAAATATAATGCAGAAATAGTCATTTAAAATATCGTAGGTCGCAAAAAATTGCACCTACTGAGTATTTGGGATGTTGTTATGATTGTACTAACAATATTACCAATATTGTAAATTAAACCAAGTTTGCAATTTCGAAAGACCTGTAACTGTTTGCTGCAAAACCTCAAAATTTTCGGACTTTTTTCAGTTTTTGGCTTACTAAAAGGCATGTATAATTAGAAAAGAAAAAAGAAAATTAAATAAAAAAGATAAACATGGAGAATAAATATAGTTAAAATAAATTTTAAATAGTGCTGTTTGCGTCTATTTAAAATTTGTGAGTCGTACTTAGGTAAGTTTCTGATGTTGCATAATTTATACAGTACCTGGGCGACAGAGCTCTGCTCGGGTGAAAATAGAGAAAACGAATTTTCCCAGATATGAGACCTAGCTAGATCGATTTTTGCCGCCGTGAACCCCATATTATGTATATTGCAAGTTTTCGAAAACGTGATTACAAATATAAATTATACAAATATTGCTCATTTAATAGTAAGTATAGGATAGGATTTAGAAGAAAAACTTGTCTGACCGTTAGTGTACTCCACAAAATTGGTAAAGCTGCGAGGTTAGAAATCAATGACTATAATAGCCTCTTGACTGCTCATGCGGGCGACTCAGGCTCACGACACATATGTTGAATAGCACTGATACTAGATGGAAATACGAGTGGCCATTTTAGTTTTGACCAGTTATTGGATCTGTGCACACGCGGGTATTTTGATACCTTTTAAAACATTGCTGCATAAATAAAAACAATTATGAGTTCCTGTTCAATTAAATGATGTGGTAAATCCTCTAAAACATCCAGCTATAAAAAGATTGCATTATTTATCATCGATAAATAAAATAAATATTTTATTAAGAATAATTGCAGGGCTCAAGCTAAACTGGTTGTTTACGTAAAATGGCACAAAAATGTACACCGCGTTGATGTCTTTTTGAAAAGTCCCTTTCTCTCACTAGGGTATTGCAATAGGTCTGTCCCTTTCTATCTGCATTTATACTGTAGAGTGTTGGGAAACATCGTAATGTTTATCGACTTAGATAGACTTTATTTTGAAGTAACTTCAAAATAAAGTAATGGTAAAAAAGTAACATTAAGTATTTAATGTTTACATTTTAGATTTCAAAATGTTCCGTAACTAAAAGAAAAATGGATTAATGCAGTTAACAGGGAAAATTGGTTTTCAAATAAACATAGCGTTGTTTGTTTAAGGCATTTCACAGCAGATTAAAAATAAGTAATAGCAATGTCAATCCCTGTCGGATAGAACAATAAATTCTCTTAAGTGAAATTCAAATTTAAATAATTTATTGTTCAATTAGAATTGTAGACGTCGATTTTATCGATATAGATATTATTGTTGCAAAACCGACTTGTGCATCACTATGTTTGGAACTTTCGTCCTAACATTGTTGCATTGGCCAATCACAACCGCTGTAATTTCTTCGTCACCCGACCCGCAGTAGTGAGTCGTGTGCCTAGACGAAATCGGTCTATCAGCTCTCAAGTGGTTTAATTCTCTTTGTTAGAAATAGAGCAAACCTTCAAGATGGCACAACCTCAACAGGTTTAATAATGGCTGTAGGGGATGTTATGCAGTAAGTGATGACGGACTGGCAAAGAGCGAAGTATTGGGGGGAAGTATTAGTACCCTGGGTTCAGCCACGTGTCGGAGTCTTATATATCAATTTCTTGATCCACATCATTCACCCATGCACAGACGGTCTTAGTAAGATCTTTAGAGTTGAGTTTGATGTCTATGGTATTGCTTGAACATGTTCAAGTTTAGTACAGGAGCAATTAATGCAAGTACGTACTGAATTACAGATGATATCTTGACTTCAGTTTTTCTATCTCCTGATAATGATGCATGTTAGAAGGGATGATGATAATAATCTTCAGTATAAATGGAATTAAACTTCTTATCCATTCATTTTTGCCCATTGATTGAAATAGTATGTAAAATGGTGAACATAAAAGCGTAACATCACGCCGAGTTTTCACATCATAACTCGAATGGCTGGTCGATTGCAAATCTGGGATTTGAATTTCTTGTTTTTTTTTTTTTTTAAACTGAATTTGCTTGTTATATACAGTGTTCTTAAACAATATAAAATTGAATGCCACTGAAAGTTTCCACTGATAAAACTGAAAAAAAAATGAAAAAAGGTCGGTACAAAATACCTATTAAAAATAAATTAGGAAATAAATAGTTCACAACTAATATACTTAAACTAAAAGTAAATAGTTCACAACTAATATACTTAAACTAAAAATAAATAGTTCACAACTAATATACTTAAACTAAAAATAAATAGTTCACAACTAATATACTTAAACTAAAAATAAATAGTTCACAACTAATATACTTAAACTAAAAATAAATAGTTCACAACTAATATACTTAAACTAAAAGTAAATAGTTCACAACTAATATACTTACACTAAAAGTAAATAGTTCACAACTAATATACTTAAACTAAAAGTAAATAGTTCACAACTAATATACTTAAACTAAAAATAAATAGTTCACAACTAATATACTTAAACTAAAAATAAATAGTTCACAACTAATATACTTAAACTAAAAATAAATAGTTCACAACTAATATACTTAAACTAAAAATAAATAGTTCACAACTAATATACTTAAACTAAAAGTAAATAGTTCACAACTAATATACTTACACTAAAAGTAAATAGTTCACAACTAATATACTTAAACTAAAAGTAAATAAGTAGTTCACAACTAATATACTTAAACTAAAAATAAATAGTTCACAACTAATATACTTAAACTAAAAATAAATAGTTCACAACTAATATACTTAAACTAAAAATAAATAGTTCACAACTAACATACTTAAACTAAAAATAAACAGTTCACAATGGTGCCGATTCTCTTGTCACAAAACTCTCTAAAGTAGACTAAAAATCACTAAAATTTAGTTTATTCCTGTCAAACGACGATTTCCCATTCTGAAATAGACTATATTGACACAACATAACCATATTTTAGTTTGACAGCACTAAGATGGCACTGAGTTATTAATTTAGTGAAAATGCTATTCTGAATTGGACAATTTAACCTTAAATTTTGTCCTTTAACTAAAATCCTCTATCTAAATCTGACTATTTTTAATCGCGATTAAAAATGTGTGGAATAAAATTAAAGAAAGAAAGAAAAATGCGTTTATTGGCATTAAGCAGAAGAAAAACCTTAAAACTGTAAGTAATAACAAAAAAACAATGCTTTTAATGCCAAACGGGCCTCAGCTCAGCATAATGTCATATGACAGCACAAGGTTACCATTTGACGCTGATTTTCAGCTGCAACCCACGAGTGTCATACGCTCGAATAATAAACACATAAGGACATGCATGTGCCAGTTTAAAGGAATTAACACAATAAAAAAATTGATAACATAAAATATCTAGCTCATACAAAAACAAATAAAATTTTGTGACATACATGTGAGTGTAGTGTTAGATGTCATGAACTAAAATTTAAACCAACGCAATGCCTCGATTTCAGTTGCAAAACAGTACTGTATCTTCTTTTTATTTTCTTTTGCTTATATCTCGAAAATGGTGTCCTATCGCAATAATAGTGAAAATTTCGACCCCCTTTATGAAATCCATAAACACCTATTACTCAAAATGTTGTTTTTTTTTTTTTTTCCTTATTTTCTATACAGAAAGTGAAAAATTCCAAAAAAACAACGTCGAGGCTGTAGTACATGCGTGACACTGGCTCTAAAAAAAAATACCCGGGGTAGGAAAAACAAGTACCAATTGGAGGCGCGATTGTAAAATTCGATTTTAGATGTGTCAAAATAATTTTAAAATTTTAGATAATTTATTTGGCAGAATAGCTCTAAAACTCTCATAGCCTAAAGTAAGGATTTTTTTTTAGTTCCGTGTACAAGATAATCGGCATCAATAACTAATATACTTAAACTAAAAATAAATAGTTCACAATAACTAATATACTTAAAATTAAAATAAATACTTGATTGTAGGGTTTCTGTAAAAGATCGCTTATAGCGATAAGACCGCCCATTGTGTCACCCTATGTTAAATTTCCACGTTTATATCTGTATTTTTTATGGTGTACATAATAAAGAGTATTCTATTCTAATCTATAGTTCACAACAACGAATATACTTAAACTAAAATTAAATAGTTCACAATAACGAATATACTTAAACTAAAATTAAATAGTTCACAATAACTAATATACTTAAACTAAAAATAAATAGTATATAATAACTAATATACTTAAACTAAAAATAATTTCAATTATATAACATACATTCACGCCTGTATTCCCTGTAACCCCACCCTTCGGGGATGGGCAAAGGTGTACTTACCCATATTTATTACACCCACATTTCGCTAGTTATTTTTAAGTCCCATGTAATGGTAGGGGGCGAGCCTACTGCCATTAACCAGACACAAATCTCAATAAAACTTTGCCCGACTTGGGCAAAACTCAATAAAACTGTGCCCAACTCGGGAACCGAACCCAGGACCTCATGCTCGGCAGTAGCACTTGCGACCACTAGACCAACGAGGCAGTCAAAAATTGCGAACAGAAGGTGTTATTCTTCAAAAATATAATATTTATCATTATGTTTACGAGTGCTCTCAGTTGAATTAAAAAAAATGGCCTTAAAATTACCTGGCCTTAGGCACTATGACCCGGTCGCTGAAAGGTTAGAGTCGCTTTTCGTGTTTGTCTGTGTGTCCGCGTTGTTCTTCTAAACCACACAACAGATTTGGATGAGGTTTTCACCATCGTTTAGAGAATTTATTCCGGAAGGTTTATGTGTTTAATACGTTACTATAAAAGTTACTTATAACTAAGAAATTTCAATGTTTAGTCAAGCAATAAAAACCGTGCGAAGCAGGAGTGGGTCGCTAGTATTCTATAATTTACTACGGCTATCTGAACTTCTGTTATGCATGATTTGAGCTACAATGAAAACCTTTTAATTTTATTAGTTTTTCAACTTGCCAAGCAATTATGACTACTTCAATGTGACTGAAACCAAGAGAATATAAGTAATTGATCAATTAACGATCAATTAATATCTAGTATTGGGGATAAACACGCAGTTGCAATTTACGTCAAAAACTGAGCCAGATAGTCAGCGAGTTCACATTAATTCGGACAACAATTGTACATTAGATCAAGTTAAAAACGTCTATTAATTATTTATATCACTTATAATATCTGACTATCTGACAGAACGATTAATCATTTATTTGAGTGACGGCAGAAAACAGAGATATATACGATAACAGTAAGACCACTCGGAATCTAGCGGCAGGATTCACTGATTTACTGTCAGTGAGCACGCGATTTGAGAAACTGAGTAATTATTACGGTTCATTCTGTGCTCACCAAACTTTTTTTAACGATGGGTCCATAGCAATACATGTATAATTAAGTACAAAACATAACATCTCGCTGTATATTCCAAAAGGGTTTACATACAGTGGAGGCATACCGTTGATTCATTTTTATTTTCTGTTTTTCAATCTTTATTTTTTACTAGTTACGCCACGCAGTTTCTGCCGCATAAGTCTGGATCCCGTGGAAATTCGGGATAAAAGTATCCTATGTCCTTCTCCAGATCATGGTCTACCCATGTGCCAAGTCCATCCCCCCTGGGCCCATTTAAGAGGGTGGAAGAGGGCGTTATCCGCCCTCCGCCGTCGCCCGGTGCGCCTGCTGCGGGCCGGGTGAGTGGACGAGATCTCCTTCTCCCTTTCCGCAGCCTCCTTTTGTGAGACGACTGTTTCGCAGAAGGATACCACTGCGTCTCAAGACTCCTCGCCGCCGACCATCGACTCAAGACGGCCAGCAGCGAAAGGTCACTCACTGCCTACTTCTGAGATGAGGGCACGGCGCGACTCCTCCCAAGCGGCACACTCTGCCAGCGTATGCCGCGCCGTGTCCTCTCGGCAGTCGACGCAGTGGTGACACCGGGCGTCCGGCTCCCTGTTTATGCGACACAGGTACTTCCCGAAGCAACCATAGGCTAACCTAACCTAATTTAACAGTGTATTACCGATCTTGGAAAAAGTATCTAACCTACCAGACGTTTCGAATGACACTGGTTTCAAACTTGTTGGAGGATGGGGACGTCCTCCAACAGTCATAGGATACAATAATACAATGTCAAACAATAAATAGTACATTACTGTCGCGGCCTGCAACAAGGGCATTGATAGACGATCGTGAAATGGGCCGAGGCGAAGCCGGGAAACACATACTTGAGTTCATCTATGCCTGGTTGCGGCCAAGGTTTATATAGTACTTTTCTCAAATAATGCATGGAAGTGGAAATTTAAACTAACACCCAGTTGCACAAAGACAAAAATATCTGCCTCATTACGTAATGGATCATTACCGCTAATGATTTCATTAATTTCAGCAAAGAACCATTCATATTATTATGATCATTTATTCAACAACTACACCTCTTAATCAATGGCGTTTGTGAAACAGTCACTACAATTAAATCTAAACACTATTTGTTTAAAGAATTGTGGCGGATACTGTTTTTCTCGCGTTTGATATACTTACATACATTATCTTCATTCCTCTTATCATCAACAAAAACATCGCGTTTATCATGATTGACGTTGATCTCGCTTATCATAAATATCCGTATCAGTGCCGCTGATAATATCTAGGTCAGTGATTGTACATTATCACTAATAGTTTCTACTTATATTTTATGGTGCATTTACATTAGCCGAGTTACCAGATTCATTTTACAAAGACTTAATAATATAACCTTAACTATATATTACATTATCCTTACATATTATTAAACAATGTCCTCTGCCGCCTCTGTCTGTCGTCCTACGCGATAAACTCAAAAACTACGGCACCAACTTTCATGCTGTTTTCACCAATGGATAGAGTGATTCTCGAGTAAGGTTTTAGTATATGATAACCGACATCCACGCGGGCGAAGTCGTGGGCATCAGCTAGTATATAATATCATATCCTAACTATCGTAACTATTAATATTATAAATGCGAAAGTGAGTTTGTTTGTTTGTTCAGCATTCACACTAAAGCGGCTGAACGGATTTTGCTGAAATTTCGCACAGGGGTAGACCTTGACCTGGAGAAGGATAGCATAGGCTACTTTCATCTTGAATCGCAGACGAAGTCGCGAGCATTAGCTAGTATTTCTATAAAAATACTACAAAAAGGCAATCAAATTGGTGTTTCCAATTATAGCAGCTGCACGGGTCGACCGATTGGATGCCGTGGATGAGTGACCATCCATTACCCCCTCAGTGCCTCAGAAAGCACGTTAAGCCGTTGGTCCCGGCTGTCATTCCTAGAGCTTTGACAGTTGTTACGAAAATAATTACAATCTGAAAACTAGTGTTACCAAGGGGTATCGTGTTACCCAGTAACTGATGAGTTGTAGAGGTCAGATAGGCAGTCGTTCCATGTAAAATACTTACTTACTTATACTTTTTTTATGGTAATCAAATTTGTTCGAAATTAATGCATTATTTGCGAAGGAGTTTTATCAACATAATATTAATTCTTATTAAAATAAATGGTTTTAACATCAAGGGTATTTATGTAGCAGTAAAATACTTTTTAATTCATTCGAATCGGACATTTAATTTTGAAGTTATCATGAAATGCAGTACGCGAACCGTTCGACGCCGGGGCCGCGCCGCGCCACCGCGACGTTCCGTCATAGAACATTGGCGTTCCCTACTCTAGAGAGGATAGGATAGGCATACGGGTAGGAGAAATAGGACATAGGATACGTTTTATCCCTATATTCCCACGGGATCGAGACCTACGCGGGTGAAACCGCGGGGCACAGCTAGTAGATAATATATATGTCAACGCCTATATAGGTATGAGGAACAGGTTGTAAGATTCACTCATCCTCTATAGAAAAGGGAGGATCTTTCTCTCTGGTGGGCAACTGCCCGACGATTGATGTCGAGACGTTGTATATATGCTGGTTGCGCGGTGTATTCTGCCTGCGTGATGCAGGATTTTGCGTGACGTCAGTGAGATGCGTAGTTTATTTTTTATTTCCTAAGGCGTCCCCGAAGCTATCAATTGCCATCAATTTGTATTGTAGTAACATTGTCCATTGCATAATTTGCATTTGGTAACAGACGACCAATTGGCGCATCAATGTGTATTAAACACGTAAAAATTGTCAATTGCAATTGATCGTTTCGGGGACCCTTAAGTAACAGGTATTTTATCGGTCACTATTGTTAAGGCTCAAATTTTTCTATGCATAATAAATTGATTTGAATTTGAATTTGAAAATGGAACAGCAATAACAACAGAAATAGCTTTTATCTTTTATCTTAGTTGTTACTTCTCAATTTGGCAATACTGTAGCTCGATTAACACGAATCTATTGTTTTTTTGTTTTTAACCGACTTCAAAAAAGTAGGAGGTTATCAATTCGTCTATATTTTTTTTATTTTTATATTTGGTACCTCAGAGCTTTCGATTGCGTGAACCGATTTTGATGATTCTTTTTTATTTGAAAGCTGGTGCTTCCCGTGTGGTCCCATATAAATTTTATTAACTTTGCTTCAGGAGTTTTTGAGTTAGCTTCAATTATTATGTATTTAGTCTATGTAGACGACATCTTATTTGACACAGTCACTGTTATTTACATAGCAGGGTAGTGGTATTAGAATTTTTGTGGTGTAGGTACCACAACTAAAAAGTGAAAAATTCAAACTTTTGCCAAAAAAAGACAACCGACTTCCAAAAAAATCACTAAAAAAGTGAAAAATAACTTTAATTTCGGAAGTCGGTGTCTTTGCTTTTCAATTTTTGTTTTTTGCCACCGACTTCCGAAATTAAAGTTATTTTTCACTTTTTTTGTGTTTTTTTTGGAAGTCGGTTGTTTTTTTTTTTTCTCAAAATGTTTTATTTTTCACTTTTTAGTTGATGAACTCGCAAACATTTCGCGATGTCGTCTACAGTGACGTATAACAAGATGGTGATCTAAAACGGATACCTGTGGTGATGTGATGGATTGCAACAGGCTCCAACATTTACGAGTCAATTAACCTTTCATACCTCCTTGATTAATAGGGGAAAATTGACGCATACCCATATTATATGGGCATCAGAATTCAGTTAAGAATTTTTAATTAATTTCACGGAACCATAGGTACATATTTTATTATTAAATTGACGCTTCGTCTAGGAATGCAGCTAGAATTAATCAATTAAACATGACAGCTGTGTATTAAATAATTTAAAAAACGAATAGTAAATGTGACGTTGGAAAGTTAAAAAAAGAAATGTTTCCCTTTCTGAAGTGCGATTCCAGTGATCATTATTTTGAACGTGTCAACTGGTATCTGCCATCCAAGTGGCTGGCCAAATTGTTATGAAGAATAGAATGACTAGAGAATACTCGTAAATAGACCGGGAGAGAGAGCTTAGGGACCCTGATTCATTGTAGTGTAATACCCAATAACACTACACTGAATCAGGGTTCCTAAAGGTGTAAAAGTAAGGCAGCAGGGCCCTAATTAGGGCGTCAGAGTGGACCCAGTCCGCCTTAATCCCTTAGTGCGCTTACCACCGTGCAGTGTAATAATTGTCTATGGTAATAATACTTAGGGCAGTTAGGGCACTTATTCCATGCGCGATGACTGCGGAGAGTGGTCGTGTGTTTTGTTATCGTGTTTTTGTTTCCGCACACAACTCCTCTCGAAATCCTCTTCTCCCATTCTCAGGTAATTTCGGAACTCCGAGAATCCGCATACTTGAGTGATTTTTCCTAATTTTTTTAATATTCTTTCACCCGTATCTTAATTCTCCTCCTCTTTTTTAACTTACTTCCAAAAAGGAGGAGGTTCTATGTTCGTCTGTATGTGTTTTTTTTTGTCGCAAGCACAGCCGTACCAATATCGACTTTTATTTTGTTTTGATAATATATAGGTGGCATGATGTCCAGCCGCTCCAACATTCGCTCTCTGACTGAATAAGGGTTTATAATCAGTGTAGGTAGTGTAATAATGGACGTCTCTAATTAAAGGCCTTAATTTCGGGTCCTAATTCAGTGTAGTTTAGTGTAATACCCATTTAAGTCCAGGGCTCCCTAGGCTTCGAAATTCAAACTCAAGTTTGGTTTGATCCTACAGAGGAAGTTTAATGTTATCATTATCGTTTTTCAATATCAAGTGTGAATGTGCCTCAACTAATAGCTTCATTTATGTATGCTTAGATCGCGTGGACGTAACATAGTCGCCTATTTCATTATAATATGGCTGCAGAAACTGCATACCGTAACAAGACGTCCATATTTTGTTTCTTAATTTGGACTTTTAGTGAAACTTAGCTGACGAAGCTATTGTAAAGAAAGTCAAATTCCTGCAGTAATTAGAAAAGCAACGATTGTAATAGAAATCGTATCTTCTTTTTGTTGATCTATCAAAACATGAAAGATTTCACGTCCTGGGAATGCAAGAAAACGAACCGCACTGTAAATTTGCCATTTGCAGAGAGAAGAGGCGCTAACAAAAAAAAAAATATAATTTTATGGGTTTGAAAATTATCTTGTTTTTTCTAAAGAAAAAATAAAGTTATGGGTTTGAAAATTACCTTGTTTTTTTTAAAGAAAAAATAAAGACAGACGGCGTAAGAAAGACAATGCAATTTGATGAATTGCAGAAACAATTGTATGTCAACTAACATCTAAGCGCCCATAAATTGGATAAATGAAGTGGAAAGAAATGATGTTCGCTGATTGGATTAACAGTTGACGAATTGTAATGCCAATCATCTATCAGCGATTGGTCAAAAAATCTTTTTGATGGAATGTGTCTGTTTTTGTGGCGTCATTGTGGTCGACAGATTGAAGATTCACACTTTAAGAGAGATATAGTTCGTTTTCGTAGAAATGTTACAGTTTAGGATGTGGTTGGTATTCATTTTCCAGACGAACTCTTTCATTGGAACTTTGACTAAGGGCAGGCAGCTCTTAAAAATAGGTAATTTTTTAAACTTATAAATATACAAAATACAAAGAAAATCCGTGTTAACATCAAACGACAAATTATATAAAATGTAGACGTATATGAGAAAGGGTTTGTTTTAAGTTGTATTATGTTTTGCCCCCAAATTGTGGAATGGTTAATGATGTTTTCATAGAATTAGATTATGTCGAAGGGGAAGGTCAATGTCAAAGTCAAGTGTCGCGATTTAACGAAAAACAAGTTTCAAATGTTTCAAAAATATAGCGAGGTTATAACTAAACTTATTTATATGTACTCGTACTTTATTAAGACACCAGAAAATACATGGGAAAATAATAATTTTGATACTACAAAACACAATGGGCGGCCTTATCGCTTTCTGTGATCATTTCCAGACAACCTTGGAATTGACAGTGAAACTTTTTAATTTTTCACTGTCAATTCCAAGGTCAAATTCTCGGAAATCGAGAGGTCTTAACTAGTTAGCGAAAAGTTTTTAATTACTTTTCGCTAACTAGTTAAAGCCTCTCGATTTCCGAGAATTTTTATCGACTTTTATATCTTACCGATGTATACAAACAAAGTCATAGAAGAGAGTATTTGTTGACTTATGCCAGGTGTACACTCTTGGCATAGGTCACCTGCTGCATATTCATATCGAACATATATGTACATATACAAATACATACCTATGTCAGAACAGTAGGTTTTAAATTCCACTAAACATATCATCCAAACAAAACATCTACCTACAACAAACAACAAACAAACAACAAACAAACAACACAAACAAACAACAACAAACTTTTACAGTACACAGTAGGTAGAAACGAACTCACGAGAACGAACAACTTCTATTATGACCAACTGTGAAATGAATGAAATGTTGAGAGATGTCCCGACGCCTCCGTCAGGGGGCGTGGCGAGCGGGGTCGGGGCTTCGCCCCTCGCCTGCGGAGGCAACTGAATACCAGTATTTTACATGGAGCGACTGCCTATCTGACCTCCGGAACTCAGTTACTTGGTAACACTACCCCTCTGTAAAACTGGTTGTCAGACTTTTGAGCTTCTACCCGCAACGTCTGCCAAAAATCTACGTGTAGCAGCCGCAACCAATGGTATAACGCACGGAGGGGTCAAAATATGTAATGGATGGTCACCCATCCACGAACCGGCCGCAGCAAGCGTACCTTCCCCTTAGATCGACTAGTGCGGCTGTTATCATTTAGCCACGAGGCCCTCCTCTTCTTGTGGCCATGCTTCACGTCCAAGTATTTTGATTAGACCAATTTTTAACCGACTTCAAAAAGGAAGAGGATTCGACTGTATGTTTTTTTGTACGTTTTTACCCGATTACTCCGCCACTTATGAATTGATTTTGATGATTAAAAAAAACGCAAATCAGGCCGAATTTCGTTTTCAGTTTCGACCATTTTCGAAACCAAAAACCTATTTTCGGTCGGACTCTAGTAATAAACAAACAATCGGACAGTCTTCATCCATTATTAGAGATTTTACTAAAAGAAGTTCCTCGCTCCAGCGCCTCAGAAACGTTTATCGTTTTAATTAACAATGTAGGTCAAAACGGTAACTTTGTTGCGCCCGCGCCGCTACGCGATCTGATTGCCGTCATTTTGCATAATAACATACATTTTTTTATATAATTATTAGGGGTTAGTGGGGATATGTAAAAACCTTGAATTTTTTTGTGGTTTGTGAGAAATACTTTTGGCTGAAGTAGAAGAGATTATGTCTTGACAAAGTTACGTGTTGAAGAGTTATGCATTACGCGACATTTCCGCAACTAAACTCAAAAAAAAACCGCCCAAGTGCGAGTCGGACTAGCACACGAAGGGTTCCGTACCGTATTAAGATCGAGCAAAAAACGCCCAAAAAAAACACGTTTCTTGTATGGTTGGTGATCCCCTTTCATTATTAACTTTATTTTCATTTTTATTGCTTTTTGTTATAGCGGCAATAGAAATACACAATTGGTGACAATTTCAACTGTCTACCAATTACGGTTAAAGAGATACAGCCCGCTGATAGAAACACGGACGGACAGTGGAAGGTTAGTAATAGGGTTCCGTTTGGCACCTTTCGGGTACAGAACCCTAAAATCTAAATAGCTAACTCAAGTTTCTGACATGTAGTAGAATCAATAAGAGCTGGAACTTTCACGATGCCCAACAGAGAGAAAATAATTCTAAAATCAGCCTTGATTTCACCTATTCTACAAACAAAGACATAACTATAACTATACATCGTATTATACGAACCTGATGAAGTTACAACCGGCAAAATATTCGAGAATAACGGCCGCTGTCACACCGTACATTGTACATACAATGGCACGCGTGCAACCTACTGATTTACAGTCCGATTGAATACTTATACGGTGTGAACGCCGCCCAACCTTGCTGGAAATTTATGAGGATCGAACACTTCAAGTTATGTGTAAATAAAGTACCTATCTATGTACTTGGTATTCTAAAATTTGTGATTGGTCTGTCAGAATTCTTCGGATACCTTGTTCTGTGTTCTGTTAAGGAACGCAAAGCCTTTGCGGTGCGGTTCCCAAAAAGGAGGCGCTGCCGCGCTAACACCTCCACTTTCCATTGATATTTGCAGGAGAATTTAGGTTAGAGGGCAAGCTTCACACGGTAACTAACACCAGCAATCATTTCATAGAATTGATCTTTCAGCCCATGTTGACTGACGGAGTCAAGCGATTCGAATTCTCTCTTCAATATCAATTTCACAACGACAGTTAAAAATTGTCTAATGTCCGATTTCTATCATTTACGGACCGCTATTAGGTTTAATAAAAACTTGTATCTTTGAAGCAAAGACCTGATAAGTAGCTTTTCATAGTAGATCATCCCATACATAAGTAGCTATCACAGCTAAAATTAGCTTCCGTATGTATATAAATGCCCGGTTTGCCACAAAAAAAAGCTACCATTGGTAGGCAAAACGATTCGTTCCTGTTTATAGGAAACGAGCATAAGTCTTGCAATGAAGAAAACCTATTTAGCATAGCATCAAGATCATAAATAGTAAAATAATTCTCCCTATAGTGCTGCTGGTAACGATATAGTAATACAAACCTTTGTTCATATTCTCGTTCATACAGAAGATGAGTAAGTTTATCCATTAGAACAACAAGCATTTTCCATTCCAGTTTTGCAGTTACAGTTCGGCCGACCTTGACACCTGCCATTTTCATACTAACGATGGGGCCTTAACACAAAAACTTTGACACTTATTCAACGCTTGTTTCATGTTAGTTTTACGTCAAACTCCATAGAGAAATGTCATGTTTTGCGTTTTTTTTTTTTATATTTAGAGAAATTGTCTTAACTGACGGCCGGAATTTTTCATCAACTAGTTCCTATGCCGTAATGTGGGCTCCATGTTATAAGACCAATAAGAATACGCTACGGCGCGGCGGCGCTACCTAATAGGTCCGTTTTATTAATTTAACAGTCGAGCCAACATTACGGCAAAGGAACTATTAGATGAATTCAATGAATGAATGAATTCAGATGAATAATTTTACTTCACTGCAATCTGAAGTATAATTTTAGTATTTAGGTCGTCAATGTTCAAATTATGTTCTATGGGAATAAAGTTAAGTGACGTTCAAACGTCAAAAATGTATGGTTAAACAGTCGCTAATCATTACTTATCTTTAAGTAACGTTTAGGAATAAAGGAGTTTATTTTCAGTTCATAAAATTAGAATCAAGACTTCGTTAACAGGTAAGCTCGTTTGATTCCCAATTTTCCATGATAACTAATACAAAGTTGTAAATTAGGGAGTAAATACTGCACATATTTCGGTATAAAAGAGCTACACATATATTGCAAGGTACGTGAACTCGTTCCAAAACCTATATAAAATGCAAAATTTACTTCCCTAAGCCGTTAATGCAAGTACAGTTGGGTAATAAATTCCCAGCGTCAAATCTAACGCATAGACAATTAAATGCATAAAATATATATTTACATTGACTTTACTATCACATGAATAAAGTTATCTTCAATTTACGAGAATGCACACCTCAGAGAATATAGTGGGGTCACTGTGGAGTGGCAGACGTTGCTTATTTAAATAGCGCAAAGCCATGTATCGTATGAGAGAACCAAGATCTAACAAAGGCTTTCATTCTGTATAATCATGATGATATTACTGTTAGAATACGAAGTCAGTACCTACATAAAATATATATTCATATACATGCTTAATACAACATACTAACTCTATCCGTCTCTGTCTGCCCGTCTGTCTGTCTGCCCGTCTGTCTGTCTGCCTGTCTGTTTGTCCTTTTCACGGCTTTAATGTAATTTGGCATACAGTAGACCAAAGTGGACATAGGGTACTTTTATCTCGGTAGTACGTTCTCATGGGATAATTTCCGATCTTAGCGCGGGCAAGACCGCGGGCAAAAGCTAGTCGTTAATGCATTTCTGTATATCTGAGGTAAACTATCCTAAGTCCATTTTTTTCGAAATTCTCTTTTTAATGTCATTGAAACAAACATTTAAAGATCTACTTAGTGGTATAACTACTACACTATCGCTACACAAAGGATTTATATAGCTGTCAAAACGGACTTCTTAGATTGTCGCGAGTTTAGCGTTCAAATTGAGACTTAACATGTGTACTGAATAATTAGCTAAATGTGACTTAAGATAGTGTACCTCCAGTATACAGATTTATAAAGGCTACTTATCAATAATTCTCACAAATATCTTATTAATGTACAATAGTAAGTAAGTAACACATAATTTTCATCGCGGGCGCACCAGAAATTAATCAATCAATTATTATTGAACTAAGTCTATCGCAGCCTAAACCTATCATGGCATCTCTCAATTCTCGCCATAACAATTAAAGACCAGACGGTCTTTACTTCAACCAAAATACATGTGGTGACAAATATAATTCTTAAAAAAACAAAATACAATCCAATACTGGCTGTTCTATGTTTAAATAAACCAACCCACAATATTTTCTTCAAAACCAATATTTCGTACTTACGCCACTCTCCTCTACCCACGCTACATCATTCCTTGCCACACCAACAGGTGACGTAGGTGGCGGACAATCGCGTACAAAAGGGAAGTGTCCGTGGATTTATTGACGGCCCCCTGAACCCTGATTATGGCCCTTATTTAGCAGTGGACTGTACGTAATCGACAGCTTGACCGGACTGATGTAATAGATGTAACTTTAGGTATTATTTGCATGGATATTGGTGCTGGTTTTGGTAGGACTAAATTAGCATGGGTGATTAATGGCGAATTCATCAAACCAGTTTTCAACGCATTCATTTGGATATGATTTTAATTTAATCATAATTATGATCAACATAACAGACTTGAAATAACATCATTATCTTATGCTGTCGATTTCCAGACGTATTGGGTTCAACTGGGTTCAACCAATAATATAAGAGACACTTGAAATTTGACGTAAGAGGTGTAGGGTGGTTTGACGAGTGAGGTACACAGTATGGATGTAGGACAGTAATTTGAGTCAGAAATATAAACCTATGCTTGAATAGGTGCGAACTTTAGGCATGCAAATTAACAACATACAATAATTAATAATAGATTGTTGATAATTATAATTAATTTGTTGTTGTTAATTATAGATTGTTGTTGTGTAGCAGTGTGTAGAGAAGAAAGCAGTCACTCCAAGCGACCTCAAAAATACACCACATAAGCAACAGTCGAAACCCAATCACATAGGTAACTAAAGTTAGGAATGTATTCTTGTTTTTTTGGAAGAGCTCGTGGCTTAGTAATAACAGCCACACGGGTCGATCGATCAGGTTAAGCTACGCTTACCAGGGTTGGTCCGTGGATGGGTGACCATCTTTACATACAAAGACTCCTCCGTGTCTCGGAAAGCAATTAAGCCGTTGCTCCCGGCTGACATTCGTGGACGTTTACGGGTCGTCAGAAGCCCGAAAGTCTGACAACCAGTCTTACCAAGGGGTATCGTATTACCCGGCTACTGGGTTGTGGAGGTTATATAGGCAGTCGCTCCAGGTAAAGTACTGGTATTCAACTGCATCCGGTTAGACTGGAAGCCGACCCCAACATATTTGGGAAAAGGCTAGGCGGTTTGATTTTGATTCTTGTTTGCTTGAATCTTAGTTATTGATCATGTTTACTATGGAAAAGTCAATTACGGAAAAGCTCTCTTTGCTATGAAACTTACGTAAAAGTTTGTCTTTCTTTACCACAAAACTGGCTCACAACTAAGTAAATACAAGTATTTCACTAGCAATCCGCGGCAGTATATCATGGAAGTCATTGAGTCGTCTCCGTCAGCGAGACATCGCAATAACCTGCTGGCTAATTTATTCGCTCATTGTGCTACTATTCAGGTAAGCGCCCGCGCATGTTACGAAGCTGTGGCTGTGCTTTAAGCTGAGATCACACGGTGTTAGGGTGTGATTTAGTGGTAGGTAAATGGTGGGCTTAGTTTTTGATATTTTATAACGAGGATATATGTAGCTATTTTAAAGTTAAGAAAAATAAATATTTGAAGAAAAAACCTGTAATGTTCGGTGGTGATTTAAAAAGCAAAAGCAGTAAAACAAATTGGATCCGCAAGTAGATGTGTCTTTGTGTTTATTTTCTTTTTTTTTGCGTCATGTTTACCGCAAATAAACGTATTTTCTTTCTTTCTTAGATAGAAACTATTTTTACAACTCTCTTTCTCTCTCTCTCTCTCTCTTTACCTAGCCTTATCCCATTTGATTTGGGTTCGACTCTCCTCGTCATTCTTCGCCAGATGTGAACTGTTTTTACAACTGATGCAGAAAAATATTACAGATATCATACCGTATCAGCTGTTGTAGAAATAGTAGAACTTTCTAAACTCTGTTTTCAATGTGTTCAGAAATCTCTATAGAGGTAAGTAAAGTTTTACTGACACTGCTAAAATAGTGTATCTTGCTATCTAAATGCGTAACTTATTTTCGTTACCATCATCTGCCTAGCCTTTTCCCAACCATGTTGGGGTCGGCTTTCAGTCTAACCGGATACAGCTGAATACCAGTATTTTACATGGAGCGCCTGGCTATCTGACCTCTACAACCTAGTGACTGGGTAATACGATACCCCTTAGCAGGACTGGTTGTCAGACTTTCGGGCTTCTAACGACCCGTAACGACTGTCAAAGATCCACAAATGACAGCCGGGACCAACGGATTAACGTGCTTTCCGAGGCACGGAGGAATCTTGATATGTAGAGATGGTCACCCATCCACGGACCAACCTCAGCAAGCGTAGCTTAACCTGATGGATCGACCCGTGCGGCTGTTATTACTTAGCCACGAGCTTCCCCTACAAACTTATTGTCGTTACCACTTACGACTAAATTGTTTGATTTTGACAGTTCAACAACATTGCATTATTTACGTTGTTAAGCAGATATTTTTTCGAACTTATAAAGCAATAGATTAGACATTTGTTTCAAACCGATTCCAATTCTGATTGATTCGAACATGTAACAGTATCCACAAAAGCACAAGCAATAAATGAAGTGCCGTGTGAAGTAGGCTTTACACTAGTCTCGTGGGTTACAAGAGGATATTTGAACCGAAACAAGCTTGAACTTAAGCTTGAATGGAAAATTGCTCGATAATAATACCTGATTTTTACCCGACTATGGCGAAGAAAAAAGGAGGGTTATGATTTTGACCGGTATGTATGTATGTATGTATGTTCATCTGTTCCCTCCTATCTTCTAAACCACTCATCACAATTTGACAAATGAGGTATCGTTGGAAGCGTCTTGATCGTCCGCTGGTTATAGGCTATGTGACGTCACATTAAGTTAAAAATGGCGCCCTCTAGAGGACATAAAGTAAGGAACTTAAAAAAAAATTGTTTAATCGTACCATGTTGGATATCAAATGAAAGGGCTTAATGAGCACATTTCAAAAATATATAATATATTATAAACACAAAAGAATTAAAAAAAAAATTAAGTACCTAATAAAAACTAAAACCCACCTACGACTAAAAAGGTATAAACAAGACACCACAGACAGACACATTAAAAATCCGGAGTCACACGTGTAAATTAAACAGATTACGTGACTCCGGATTTTTAATTTGTCTGTCGGTGATGTCTTGTTTGTACCTTTTTAGTCGTAGTTGGGTTTTAGTTTTTATTACTAAAATTTTTTTACTTACTACTATAACACAATATTCCTAACTTTCAGTGGATTTCACAGTGTGGGATATCCCCTTGATTCTTTTTAACATTTCAAACATCAATTCTTTTGTCATTGGAAGCTCAATATCCAGCGGTGATCTGTTACCTCGGACTCAACAGTACCTGTCAAAAATATATACAATTGCCTTCGGATTATAGCATACTAGCTGCGCCCCGCGGTTTCACCCGTGTATGTCTCGATACCGTAAGAATATCGGGATAAAAAGTATCTTAAGTCCTATTCCAGGTCATGGTCTACCCATGTGCCAAATTTCATCTAAATCCGTTTAGCCGTTTTAGCGTCAAAGCGTAACAAATAAAGAAACTCACTTTTGCATTTGTAATATTAGTTAGGATTGAACAGCTACGTAAATGTTCGCAAGCCCAGCTAAGATGTACCAGCTACTAAACGGCACCTAAGTTACTATGACTGATTCTCACTAATTACTACTAGAGATAAAACTAAGCTTCATTTCAACAAATCAAAATCCGTACCAGTGTGTTTCAGTTTCATCTTAAGAAATAGGGTTGGTCTTTTCTTCATACAAAAAAATCATAATTTGAGGTTCGGCTCTCGTCTATTTCCTCCTCCAATATTGGACCAATTTGAAAGCTATTTTATAAATTTAATAAGAAGTATATTTACTGTGTCCCTATTTTTTTCTTTTTCATTAATAGTTGTCAAATTTGTACAATAGGCCTCTGATGACAGCGGTCTAAACAGACAATTTTGAGCATTTTCTGAGGGTTCTAGTGCTTCTACAGATAATGTATCATCAAAACGGAAAACATAGGGGCATAGATAACTAGTTTATATTTATTTTACTGTAAAAAATCATTGCTCTAAGGTCATAAACCAGAGAGAAAACAGGCGAGAGCGTTTGTATGGAGAAGGGACCGACCCTATTTCCTCTTAAGGCTCTCGCAGATAAGCGCGACGCGACTCTAATAGAACACTTTCTATGAAAACTTCATGGAAATTGTTCTACCAGAATCGCGTCGCACTGTAGCGTCGCGCCTATCTGCGGGCGCCTTTATCAATACCCATATTTACCGATATAATTCTCTGCATTCTGCAAATATCTTCTTTGTCCCAATTGTCTGGTTAGCTCATAACCTTGTGGTTTATGTCCACAAATTATTGGTTCCAGAACTGAAGGCGGCGCACAATCGCCTCAGACGATTATCGACGATTTTGGGTGCGGTGCAAAGTGCATAAGAGAAGCGGGAAGATGTCTATAAGCGGTCGCTTGTGTTCGATTATGGGTGATAAATTAATAAGTAGGTCAGCTATACTAACAGTAGGCAATTTAATGTGTTGGTAAAACAGACGTTGGAAAATACAAGGCAACACGTTGTGTTCTGGTTCGCGACTGGTCAATCGTCATCCTGAGGATGCTCGTTGAGAGGTGAAACACGTGTCGATTTTTTACAGAGTTTTTATGACTCTTGAGGAATAGTTAAGCGGTATAATAGGGTTACTAAAAATATGTACATCTATTTTATTTTATAATGAATTTCCGCAAAGTCACGCCTAAATCAATTAACTATTTTTAATTGACTAAGTGATGAAACTGGAGGAAGATGTCGTGTTTTTTAACCCCAGTCGTTGCATATATTGACATGAATTTATTGGTAATTTAAAAACGTAGTCTTAAAATATGTACAAGTACGTATATAAAAAAATAATAGTACAAGTATACATATAAAAAAGGGGAGAAATAATCAAAGGACATCAAAAAATTTGTCCGCAAGCTGTCAACAGGAAAAGTGCCCAAAATTTCTAATACCGTCTTATTCAGTCTTAATAGATGGACCGAAGACCGGGGCCTAAACCGGCCACATTAGCAATTCCTCTAAAAGCAGTTCATTTCCTGAATCCCAGCTGTAATTAGCAATTCCTCTAAATTGACATAAAAGCAATTCATAATTGGTGGACCATTTTACGAATCTCCATAGAAAACTGTCAAACAGATGAATTATTTCGTAATATGAATTACACGCAGATCATATTATGAATTGTCAGTTTGTGACATTTTACGATGATTCATATTATGATTCTGCTAAAGTGACCGTTTTAAGCCCCCTAATGAGGGTGGCTGGGCTGGGACTGGACGCGGAAGGTGGAGGACATGGTTTTGTGGCGGAGCCCGGGAGAGGCTTATGTCCAGTGGTGGACTAAGATGTAACAATAAACAACAATAAGTCATCTCTTAAGAATTAAGGCAAAACTTTGCAGCTGTGATCTTTAATGACTATTTTGTATTTACGGGTCGTTCATTATCACATTAATCTATGTTTTAACTAGGTTTGTAACATTTCAAAAGTGATTTTAACTCAGCACATAAATAAATAGGTACATTTAATTATTTTTAAGTGTTTACTTATTTAGTTTGTGGCAGTTTAGCGAAATATGATAGCGTAGGTACTTTATTATTTTAGACCGTATTTGTAATTATCATTCGGTTTAACTGCCTGGGAAGAATTTCTATTTAACTTTCTCAATTTGAAGCTGAAAAAGATAAGCAAATAAAATATCTTGACCTGACTCGCGTGGTTGCCGGCATGTGAGATGTGGATACAGCAGCCATTGTGCCGATAGTCGTGACGGCCAATGGCATAATAGCCAAGAGCTCCACAACACCTGAGGAGGCTCTCGTTAGGCAGCTGGATCAAGGGCTTGAAGCCTAGTACTTCTAAAGAAAGAATAACGTTTATTTAGACACAGTTCGTGAAACACTAATTAAAAAAGTTTAAAATAATGTAATAGCAACAATAGCGTGTCCGTCACGCTTGCGCCAAAAAGGTTCATGTCACATGATACTTCTGGACATGGCGCGTAAAGTTAAGAAGTTCCTCTCTCAAGAGTCCTGACCACCGGTAAGCTGGACCCTGTTCCTAATACCGGTGAACTACTATTTTTGTTTTATGTTAATCCTTAAAAGTGTTTGAAAACATCTTGAGGAAATATGGTCTGATACCGAAACACTTAAAAAATACTTAAGAAACACTACTACGGAAAGGAAAGACAAAGTAGGAAAAAATGTTTATCTACATCCTTACCTATTATAAAACAAAGTCATCCGCCGCGCCTGTCTGTCGCCCTGTACGCGATAAACTCAAAGACTGTTGCACCGATTTTCATGCTGTTTTCACCAATGGATAGAGTGGTTCTCGAGTAAGGTTTAAGTATTTATAACCGACATCCACGCGGGCTAAGTTGCGGGCATCAGCTAGTATAGTAAAAATGATGTCGTTTTTCGTGGCTCTCTTGTTTATTCTTCTAAACTACGCAACGGATTTTGAGGTACTTTTCACAATCATTTCAATATTTTTTTCTGGAATATTTATGTATGTAATACAGTATATTAAACCTACACATAGTAAAGAAATCTAGATTTTTTGTCAAGTCGTAAAAAGCGTGCAAAGCAGCGGGTTACTAATTCTAAATATTTTTCTTTATTCCTGTCTGTATATAAAATAAGGCGTTATCCGGCCGCACAATAACAGGGTAATTTTTATTTTATGTTACCTCAAAGATAAATAACATACATTTCACAAACATTCTTTAAATTCATAATAATTATATTATCAACACAACATTCGGACTTTTAAGTGGTACACACTGCTACACATCAAGCAATACATTTCCAGTATAAGCTGACCTCGCATTGTACGAAAAACCTATGCAATGCGAAATCAGCATAAACTGGAAATGTATAGCTTGATGTGTAGCCGTGTGTACAGTCAACAAGACAGCTGGGTCGACATCTGTCATCATTTCACATGACTTTTACTCGTAAAATTCTACACAAATTCCATTTTACCGTGAATATAATTTACGTTACTAGCATGAGGTATATAATGGCAGTGTCATTTGATGATAAGTCCGACTTTAATTTTGTGTGAAGATACATTTTTTTAATATGATTGGTCGGTTAAAAATGTGCTGCTCGTAAGTAAGTACTGACTTTTACTTGGATGTTATAATAAAAACCTATGGATAAGACAATCGTTGAAATAAGGCCAATACCCATCATAATGTCAGTCAGTCTTCAATCCACTGAAAAGCAAGAGGTGATGAATTCGGTTCCCAAGTCGGGCAGTGATAATCGGGTTTAGCGAACAGTATTTTTTTCGAAGATCGTATTAGATGGCGTTCTGCAGTTTCTGCCTACCCTACCTTAATGGGAAGAAGGCGTGAGTATAAGTATGTGTAGGTTTTTTTTTTTGAGTTGAGATAACTGTCAGGCAGCAACCCAGATATTATTTTTGGTGCTACAACACAATTGGTGATGTGGGAGGAGATACTATTCACCGCAGCCCCTTTGATGGATAAATGAAATGAAATGAAATCGTTTATGCTGTAAATACGATATTAGAATCACTTTTACACGTCATATTATAAAATAGCAAAAATAAGCTAGATGAGATCGGCGTTTCCTATCTGACTACTCTTTGAAGAAAGGCCAACATAAACTCAGAGGTCGCAGTCTCTTTTAAAGTCCAGACATAATCTTGGTCAGGCCATATGAGGACCATGTAGATTAGCGTCTGAAATGGTCTATGGTCTATGGGTCTACTAGCTAAAGGTATGATGTTATGTTATGTTAAAACTATAAAACATTATTGCTAGCTTAAAGACCCGTAAAAGATAGATACCTCCTCGAATAATCCTACATCTTGAACTACAATTACGTACATAAAACTTATTTCAGTAACTTGAACAGTAGCCCGCATTGCGTTAAGAAGCCATTACATAATTATTCGCTTACAACTGCCCATCAACAAAACTCTTCTATTTTCTGTTCACATAATAAAGTAAAGGACAATATTTCAATAATGACACTCTTGACGAAGGGACAGAATAGTAGCGTTAATATACCTAATGGAAGCAGAAGATTCACTTCAGACAGACACCAATGAAACTGAACGCTATTAGCAAATTCAAAGTCGAATAATTTATTTCAATTAGGCACATACAAGATACTTTTGAACGTCAAAAACAAAGAAATAGAACTGATTCTAGTTGCCCCTTCCAAAAGATAGTTTTCGTATGGAAAAGAATGTGCAAGAAACTTCACCGTTACTCTTTTGAAAATGTTTTACAATATTTTGTATACATCAATTATACAGTGTATCCGGACATGGACTAGCGATATTCTAAATACTTAAATACAAACTAATAATTTAAAGTACAATTACACTTTAAGCATGGGTCCAATACACTTCCCCGCTGTGTGGCAGTCATTTTGTTTTTGATGCTGGTTTGAGATAATGCTGTTCAGCACTGAGCAAAGGGCATTTTTGACAAAAAATATAATTCAAGGCCAATGATCTCTCGCATACCTATATTAAGTCAATGTTCATGTTCAGCAGTAGATCCTTTTTTTAATTTCAACAAAAAAACACCAGAAATCCCTTACGATCCTTCAAAGCAACACAAGAAAACAATACCACCAATAATTCTCAGACTACCCACGTTCAGTACCCAGATCGACATCCTTCAGGTATTTAAGATATCCCACGTTAAAAGCAAACCGCAATTAGGTGGAACACGACCCTTACACAATGCATTGTTAGTACTTGCGGCTTTCCGTTAGACCAATAAAATTTTAAGGTTACTCCACCGCCTGGAGATATTGAACCGATGGGCTGTAATGGTGGAGAGAAAAGTAGTTAAGTATTAGAAAAAGGTATTTTTACGTCACAATGGCTTATCATCACGCCTGTAATCCCCAAAAGGTTAGGCAGAGGCGTACCTCGTACACCCTCATGTCGCCAGTAATGTTTAAGTCCCATGTAATAGGGGGGGCGAGCCTATTACCATCAACGGGGCACAAATCCAGACTCCGACGACGTTGATAGTTTTTTTTCTTTTCTTTGTAACTTTATAGCATGGCTTAGATCTGCCAAAAGTAAAAATTAGAACCTTTTGTTGCTTTGCATTGCATTCACAAATGTTTAAATCTTTTCTGGCTCAAGCAGAGCAAGTGTAGTGTGCTGTGTGTTAGTAAGTACAAAAATGAGATAGAAAAAAGTCACAGCGAGTTTTATATCTCAATTCAAACAAACTGAAATAGATTTCAAATTATGTATACTTCCGTGCCTACCTAAACCAAAACAGCGGGGTAGTTACGTAACACACTTACAATGCCAATCATTTTGACAGATCAAAAACGTTCATTGTGTTATTTACGTTTGTGGAGCAACGACTTTTCCAAACAAATCAAGCAATAGATTAGGAATTTCCTTAAAAATACTTCGAATTGTGATTGAAAGTGTGTCACGAAATTATTATTGAAGTGAAGTCATCTTTTGGTGCGTTGAGCGTTGTTGGTAGGGGTAAACTAATGGATTCGCGTAGTGCTGGGCTATAGAATATAGATGCCGCTAATACCAGTTTTTAATTTTTCACTTTTGTCGGCAGTCTCCATGACTGCCAATTTTTTAATTAAATTAAATTAGTGCAAACTTCTGCAAATGCAAGCTGCGATCTCAGGTCAAATAAAAAACCAAGACGGAGCGCTGCGAACAATACAGTGAAGCATACTAAAACTACACCACCGCTCTGTGCATACACGCTCACACACACACATTTACAACTATTTACAATGACACTACAATCAAACTGCACCAAACTAAGTGCACACATTTTTACGAAACCGGCATCACGTCACTGTTGACAGGGCTCTGTCTTGGTTTTTTATTTGGTCTTAGTCTGCGACACAATTCCTATAAGAAAGCAAGCTAGGATCTACTTGAATAGAAACGGATGTTCCAAAATACATCTTCGTTTCTGTCACTCGCGTAAACTGACAAGCAACATAATTATGTATATAGATATCTGCAGAACTAAACGCCAGAATTATGTAATTAGGTATGTTGTAAAACCTTTTAAAAACGGTGGAGTTTCTTGCCCCTTCTTCTCCATACGAAAACTTTGGAAGGGGACTAGAAACAATTATATTATTTGTAAATTTTTGACGTTCAAAAGTGCCTTTTATGTGTCTAATTGAAATAAATGATTTGACTTTGCCTCTGACCACCCTGCCATAAATCCTAACCTAAAACTATTATATTTCTCATAAACTTACATTGGCAGTCATGAAACGTCAGAAGCTAGGTGCTCGGTTCCAATTGGTCGTTTCGTATGGAGAAGAGCCGACAAGAAACTCTACGGTTACTCTTTTAAAAATAATTGGCTTTTACTATATTTTCAAATACCTGTTAATAGGTATGGGAGACCAGTGTAGGCCTTTGAAAAAGTACCAGGTACTTAACAAAATACAAAATGGTCAACAAATCTACAGTCCACTAAGCCTATGTTATCACATTCACAAAATAGAAAACAATCTGCCTAGCCTTTTCCCAAACATGTTGGGGTCGGCTTCCAGTCTAACTGGATGCAGCTGAATACCAGTATTTTACATGGAGCGACTGCCTATCTGACCTCCACAACCCAGTAACTGGATAATACAATACCCCTTGGTAAGACTGGTTGTCAGATTTTCGAGCTTCTGACGACCCGTAACGACTGTCAAAGATCCACGAATGACAGCCGGGACCGTGCTTTCCGAGGCACAGAAATATACACATAATAGAAAACAATCTATAAAAAAGATAATAAAAATAAAAACATATTTAATGACATGATTGCCATTACAACTGTAACAAATCTGAAGCAGAACTAATAAAGATACCAAGCCAATTAACTAAAGATGATATTACTCCTGCACTTGAACCTTTTAGTTTAATCCTTCTAATTAAACACATCTATAAAACAAATCAGAAGTTTATCTAAGCTGCATGTAATACACCAACATCTCCGCTAAGCCGCGTCAATATTCCTCGTTCGGTCACTTTTATAGCTTATCTAAGCTATTACATACTTAGTCCTGGCTTATCATGTAGGAGAGTTATTAATATTACTTGTAATTGGATGGCTACCAGTTAGGATATGAGTATTGGGTGTATCTGAGTTTTAGTTGGCTCATAGACTTTCAAAGACGCCGAGAATAAGTTACTCGTATGTATGGCGTAGATAAAATATGTCGGGCTTCTACATTTGACTGGCTTTTTCTTCGTTCTTAGAACACCTGTTGAAGAGAAATAAATATTCGATGATGTTCCATGAACACACATTGAACAACATAACACCTTGGCCCCCTCACCCTGGGCCCCCTGAGGACCAGGACCCATGGTTACTGATATTAGGTAGTTTAAATATTTTTTACACCACCACGTCCCAGTTCCTTTTTATTTTTTTTGGCGTAATTATATTTTTTTTTTTCTAAAATAATTATTGTTAATTATATTTAATTTAACTTTAGAATGGCTTTAATCTAAATCGTAATGAGCCACCACAGAACTCTAAATGTTTAGTGAAAATTAAGTCAGTAATCTTTTCTTGTGAAGAGTTCTTAAGTTAATCGTCAGATTATTTAGCTGTTTGGAATCCCTCTTGATAAAATGCAAAAAAATCATGAAAATTATATTATCTCATCGTTAAAATAATTATATCCAAACGCAACTTTGGGATCGACTGTACCTACAGTGTACCTACAGGTACATTTAAATACCTACTTACAAATGCTCGTGTACAAATGGTGACAACTTGGTGGTGGTAACTTTTCTATGGTGCTACAGTCAGTTTTGACTCTGTACTTGCATATACTTTCATTTTACGTTTTTAGAGATTGAGTGGCGTATCGCCTTGGATTTATGAACATACCCATTGCTAGAAATTGTAATTAAGAATGCTTTTACTTTTCAAACCACGATACATTTTGATCTATGTTAGTAAATCAATGTTATGACTTTGATGGCCATACTAAAACAAAGCGACCTCATTTTCACGCGCGTGCATATGTTCCTATCAGGAAAAACTCATATCCCTCCATGTAAATCCGACCTTTCTACACTTCCACTACGTCTTAGATACACCCATGTCTGTACCCCATATTGTACCGTACTATACAATACACGCAATGTTGTGCGCACACGCATATGGGCGGCGCCGACCTTTGACTCGCCTCGTTACGTATCCGTCACGGATTGGGTTAGATTTGTTCGAGGAAAGATGGCTACCAGTAGTGGTGGGATGTGAGTAAGTAATTGAAAAGTGTTTGAGGTTTTCTGATTTTCTCTTTTAAGACAGATTCGTATATCTTACTGACATCGAGACCCTCTCATGGACAAGCTTGTCATCCCTATCCCATCCTCTCGTCCAACAAGCTTGCCATCCTTAGGCTATTGGTAACCAAAATGATGTAGAAATCTGTCCCATGTAATTTTTACAGATTTCTAAATCATTTTTGCTTTCCGTTAATTCAGAAGCTTGATGTCCTATAGAGCAATACTCCGTAATTCTCCCCGTGTTTGCCCTAATAGAAAGGGTAGGTACACAAGGAAAGACAATATCTGAAAACAAAACGAAAAAAAAATCAAACAAATCCAAATAGAACCAACAACCTAACAAGACCATACTAAACACGGAAAACATTACGAACTTTATGATATGTCCATCAAATCCGCAAACGAATCCAATCGCTCGATACGTTTGGAGAATACTCGACGGCTGAGCATTCCGGCCGGGCACGTTACATGCGCGGCGAGGACGCGACTCACGATCAGTCCGGGCTATAACTCCGGTAATTGACGTCAGCCACCCAGTCGGCGGGGGGCCGCTCCCCTGGGGGTAAGTCGGGAATTTGGATATTATTGGTGCCCGAGAGTGGTGTTAGAAAGACTTAATTACTATAAGTGAAGTTCTCGTGAGGTTTGATTGTGCAACCACAGTTTTGGAAGTGAAACTAAACAGCACACAATTATCTAATAATAGTTAGCTTATATTGTTTGCACTGCTGGGACTCAAGCCTACTCACTTTGAGGGTGCGCTGGAGACTGAATCAAGGATAATCGCAGCTAAATTGTCTGGTATCTGAATCCAAACAAAGTTTAATTGTTAATAACTTTCCTTGGTTTTACATTGCCCCGTAAAAAAGATAAAGTTCCCCATAAATACATCCATTCTAGGCAGTCCATCGATCAACCTTTTCGTATTGAAAGTCTACCTACATCAAATGTAACTGCCAAAATATTACAAGTGATCAACAAAAAATAAAGCGTTCAGAAGCCAATTAATAACCAGTTCAGATCGAAAGCTAACCGTCTACTTTTTTCCAGATGATCCCCCTTTTCGCCAAAATCAATTTTCCTCGATTCTTCGCTTGTCCCACTTCGCCACCCGACTGTCGGCATCTACTCGTCCCTATAACTCTCGGGTCGCGTGCGGTGACTTCCCTATGATAATTTAATTGTTGTGCGTGCGCTACAAAATATATTTATAGCTGGCAAGCGACGAGCTAGGGTTAGATAGAGACGGCCTGATAACAGGTGGTTTCGCTTGAGGGTTAACTTGATAAATATGCTTGTTCTTCAGTTTAATAACTGTAGTCAACAAGTTAATACTGACGATGAAAGACCCCCTTGAATAGGTAATGCGTTTGTGACTATGAGAAACTGGTATGCTTTGAAGAGAAAATCTGCAATGGTATCTTACAGAATTTTTAATAGATTTACCCAATTTTTATCCTCTCTAATGACCTATTGGTCATGAGACAGGATAAAAATTAGAGAGGATAAAAATTAGGTTTTCATCTCTTTCCTTTTTTGTATAAATCATACCATGATCTTTAGAATTCACACGTTGAAGTGACCAACGAAAACGACTGTATTTGTAGGTATACTATTCCGGCCAAGGAGTCAGATCCACTAGCGTCCCGATCCCGATCACAAGGAGTCCTAGGAGATCAGAACTACGAGGCTAATGGACATGTATGGAAGAAGAAGATAAGGCGCGTCGACTTCAAATAAATTGAGAATAAGAGCTGAATACCGCACAAAATAATTAAAACATTTAATGAAGAAATTATAAGACAACAATAATCTCATATTAATATTGCGTAAAAATAAAACAGAACACATCTAGAATGCTCTACAGTCTATGGCACTAGAAAACAAAGCTCGTCCCGTATCGTATGCACTTGGAATTAGGGCTGACACCGCGAGAATTTAATACAATAAACTCACTTCAATCAAGCTGCTATTTTGTACTTCACTTTGGTAGGGATTCGCGTAACAACGTCTGCTTTGATTACTAGATTTTTCATTGATTATATGGAAGCTTAATAATTTTCACAAATAAGATCAAAATATAATTTGGTGGGTCTTTTTTTTCCATTCTCAATTCATTGTGACGTGTTTGAAGTAAATTGTTATTTTTTCGCTAAAAGTTACTATTTTAATAATATTCTAACGAAGCCATTGGTTGTCATCACTAATTCAAGAATATATATATAATATAATATAATATAATCTTTATTTATATAAAAACAGATTGTAGTTTAGGTAACAGTCTACACAAAGTGGCTAGAAGTGGGTGACGTGCTGGTCACCTTGCTGAATGAATGTGTCTTAGAGGCTTCTGGGCTTCAGGTTTAAGTGTTAATTTCAGTATCGATCCGATAAGCTTATGCTATTTATTTCCCTGATGCTTAGAATTCTAACTCTCGAATAGTCTAAGCTTTTTCTTCCATTACTTTACCGAATTTTACTTTATGTGGACTATGCTAGCCTATCTCAAATGTGGTCTTCAATTTGCAGTACTGAAGGGTGTCTCTGCCATCCCTAACCCCGCGGCACCACAAAGCGTGTAGACCGCGAGCTCGCAATATCTCGTCCGAGCCCGTCCGTAGCTATCCGCGTCCTCTATAACATTATATTATTTATTGTATTAGTGCCGTTGTACTAACACGACTAATGACGTTTGTGGGACATTCATTATACGCCGTAATTGTTGTTTATTGTGCTCAATACATCCCCGATTAGGTGGTAAAGTGTGGCAATGGTCACAGGAGATTCGAATGATGGTCTATGTAGTGCAGAGATAATGTGTATTAATGTAATTGTCTCTGTGCTTAGTTAATTTTATAGCGATAAGATTAATAAATATAGATACAATAGGGTTTAAACTTTCGTCTAATAATTGACCTGCGGTATTATAGGAGTGGCAGATAGAAAAATTGTACGTATGGATTATGTGAAAGATGGCATAACTTGAAAGGAAACCAACGATAGACCCTACTTAGTCTTTTTTTCTCATGCTGTGGTGTATGTAGACTCCAATAATAATTTAAACTCTACACTGTAGCCAGTCAACAGGAAATTATATGGGCAATAGAACTATGATTCAAGAGCCAAAACGAAGCTGGAAATTGACAGTTTCAAGTTGGAACCTACCACATTCAATCCTTTACATCACACCTCTATTCTAACTGCACGAGAAAATATCATATAGCATCATATTCCATGAAAGCCTCAACCTTCATTTATATAAAACAATAACAACGCACTGCCCTGGGAACGAATCGCAATGCGTAAAATCACCGCCCTGCCCGCGGCGACCGACGCAAGATACATTACTTTGCACATAAATTATTTTGTTCTTTATTAAGTACGAAGTTCATATCGTTTTGTCTATGTTCTTGCGTCTTCGTGGAGGCATCTTTCATGGCTGGGAATGAGAGAAACAGTTTAGAAAAATACTCTCGAAAGTATTGCAGCCAGTCTTCTGGGCACGTTTCCGAGTGACAGCAATGCGGACGAGTACTTCGACGTGTCCTTTTATTTTTTATTTGTACAGTCATTTAATTTAGTGTTAGATTGTATATAAGATTTGTCTAAATAGTGTTCTCAAAGCAATGAAATTAAAAATGAGAACTGTCGAAACGACAATAAATATTTATCGTAAAAACCGTTGAGCACTTACATGCAAACGGCTTCTAGAAGGCGATAGTTTAAGGGATTAAATAGTCATTTTGTAAGATAAAAATTTGTTGTCTTTAATTTCTAGTTGGTAATCTTATTGTATGTGTCCACCCTTCTTTTGCTTGATGTGTTGTGTAAACTGCTCCAGATAGTAGGTACGCTTGGATTCAAAAATGTGTTTGTCTCTTCCTCAATCCATACAACCTAACACTTTTTAGAATACTTTTTGGAAAAAGTTTTGTAAGTAATATTCTTGTTGTTTATCATCTTGGCCGTGAAGCTTAAACAGTAAAGGTGTATTTTGAAAAGGTCTCGTATAATTTTTCATATGCAACTTGCATGTACCATTTTTTATTTCAACTACTAAAATTCACATCACTCCAAATCCATCTTCATAACTGACCAAAGAGAATTAAACCACTTGAGAGCTGATAGACCGATTTCGTCTAGGCACACGACTCACTACTGCGGGCCGGGGGACGAAGAAATTACAGCGGTTGTGATTGGCCGATCCAACAATGTTAGGACGAAAGTTCCAAACATAGTGATGCACAAGTCAGTTTTGCAACAATAATATCGATATCGATAAAATCGACATCTACAATCCTAATTGAACAATAAATTATTTAAATTTGAATTTCACTTAATAGAATTTATTGTTCTATCCGACAGGGATTGACATTGCTATTACTTATTTTTAATCTGCTGTGAAATGCCTTAAACATACAACGCTATATTTATTTGGAAACCAATTTTCCCTGTGAACTGCATTAATCCACTTTTCTTTCAGTTACAGAACATTTTGAATTCTAAAATGTAAACATCGCAATGTTTATCGACTTAGAAAGACTTTATTTTGAAGTTTTCACAACACTACAGTATAAGTGCACATAGAAAGGGACAGACTTATTGCAATACCCAAGTGAGAGAAAGGGACTTTTCAAAAAGTCATCAACGCGGTGTACATTTTTGTGTTATTTTACGTAAACAACCAGTTTAGCTTGAACCCTGCAATTATTCTTAATAAAATATTTATTTTATTTACCGATGAAAAATAATGCAATCTTTTTATAGCTGGATGTTCTAGAGGATTTTCCACACCATTTACTTGAACGGGAACTCATTATTGTTTTTATTTATGCAGAAATGTTTTAAAAGGTGTCAAAATACCCGCGTGTGCAGAGATCCAATAACTGGTCAAAACTAAAATGGCCACTCGTATTTCCATCTAGTATCAGTGCTAATCAACATATGTGTCGTGAGCCTGAGTCGCCCGCATGAGCAGTCAAGTAGCTATAGTCATTGTAACTGACTAACATATTGCAAATTAAACAAAAGAAAATCCATGAACTGAACATCCTAGTAGCAACCGCAATCAATATGCTTGAGCAGTCACTAAACATCATGTGGTCGAGAGCTACCACACTCCTGCGCAAATGATCGCCAATACTCAGATATGCTGACCACGACAATGTAATGGGTAAGGAAGCGTGTGCGCCGTGTATATCGATAGAATTAAGGGTGTGGGTATGGTGGGGAAGCAGAGAGACTTTTGTACTCATAGGAGTTTAATTTTTTCCGGAAGAACATAAACTCAAACTCAAAGCATTTATTTCAATTAAACCATTTACAGGCACTTTTGAATTGTCAAGGAGTCAGTCAATCAGAAATATGAAGGTAGTTGCGCATTCCAAAGCGTAGTAGGTACTATAACGTCTGAGAGCGTTATCTTGGTGTGAGGGTGTGTGTGAGGTGGCAAATCCAAAGACGGCGAGGGTTCAAAGGGGGTTTATTATAATATTTAATTTCATAAGAGACGCGTACACTGTTCGGTAGCTAAGCTTAGACTGATGGACCAAAACAAAATGCATTCCTAACATATTTTAATCCAAATTGTTGGAACGTTCGAAACACACGGCTGCCCTCTAGCCAGCCTGTACCACGCGAGGTTGCGCCTCACATACAAACTCCTTACAGTACCTATGGAGAAGAACGGGCAAGAAATTCCAAGGACGCTCTTTTAAATTCAAAAAATTATTCAATAAATTTGTTACATCATTCATGTTGAAATTATACATCTGAGAACAATGTAGAAAGTACGTTAAAAGCGTCCGCAATTATACAATAAAACCAAAAAACAATTCAATAATTGAAATAAGCCATGGTATTTAAGAGATGAGTCACAACTGACGGCGCCCGTTCACGAACGTGACGCATAGTTAGGTCAAGTTGAAACGAAAACAAGTGCGGCGCTTTAACTATTCATCAAAAACAAGTGCGGTGCTTTAGCTATTCATCAAAAACAAGTGCGGCGCTTTAACTATTCATCAAAAACAAGTGCGGCGCTTTAACTATTCATCAAAAACAAGTGCGGCGCTTTAACTATTCATCAAAAACAAGTGCGGCGCTTTAACTATTCATCAAAAACAAGTGCGGCGCTTTAACTATTCATCAAAAACAAGTGCGGCGCTTTAACTATTCATCAAAAACAAGTGCGGCGCTTTAACTATTCATCAAAAACAAGTGCGGCGCTTTAACTATTCATCAAAAACAAGTGCGGCGCTTTAACTATTCATCAAAAACAAGTGCGGTGCTTTAGCTATTCATCAAAAACAAGTGCGGCGCTTTAACTATTCATCAAAAACAAGTGCGGCGCTTTAACTATTCATCAAAAACAAGTGCGGCGCTTTAACTATTCATCAAAAACAAGTGCGGCGCTTTAACTATTCATCAAAAACAAGTGCGGCGCTTTAACTATTCATCAAAAACAAGTGCGGCGCTTTAACTATTCATCAAAAACAAGTGCGGCGCTTTAACTATTCATCAAAAACAAGTGCGGCGCTTTAACTATTCATCAAAAACAAATGCGGCGCTTTAACTATTCATCAAAAACAAGTGCGGCGCTTTAACTATTCATCAAAAACAAATGCGGCGCTTTAACTATACATCAAAACGGTACATATTAACCCTTCGTAGGAACAATTAAGAAGCCATTGTGTCTCGCGTGGATTACGTTCCTGAAGGAGGTTAAACAGTCGTTATTCGCAATTACGACCGCATTATACAAAGGTTTTATAAACTAAAAGCGAAACTTCGCCGTAACAACGTGTTAGAACATAAATCGAACAGATTACGTGTGACTCCGGATTTTTAATTTGTCCGTCTGTGGTGTCTTGTTTATACCTTTTTAGTCGTAGTTGGGTTTTAGTATTTATTGCTTTAAGTATTTATTTTTTTATTCTTTTGGAGTTATAATTTTTTTTTTTTTAATATTCTCTTTAAGCTCTTTCATTTGATACCCAACAAGGTATGATTAAACATTTTTTTGTTGAGTTCCTTACTTTATGTCCTCTAGAGGGCGCCATTTCTATGCCAATGTGACGTCACATAGCCTATAACCAGCGGACGATCAAGACACTTCCAACGATACCTCATTTATCAAATTGTGATGAGTGGTTTAGAAGATAGGAGGGAACAGATGAACATACATACATACATACATACCGGTCAAAATCATAACCCTCCTTTTTTCTTCGCCGTAGTCAGGTAAAAAGATCCTGTGTGTCTGCCGCTAGGTATAGGTACTAACCGTACTAATAAATGAACGTAGGTAGGTACCTATCTATTGATAAAACTTGTAAGTGAACTACTAAAGCTCAAAACTTAATTTGCATAATATACCCTAAGGTTTGCAGAAGCATATCATCAGAATCACCCTGATTACAGGATGATTTAGGGTTTAAGGTGCCTGTATGCCAGCTGTGAGAACATTGGTCCCAAAACTGGGATACAGGCCTGCTCTCTATGAGAAAGAGCGGGCCATAAACCACCACGCGGGCCCAGTGTGGGTTAGTGGATATCACATGTCTTCGAAGTTACTCACGATTTTTTCTTCACCGGTTTTAGAGCAGCGATGATGAAATAACACAAAGTAAAGTGCCTGACTGGGTTCGAACCTAGGACTCTTAAGTCGCGGCGGTTTCTATTGGACCACCACTGCTTTTGAAGAAGCAGAATTGGTGAACTTATTTGTACCTATTTGTAAATAATGAGTATCTCAACAGGTAGTTATTTTTACACCCAGCTTCCACGAACAAGTTATACTTCTTTCAAATTGAAATCGCTTGTCTTCCCACTAAAAACACACTACATGTGAGGTCAGGCCATCGGAACATGTTATAGGTAAATGTTGCAAATTGTAACATGTTTACATCCCGATCGAATTATGGTCAGGCGGTCGTTTTGTGGTCCTTGCCTCTATGTGGCATATTATACTGTGGCTTTGTGAGGCTTTGTTGTGTTGTCTTAATGTATGTCATATGAGGTTAAGCAACTACTGCGGGGCTTGAAAGACTGATGTATAGAGTTTGGGTCACTCCTCCGTTTCGGACATTGTATAAAATGTGAGGCTCTTTGTTCCAGAGCCGACTGTAGCCCAACATGGTATTTTTTTATCAGAAAACCCGGAAATGTACATTTATTTAGCACAGACAAATAACGTTATATAACATAAGAATGATAACGAACTTTTAGCAAAACCGGTTAATATTTCGGGTACATATTATCTATAGCTTCAAACTCTTCAGAATCATCAGGACAAAACATTCAAGTATTAAACATAAAAGTTTAAAAAAACCTCATTCAAAAAACACTCCCTCTAAACATGCCTATCAACTTAGCAACTTCCAGAAAATCGTTCCACTTTCCAGTTACACCTTAGTAGACATGAGACGGAAACCAGGTTTGGATCCGGTACCCGCCAAATCTTCTAAATCTCGGCACTGTTTTAGGATCGAAGCCGCAACTTTTCGTAATATCGGTTAGTGACGTTTTTTAAAACTCCACCATGTGTAGGAATTTTTATCTGGAAGAGATGCCTTGCCGAGCTTAAATAATGATTTAATTCCGATACAGCAGAATTTTTGAACCCGCATTGGTTCACCACTGGTTGACCCGTTATAAGCATATAGGCAGTACTTTTTTCAAAATTGATCACTCATGCGTCACAGAATGTCAGCGCTGCCGGGTCCCCGGCGCTAGCCATGCCGGATACTCGGTTGCCAGGTACCCGGCAATACATTACCGGCCCAAGTCTACGCCTTAGCCTCAGAATAAACTTTTGGTATAGTAGGTATTTTTAGAACTTCACCAACCAAATAGTAGCCAGTAGCATTTCACTCCCCAACTTCACTTTTACATCGAAACCCAATATAATACCAACCTTTTCGGATAAGAAACAAATGCCGGACGAAGCCACTGAGATACCGCAACCAGTGAATGAGCCGGGCGTTTATCACGCCAACCTTTGTGTCCTTGAATTATGCAGCGTTATTGCTCGCCTTGCATGACTTAGCACCAGGCCGGACAGACTAACGCTTCGTATCGGCTCTAAATTACTGTTGGTTTGCGACGGTGCAAGTGGGAAGGGGTCGCGGGATGATAATATAGAAAAAAGGTGCGATTTGTCTAAATTACTACTGAGAAAATATTTTTTTCACGATCGTCCATCAATCCCATTATTGCTGGCCGCAACAGTAATGTGATTGAGGCACTGAGTGAACTACATTATCATGTCCCGAAGGTTGAACTTACCTGCGTACAAAATGGCGAAATTCCACTTGCTCGTGACGACAAGGTTTGGTGATGATCAGCATCTCCACAAATGCACGAATGACAGACACTCCAACCTTTCAATAACAATCAACCAATAAACAATTCCAACAATCAACAACAACCAATTCCAACTTTCATCAATTCGTTCAATTTCTGAGTTGAAAACGCTTTTGGTGACGTAGACTATGCTATGTGGTATGACTATGACTATTACGAGTATATGAGTACTAATGAGTTACTTTATTATATTGTGCTGTTGATGAAGCGTGTTCCATCTCCAATACCCTGTTAACTGCAACCATAAAGTAAATGGGTGTGAATTTACGAGCTAGTTTATACTAGTCATCCAATTAACTTTTCCTACATAATTGTGGTTATTTAAAAGTAGTTACCATACCAATTATCGATGCAATTTGTTGACCATCAATTAAACTAAAAACAATATACTTAACATTCAACACCCCGCTTTAACTACAAACTTAACTACCAACTTGACTAACACTCTGAAATGGTACTCTTAACTGTATGTACTTGCCTTAGAAAATTGAAACCTCATCTCTTAACTTTTATAACTCAGTAATTGCTTTCTTTCAAAAAAAAATTACAAAGATAGGTACGCTAAAATCGTAGGAATGTCAATCTCATCATCATTAACCTGCCTTTTCCCAACTATATGTTGTGGTCAGCTTCCAGTCTAACCTAATACAGCTGAATACCAGTTTTTTTACATGGAGCGACTGTCTATTTCACCTCCTCTAACCAATTACTGGGTAACATAATACCCCTTGGTAAGACTGGTAGTCAACTCAATTCAGGTGCCATAGACACGTTTAGAAGAAGGCTGGTTAATGATGGAAACACGTTACCATCCTACTTCTTAGCGTGTCGTATCACTATTGTATTTCTGATAAAGTCCGCATTTTTTTTTAAGTATAATAAAGTTTTCAGAAAGAACCTCTACTCGACAATGGCCGTGCTCACTAAAAATATCAATACCCACTGTCATTTATGTCTTCTAGCAGCAGCCCAAACTTTGCTGTCTATATTCTGACTTTGCTCCAAACTCCTGAGCATTCTAAGCTATCTTATCTGACCTCAAGAGTATCAAAGAAACCTGTTTGTTTCAGACTCGCAATAACGACAGGTCATGTCATGGTCAAGACGTAAGTGGCACGTCACGTTACCACGGCAAAGGTGGATGCAATTTTCGATATATGTAAAAGTTACATCGACACCTCACCTAATATCTTGATTAAATGAAAGAAAGAAGACAACATTCAACAGTATTGGCAATAGTCTCACAATAGCGAATGATAGAGATAGCGTCAAAAATGCTACACTTAATCCAGTTAAAGTAATTCCTGTCCTCGTAGACCTGAATATCTTCAGAAATTCTAAACAATCATTAAGAACTAAATTCAAAATTCAGATCGCAACATCAAAATCATATATTACAGAACATACGAGCGAACGTGATCACATTTGTTTGCCATTGTCATCGCTGCCGATACGGGCCGAATAAAGCCGAATCCACCCGATACGCATCTCGGCCGCGCTGGCGCATGACACAGATAATCTAAGCATTCAGCCACCCGCCGAGTTACCAGCGATTTTATACAGCCAACTTAATAAATGCCCATTAAAATAAATTGTTTGGCATTGTCATAGCTTCCGATCCGCGTGCACGTTGCCTGATCCTCGTTTACATTAGCCATTCTGAGATAATATATGGGCTGTAATTTATGCCTTTAACTATGTCTATAAAGAATAGTAATGGCCCAAGATTGCTTCTATTGGAAATGGATATTGAAGAGTTAATAAAGTTTTGCGTGATTGCGGATTGTACGTGCGGAGAATATAAACGCGGTTAGACAGGATTTGTTTGTGCTTTGTAATTTATGGGCAGTTCTTATTCTGGATTGTGCATGTGCATAGTGCATGATAGCATGCAATATATTTGTGAATTTTAATTCTTTAGTATTTAAATTTTCGTCTATGAATTTCACGGTTCATTGTACGGTATTTAAAACGTAGAGGTTGTCCCGGAAGTTTTCACACATTCACAGAGCTACCAAAAGATTGATGCGGCAATCCGGACTTTTGCAAACTGTAGAAATGATCAGGATTAAAATAATGGTAGGTTTCTTGATTATAACAAGCCTATAATGTTCCCACTCCTTTTTTTTTTTTTTGAGGTTGGAAAATCATCCAATGACTTCTCCCGCTCTGGGCGGAGCGGAAGGGCGTGTCAGACTTTTACTGACTAAAACCCACCCGTGTTCCTTCATTTGCCTGTTGCCAAGGTCCCGGTATCCCTTTCGGACTTTCCCGCAACCCTGGCAGGACTTTCCCGCAACCCTGGCAGGATGTTCCCACTGCTGGGACACAGATCTCCTCTCGGTGAGAGGGAGTGGGTCGGGATCCACCACGCGGGCGAGTTGTCTTCAGTTCTAGGACAATCTTTAGTTCTAGGACATGTCAGTTTCCTCACTATGTTTTCCTTCACCGTTTTGGGAGCAGTGGTGATGAAATAATGTACACAAAGTAAAGTGCCTTTCAGAGTTCAAACCTACGACCTAAAACTCGTATTTCGCGGCCGTTACCATTGGGCCACCACTGCTGTCAGGTGTCATTCCCTGATATTCCATGATTTTTCATAACCTCTCATCCTTACACTGTTCTCGGTTCGGCGGCTCTTATTCTCAGGCCTGCATACCATCAGTTCAATTTAAATAGATCTGTCATGTTCAAAAAGGTTCACTGCAAAAAAGATACAGCAAACCACCGATTACAGTTAAGAACTCAAACAGTTTTCTATTACAATGCCATTATAAAAACATATTGCTTGCTTTTTGCTGTTGCATCCTAGACAAATAGTGTCAATAGCCTAAAGTAAACTATATTTTAGGGTTCCTCTAACGGATTATACAAAGACTTTTTAGACTAGGAGTCCAATTAGCTTCTAAAACTCAGAATTTATGTAAATCTTCCGTCCTCTGATTTGGACATTGGAAAAACCAAGTACTGGTTATTGGAGATCAGACTGCTTGTAACATCAGAATTTTAATGAACCTTATTAATTTCTGCTGGAAGAGTTTGTGCTCTCTAAAACTACAAGGTACTCTATGTCATACATAACAGCTACATGAAAATACTCTACAGAACCCGTGTTTTTAAATCCTGCTTGCATTTTTTGTTCATATTTTCTTTTGTATAAGGCACACGCCAGATTGCAATCGCACGTCGCAACTGCGACTCGCAAGTGTAACAAAATGGCGGGCTGTCAAATTGACAGGATGACGCCATCTTGATTTCATTGTAATTAATTATTCGAAGCGGTATTTCAATTCGTATCACGTTCATTCATTTTTTTGATATTTGTACATCCATACGAGAAATTAATTAGAGCTGTATTTTTGGCTGATATTTCCTTCAACTTTTTGCTATTATTTCTGTGGCCTTGGTGAAAAGGGGTATAAGTCCGATTTTGTGGAAAATGAGTTAAGTATACAGAAGAATTCAGAAAAAAATGCTCTATCGTTTGGTGTAAACGGATTTAAGCTATCTCTAAAAATAAAGAAGTAACTTGGGTAAAAGGGTCCAACTGACACCAAAAAAAACTACAAAAGTCGGTTTCAAGTACTCTTGTATTCATTTAAACGGAAAAGAAAAGGTGTTTTTTAATCTAAATTAACATAAATTACCCACGTTTTAGTTTGGTTGGTTGCAACACCTGGTTCTTAAAAATGGTTTAGTGAGTAATGATATTATTAGACATCAATCCGTTTTCACCAAAATAAAGGGAAAAAATCAAAAATAACTCTGTTGAGATTAGTATTCAGATAATCATTCCAAATGCGTATCCATTTTCACTTGTGTGAATTAACATTTAACATATGGGAGAAGGGGTATAACTTATTTTATGCCCTCATGAATTCACTATCTATATAGGAAAGTCACTATCTTAAAAACTAATAACTTTACATAAAAAATAACTCGATAATAATAAAGAGCATAAATTGTTTACCTATAAAAAACATCACATGTATTTCATTTGGTAGCGGTTTAAATGTCACACGAGGTCAAACACGCAATTTGAAGCGCGCGTAGTGTTTTTTGCGTCTCCCGTAAAGTTGCATTTTTGGACTTAGATCCCTTTTCACAGGGGCCACAGATTTATGCTATACTAGGAATTACACTGGACCTTTTGTAAGGAACTCGAGAGAATTCAGTTTAGGTGCATGCTTACCCATGTTTGGAAAACAGTAACACTTCGTCACAATGTTATCAAATAACAACTTAGAAAATGATAACCTGTCCACCTTTAATAACTTTGCTACTAATTACGTTATCAAAACACAAACTTCACTTCAGTGACATAAACACAATGAAACAGATAAAAAACAATGAATAAATGAATAAAGAATTTTTATCATCGACTTTTGAAAATGGTGGATGACAGGTATTAAGCAAGGAACCTTTAATTTAAGCATACAAATACAAATTAATAGTTTTTATATTGTGTGACAGCAGTCAACGTCAGTTATATCATTTTGTTTTAGATAATGATCGTGACATACTGATGGACAGCGCGGCACACTCCTTCGCTACGCGTTCAACATGAGTTGAGGTTTTTTATTATACTTCAGATAAACCGACAAATACCTATCTGTAATGTTATTCTGTAAAAATCTCACCGTGAAAACTTTGGCGAAGTGAGCTTGAAGTGGGTTGTCAATAGTAAATCCCTAGCATCAGGTGGAATGACAGCTCGCTTCATGCTCACTTTCCCTAAGTTTGCACCATCACGATGAGTTTTTTACAGAATAGACCGGCTGAATAATATTTTGCGTGACTTTTATAGGCAGAGTTTAGATTTTCCAGGATGACAAAAAGCCCCCGCGTAAATATAGACGCCTATATAAGTTGCTGAAATAATTATGTAAATTTCACAATAATTTAACCAAGTTCCACTCTCCAAAAGGACTTTCTTTTTCAAATGATCACTTCTGGATTTAACAGCTAAGGATGAGAAATAAAGACATTTTATTGGAGGTAACGTAACGTACCGTTGGTATTGATGATAACTAATTGTCAAAGGTTTAAAAAAAAAGGAACTTTAACATAACACATTTTCGAAATTCAAAGCTGCCCGACGTTCTGGAAGCAACTTGATGCTAAGGATTGACACTATTGATAGCTCACTTCAACCTCATTCCACCTAAGTTTCCACGATCACCGTGAGATTTTACAGAATAGATCGGCAGATCTGTGGTATTAGGACATGATAAGCCACAGTTTGATTACGATTGTTATAAGTAAGGGGCGCGCGTGTAAATGTGTTCGTAGAGCCGCGGACCACCGGCGTGACTGTTCTACGACCGTAGGGCTGCTAACGTTTACACTGCTACAAGGATCTTTCGGCACTCGAGTAACGATAACAGGGGGGCGCTGTTGGTAAAAATTCACTTGGTAAAATCACTTGAAATGTATTCAAAAAACAAGATGGTGGCATTAGTTCCGATTTTGGCCACGCGCCAAAATAATCTTGTAGCGTTAAAGAAGGTTACTAATGTCATGTCAGAACAAAGAGAACTGCAAAAAGTTTGAATCTGCTTTTTAAGTTGACTTGACGCCATAGCCGCAACGGGACTTTATTTGATTCCAATTTTTCGGAAGAGGTTTTATTACAAAATGTTCTGGCAGTTGTAACCGCCCGCACCGTTTAATAGCATACAGCTTCGAAAGTTCTACAGTTCACAAGAATGTTAGCAATGGACTATCGAATAGGGTATGACTTCCAATTTCCCCCAAAAAGGGAACCTTTACCAGATCACTTATTTGTCCGTTTGTCACACAGATTCGAAACCAATGCTTACAAAAAAAAAATTGGCAGTCATAGGGACTGCCCAACACAAGTGAAAACATAAAACACTATTTAAACAATGCACAGTATACACAAATTAAACTTTTGACGTGGTCAATTTACCTTCACTTACTGCTACTACAGCATGTCGGTGACGCGAACCCATAAGTTTATCCCCTACCAAAAATTGCTCAACGCGTCTAAAGAAGTTTTCACTTCAAAAATGTAGTTCCCCAATTTTCCGCCGGCATACTTCCGTGGCCCGCACTATAAATACAATTTTTTTCAACAACATTTTCACGACTTATAACATTTCTTTTTTTAGATTCGGTTTACACATTTGACCACAATAAAATCAAAACATTTATTTTCTTAGTTGAGTGTAACAGCCCTACATAATAGTCTGTTTTACATGTAAATGGTTTGTAAGTTGCTTACATATGCAATACACTAAGATGTAATGTTTTGATAAACATGAAAACTGAAATAATGGCTGACATAATTAAAACCATTCAGAAGAAATATAAAACTAATAGAGGATACAAAGATAATGGTGTCACGTTTTGTTTTGAACCAAAATTGGCTAAGCAAAAATAAGTTATCAAAAAACAAACTGAGAAAACAAATAATCTGCCACCCTTTTCCAGATATGTTGGACTCGACTTCCAGTCTAACCGGATACAGCTGAATACCAGTATTTTACATGGTGCAACTGCCTATCTGACTTCCACAACCCATTAACTAGGTAATTCCTACAATACCCCTTGATAAGACTGTTTGTCAGACTTTCGGGCTTCTGACGACCCGTAACGACTGTCAAAGCTCCACGAATGACAGCCGGGACCAACGGCATAACGTGCTTTCCGAGGCACGGAGGAGTCTCGGAATGTAAAGATGGTCACTCATTCGCGGACCAACCGGCAAGCGTAGCTTAACCTGATGGATCGATCCGTGCGGCTGATATTAAACAGCCAAGAGGTCCTTTAAAAAAAAAAGAAATGAAGCGAAAGATAAATTATGCCAGTCAGTCAGACTGCTGGAAGAAGACGCCTGCACGTCGACTAAGAGAAAGATCCTTCATGAATATATGTTGCTTATAATACATACATAATCTATAATGATCCCACTGCTGGGACACAGGCCTCCTCTCTGTGAGAGGGAGTGGGCCGTAATCCACCACGCGGGCCCAGTGCGAGCCCAGTGCGGGTTGCTTATAATAAATATGTATATTTATACAAAACAGTAGGTACATTTAGCTCAGCTGTAGATCCGATTAGCTGACTAGCTAATCACTTTACCCTAATGGAATTGGAATGTATTATAAATACACCTCGAAATGCCAATGAGGCAACTACAAACCCCTTATTTATATTCACCAGCGCTACTCAATCTTTTCAAAGTTATGTCTTGAAATTACCGACTGCTGTAGGTGTGAAAATTGTGGAAATAACAGGTTGCCCCCCAGACCAGCCTTAAGTGATCAACAGCTGGTCAATTTTGATGGAATCCTGATTAAATATCGAACGGTAACTGAGTAAATCATACCCTTTAGGAAAGTAAACGCAATGTTGCTTGTGATCGACATAAACGTTCTAGTTGTTAATAGGATCGCGTTGAAGTGAATTTTAATTATTTCTTTAGTGACTGCTAAAGCTCGTTACTTTGAAAGTATTGGTAATAAAGAAAAACTACTGTACTCACCAACAAAATAATAAACTAAGTGCATATTAATCCCTCCTTATTTATAAAAGTTGCACCTAATGAAAGCGTCTGGATAACCATACATTTTTGACGTTTAATTATCTTTTAGCTTTATGCAACGTTTTTTTTCATACGAGGGAACCAGTACACACATCAACACAATCTAGGGATATTTTTAAAAAAGCGAATTACTATCATTGTGTTAATTATTTATATGACATGTATATATTTAAAAGATACGTTATTTAATATTCTACCATTTTTTAATAATGGTTAAGGTACGCTTAAAATTTCAGGATTTTATGGAAAAAAAATGAAGCATAGACGGAAACCGTATATGAATTAACTTTTAATTTATGAGTAAAAACTGAAAAAAATAGAAAAATCATTTAATTTGTGTTTATAAACTTGAAGTTAGTAGTCTGAGAAAGCGCCCATGATGTTCATAACACATCGGCAACGATTCGGCATGCTCAGAACAAGGTTGTCAATGTCTTGCTGCGGAATATTGTCCCATGTCCTTCTGAGGTGCGCAAAAAGTTGATCTTCTGTAGCCAGATTTTCAGGAACTTCCTTCAGAGCTCTTCTTTGCAGCATATTCCACGCATGCTCAATGGGATTTAGATCTGGCGATTGAGCAGGCCAGTCTAAGGCCCTAACATTGTGTGTATGTAACCAAGCTGCTACCGTTCTCGCCGTGTGTGCCCGGGCATTGTCGTGCATGAGCAGGAAATCTTGCCCCATTTGTGTTCTGTAGGGCAAGATTACGGGCCCCAGCACCTGTTGGACGTATCGTTCTGCCGTCATATTGCCCCGCACCCAAACGAGATCCGTCCGTCCTCCAAGACGAATTCCTGCCCAAACCATAATTGTTCCTCCTTGGTATGGGTGAACTTCCTGAGGGTTCTGAAGATGGCTCCATCGTCCAGGAACTCGCCAAACACGCGTCCTTCGTGAATCTGGATGGAAGCCGAACCTGGATTCATCCGTGAACAGCACATTGGACCATTGCTCACGGCCCCAGTCCACGTGGTTCCGAACCCATTCTAATCGTCGTCCACGATTGCCTGTCCGTAAAGGTGGGACCCGGAGTGGTCTACGAGAGCGTAGATTGCTTTCATGCAGTCGCCTTCTTACAGTTTGGTCACTCACAAGCACTTGGTGTTCCACTCGCAACCTTTGGACCAATTGAGTCGCCGCTGCATTTGGTTGAGCTCGCTCAGTAATTTGCAAAAGTCGGTCTTGTCTGGGGGTAGTGATGTGACTTGGCCCCCGGTGCCTCTCCGCTACTTCACCTGTGGCACGATAGCGTGTCCACAATCTTGAAATTACATTTTGGTGGGTCCCTATGGCCTCAGCAACATTACGCTGAACAGACCCAGCTTCCAGCATTCCCACAGCTCGTAACATCTCCACCCTCGTCAAATGTTGGCGTTGCATGGCTACAATACCTCAATTTTAACTTTATCTTTCGTTTAAAAATGAAAAAAAACTGTAACTAAACGTAATTCGTATTGTGTTCTAAATTTCGCACAAATGAAAATTCCCTCTCCTACACATCAAGACATTTTTATGCCACCGAAACAAAAGAATTTTCAAAAATTTGAATTTGGAATTAGTCTGAGATAAATTACAAACAAATCGGTGTATAAAAGATTCCAATGCGGCCAGTACTTTTCGAGTTATTTAATTGAGTATGAAATATCCCTAGACCGTGTTGATGTGTGTATATCAAAAGAAAATTAAATATTATTAATAAATAAAACCTTTTTCAATATACAAAGTAAAAAGTGTCGACAACTCTGGCCGTTTGTGATCGAAAAACAATCTGATGCCATTAGAGTTTTTTTTATTAGTTATGTTTTTTCTGGCAAATGGCCACCTATTTAAATATTTTTCATCAAAATCGGCCATTATTTTTGACGTAATTGGAGCAAAACCTATTTCTAGATAAAAAAAATTAAAGACAACTTTTTGCCCTTTGTTTCCGGACAGAAAAAACTGGCAATGATTATTGATTACATTAAACAGTGTTTATTTATTAAACTTTATGCAACTTTAGATGATTAATTATCTGATATATTTCCTACATCCCTCAAGAAAACACTTTAAGAACGATTCATTCGTTATCAAATCAAGTCATACACGTAAATAGATAGAAATCGTTATCGATAACATATTTCATCAGAGCATGATTTATAATCACTGAATAGAGATGCAGCATCTTTAATGACGTTATCAGAACTACATTTTATACTATCAATATGTTATTGATAGAAGACGATAACAATTCTGTGGTCTAAGTTAGAAATGGACAGCGTTTTCCAACGAGACACAAAAAGTGGTTCTGTAAGGCCAACATTTATTTAATTATTTATGTACACACAGTAATATACATAAAGACACGACATAATTATAATATGAGTACAAAGGTACTGCTTATTTCATAAGAAATTTCTTCCAGCAGAACTGCGAAAGAAGAAATGAGAAAGAAATGTAGACAATAGTGTGTGAGAAAAAGAAGAGAAAAACATGATTATGCGAAGTCTTAACCAAAATATTAAATATACCTACACGTATACGCAAAAAAATTAACATATACTTAGAGCTTAAATATATGTATAAACAACAACAACGAACATTATTCTGGAAGCGGACAAAATTAAAGGAGATTTTGTTCTCGATCGTCCAAACAACCTCCATTCCAACAGGGGGAACGGTTAAAAGTATAAGTGTATGTCTTTACTAATTACTACGCATAGCTTTAAAAGTTCATCTACCTTCTGAAATGTTACCGCCATCAATTTCCAAAAGAAATCTTATTAAAACTTATATAAACGTATATAAGGCCACATTCACACGGGATCCGTCACTGACGATTCGTCAAAAAACACGAATCGCCCTCGTGTGAATGAGCCGTCAGTAGGTATTGAGCTAACTCAACGAAATAATGGCGGTTATATCATTGATTGATGATTGGCGGTTATATATGAGTGATTGATTGATGTTTGCTTAAAAAATGCTTCACCAGAAGAACGGAACACTATATAAAGTTTACATTCAACGAATAACGTCCAAAAACGAATCTGTAGTTAAGGCAAGATTTAAAACCGCTCCTTATCCTCTCTTAGCCCACAAACTCCATAAGCCGAACGCTCCTGCCTTACAATGATGGATGATCAGCGCAACGCCCCCTTTAAGGGTTTGTCTTAGCAAATTAAGCGGTACTTATAAACTGTCAGACCACAGATTAAGTCGGGCGAAGAGGCTGTTCGCTATAATTTCCTTTGCCTGGCCTCGACTTTGACAGATGAAACGGCGGGAATAGAAATATTGGGGTCTCAAAAGGTCTCGTGGTAATGTAAAGAACGTCAGTGTCCTGGTTTGAATTAGAGGTAATTTTTTATTAGATTTGTGTTAGTATCTAATGTTGCATCGCTAATTTAATACTGATATTTAATTAACATCTTTAATAGAAGCCAACCTTAAAAGAAAATGACGAAAAATGTGGAATGTGAATGCATTAAAAATATTTATAGCTTACAGGTAAGTACTCTGTTTTTTTCATTAAACTATTACACATGGTTTATGTGTTCAATGACCAACAGTTGTTTGTGAAGTGGCATTATATCATCCTGAAAAAGCAAACTTATAGGTACGTAGGATAATCCTTATAATATTATAGTCCTATTTCGGCCACGGCGCGGCGGCCAGTCGGCCGGCCAGGAAATATTATAATACACAAGTATATAGTGCGCAGACCTTCTTTCTTATATCTATGGCGCAGACACAGGTGCACTCTCTCTTCCCTCATTCTCATAGTCCGATGGGACGGCAATCCGACACGACCGGAGAGATCAGGCGCAGGACCAATGGCTTAACGTGCTTTCCGAGGCACGGGGCAATCACACAGCCAACTTCACAACTCCGAGCTGTTACTAAAAAAATCCTAATGAAAAAACCAAAAACACTTTGCCCAACCCGGGAATCGAACCCAGGACCACATCCTCAGCAGTTGCGCTTGCGAGCATGTGACCAACGGGGCAATCCTAATAAATCAAGTAACTTAACTGTGGTATTTTAAATTCTTACTAATTAATATCTTTAAACTTGTTAATGTAAGTAATTCTTCTGCCTATCCTCAACTAAATAGCGTACTTTCAAGTTCACGGTATCTAATACTAAGCTTGAATAAGCTATGGTGTAATAACTTAGAAGTAAAGACGTGCAGACATCAATCGTACCACAATAACCATTGTTGGCTCCGTATCATTCAAATGTTACATACATTATATATAGTGTTAGGAGCCCAGGATCTGCTTGAAATTGCTACCTATTTTAATTCCACCTCTAGAGGTTCCATGCCTAAATATGAAATTAATATGAAATGAGGAGGCGAACATTAATCTTAAAAAACATCATTTGTGTCTGAAGCAAGTGCTCTAATATAATTCTCGGCATGACAATAACTAAAATGATCAATAAATATCAGTAATGGAATTGTATTACTGATATTTGTATTACCTTTGTATACGGCACGGTTTCTTTAAGGCTCTTACATACTGAGGCGATTCGTCGCGCGACGCGACGCCGCCGCATTGTTCGCCGTGAGAAATTGTTTTGTTAAAATTCGCGTCGCGCGACGAATCGCCCCAGTGTGTAAGAGCCTTTACTGTACGGCGTATAAACCGCGCCATTACAACCTGTCTGTCAACAAGCTTCCATAGTGATCCATACAACAATGACGACCGCACTTACAGTCGGCGATTAAACCGTAGTTTTTCACGGCAAGAACCAAATGTAATTTTTAATTCTCGGAACAGAATTAAAAACGACATTTAATTCCCAGAAGAGAATTAAAAATGACATTTCGTAATCCAAATATACTTGCGATTTAATAGTTTATTCGTAGCCAATCATTACCTTTAATTACCTTACAAAACAGTAACAGTGGCGATGTAGGTACCGCCACATCACTCCCCTCCGGAGACCGAAGGTCGATAGTGGGCTGAGTCTTGTATCTTGCGATGCTTGCCAGTGCCAGTTGTGGTTCCAGTGAGTCGGAACCGGGTGCCGCATTGTTCGCAGTGGGTCGGAACTGTTTGCGGCGATTGTGGTGATTGAGTTGATTGAGGTGATTCCCCAGTGGGTCGGGGTGATGAGGCTGCGGGTGATGACCAGGAATGCGCGTTCGCTGCATGCTGGTGGTCAGGATACCCGTTGACGCCTCGGGTGTTGGCTTGGCTGTGTGACTCGCCTCACTGAAAGCTTACGGGAGTGATGATGATGACGTCATGCTGGAGTAGTTGCACGAAGGCTGCGTTGACGATCACGTCGGGGTCACCAATTTAGGGGTATGAGGAACAGGGTGTAAAGTTCACTCATCCACCATAGAAAAGGGAGGATCCTCCTACCAGACGGGTGTTGTGTCTGGCGGGCAACTGCCCAATGATTGATATTGGATTTTTGTATATATGTTCACTGCACGGTAAACTCTAATTGCGCGATGCAGGATTTTAGTGACGTCAGGATTTTTGTGTGACGTCAGGTCTTTGATGCATAGTTCGAATGTGGCGATGTAGGTACCGCCACAGTCTCTTACAACGCCCACAGAATCTATTCCATAACCATTTAATTCGTAGATAAACAAATACACACACGATTCCGTATTAGTAGATATCATATAAAGTTCAGTTGATCGCGATAAGTATTCTTTACAGCCAGCAGGAATACAATTAAACAATACTATTAAAGCTGCGCCCGCGCTTCGCTAGATATGGATTAGATAAGTTAAATACTAAAGGAATACTTCCATGTACAAAGGTTACATTTGAATCGGTAAATTAACAAGGAAATAACTGTTAGCTATTGCTAATTTACGTGTCGATAATTATACAGACCTTTGTAAAAACAAAAATAAAATAAAGTGTGGCAATAGAATATAATTTTAATGCAGTCGATTACTTACTTTAGTTGATGTATTGTTTATGTCAATTTACCTTATCACGTTTAAATTTTTTGTAAGCTTTTTGAAGACATTTATTAATAAAACTGGCGCTTATTATCACAAACTAGACTTTTAGTACGATAAAAAATTAGATTGAAACTGAGCTGTCTTACAAGTACTCAACAGATGACTGTCCGCACACAATTCGAGAATTACAGACGCCTGCCACAAAACTATCATATACCTATAATTGCTGATTAATTGGTCAGATAAAAATATGTCCTAAAACACCTTTAATTAATTTCGAGATCTCGTTTTGTCACAAACCCCACGCACCGTGCGATCTGAGCCATAAATGTGACATTTGACATGCGTTTGACATTTAATATAGTGACGTGACATATGCTTGACATAAAGCCGATGATTGTTTGCACGTCATCTGACACGTTTGTCGACAAAATCGTCTACACGTCTACATTATGTCGTACAAAATATTTGACTTTTACTAAGATTAACGATTATTTCAGTCACTCAAGTATTTTTATGACATATCTCTTTATTTATCTTAAACCAGACATAGCAAATTAAGGGAGGAAATAATGAATAATGAGCTGAGCGATGAATATAAATGTTGATGGATGGAGAGGGAGAGGAAGGCCAAAGAAAAGGTGTTAGGAATGATATAAAAGAGAAGGGAGCGAATGATAGCGTGACGGTTGAGATGGTTATGGAAGAAGAAAACTTGTTGCGCCGACTCCAAGTAACATTTGACAAGGACAGGAAGATGATGAGACATAGAATAATGGGCATTATAGGTACGGTTAATAAGGGTCCATCGAGGTCCTAAAATAACAGTCATACAAAATGAGGTTTTACCAAAATCAGCAGATTCAATATTCACCGCGCAAGTTTTTATTTCTGCATGATAAATGTGATATGCAAAGCTACTGCATTATTCCAGCGACACTCCACAATCGAACACAAGTCTATTGTGAATATAATTGAAGATTTCACTGTTTTATCCGTATAAGGGTATGTAATTGAGTATTCATAGTCCAAAGCGAGCTAATTGACAGAGAGTGGACGATGTGACGTTGTAGCGAGGTGTGAAGTGTCAACGCTAGGGTTGCTAACAGAAGACCAATTCTCGTACATATAAAACGTTGACATTCAAGTCGCAATTTGTCAAACTTGTCAAAAATGTTGGGAAATTGATTGTATTTTTGACAGATAGCGAATGAGATGCGAATACAAACGTTCTTAAAAGTTACGTGAATAGCCCCTCAGGACGTATTTGACGATATCTCCTCATTGTTTGAAGATATCCAGTCAGTTTTGTACTTTCTGTGGAGTCAGTTTAAAAATACTATGCATTATTTTTTTAAGTATGTCACCATTTCCATCCCTTATAGGAAAAGATAAACACACTGAGGACAAAAATTTCTAAGTTATATAAGGTGTATCTTTATATTAAACGATAACTGCTTCATTGTTCTATATAGCGGTCGCAAAGCTACTGCTGACTATGAGGTCCTTTGGGGTTCGATTCCCAGGTCAGGTTGTGGCGGTACCTACATCGCCACATTCGAACTACGCATCAAAAACTTTACGTCACACAAAAATCCTGACGTCACATAAGTCCTGCATCGCGCAATTAAAGTTTACCGTGCAATGGACATATATACAAAAACCCGACATCAATCGTGGGGCAGTTGCCCACCAGACACAACACCCATCTGGTCGGAGGATCCTCTCTTTTCTATGGTGGATGAGTGAACTTTACACCCTGTTCCTCTTACCCCTAAAAGGTAAAGTGTTATTGGTTTTTTCCTTCTGGAATTTCTCAGTAGCAGCCGAAAGTCTAGATTTGTGCCCAGTTAATGGCAAAAGGCTCGGTCCATTTTACATGGGACCTATACATAACCGGCGAAATGTGAGTAGGTACTATAGATACACCTCTGCCGAACCTTTCGGAGAAAACAGGCGTGGTGTTATTGTGATTTTATTAAACTATTTAAAAAAAATGCCAACATCCGATTGACATTTTATACCTAATTATTTATGAAAGAAAGAAAGAAAATACGTTTATTTGCGGTAAACATGACGCAAAAAAAAAGAAAAAAAACACATGATGAAACATTTAGGATAATTTATTTATTAAACATAATTAAACATTTTTCATTTATATGAGGAAACATTTTGGTAACCCTACAGTAACCTAGTATGGTATAGAGACACCTCGCCAACGACAATAAAGGCTCGATACACCGAACGCGTATAAATTAAAATTAAATGCAACCCGCCATAAAGTTTTATCATGCGAAATCCTTACTAACTGTTTATGCAATTTGATCATGCCGAAAAAAAAAATCTCACCGTATTTAGGTGAAGTGAGCTGTCAATAAAGTCAAACCTTACAGCATCAGCATTGCTATTCTGTAACTATCTCACCGTGAAAACTTAGGTGAAGTACGCGTGGAGTGAGCTGTCATTGTCATCGATAAGTAGTGGTATTCTGAAAAAATTTCACCATGAAAACTTAGGTGAAGTGAGCTGTCACTCGACCTCCCAGTCTATTCTGTAAACACCTCGCCGTAAAACTTAGGTGAAGTGAGCTGTCACTCGACCTCCCAGTCTATTCTGTAAACACCTCGCCGTAAAACTTAGGTGAAGTGAGCTGTCACTCCACCTGCCGGTCTATTCTGTAAACACCTCGCCGTAAAACTTAGGTGAAGTGAGTTGTCAATCCCTAGCGTCAGGTGGAGTGACAGCTCACTTTAAGCTCACTTCATCTAAGTTTTCACGGTGAGATATTTACAGAATACAGTTGTGCTATTCCGTAAAAATCTCACCGTGAAAACTTAGGTGAAGCGAGCACTTTAAGCTCAACTTCAACTAAGTTTTCATGGTGAGGTTTTTCCAGAATAGACCGACTGTTTTCATGAGAAACCCAAGAGCCATTTTTTACCATGATAGGTATCCATATAGTGAAGGAAGTTGTAAGGTTATTTGACAAGAAACTATAGAGAGAAAATAATTAAAAACAAAATACTTACTGAACAACAAACTTCACACAATGTTCATTATTATTATTATGCTCAACTCCTGCGCACCTCTATAATTAAGACACATATGTTTTAATTTGTTTTGACAGTGTTAGATGTGTGCATATTATCGTATAAATACATTACAATCGCACTATGCAGGTGCAAACGTCCCATTAACTCCAAATGAAACTGGTATATTATTATTCCGCCCGCGGCTTCGCCCGCTTGGTATGTCGATAAAAAGTAGCCTATATCCTTTGTCAGGCTCTAGACTATCTGTGTACCAAATTTCATTTAAATCGGTTCAGTAGTTTTGGCATAAAAGCGCGACAGACAGACAGACAGAGTTACTTTCACATTTATAATATTAGTAAGGATTAATATTGTATTAATATATTAATTAATATTAGTATTATTAATATTTATATAAAGTCAAAGTCAAAGTCAAAGTCAAATAATTTATTTCAAATAGGCACATAAAAGGCACTTTTGAACGTCAATGAAAAACAAACAAAGAAATAGAATTGATTCTAGTTGCCCATTCCAAAAGGTAGATTTCGTATGGAGAAGAATGGGCAAGAAACTCCACCGTTACTCTTTTCAAAAATGTTTACAATATTTTGTATACATGAATTATATAATTATATGTGAAGACCATGCACCCACAATAAGATTACTGTCCCACAAAAGGCAAAAAAAAAAAAATTATAAATGGAGCAATGACAAATAAATCAGTTATGTGATAGGTACATGGTGCTCACATATTTACAAACATTGTAAAAGTATACGATATTACAATATTCCTAACATCTTTACAAGTAATACTAATAAATCAGTGCGTGATTCCATGCAATCACAGAGTGTAAAAATCTATGACATACAAATAATAAAATATACAACTAAATTAACAACCAGTTTGATTTTGTCCAGACTCTAAATTGTCCTATGGAGCAAGACCAGCATGTTTCCAAGCATTCTTATCCTGGATATAATCCTCTAATTTGTAATAAGCTTGTTTACAAAGTGTACTTTTTATATGAGTTTTAAATTTTCTTTCATTTAATTGCAATATATCACAAGGTATTTTGTTATAGCATTTAACGCAGTACCCCATAAAAGATGTTTGTACTTTAGCTAATCTGAAAAATGGTTGATCTATTTTATCTTTATTTCTAGTATTAAAATTATGTCTGTCACTTATTTTCTTAAATAGATTTAAATTTTTTCTTACATACATAATATTCTCATAAATAAATTGGCAAGGTACCGTCATAATATTAATCCTTTTAAATAGTTCCCCGAGAGATTAATATACTAGCTGATGCCCGTGACTTCGCCTGCGTGGATGTCGGTTATTATATACTAAAACCTTACTCGAGAACCACTCTATCCATTGGTGAAAACAGTATAAAAATCGGTGCAGAATTTTTGAGTTTATCGCGTACAGGACGACAGACAGACGCGGCGGAGGACTTCGTTTTATAATATGTAAGGAAGTAAGGATTATTTTTATGAAACACAATTTATAAGGCAAACATAATTTAAAATTATAAGTATTAAAAGCTTACTAGAGCACTTGTAGACATCGAGTGACGTTTAATGTAACAATATTTTGCGGAGGAAATAATATTATTCATTATTATATTATTATAATCTTAGCTAAAGGGATTAGTGGTAGCAGCCTCGATGTTTAATGAATGCATGTGTATGTTTATAATATATGCCAACCACATATTGTTTCTGAGGAACAATAACAAAAAATATTGCTAAGGACTGACAATTTTCAGTCAGCCAATGGCAGTAGGTTTCTTGAGTTTGACAGCCACTCTGATATTATTTATTTTATTTCATTGATTACCCTTTATGATACAGGGTGTCACCTAACCGCGCAGATCTATAAATCAATCTAATTACCAAAAACTGAATTCTTCTCATCATATTAATTACCATTTTCCCTCAATTACTTCCGTTAAAAAAACCCACACAATTCCCCGCAAAGATTTACAAGCCAAACGAATAATAATGATAGATGCAGATCAACAACAGGTTGATTCTAATTCATAGCCTCCCGATGATTAACCGACCGAGAATAAACGACGTCGTGTTCACAATAAATTGCGTACAACAGTCATAAACTAGCGAATGTGATGCCGACTGTTTATATTCGGCCGGGTTATTCTTAATTGGGCGACTTGGTGTACTGCATATTTTTTGATGCGGAGGAATCGTTTATTTTGATGCTTTTTGCCTCAAGGGTGAAGGAAGTGCATGTTTATACTAAGGGTGTCCTTATGTACCCACTGACCTGCTAGATGTATTTCTGGTGCGAATAGGCACAACGCTGTTTATTTATTTTAAAAAAGCACACTGTCATCACTTAGCTTAAACTTATGGTAGAAATAATCTTATTAACTAGAGGACTAATGTACATGTCAATAACGGCGTAGGTACAAAGCATTGATTACAATATCTTGCTGCCTTGTAATCCTACTATCCTACTAATCCTACTAATATTATAAATAAATAAATATATAAATAAAAATAATAATATATATAAATAATAATATGATATATATAATCCTACTAATATTATAAATGTGTAAGTTTGTGTGTTTATGTGTTTGTGTGTTTGGATGTTTGTTACTCAATCATGCAAAAACGGCTTAATGGATTTGGATGAAATTTGGCAAACAGATAGTTTATGACCTGGATTAACACATAGGATACTTTTTATCCCGTTATTTCCACGGGATCGAGACTTACGCGGGTGAAACCGCGGGGCGCAACTAGTTTATTTAATATAAGTACTAAACTAAAACAAAAGAGACTAAATTATGTAAAAAAAAAAAAAAATATGAAATTAAAGTTAAAAACTGCTGCGCTGTTGACGACGTTACTGCAATAATTTTAATGACAGACAGCATAAGATATTATTTTCCTTATTTATGGATCTGGCCTGCGTCATTGGTCAGTCAATGAGAAATTCCAGACCAACCCAGCTTTGCCCAGACATATCTACGGTGACTCAAACCAACCCTTGACCAGCAAACCCATAAAACTTAAGTTTTATTAGCAAAATGTGAATGCCATACAGTCTCTAAGCAATTAGATTAGTCGAGTAAATAAATTGCATCCTAAGTGCACATTTCTGCACTTTGTCTAATTAAGATCTTTATGACGTCATCAATTGACGTGGATATGTCCCCTCTTGTTGCTATAATGGTTATATGGCTGCATACTGGGCTTTCAACGGCTCGGTATTATTTATGGAGTTAAAAAGTTTGCTTAGCCACTTATTCTGCTGGTGGGTCAATATTTAATTACCTGAACCACGGAAGATGGGTAATCTATACTAATAATATATAATAAAAGCTGAAGAGTTTGTTTTTTCATTTGACTTATAGATTATTTAACATCACGCTACGACCCTTAGGAGCCGAGGAAATCGAAAAAGTCCGAAAGTACGCTAAGCGGAAACGATACTATGAGCTGGTGGGCCGAGATAGTTTAAAAAAATATGGCTGATAATTCAGTATATTGTGTATATAACGACTGCCACGCGAACGAAGTCGCGGGCTAGTATTATAAGAACAAGAACACTTTAATCCAACAGCTGGACCATGAATAATTATTATTTTCAAAGTATTAAAAAGTACTGCAACACTTCATTCGAAACCACACTTCCGTAGCCGACGCAGGCAGTAGCAGTAGGCGATGCGCGACGAGTCGCCGCGACACTACTTAGGCCCTAGACAAAGTGACATTTCTATCAGCGATAACGATGATAGAAAAGGCAACAAGTTAAATTCAATTAAAAACCCCCGACAAAAACAAAGCATCTAATAAACTTTTTTTTATAGCTAAGGACACTCTGATCCAGTCACCTATCAAACAAAACCAAAAAAATCAAAATCGGTTCAGTCGTTTGGCAGCTACGATGGCACAAACAGATACATACGTTAAACTTATAACACCCATCTTTTTCCGTTGGGGGTTAAAAATGTATGGGACTGACAAAAGCTATCGAAAAGCTTATGTCAATCCTGTTGAAAGTCGTTGTAGAAATACGTAACACTTTCGAAGCGATTGTCACTTGTCTAGGCCCTCAGGGTTCTATGTCTTACTTTTGTTTTGTCACTTTTCTAAAGGAGTCACATCAAGTTTGACAATGTTGTATACTGATTATGTGTCCTAAGTCCTAACGAAGTCTTCCCACGAGATTCAAGATCTAATTGACACAAAGATTGTGTCAATAATTTTGAACAAAATGATCAACTTCCGCCCCTTTTCCTACAGAGCTAACATTGTTAGTATTAAAGTGAAGACATTCATAAAAAATCAACTACATCTGTAAGTAGGTAGGCATATAAAAGTTCGTGTGAGAAAGTAGTTAGGATTTAACTTCCACGGGACAGACGTATAAAACGTTTATCTAATCTACAATATCGTGGGATGGATCTGATCTGGGGGAAAAATCAATTGGATTTAACCGAAATAATCCAAATTAACTAAGTTATGTGAATAATTACGTCGGGACCAGTTTCGACCTCAAATAAATTCTCTCTTACTTCGCATGCATAAACTATATGTCGCAGCAAAAGGCCGTAGATATTAAGAGACTTACTTCTATCAATTGTTACAAGGTGGCGGTAGTGAGGTTATTCCATCTGTCTCTGTCTGTCGGGTGTCACTGCTGACAGTGACAACTGGCGCTGACACTGACGCTGATGTGACACTGATATCAGATGGCGGTAGTGAGGTCATTCCATCTGCCTCTGTCTGTCAGCTGTCACTGGCGGTGTCGGGGTAATGTCATTTTGATAATAAAGTGTCATTGGTTGACAAGTGAGAGTGGGGTAGGGGGCTGTCAGGCATCAGGTTTCCTGAAGATGTACGAGGAGGAAGGCTTGCCTGAAGATAACGTTACGTTGCCCTCTCCGTCATATATTTAAGATCAGCACAATGTGAGAATTGGTCCTCAGATGATGAGAATGATGACTTCTATTTTCAGGAGAGGGACTGCCGGAGTCCTACGTCAAAGTCAAAGTCAAATAATTTATTTCAATTAGGCACATAAAAGGCACTTTTGAAACGTCAAAAACAAAGAAATAGAAACTGATTCTTGTAGCCCCTTCCAAAAGGTAGTTCTCGCATGGAGAAGAATGGGCACATGGACAACGAACACACTTCTTCACCGCTTCCTTAGTACAGGAGATGGAAATAGTAACCTTAAAGCTTCTTGATGACTTGTACCAGCCTGACTGTCAGAGATGAGACAATGGTAGTAAGTATACAGTACGTTATGTCTTCAAATGAAGCTTGTACTGCGGTGAAGTTTAATAAATAAGGACTCACATGAAAGCTCAAACTTTGCTGATCGTCCCAAAAATATGTCATATAATACAGCCATCTATCCTTACATATTATAAAACAAAGTCCTCCGCCGCGTCTGTCTGTCGTCCTGTATGCGATAAACTCAAAAACTACTGCACCGATTTTCATGCTGCTTTTACCAATGGATAGAGTGGTTCTCAAGTAAGGTTTTAGTATATAATAACCGACATCCACGCGGGCGAAGTCGCGGGCATCAGCTAGTACTATAATAAAGTAAGGTACAATATAATGGTATAGTAAAATTTGAGAGTTTGTATGTAAGGGGTATCTTCAGAACTACTGATCCGATTCCGGAAAATTCTTTCTCTAATGGGAAACTACAGTATTGCCGAGTACCATAGGATATAATTTCACGCTGACGAAGTCGCAGGCAGATGCTAGTCTAGTATTTATTTTTTGTCATCAACAAAGTACAGATTATATGAGACGCTCGTTTTTAGAGCAACATTTTACACTGCATTTGCACAGCAACATCTTCTAACCTACAACAACAAAATGTTTCCATCGCCTAGAATGACCACAAGTGCCTTTTATTTGAGTCAAGCCCTCGTTTGTTTGATAAACAAGTGAGATACGGCTAAACAACAATTTGTATGCGAGATTAGTCACAGAAAGCCGGTCGTGATTTTAACCACAACCACAACTTAAAAAGTTTTTCGCAGTCTTGTAAAAATAAGGTGTGGAGCCGCTTGTGGAATTTTTTCGAACAAAAATTGCCGTAGTTTTGGTTATTTTATCGAAGCTCCTTCAGACAAAGAATCGCTCTCATATTTTCGCATGTTTATTGCAAATGCCTAAGAAAAACTATTCCAATTTTCTCATTTAGCTAAAAAGGTAACAGTATAGGCTGTATCGGCTTCCAGTTCACTTTTCACACTATCCTGCTATAGCCATTATGTTTATCAAGCGTAACGGTCTCTTTTAGCGAAAACGGGTTGTTGCCATTCATCCTGTGTGTGTTCATCACTCTCTGAAACTAGAATATTGATGACTGACACTTCATAGTACGGCAGCTACTATTCGTCTGCTTATTAAATTCAGGACAGTAAATAGTTACATTCCGGTCCAAATATATTACCTCTACATTCCTCAGCACCGTCTGATCTCACCTGCGAACAGTACGGTACTTTATCTCAAATAATTGCAGCCTCACTACTCTATAGATTTTTGTGCTTGATGTCATCGGTGGCGTGAAGCCAGTCCATTACATACCTCTATCACGTTCGTTAGTAAGACACATTCTAACTGCTCGTTACTTTAAGGATCAATATCACTTGCGCACTCCACCATCCGCCTTAGAAACACCACAATGCGGCTCTTAATGTTCAAACGAATATAGACTTTATTGCTTGAGGAATTCTTCAATTGTTTGACATGTCGAATAGTCATTGTGGGCCAATATCTATTCGGTGTACAAAGTTGGATTTACATTTGTATTTATATGATTGTAGCGGACTTTCAGCCTTATTTATTTAAGGAGAAGACTGCTTATTAATTTTCTGGTCAACAGAATTTATGTTGGTAGTATATGCCACCCGCATTTGGATTGCGTTTGATAAGAGTTGCCGGTAATGGGATGCTGTGGTCTAGGTCTAGCGAAGGCTATCTCTATTATTTAGGTACAAAAATGTACTATTGAATTTCAAGTAAAAGGTAGTTTATTGAATCAAGCATTTTTAGATTAGAGAAACCAACTACATAGCTTTTATTTACCTCCAGAAATGGACCAGTCTCGCCGTGTGTCGATAAGATGCAAAAAAGGTAACATGTTCCACCGATGACGTCACCAGTTTCTTCCTAGTATTCACCTTTTACAAAATAAAATGTTCACAATGGTAACTAAAAATCTTACCAATAGTTGTTACCACAAAATCAAAACTCATTTATTCAATGTCGAACGTCAAAATTACATAAGACAGTCCCCCAAAACGCCCGCCCACCCTTCACCACTTCCTAGTGCTTTACCTGGGAAGAAGAAGTGGCGCAACAAACTCCCCAGCAGCACAGCTGTATGTTAAATAAGAAGAATTTGATCTTCACTAGATACATTTATAATAGGGTCTGCAAATCACTGGACAGTGGACATCAAAGACTTGCTATCCGCTCGCCTAAAAAGTGTACTAAAGAAGTAGCTTCTGGAATTAACATACACCGAAACAGAATCATTTCTCTAACTTTTATCGACAAGCCAAAGCGCCAGCAAACAACATCCCTCTCTCAGACTTTCACACTCACACAAACACATACACATATAATACACGCTTTACTAATCTAGCCCTGTAAACTGACATATTTCTTTCTGCTCAATCTCACTCCGACCCCCAAGATGCAAGCCCTGCTTAGTTTGGGGGTCAACGATCAAACCACTGTGATTGTCAAACGTAGTTTCGTAAGTATATGTATTTTCCTGTTTTGCCAATAAAACTTTTTGTATTTGTATTGTATTGTACTTTATGGTTATATATTGTATGCTAACCTTGTATCTATCCTACAGGTATACCTACAGGGCTATCCATTACTAGTCGGCTAAGTCCGTTATTAAATAACCCCATGATGAGACCCCACCATAATTACCACATCGGCAACGCATGTGCTCTTATTGAAACACACTGCCGCGGATTATTCGTAAATAAGACATTATGAGGGAAATATACGGAAGTTTATTTTGACCGTGTGCATTTATTTTGGTCATCTTGAAAGTTTGCAGAATCGTAATCGCTGGTTCACTTTTGACTAGCTTTCATTGAAGATGATAAAATGAGCGAGAGCTCCTTTTTCAGGAGTTTATCCACACTTATTTCTGCCGGCAAGCAAAGTTGCAGTACTCCACATTGTGTCAGTTTAATTGCAGGCACATGAGACATTTTAGTCGTTAGTCCCGATTATCATAAGTAGATCTTTGACACTCGTTACGCGGGTAGTCAGAAGCCCGAAAGTCTGACAACCAGTCTTGCCAAGGGGGGGTATCGTGTTACCTAGTAACTGGGTTGTGGAGGTCAGATAGGCAGTCGCTCCTTGTAAAATACTAGTATCCAGCTGCATCCAGTTATCCTGGAAGCCGATCCCAACATAGTGGGGAAAAGCTAGGCAGATTGATTGAGATGAGACATTTTAGCTTTGGGTCTGGGATGACAACCTGCAATAATGGTGCTGATGTTTATAGGCGCGGTTACCATTTACCATCAGGCACTTAACTTTCATTCTTACATCCATCTGCCGTCAGCTTGTTTGCCACCCAACGACTATACAGTCGAGTAAAAAACCGTCGAGAGGTGTAGTGTGACACCCGGTTGGATCGAAGTTCTTTTCGCTTTTGCACACTTGGCAAATGTTTCCCTGAAGGGTTGGCCAAAGGTGTTCACCCACATTTCGCCAGTCCCATGTAATAGAGGGCAAGCCTATTGCCATCAACCGGGCACAAATCAAGACTCCGACAAGAGCTACGAAAAAGCTCTCATGTGTGCGGAGTAGTGCGATAAGGATCTTCGTTACAACAAAATATCGTAGGAGACACTTCGGCCCCGTCTACTATAATAACCCTTATGTTTCTCATCAGTGTGACGTTAAGCAGTTGTTACAGATTGGTTCCAAGACATACAGCCGACGCTGGAAGCTCCTACGTTTATAACAACACTGGTTACTGATGAAATTGGAACAATGCAGATTGTGCGTAGCCTTCTAGTTGTACGGAAGAGGTAAGAGGGATATACTGTATATATCTTGAGGCTGTAATTGTACGGGATTTTCCGTCTAACTACTCGTATAATTTACTTTAAATAGAGCATCATAGCATTTATTTAAATCTAGCAAAACGTTAAGTAAATATTAAAGTTCTAGGATTCAATAACCGCGTGTTTTTATCGTGTTATTAACGGCGCACGCGCACCTGATGATACAGCCTCGTAAATGTATACCTATACTTAACTCTCTTGTATTATTATTGCATATTAACTGTGAACAGCGCCTGTGCATGCACTTAACTACATAGCATTTTTTGTCTGTATTTGTTTGCTAAATAATATGAGCGGCACGGGTCGATCTTCAAGGTTAAGCAACGTTTGCCGAGATCAGTCCGTGGATGGGTGACCATTCATTATATATCGAAACCCCGTTGGTCGCGGCTGTCATTTGTGGATCTTTGACAGTCGTTACGGGTAGTCAAAAGCCCGAAAGTCTGACATCCAGTCTTACCAAGGGATATCGTGTTACACAGTAAATGTTTTGTTCATTTAAGACCTGTTTTCGATTCTTAGTAGTGTCATTAGGTATTTCCATACATAAACAACATCACGCCGTGTTTCCCCAAAGGGTTATGCAGAGGTGTACCTATATTACACCCAAATTTAGCTAGTTATGTTTTAGTCCCATGTAATAGGGGACGAGCATATATTGCCATCCATGGGGCACAAATCCAGACTCCGGGCTGCTACTGAGAAATTTATAATGAAAAACCCCATTATTGGTATTTCCATTAGAAAAATCTCCTACTTACACTGTGGTGTACTGAAGCACCAACCTATGGGTATATGCCAATCGGTATATGCGTGAATCCCCATTGGTTCTATAGTCCTAACCATCGTTTTTTCTGAGCACGGTTCAGCACATAAAACAACAAAGAAACTACGTTTACCATATCTAAGAACACTATCAGTAAATGTCACATACATATATCGCTATCACATTCAATATTTTATTATGACTAGCTGCGCCTTGCGATTTCACCCGCATAAGTCTCGATTCCGTGGGAATATCGGGATAAAATGTATCCTATGTCCTAATCGACCAAATTTCCTACGGCTTTTAAAGTAATAGCATTGGAAAATAAGGCTTTATTATTTGCCAGGAATTGCGCAGGACACTTATCAGAAATTACAGATTGTTATCTGTAATTTATGTATTTCTGTATCTTCGAAATATCAACATCATCGATCACCATTTCTCAAAAACATCACCCTCGATTGACTTCCCCGCAGTCGGGTAACAATTTTGGGGAGATTTTTCGTCAGCCAGTACACGAATATACCACTACGCGATCTCCCCAAAAAAAATTCAGTTAAAAAAATAACAGGTTTATCGTTTCATTGGTTTTGTATATCGAGAATCAGTAGTAAGACAACGATACCGATATCTGACCACGAGCCTTTAATCAGATAACAGCTGTTTACATTCAGCCCCTAGGATATTTAAATGTACCGATGTTGTCTCGGTTCAACCTGCTGGCTGACCCGAAGATTTCCGATAGTGGCCGAGGATTCCCGATATCGAAGTAGGATTAAGAGATTTGGATTTCATAGTTTTTACTATTGTAAGTTGGATTATTTTATGATACTATTAACATATCTTTTTTTATAACCTTTGACCTATCGAAAGTTTAAGAAATTCAAGAAATTTCGCCTTAAGAAATTCAAATTTTCTTACGTTTTTTGTAATTTGCAAGTCAGTTTCAGGTTGTATGTTGATCTAATTATGATTCGCGGCCGTAACAAATATTTATTTATAGAATTATAATCATAAAAATCATCAGTACAACTCTCAAATCTATAAATTTGAATTACGCGTGGTGACAGTATCTTCCTTATCGACCTACCATGTACAATCACCATTTCGTCTACAATGCATACTTACTCGATTTCTTACACATTACCTACAAGATTTTACGACCATTCGTTACTTACAAACGCCATCATCAACTATCTTAGCTACAATATCAGTTCCTCTGTCTGTTTCTCTGATCTATTTCGACGATTATACTACAAAACCAATCGATGTGATGCAGCCCGTTACCTAGTAAAGAACAATGCCTATTTTTGATCTGCGAAAAAAAATCGATAAAGAGCGAACCCGCAGCTAGTCAAACAATAAGCAAAGAAACAAAGGTCAGTCCCGCAGCTTCGCCATACATCTTAACTACCATCTTTAACCGACACAAACATTGCTGTTTACAATCTGATCACTCGGATAAGGATCATTATGATCTCCTGATCAGGGAACGGACGCAAATGAGCAAGATGGACAAGAGGCTGATAAACTTCTTGTTTCACAGCAAGGACATACACAGTTAATGTCCTCTTTTGGATACTGTACACTATATCTGTGGGGACATACAGTAACATACTATTTTCGGACATGACCAATGATAGGTACTCCGTGCCACTAAGCACAGCTAAGAGTCAATGTAATTTTTGGTCACCGTTGGAAGCTAAGGGATTGTCGCATTATGATAGCGATAAATAACGGCTAGCAAACAAACTGAGGTCACCAAATTATCCCCCCAGTGTGGTAGCTGTCCATAGAATCATTAAAAAATATAATAGACGTAGATATATTTAGTAACTAATCCTCAAGAGTTTAAAAACCTTTCTGCGTTCCGCGCTTGGCGTGTCAGCACGTCGTGTTCTGGTTCGCGACTGGTCAATCGTCACCCTGAGGATGCCTCGTTGAGAAGTGAAACACGTGTAGATTCCTTACAGGGTTTTTTATGACTCTTGAGGTGTTCTGACTCTTGATGAATAGTTATGCGGAATAGGGCACTAAATATATCTACGTCTATTGTATTTTATAATGGATTTCCGTAGAGTCACGCCTGAATCAATTAACTATCATAGAATCATTTTCGAACGTTTTTGAGCACATCGTAATATTTCCTAAGCCGAAACTCTTGAGTGTTTCTGGTCTGAACTATATTGTAAGCTAGTCTCTCCCCGAATTGCTAAGGGATGGAACAATTAAACATTGCAACTAAGTTCAAGACCATTTTAACCACTTCACTAGTGATACATATTTCAACTAAACCCTACTACTGCGTTATTGCATTCAAGATAAAAGATAAATAAAACACCGCAGGTAGCGATCACGAAGTTAAACTTTAGCCAAGTATCGCAATCACCGTTCTTAGGAATGAGCTCCTAATATTAAAAGGAAAAGCAAAGTTATTGAAGGCATTAAGAGTTGGAGAGTCGTTGCGTCAGAACACCCAGATGTTAGGTAGGTATTATAGTTTGGTTTGATCTGCTGGGCGGTGGAAGAGATAAGATGTAGCGTTTGTAGGTAACATTTCATACTTTATGAAGGATTTTTTTTCAGGCCTGGTCTTAAATTTTCTTCTCTTGTTGATACGGGAAAGTCCGAAAGGGATACCGGGACCTTGGCAATAGGCAACTCCTTAACACGGGTGGGTTTCAGTTAGTAAAAGTCTGACACGCCCTCCCGCTCCGCCCAGAACGGGAGAAGTCATTTGATGATTTCCGACGCAAAAAAAAGGCGGTTTCGAATGAAAAACATAAATTGCCATGTAGTTGTTAATAAGAACTGAGAAGGATCATTACTTTCATGTTTTTCATCCTTATTCTTGTGGCTCGTTTTCGAGCCACCTTTTGAGTCATAATTGCTCCACTTTCCGTAGGCAACTATAGTACTATTTACTACAGTACTACTATTTTCTTAAACTTTATGAATTTCGTCAAAGCTTCCTTAGCTTTCCACATTACAGAGTGACAAATTAAGAACAATCATAATTTTGAGTCTCCTTAAAAACACAGTAGAAGATGAGCTTTGATACCAATTGGATAACAACATATTTAAGGTGTTTTTAAAAACATACTTATTATTTAGAGAAAAAGATATACCTACCTATCTCATTCCTATATTTAACATTCCGTTAATAAAGCGAATTTGGTTACGCATAACTAGTTAAAGGTATGAACAGAGCATATTACTTCTGACACTCCGCCGAGCACTTATATCCGACCATCCGTGATGAGAGTGCATTTGCAAATGACAAAACCGAATGCTTTACTAAAGACTCCTTAAACCGCCACATCTGCTAACTCACCCAGCACCTCACATGCAGCACGAACGCAAAATATCCCGAGTGTTTACGCGCGTGCGCACCATTTGTACACGACACGCCACGGACGCCCCCGATACTATTGCGTAGATCCATTGCCGATAACAGTGGCTGAAATACATTTAAAGTAAGGCAGGTCAAGCGCTGATGCTCTGATATCTATGAATGATCTGCTTTGTTGAGTTTTGTGACTCAAACTGTGAGTCAACCGAGCGAGTATAGTATGATAACAAACGGCGCTGTCAGAATTATAATGAAATGGGTTACCCCGCCTTTTGGGACGCCTAAAGTTACGGTTTCTGGGCATTCAGGATCAGCACCCTGTTTGCGTAACACACGATCAATGACAATCTGTTTCATTTCGACAGTTCAACAACATTGCGTTATTGACGTTGTTGAGCAGACACATTTTTCGAACCTATGAAGCAATGGATTGGCAATATCCTTCATCTATCCTCCGAGAAATGTCGATTCCAAATACCCATAATAGTACTATTTGTATAAGGGGTTGCGCAATAGATCCGAACTCTGTTCGTCCGAATTTAGTACATTCCCAATGCGGATTGAACTCGGATCTTAGATTCGGATAGTATAAAGTACTAACGGCTGAATGTAGAAGAAGACGGTTGACAAACAGTACCAGTCAGGCGGGTGCGTTCCTTATTCTAAATCACAATACCGATTCAAACCCACAGACCACCTTTAAACTCGCAACTAAAAGGGCTAAAACAATAACAAATCGTTGGAAACAATCGTTACTGATTACATCGGTACATAATACTAATTAATTTGGGCCCACTGTTCAATACACGGTATTTATTGTCCATAAACGCTACACAAAGAGTTAGGGCGCAATGTCGAGTAAACAATGCACTTGTACAACACGAATTGCTTTGCTGTGCCGAACGCTACGGAACTACGAATAAAGAGAATTGGTGATATAAAATCGTCTCAAAAATCGAAACGGGTGACATTTAATAACTACTTTAGCTGCAGCGCAGATGACACACTTTTTGTGCGCATGAGTCTGTGGCGCTTCAACGCCAACCAATGATTACAAAGAATGGAACAACGCGAATCGTTTGTTCTTCGCACAAAAACTGTGTCGTCTGCGCTGCACCATAGACTTATTTATGTCTAACGGACGGGAAAAATATACTTTGATAACTCATCCGTCTGTCAAGTCCAGTAGGGGGGCATAAACAAATTGTGATTTGTATATAAACTCTATATCAAGATTACTATGGGTTCCTTTTCTACAAAGAACGATCTTTTAGCCATTTTTGCAATATATAGATAGAACTAGCTTTTGCCCATAGTTTCGCCCGCGTGGAGGTCGGAAATTATCCCATACAAAGTTTCATCCCCTATAGGGTTATTAGGGTTATTTTTGGGGCAAAAAGTAGCCTTTGTCCTTCTCCGGAATGCCATCTATCTCCTTGCCAAATTTTATCGAAATTTGTTCAGTGGTTTAAGTGTAAAAAGGTAAAATACAGACTGACAGACAGTTACTTTCAAAATAATATTAGTATGGAAGTATGGATATATATTATGCTTTATTGTAACACTACATACATTTTTGAAACGTTATCCTTTCGTCATTGCTAAACAGAGAGGAAAATCAAGAAAATGCTTGAGTGCTTTTGTCAAATACATCGACCACTACCGCAATTTTTTTATGCTATTGATTTCATTTCCGGTTAAATTTCATACTGATACGGATTAAATAAAAAAAAGCATAATTCAATTTTCTCATATTCATAAAAGTATGGGCTGCATCCCCGTATCGAAGTGGACATCGGGATATTAATTTATGTTTTAAACGAATTTTTCGATGGCAGAACCTATTTCCTTAACATGTAATAATTGAATTATGTACCACAAGTCAGGTGCCCAAGATACAGGCACTGCCTAGTTTGGGGACCATCGCGTTAACAAAATGAATGTCACCAACAGTTACAGTCATTATGTTAATAATTGTAACAATGTTTAAATAAATTATAATTATTAATTATTATTAATTTTTTTACACGACTGCGAGGGATTTTTGCTGTTTTAAAAACCGTTTTGTTTTCTTCGTCTTTTAACCAATAAAAAACCACATTTATATTGCAGTAGACACCTGAAAGTAATAACTGCACGTAAACACAATTTATAACTCTGTTAAGTACCTTTAGGTGATCAGGAAACAATTTTATAAAATTAATATTTTGCTCTTGATTGACTATAAATCATATTGTTTATGGGCTTTGGTTTCAACGACCTAATGACGGAGTTAGTAGGCTACCTACTGATTCATCGAACAGATTCTTGGTAAGTTCATGTTGTGAAAAATAATACCAATTAATAAGAGGGCTGCGAAATGAGCCAACATAATATTTACCATGATTTTCATTGCTTTTTCTTGAACTGAGTACTTAGCTTTCCGCTGTCTATGGCATAGATTTATCCAAATTGGAAACGGGGGTCAAAAGCGAGTAAAAGAATCCAATGTCATCTACACTCAATTTTAACAACGGACTCTCTCAAAACTATATCGAAAAAAAGAACAATTCCACATTTAAATTTGAACTTCGTGCATCTCCGGCAATCTACGGCGCTCGTGCGCTTTGGATTGGTGGAAACAATGCTGTTATAAGATGGCTGCTAATGGCAACAATAGGCGAGATAACCGTCTACCTCCATTATTCTGCACGGATTCTGAATAATGTACTAGTTTTGAAAGCATTTAGATTGTTATTATTCAACCTGAGATTTATTATTAGTCTAGTTGGTTTTAGTGTTGTGGAATCAGGTCGCTTCAGCTTTGATAAATCGTTAAATACGAATTATGAGTGTTACAAAACTGTAATGCTGTTGTAATCTATTATGAGTCGTTGTTTTGCTTGTTTCTGCTTGATTTATTTGACTACACCGTATAACATTCTCAGTATTCTCACTCTTACTTTACGACATTGCAAATCCAAGTCCTGATGACACAGTGTTGGCCCATTGGAAACGGCAGCGACTTACGAGTTGCAGATCGTAGGTTCGAACCCAGACATTCAATTTACTTCCACTGCTCTCAAAACGGTGATCGAAAACATCGTGAGGAAACCGGCATGTCCTAGAACCAAAAATTCGAAGACGTGATATCCAACACGCACTGGCCCCGCGTGGACGGCCCACTCCCTCTCACAGAGTGGAGGCCTGTGGTCCAGCAGCGCGAACATTATAGGCAAATTTATGCTATAGTCAGGTCCTTTTAATAGCGTATCCTTCACTTTGATCCACCAAATTTCACGGTACGCAACTACGCAAGTGGCAAGTGCCACTGCAAGCAAGGAAGTGCGTGTGGTTTTCGTCCAAATATTTTATTGATAAAAAATAATGTAATGCCAAGTAGCGAATAGGTTAGGCTATCTCGGACTACATTTTTAGGGTTCCGTACCCAAAGGGGAAAACGGGACCCTATTACTAAGACTACGCTGTCCGTCCTGTCTGCCTGTCTGTCTGTCCGTCTGTCACCAGGCTGTTTAAAATGAACTGTGATTTTCACAGATGATGTATTTCTGTTGCCGCTATTACAACAAATACTAAAAAAAAGTATAAAATTAATATTTAAGGGGGCTCCCATACAAAAAACGTGTTTTTTTTGCCGTTTCTATAAATAATGGTACGGTACCAGTCGTGCGCGAGTCCAACTCACACTTGGCCGGTTTTTAACATTAATTAACAATAATAATCTGCAGATTGAAATGAAAACTCAGCCTTTTACAAGAATAATTTGTTAGAGTAGTTTAGATAATGCAAGTTTATCGATACAATGTCATCATCATCATTTCAGCCAAAGAAGTCCACTGCTAGATGGTCATAATAGGCCTCCACTTCGACCGGTTCTGGGGTGTATTTCTCACATCCAGTGGATTCACCAGTTCATCTGTCTACCTTGTGGGAGGCCTTCCCACGCTACGTCTTCAGATACGAGGCCGCCACTCCAGTACGTCGATTCTGTAAAATTCAAACAACAACTCGCATCTCACATCGCTATTCACTCTCACTTCGCATAAGGTTCAAAATGTGTTCGGGTTCGAGTGCGAAATGAGCGTCGAAGTGACGGGAGAATTACCTTACTGAATGCCACTTACGTCATCTCATACTTTATCTGTCAAAATCTCACGGTCAATTTAGTTCAACTCGCTGACACGCTCGCAAGGGAAGCGCTAGTGTATCCGAGTTTTTAGAATGCCAATCAAGAAACTCACAGCGGATTCAGATTCGAAGTTTAGAATGAGGTCTTACAGAATCAAACCCCAGAACCTTTCGGTCCCTTCGGCCATCTGTCCACTGCCCGATACAACATAGTTAATTTCATTTAAACCCGGCTCGTCAGTCCTAATTAGTTTAGAACTTTGATAGGTACGAGTATGAACGAGAAATACTAGAATGGTTGCAAATCATAATACCTTACGTTCTGTGTGGTCGGTTAAATATAAGTCATCATACCAGCACCGATACCTGTTAACATGTCATTATTCACGGAAAATAGGGTACATGTACCTGTTGCGTCGACAGGAATGTTATAATAGGTGCGCCTGCGCCTTGCACCTTTATTAACATTCCTGCCAATCTATTCTGTAAAAATCGCACTGTGAAGACTTAGGTGAAGTGAGCTGTCAATAGTGTCAATCCCTCACTCAGGGGGAATGACAGGTCAGTTGTAGCTCACTTCACCTAAGTTATCACGGTGAGATTTTTACAGAATGAATGAGTAGATCGGCTGGACCGGATGGCCAAAGAATAATTTGAATTCTTATTCAAAGATTTTCTAGTTAGGCAACTGCAATAAGTGATACCCGATGATGTCTCACTATTGCAGAGGAGAGTGAGACTCCCTAGATGCACTAGAACCGTTAAAATTATTATATTTTCGCAGTTAATTATTAAATGAGTTACTTCTGAAATCACCGTTTCAGTATCAGAATTAATGTTTTAATTGAAACAGAAATTACAATTTACGAATTTCAATTTCAATTAAAATTTTGATTTGATCTTTTATTTCACTGCTCGACTCAAAAAACGGATTTTTTTAATGTGTATTACATTTAAAAAATCCGTTTTTTTTTTTGTGTTTACTATATTTCAATACGATAAAACAAAAGAAAACAGATTTTCTCATCTCATACTTCAAGTAACACTACCAGTAGTCGTTGACCCCTAAAAAAACATCAAATATTTTATAACCAACTTCAAAATGTAGGAGGTTCTCAATTCGTCTGAATGTATTTTTTAAAAATTTAAATATCGTGTTTAGATTTCGATACCTAACACGTCTGCAGAGTTTCGCTTGATACTGTGACACTGTATACTAATCATAGTCACGTGCCGAGAACCCGTGCTCCCCCCCGAATATTATCCGCCAATAAAATCGTTTTATCGACTTGACCACCCTGCATAGATATTACAATTATAAATTTACCACCAGACAGCTGCGTAACAATCCTTAATTCGAACGACATAAGATTTATATTTGTAGTGTTAACAACTTCCGTAGCAGCAAAGTTAATTTTGCCGATAATTCACATTAACTACGTAGTTATAGATATCGGGGGTATAAATTCCGTAGTACAACCGCAGACTGTCAGGTTGTCCATCATAACTCTTCGCGAGACACCCACCAGGATACCTGTATTGAAATTGGTTCACAATCCCATAATTGTATGAAGTGTCACCTGCAATTACTGATAGAACTAGTTTATTCCTTCAGGTTTTCTTGGAGAACAAGATATCAACGCTCATAGAAATTGAATTATTTATTGTTAATGGAATGTCATCGATGCGGGCTTTCTTTTATTATGAGTTTTTGGGCAGCAATGTCTACAGGGACCAATGTTTTCGTTGGTTTAAACCCTCTCTGGGTCCTTCGTCTTCGCATCCAATCTGAGTGAGTTGTATTCTTTCGCTTATCAGCCCATCTACGGGCGCCATCAATTGGAACTGGTCATCTCTTAGCTTCTACGGCTTATTTTAATAATTTGTTATATAATTGTTTTTTTAACAGATATGAAAATTAAGTAACTCTCTCGACGCTTTTAACGTGTACACACGTCTACACATCAAGCTATACATTTTCAGTTTATGCTGATCTCGTATTGTATAGGATTTCCGTACAATACGAGGTCAGCTTATACTGGAAATGTATAGCTTGCTGCGTGTTCGTCTTTTTTACATTGTTCTCACATAGAATTATAAGTCAATCCACCACACGCTTAAGCCCCCAGTACTTGTGCCACATAATAATTTATGGACGGAAGCCGGTAACATTAAGGATGTAACTAATACTTTGTTATATTAAAAGTAATTTAAAAGAGTTACTTAATTCCATAGAGTTTCTTGTCCGTTATTCACCATAGGTTCCACTACGCTTTGAGATGGGCAACTAGCTTCATATTTCTGGCCAACCGACTCCTTGATAGTTCAAAAGTGCCTGTAAATGGTTTAATTGAAATGAATGCTTGTTTGTACTACATAAAAACAGCAAAAAAGTGATAAAGAACATTGAAGATTGCCTCTGGTCTTCATCCCACAATTGAGGATGCTCCAACCCAGGACCCCACGCTTTAACGCTCTACCTACAACATTGCGTCGACCACTACACCGAAGAGGCACAAACCAATAAGTTTTGAAATATCACCAAACGCGTAAACCACAGAGTTCCGCGCCAATATATCACGGAGACCATAGACAATGGATACAATCGTCTAATTATATTGTGCCGGCGCCGCTGTATCGAGCACAGATAAACTTGATGCATTATTTTGTTAGACAATTAGTGCGTCTGTTACGAACGCAATTTGTTAGGGAAACCGATCGGGTGGTTGTATTTGTTAGGAGAAATACATTGCTGGGTGAAGGAAGCTTCGAAAAGAATCAGTAACACCACCTCGTTGTTGTACGGTCGAGAACTCGACACTACTTAAGGTGGATGCGCCAAGGTAGCCCGCGAAATTCAAATTTTCTTACGTTTTTTGCAATTTGCAGGTCAGTGTCAGGTTGTATGTTGATCTAAATATGATTCGCGGCCATAACAAATATGGGTTTACAGAATTATAAACATTAGAATCAGCAATACAACTCTCTAAGTTCATGTAAGTGCATTGAATGACTATTTCATGAGATCATGACATTTGACACTTTGTTGTATTGCTGATTCTAATGTTTATAATTCTGTAAATCCATATTTGTTACGGCCGCGAATCATATTTAGATCAACATACAACCTGATACTGACCTGTAAATTGCATAAAACTTAAGAAAATTTGAATTTCGCGGGCTACCTTAGCGCATCCACCTTAAGCACGCTCCCCTATAGGTACATGGGACTTATACACGGGAACAAAGGTAACCGACGAAATAATGGCCTCTGCCTACCCCTATATGGAATACATGCGTGATGTTATAGTATGTTGTGTCAAAAGCAATGTATCTTTTTGAATGGAACAGTCTACCGAGCGAAGTACGCCTGTTCTATGGATGGCTGAATTAATCTATTCAGCTAGAGTACGGATACTCCAACTCTCTAGCTTCACTATTCTACCGCGTGGAAAAAAAGACAGAATGATATGAAAACTCAAAGCATTTATTTGAATTAAGCCATTTACATTACTTATTGTATAGATACATGATGCTATACCACGGAATAGATAAATAAGGTTGGAAAGGCCCTAGCTCCAATTTTGTATCAGGACCAGTGTCACCGCTTGTCTCCCACTATTTTAATTTCTACACATACGCACTCCTATGTTTACAAATATTTCGCACACAACCAAATCAGACACACATAAATCTCAGGGCAGATATTCGTTCGCACACTAGTACTAAGCCCTCGTAGGCATAGACACACACACACGCAAAAATGCAACAAAAATTTTCATACACGCTAGTGCTTGATAAAGCCGATATTCTTTATCGATAAATTATCTGATGAATGTATGGGGGAAAATTAAACATGAAATAAATATTAAGAAATATTTATTTTACTTTTATTAATTACAAATAACCTGATTTTTTAATGATAAAATCATCTTTACCGAAATGTATAGAGCAAATAGTACTCGTCCTTGTCGGCATCCAGTTTCCTCTACCTGTCACATCAATCCATTGTTCCCTGGCGTTAGGTTCTTTAGGAAACCTAAAATTTATAATTTATTGCGTAAGTAAAATTGGATTTTACTTATATTTTAATACTAAATACAATATAGTAAATACTTGTAGATGAGTACAATGATCTCGTATAATGTTGCCAATGAATTCAATTTCTCCCTGTAAATCTGTCATCTACAAGTATTTACTATATTGTATCATTCGTTCAATAATTATTGTAATATTTAATTGACTCATTATACATCTAACTAAAAATATACTATCATTAATTAAATATAAAATAATTCAAAAAGAATCTTTGTCGAACGTAAATTTATATTATTTGAGAATTCTATCGATGATTTTATTTAACCACATGGTCACCTCACTATCGACCGTGCATCACGGCCAATCAGGGCAAACGACGAAACGTCAATGGTTGAAGTGAAGAGGACGCGACGCATGCAGTACATTGTAAGCGGACTTAGTAATTGCGTTGATTACGCGAGTACACATCGTGCAATGTATATATTTTTTTACTTGTTGCAATAATGTCGTTAATGTTTGGAATTTCATAGTGATCAGAATATTTTTATGTTTTTTACGTTTTATGGAAAGATATACCCCCTCGCTCTATACTTGCGGTCTGACTTTTTGTTTTACAAGTTATAATTGCACAACACGGCATTTTAAAGCAGAGCTCTGTTCTCCGCAGTAGTCCGAAGCGCACGAAACGCGGTGAATTAATGAATCGGTCGAGTTATGATTATCGAATCATAATTGTGGCGCGCTTGCCACGCCCACATTACCATTCCAACCTTATTTATCAATTCCGTGTGCTATACCGTTTTGAAGATTTTTTTTTATTTTGAAAATAATTTGTACCTGGTACAACGAACGATTTTCTATAATTGTAAAATCATCAATGATGAACTATAATAATATCACAATAGATATTTGGTATTTGATTGATTTAATTTATTTTTATTTGATATTTGTCAAAATGAATATTTTTTTATACTTAATATTAATCATAAAAATATTAATTTTGACAAACTCGAACCCCTAATTACTTCGTTCTGATTCAACAGCGAACGCGAAGTGTATTGAAAAGTGGAGCAAATAGAAACGATCGAACAGTGCAAGAGGCCATACAATATTATAGTCGATGGACAGCCGCGATAGCACGCGTGCCATACTGTCCTTACTTGGTATAACACAGAGTTACGTCTCATAGACTCGCACATACGTACATGATAGGGGAGAATATTTATTTCAGGAAGCAGGGCAGATTTTGTAGCGCATGAACGTACTGACAGCTGCATACTCTGCGGCCCAGCCACGTGTGACGTAGACATGTGTCTGCCCTGCTCTGCGTCTCATTGTAAACTTGTAATGCCTGGCACAGATTTCTGTGCGACGCGTGCAGTGCCCTGTTCAAACTCACAAGTCTTGTATTACCAAATTCATTATTTAGTTCACAAGTACTCATATTTTGACACTTTTATTCGTGATTTTGTTTATCAAAACATATTTTTAAGTTACAGCTTTTCCTAACTATGTTGGGGTCGGCTTCCGGTCTGACCGGATGCAACTAAATACAGTATGTTCCAAGAAGCGACTGACTCTGACCTCCACGACCCAGTTGCTGGGTAATGATACCCCCTGCTTAGACTGGTTTTCAGAATTTCTGGCTTCTGACTACCCGTAATGACTGTGAAAGATCTACGAATGACAGCCGGGACCAACGCCTTAGCGTGCTTTCCGAGGCACGGAAGGGCGGGTATGTAATCTACGGATTTGTGCTTAGCGTAGCTGTTATTATTTAGCCATGTTAGACGAATAAAAGATGATCAATCGTCGACACATCAATCGTCAGAAAGAGGCGTATGAGTCACATTTACGATAGCGAAGCGTCAATGTTGCGTAAATATGTCGCCTTCTCAACTTGACGTAATTTCAATGTCTACGCAACGCTTGCGCAGCTATTTAGTGACCATGCGACGTTAACATCATCATACGCTCACTGAGAAGACATTTTGAATTTTACAAACAGATGTATTAAACACAATTTCATGGACTTTCATAAGAAGTGAAGTTTCTGGTAATTTACCAACTCTCTAACATTAATATGTTCTTCTCTACATGTTAAAGCCCATTATTATTCACAAACCCATCTCTACGAGACTCCGAACCCCACAAATTAGTTCATGCCACCTTAAATGGAGCCTAGATTATAGTGAAGCGTGAAATGCTGGTATAATTCGGTGCTATCAGCTGTCAGGAGGGGGGAGGGGCAATTAACTCCTGGCCAGCGCACGATTGTGTAAGCTATTGTTAATTGTTTCTGGTGTTACCTCTTGTAGCTAGGTTTGTTTGTGGTGTTACTAATGTTTTGGCGGAACGACAAGATAATAAAAGAATGAGTTTTGAATTTGGAATGCTATTAAATGAGGACTGTTTTTTGCTGAATAGAAGAATGCTTATGTTTGTTTATTTATTTATTTACCAAACCATTTACATATGTAAACACATATGTAAAGACAAGAAGAAAGCAGCAGGAAAACACGAACAAAGATGTATGCTTGGTATTTAAAAATAATAATATGTGACGTAACTTGAATGTCATCGAAAATAAAATTGGCGGGTTTTTTGAGCTGTACTGTTTGAAATATTGTTTTATATATTTTTCTGTTGTAACGGTTGCGTCTAACTGTCCCATTATCACGAATTCCAGTAGATATATTTTCCAATTAGGTTTCTAATCTTCGGTGGCCAATTTGCTAGTCGTTAGTATAAATTGGCCCATGAAGTCTTTAGTTGATTGGCTATTGGTTGTTTTAGGGCCCTAAAGTGCTCAGTTTGGTAACCCAGAAAGATGAGGAGACTCGTGTTGGCCACCGTTCTGACGTGTTTGGCCAACCATGTTGGCGTGTTGGAGGGATATATAGTTGGGGCTGGATGTAAGTAAATGATTCTTGTCACAACTAAATGCAAAATGTGGCAATCAAGCAAGTCTTGTTTTACATATCTTTATTCATCAGCAGTTTTTACAGATAAGTCCCCGAAAGTCCCCAAGCAGATGACATAGACAAGTTATAGATTATTGTACTATCTACAGCTTATCCCATGTGATAGCACGTTCCCCTAGATTCCCATTCGCAGTTGGTCCCATACGTAAATCCAGTTTTGAGCAATCTCTGGGAAATATTCCCTGTTTTTTCCTCTCCATATGAGCACTATCCATAATCTGTCACAAACTTATCCCCAGTAAACGTCCGCTTCGGTCAAATGCTGTTCTCAGACAGTAAGTACCAAGTATTAAGAGAAGAGATGATCAAGACCAATACCAGGAACCTGGTGTACCACTGCAGGGCTGACAAGAGCGACTGCGATGCTGCTCTCGCCAAGATGAGGTATAAGGCCAGCAAGCACTTCTATGCGCTCTCGAAGGCTGTCGTTGACTATGTGAAGAATAAACGACAGGCCAGACCTACGGGATATGTTGGTAAGGAATATTGTTTGTTGGGCAAAGGTTTTTTTCATGGTGGCTCTTGGTTCTTGTACTGAATCTACAGCCACTCGGATCAATCGATTTACGAGGTGACGTCATCAGACCAGTCCTTTCATGTCGAAATGTCTTAAACATGACGAGCCTCGCGTAGCCATCATCGATCATCATCAAAAGTCGCCGATTTCAACTAATTTAGGCAAAGGCCAGGCGGATAGTCATAAATACGTGGAACTACCTATAGTTTTTTTTTATAGGTGCTTAACGAGATTGATGTGACCAGAAATCCCCATATTCGCATGCTTTCAGGGAACGTTGCAAAACCAGTCGAGGGCCATGTGTTGCATTACATCCCAATGAACACGGCTTAACTTCGCCTATAAAGATTGGTGCACATTACAGCCGAAGTGGGTATCAGTGCAACGCATTTCAATACAAAAAATGCGGCCAGCTCATACAAATACAGTCCACTCATATAAGTTCATACAAAATGTACAAAAGTAACGCGCCTTAAAACCCAAAGAGGGCCAAATCAAGACATGTTTTCCTTCAGGAACTGCTACGTTCTGCCAAGACAACATCTGCGTTCCGGACACCGACCCACCCATCGTTTTTGGAGGATGCTTCACCCTGGTGTCCTGTGGGGGCAACCAGACCTGGCATCTGGACCCCATTGTCTACAAGAAGAAGAAGGGACGATTCTTTTAGCTTTAAGTTCAATAAATGTTACGATACTTTCAGATTTTTTTATTTCTTCTACTTTCAAGAGCTGTCAGTGTTAATATTCCATAACAATGATGACACTGACAGCTTGAACGCAGATTTTTATTTTCAGACTTGCCTTCTGAGAACTGTGGTTAGACGTTCTGATCGCGTTCAGTTTCATTTGTGAAAATGCACCCTCTGATACTCACACTACTTTTCTCTCCTCTTAGCCCAGTGAAGCAGTTGTTCATCCTTGCATAGGGACATTAATTTCACGTAAATAACTAATAAATAAAAGCATTTTAAAACCATTTATTTATTAGGACCAACATCACAATAACGTTAACACAGCACTGTTTAGTAACAAAACATCTACTAGTAGTTTAACATAAATTCTAAGCTATTACATTTTTCAGACACCTCCAGAATACTCAAAAACAGAAAAACTGGAAGGTATACGCATCTGGACTAAACTATAAAATAGTTTTCGCCCAAAAAGGTTCACTGATATAACTTCAATCATTTCGAGTCAACCTGCCAATGAAAAAGAAAATAAAAAGGTTCACACACCACCTGTTGCATTGTGCGGAAACAATAAGAACTTCATTCATTTTTTTACCCACATGTGGAATGAGGCTTTAAAAGACCATTTCAGGTGTTCAGTCAAATTGTTAAAATGCTATAGTGGCCGGCGAACAACGCAATGGAGTTTTTGTACCTCACAGTTTTCTTGCAAGTTTATTATGCAGCGGCTGAAATCAGATCAAGTGTATTTGTGAACAAGTGAGTAAATATTGTAAAAGTTTAAATCGATAAAATTAATAAATATTTAAATTCAGCTAAACGATATCCGAAAGATTCATTTTAGTGCTATCGCTACCGGGCGCGGTCCGAGGGTTCATGAATCATTGAAGCTGTCGAGAGACTGAATGATTTACGTGCTTTACTAACTAAAAATTGTAGGTACTTGAGCCATAGTGACCTCGACGGGGTCACAGAGGCTGTGGCGTATTAAACAAAAAAATTAGATATAAAAATAGAGGATATAGGATGCAAGAGCGAGCAAAGCAAACTCGGGAATTTGGGTTAACGCCAGATTAATTTCAAAACCTAAACTGCTGTAAAACGATTAAACTTTTCTTCTTGACAAAGTTCTCTTTCTGTATAATGCTCAAAAGAAAACAGAACCTGTTCAAGGCGGCGCGGCGCGCTAAAATTTAGAGGCTCGTGTAACTCGCTTGTCTTGAGTCGACAAAGCAAGAAATTCTTAGTCCATTTGGACTGATAAAAAAAAAGCTAACATATCTAAGTGTGCAAAATTTTTGAGCTCGCTTCGCTCGCTCTTGTATTCTATATTTTCATAGTTGCTTGGCCTTTCCTGCATAAGTGAGTAATGTAACTCATATTTATGTTTGAAGATGTAAATCAAATTTTAACCTATCCGAGACGGGGTATAAAAACTATCGAGTTAGCTTCGCTCGCTCTTATCACCCTACATCATCTACTGTCCGAACATCTATTATTTATCAAAAAGCTGGCGAACAATTTGGCAGCATCATAAAGTTAAATGTAATAAATTCTTATAGCCTTCGCTCGCGCGTGGTTTGTCACTGTTTTAACCGGAACTAACCCGTTTGGTCGGGGTACCCTAGCTTAGTTACTGCGAACAACTGTGAGAAACGTTAAAAAAAGTTTCAGTTATTTAATAAAGTGTAGTAGTGTAGAAGGTGAAAAACTTTTTTAGAGTATCAATTACCATTTCCCTAAAAATATTCCTCAGCAACAATCGTGACCTTCCCCAAAATCTTGGGCTGCGACCGCGCCTGATCGCTACGACATTCATTACTTTTTACATCAATTTGTACAGTCAGCCAAAACTTGCATTGCTTCATGGCTGCGACGTTAAAAAGGCATGGATAAACTTAACAGAAAGGTGAAATAAGAGTAATTTAGATTTCTTTTACAATATTTAACACAACTAACTATTTATACTATGTACTAAATTATATGACTAGCTATTGAAATAATAAACAAAAGGACACGAGTACTCGTCCGCTGTCATCCGAGACGCACCCAGAAGAGAGTTGAGTAAGAGTTGCAAATCATTTGCACTTGTTTCATCATGGAAAAAAACAGCGCAACAGATCGTCGGGTCGAACTATAATCATAGCAATTAGCAAATTGTCTCAGTTCTAGCACAAAACAATTCATCCTAAACAACTGCATTGAATGTTTTGGCGCACAAATGACGTTGAAATATAGGCGCTGCAATTGTTTTGTAAAATGTCACTCAAAATATATTCAAAAAACAAGATGGTGGCGTAGGTTCGACTTTGCCCACGAGCCAAAATAACTTTGTAGCGCTTTATTTTGAGGAGTTATGGATACAATGTGAACAGAAAGTTTAGCAGAAAAAGTATTTTCTCATTTCTTCGCTAAACGTATTCTTATTACCCGTGACTTAATAATTCTTCCCCAGACTCGCAAAAGTGCAGCCGGTTGGCGCCCAAGTTGCGAAGAGCTTTGTTCCCCTCACAGAAATACCCCCACCAAAAGGGGGTATGCATACACCTCACGGCCCACCAGGACAGATATCCGGCCGACGACATTTAGAAGATGACTGCAATCCGAAGCCTGCCAACAAAGAAGTGTTTGGGGGTCCAAGAGTGGACATATTCGCGGAATACTACGATGACAAAATAGGAAAGACGGTAGCTACTATCATCTTCCCCGATCATATAGACCGTAAGTTTAAATCAATTATTTGCTTATAAGACAAGTGATAGATAACCTCTTCTGTTAAAACGGTACCTCTTTCAACTACGATACTTCAAAGTACCAACGACTGCTAGGTCCGCGCCAGTCAGCTTTAGGTGAAGCTATTTTCGTGTAGCTTGTGCCAAACTAAAAAAATAGGAAGACTGTGTCGGATCTGAAGATACGCAAGGACCCAGTAACTAAGTATTTTCATGCATTTCTCGCGTTTACGCTCGTCTCCACTGTACGTTTGACCACAGGGGGCCAAGTCTACTAATTTACAAACGTGTCAATGGTCTCACAATGATGAGCTTTTGACAGATTTTGTATGGCAAATCTATCAAAAACTCATCATTGTTACGTATTATGGCCATATTATGACGTATTAATGCCAACATTTTTCCAGTGTAAGTGAGAGGCGGACCTACACAATGCCGATAGCACCATCCTTTTTTCGCAGTGGAATAATGATGGCAATAATACTTCATAACACGGCCCCTGAAGCTCATCAGTGCTACGCTGCGTTTCCCCTTCTACGCTCTGCTACGGCATTACTACGCGTCCCGCGCGGGCGCAGCTTGGCATTATTTCTTCTCATAGTTTTAGAATGATTAGAAGATTGGAACGTTGCCTTTATAATATGATCGCAGTTAAGGCACTTGCATTTTCAACTGTAAATCTTTTATTGTAGCCAAAGGTAATTGACATAAGCGGAAGTCAATTGAATGTCTATACCAAATGGACCTTGACACAATCAACTGAATGACTACTTTACTAAATGGCTCTAATGTATGTATTTATTAGCCACACTGTAACAAACTCCCTCTCATACAAAGAGGAGGCCTGTGTCCCAGAAGTGGGAACATTATAGGCTGAATAAGCTACTGTTACAACGCAGAATTTAGTGAATTAGGTATTTACAAATACTTATGAAAACTCAATATCGATATATACCTATTAGCAGTCGAAATTCCCTTTGAAAACTAAGTTTTGGAATTGTGATATAGAACAGATGTGAGTTCTGTAATGTAATCTTATGAAATTGCTCATTTGAACGCGGTTGCAGTGGCTGTACCAATTTTTGGTTGATAACTTTTGGAGAAACAAATCTTTTGCCGGGAAAAGCGCTTACTGTTGGATAACTACATGCAAGGCCATCTTAGTTAAATCGTGACTTTCTTAAATCAAACATGTTTACAAGAAGTTCGAATTAGTTCTTTATATTACGACACGCATAAAATTGTTTGTACAAACCTACATAAATAATAGTAGATTGTATCATAAGGGAGCAAAATAATATTTTTACGGTGAGGGCGCTTTTTTGAATCCAGAGCGAAGTGAGGGGTGCTAGAGTAGAATCCCGAGCGTAGCGAGGGACTCTTTAGTAGAATCCTCAACGTAGCGAGGGATTCAAAGTACGTCGCCCGAGCCAAAAATATATTTTGCGCCCGAGAGATACACTCTACTTTTCATCACCCACTATGAGAAAATAAAAGGCGCCTCATATTTTAACCACGTTTGCTCAAGATGAGTTGGCTATTACAGGCTTATAATTATTAACTACAAGATCAGGTTTCCCCATCATGTTTTGCTTCACCGATGTCAGTAATGTCCAAAACAAACTCAGAAAAAAAAAACAACCGACTTCCAAAAAAGAACACTAAAAAGTGAAAAATTACTTTAATTTCGGAAATCATAATTATTCCGATAAATTATGTTTTCTCAAACATGCTTGGAAATTCGAGCATTATTTTGACAACCTTCTTCGAGATAAATCAAAATTGGTGTACTGGTAAAAAACAAGTGACGATGCGGCCAGCAAAGTTACTATGAAAACTCATATCTGTCGTGTTATTTAAAAATGGAACGAACTTTTTACTTCAACACACGACAACCAAGGAGGTAACTTATCAAAGATTTTATTTAAATTTCGAATTGGTTTGCAAATAGAACAAAGAAGAAACAAATTAACATATTGGCGCATGAAAAATGATAGTTATTCGTCATTGATTCTGGAATTTCTATTTAATTTACTCAGTTTGAATTTCCGCGCGTTGTTTGAGAAAAGTACTATACAAGCCTCACGCATGAGTGCCTCGGCTTCGCCTCGGCCCTCATTTTCACGATCGTCCATCAATTCCCTTATTGCAGGCCGCGACAGTAATGTACTAATCTTTTTGTGTAGTAAAGAACACAAAATCCTACATCGAGCAATGGGAGTTTACCGCGCGATCTTCATTTTACAAGATTGCAACATCAATCGTTGGGCAGTTGCCCGCCAGACAAGACACCCGTTTGGTCGGAGTATCCTCCCTTTTCAATAGAGGATGAGTGAACTTTCAACCCTGTTCCTCAATCTCTAAATGCTGAATCCAGTTAGACTGGAGTCGACCCCAACATAGTTGGGAAAAGGCTAGGCAGATTGATTTTATTTTACGGCGGTCTTAACACTTCTCAGTACCCACACGGCGCGAGTATGGGCCGTCGTACTAGCCAGTCTTTACTGAAACAATATATGCGTACGATTTCTTTGGCGCTGAACACTAAGATGTTCCAAATTCAAAAAGTGCACGGCAAAGATAATTGCGGTGCTTATTCTTTGCCGCGCACTTCTAAAGAGGATTAAAAACTCATTACTGCCCACTGAAAGTTTCTTATAGAAAACACCACCTTTGGGTGCACTTAAAGGCGAACCATGTCGTCCTTTTCGAATAGATGGAATGAAAAATCATTTATCATTTCATTTTCTTTTTCAGACAAACACTTTCAAGTTACAACGCCGTTGCCGTACCTGACTTTAGGTCAAATAGAAGCTTTAGGATACCACCCCAGCACAATGAAAAGTGAACACCCTAGCGCATGCGAGAAGATTTACCAAGACCACTTAGACGAGCAATACTCTGCAGAGTCTAGGGATACTTCTGGAGAATCCCTCGAAATGGCGCGCCTGCCTATATTCCCGCCTGAGGTCCCGCAGTCCGTAGAGGCACAATTAGCGGCGATGTACGACGATTTAGATGACTAGTTGTTTTTACTCTTATATTTTTATACAGCGTTTATTAAATACATATGTTTATAGTAAAGCGGTTTATTTTTGGTATTCGAAAGAAAGAAAAAGAAAGAAAGAATAATATTTATTTGGACACAGTTCGTGAAACACAATATACAAAAAAAAATAAAAAAGAGAAAATAATGTTTTAACAATAATGTGTGCCTCACGGCTGCGCCAAAAGGGTTCATTTCAGCATTAATGCCAGACAAATGATGCTGTCTGGCGCTGGTTTTCTAATGAACCCTTAGGGACAAGTGTCGGAGAGTACACACAGTTTCAACATACTTAATACTTATATAAAGACCTCTAAATAAATAAATAAAAAAACAAATACAATTACAGAATATTATTATTCCGCAATTCATTGCTCTGTCTCTGCCAACGAGGTAGATTAGAATAGTGGCAGGGATATGTGAGACCACATGGTGGAAATTTGAATTACAAGGGTGTTAACACCACTGCTGGTTTCAAATGATCTTCAAGTAACTAGAAGCAGTGGTTTCCGATGTGAGTTGTAAGTATGTAAGTGATCTAATATCTGGACATTCAATACATTGAAAAGGGACAATTTCTATATGTAGAAATAATTGATACTTTAAATTCTTAATCTTTGGTCGTACTGTCCACACAAAAGCTAATCAATTGCTTGTTCTACTGTGCCTAATGGACACAAAACCTTTAGTGGTTCTGTATACATAATTTGAAACAAGAAAAGAAGAAGTGAACAAAAAGTATTCTTAATACGTATCCAACGCGTGCGTTACCCCAGCAAAATAATTTCGACAACGTGTGTTACCCCAGCAAAATAATGTCGAAAACGTGTGCGTTACCCCAGGAAAGTAATGTCGAAAATAGTCATTTAAATCTTAAAGATAATTAGTTGCCCAGCTTCGGGAATTGTTGCGCACATTGTTGCACTTACACGGGATTAAGATTTAAATGACTATTTTCGACATTATTTTGCTGGGGTAACGCAAAAGGTATCCAACTTATTGGCCAGCAAGCTAGTCACCAATGTTCACCTGCAAATTAATAACAAAAACGCCTACCATTTCTTTCACCCGATGTTGCGCTAACGCATAAAAAGAGCGAAATTTCAAACAGTGAATAAAAAGCAACTCTCATTATACGACTTATTTATTACATACTTTCAAACTCAACTCAAACTCAAAGCATTTATTTCAATTAAACCATTCACAGGCACTTTTGAATTGTCAAGGAGTCGGTCAGTCAGAAATATGAAGCTAGTTGCCCATTCCAAAGCGTAGTAGGTACCTATGGAGAAGAACAGGCAAGAAACTCCATGGACACTCTTTTAAATCAAAATATTGTTACAATATGTGGGTTACATCATTTATGTTGAAATTATACATGTGAGAACAATGTAGAAAGCACGTTAAAAGCGTCCGCAATTATTACATAAAACAATTCAAAAATTAAAATAAGCCATGGCAGCTAAGAGATGACCAGTCACAACTGACGGCGCCCGTTCACGAACATGACGCATGGATCAGCACCATTCAGCTCAACCATTTTGAAGGGAGCTAAATGATCCGACACACGCGCCACCACCAGCGAGACATTTCAGTGAGCATGACATTCCCAGTCGCCAGGGCACATTCAAGTCAATGAAAGACAAATTACCCGGTAAATGGTAGCTCAATAGTACATAGTACTCACACCTGTGCTATGCAATTATATAATACAAAGGAGATTGAGTTTATACAATGCAAGATGGTCTTCCGATCTTCAGCAGCTCCAACAGTATTTTCGAATGTTAATTAGTTAGTTGTGATTGTGGAGCAGGACCAGCATTAAGCCAAGCATTTTTATCAGAGATGTAATCCTCCAACTTTATTAAATTACATTAATTCTAGTACTAAAACCTAAGTAAACTTTACACGGGACCCGCTTGTAAATTGTATTTGTTGGGTATTTTCACATCTTTATCCTTCTCATCTAGAATCTCGTCCGTATCATCGTCATCAAAATCTTCCATGTCCAGTGGGTTCCTTGAAAAATTCAAAAGCCTTAAATATAATTCAGCTGTCAGTTCACTGTTAGAATGGAAAGATCAACTAGCAAAATTTAAAAAACCTGTTGATGTAGGTACTATAATAAACCCTGTAAAAAACCTTGTCCGATCCGTGAGGGTCTGTAGTAATTGTCGGGAAAAAAAATGTGTGCCCCACATTTTTGAAGTAAAAACTTCTTTAGGCGCGTTGAGCACTTTTTGGGAGAACAAAAATCATGGAACTCGCGTCATCGCCACCGTCATGCTTGAAGAAATGTTTTTAGCGCCATCTACCGTCTACCGTTTGAATTACGTTGAGGTTACGCATTGTTGCTTAGTTTTCACTTCTATCGGCAGTCCCCAAAGACTGCCCCGCATTTTTTATCATTGGGGAATTTTTACCGGGTTTTGTTACAGGCGGCCGTCGTTTAGCGGGTCAAGTCGTTTCTACAAGTCATAACTTATGACCCCTGTTGTTGCAAATTTGTAATGGATTGGATTTTGGTATTAAAAATGTGAATTTTAAATAGCAGTAAGTAACTTTTTTCTTTTCAATAATAATAAGATTTTTTTATTACTTTTTGGTGATGTTGTTGCAGTCTATGTGCCCCTGGGATCGGAAAAGGTTTATTTACATATTGTCTACAGTAGAGCCATTTTCTATCGATCTATCTATCTGAAAATATTCTCTCATAATAAATCTTTATGTACTTTTAACTAGTAGGGATCGAATAGAAAACCAGAGTTATTTTTCTATCCGTTTGTACAACATAAGGTCGCCTTTTCCATGTAACCTTTACAGTACATAAGAATACATGTGAAAAAAAAAAACCAGATATACGTACGTATATAGCGTACAATCGTTAAAGCAAGAAAAAAAGTAAAATTAAACTTAATAGTTTTACTTTAGAAAGTAAAATAGAATTTAATAGGTACAATTTGTATAGTTGACTATTTGACTGACTAGGGACTAGAATTTCTCCTTTTAGGTAGAGATAAAAAAAATTTTTGACTGTCAGAATCTAACTCTTTTGTTGACTTTAACAGTTTTATAGAAGTTATATGAAACACACTTACTTGTTCCAGGCGATTTTGTGTCGTTTCCTGAAATATAAAAAAAAAAACTATATAAAATAAAATCAATTGCCGCATGTATGAAAGAGATTCAATTGAGAACGGCTCAACTCGACCGATTTTGCAGATTTTTTTTTTGGTGTATTCGTAATGATCCTGATCGAACACTTGGTTTGTGTGAAATATATTTTTTGGAAATTCAATCGAAAATATCGGAAAAGACATTAAAACCGGACGACGTGCTGGGCACGAACACGTTTTACCATTGAACCACACAATAATAATTACTTTATAAGAAATAAACTCTGACCTATTCGTAGCAATATAATCTTGATCCATGTATTCTTCTGAAACTTCCACGGATAAGGGCTGTCCTCTATGGTCCTGGAGAATACCGAAGTACCGGGGTGCTCGCGTTACCGTAAATAATAGAGCTGGAATTTAAGAATATAATGATGCGTTCAAGATGTACAGATTAAAATTAGGATTTTTTATTTTAAACTTGAAATTAAAACAATTTAGTTTTATTTCATCATGCCAAAAAACCTATGAAATCAAGGTGTCTAGCAAGAAAAGCGGTTAGGAAACATAGCCAGGGATAGTATTATGAAGTATTAATGCCATCATTATTCCACTGCGAAAACGGGATGGTGCTATCGGCCTTGTCTAGCTCCGTCTCTCTCTCACACTGGAAAAATGGTGCCATTAATTCTTCATAATGCGGCACCAGTACTTACAATCATCAACAGCTTGAAGCCCTTTGAACGCCACACATAAAACTATCAACACTACTTGTAACTTTAATTTTGTTTCACACATGATAAAGTCTTTCCGAAGAAGTACGCAATTACTGGCCACTAATTAAATTCTGTTTTTCTAACACACCAGTTTGAAAATCATAATTACAAAAAAGTAAATTTTAATCGTTGCAAACAGGTCGCTCAGTAAAAAGTTTCGAACTGATTTTGAATCGATTCGCGCAGTGAGTGGATTTCGACTTCCGTTTAAATTAAAGTTTAGAAAACATGAAGTGTGTTTACTAAATTGTTTTTGGTGTTTTAGCGGTTCTTTCGTAGACATTAAGAACAATGGATTGCATAACTAAGTTTCCTATATGTGACTTTAACTAATCGCGTGGTGGAAGTTCCTGTTATGGTTCCTTGCAAAAAAACAAGCCTTATTTCCTGGTCTCTTAAAAGGCAACTGCGCCATTATGCTTGTAAGATCTGTAGATGCTTCAGTGAGCTAATACCAATAGTTTACACAGCATGGTGCTCTGTGACCTTCCCTTATCTAATCTTTTCAACATTTCTCATATCGCGTCTTTTCGGCCTATCCTAAATACATGGGAAAATGAGTTTGTTTGTTACATTTTCACGCCAAAACGGCTGAACGGATTTGGATGATATTTGGCATAGGGGTAGACCATAACCTGGAGAAGGACATAGGCTACTTTCCATCCTGAATCGTAGACGAAGCCGTAAGCAACAGTATACTTAGGTAGTTTAGCAACTACGAGTTATATTTATTGTTAGACACGAATATCTTTGGAACCTATTGTTCAAGTAGAGTTTGTGTTCAACATGATTGACTATTAAAGTTCATAAAAGAATGATTGGAATCTACCTACTTCTAAGTATCTAGTGGGTAACTGGTAGTGGTTCCAGTAAGATATTTTGTTACCAAAAAATCTATCATAGAATTTCATATAGGTACAGTCACGAGCACCAATATGTATACACTTAGCAACTTTTAAAAGTGATTTTCTCCTACTTTATTGATTGTAATTTTATGTTATAACGAACATAGTATTTTGGAACCCATATTATTATGAAATAGGTATCATTTCAAAGTTGCAATCGTTATTCCACGAAAAAATGATTATTGAATTTTGCTAAGTGTGTACATGTTTTTGCTCGTGACTGTACATGTTGAAGTTATTCATTAATAGTAGGTACAGTACAGATAAGTTAACAAAGTCTGCAGCTTTTACGAATCGATTATATTTAATTCCTGAAACGTCTTTTCAGAAGTGACACCATTGTCTAAAAATGTAATGCTGTTCGTTGGTAAGCGCATCACTTCAAAACGGCTGGACCGATTTGGCTGCTTTTGGTTTTAAAATGTTCGTGATAGTCACTGGACTATTTAAAACCAGACGCGGCTGTTACTACTGAGTAACAGCCGCGACTTACTAGTTGTAGGTCATAGGTTCGAACCCAGCCAGGTGCTTTACTTTGTGTTAATTGTTTCATCGCCACTGCAGCTCTCAAAACGGTGAAGGAAAATATCGTGAGGAAACCGACATGTCCTACAACCAAAAATTCGAAGACATGTGACATCTACCAACCCGCACTGGCCCACGTGGTGGATTACAGCCCACTCCCTCTCACAGAGAGGAGGCCTGTGTCCCAGCAGTGGGAACATTATACGCTGATTAGGCTAATAGTCCGTTATCGTAACTGTTGGAATTTGGACAGGAAAACGTCTGTCGGGTCAGCTAGTCCATACTAATATTATAAATTTGAAAGTAACTCTGTCTACCATCTGTCTGTCTGTATGTTACCTTTTCACGCCTAAACCACTGAACAGATTTCGATAAAATTTGACTAGGAGGTAGATGGTATCCCGGGGAAGGACATAGGCTACCTTTTATCGACATACCACGCGGGCGAAGCCGCGAGCAAAAGCTAGTTATTTATAAATGACAAGCCGTGAACCCGATGGGATTTTCCGTCGGCAAAAATGTCAAATTTCCAAACAAACTTCTTTCACCTATGAAATCCTTTAGGGGAGGAATTTTTGGGTAGTCGTGTAAAAAGAACTCTTGCACCATACTTCTGGACCCAGCAGTTTAGGCTGTGCGATGTCTGTCAGTAATTTATATAACTTCTTGATACAGCGGAAGCAGTCCTTCAGTTTAGTAGCAAAACGCAAGCGCGACCATATCCAGATAAGGTAAAGAGTACACTGATCAGCACCCTAATTGCTTAACATACTTGCAATCACAATCTGAATGATATTGCTAATCCATTCCTTCTTATGTTCGAAAAATTTTTCTCCTCAACAATGTAAATAACGCAATGAATGTTGTTGAACTGTCAAAATAAAAGCCAAAGCCATTCAAAAAGCCATCGAAAGCCATTGCTACTGCATCAAGTCAAAGCCAGTGCTACTGTAAGGTGTTTTTTTGCAATTACCCTGCAGGTATACCTACATACAGGGTGTAATACCCATCACATAGCATAGCCATCAACTACGCATTCTGTACCTATATCAAATTAAGTAAAATTGTACGAAAATAATTGCTGGGAAACGACTTTTATTTTTGGTGTCATAAATCGCAGTTTACGGTAGTGCGCAACGTAATGCACGCAAAACATTGTGTTCATAGGTGCATGCGACGGTTCAGAGTTCGTGGGGGTATATACAATTAAGATATAACATTTAAAACTTGCTTTCTTTAAAAAACATCTGAAAAAGTTGGACCTTCTTTGACTTTGCCTTTGACCTTCAATATTTCCGTAACCAGAAGGTTCCCGGGTGTGGTCCGGAACAAAAAAATGATGTTCACAATGACGGGAATAACAAGTGACTTTCGGCTTCGTTAGGCGTCTTTTCACACCCGTTATAACTGAACTCTTCAGTACACACGGCTACACATCCAGCTATACATTTCCAGTTTAAGCTGACCTCGCATTGTACGGAAATCCTATTCAATGCGAGATCAGCATATACTGGAAATGTATAGCTTGATGTGTAGCCGTGTGTACCTATCTACTTTAACATAATTCATCAGACGATGATAAGGATATCAAATTTTGTAGGTACTTACCTACCGACTTATAGTGAAGTAAAACGTCCAAATTCATTATAAGTAAGTAGATATTTAATTCTAAAAAAATTACATTTATTTCCTATAGAATAGATTGCCCTCCCCGCCCCAAAGTCGTCTTCCGCCGTAGCCGATCAAATCTTGGCGGATTGAATTGTACTTCTTGAAGAACAGCTTCTTCAGGATCCGCTTTCGACGTTTGTCCTCCTTAAGACACGACTCGAGCTTGTCCATGCACACTTCCTCCCTAAAACAGAAATAAGTTGCTAAAGCTTACGAAATCGCTTTGTGCGTATATCAGAGGCCCTAAGCCCTAGACAAACTGAAATTTTATAGTGGAGCCTACATTACGGCATAGGTATCTACTATTTGATGAAATGCACTCTAACGATGATGGAAAAGGCAAAAAGTTACTGGACAAGCAATGTAAAAATCACAAAAGGATACTTTATTTATGTGTTTGCATCGCCTAGTTCGGGGCCGCTGTAGCTAGCGACGTTAGTGATGTGCTCGTGCAGATCTTCTAACGTAAGCTATCGACAATAATGCCGATTGCGTATGAATTTATATTACCTACTATTAAAGTTTATTATTCAGTTTTCAACCGTTATAGCCCGGTTGGAAGACCGATATGAAAACATATTTTTTACTTATTTTCAAACGACGAAACGTTTTCGAATCGATTGTCACTTGTCTAAACACTCTGGTTCTTAAATTAATGTGCACATTCCGTTGTAAGTAATTAACGCTACCAAGGACCGTGCTTCGTCCATCTTAATCATTATCATCATCTGCCCAGCCTTTTCCCAACTATGTTGGGGTCCGGCATCCAGTCTAACAGGATGCAACTGAAGTTCGTTTCCACAACTCAGTTACTGGGTAATACAAAACCCCTTTGAAGACTGGTTGCCATCTTACTAATGATTTATTAAACCCTTAAGTTTTAGATCACTTCAATAACTCAACGTGTAACACGACTGTCACCTTCTAAAACAATGCTAAGGTATTTTTTTGATAAATTGAAAACTCGCTCACTTATAATTTTGATCCAGCATTAGTTTAACAGGCTCTGTCTTAGTGAACTTGTCGGGCAGATGAGAACCTGGTGGCATTTTTGACAGATCCTTCATGATGCCCATTATAGTGTTCTCTAACTGCGCCAGCTTCGGCACCATCAGCCTCTTGATGACCTGAGGAAAATAATGCAGCTTCTCAGTTCTACCCCTTTATCTTGGTTAAAATAGGGTTAACTTATGATGGTTCTTGGGCTGACTTATCTCTTTACCACCCAGACTCTCTTAGACGTAGGTAGGTGTTTTTCTTAGGAAATCTCGGTGGTGCAGACCTGCTGTCCACCTCTAATAATAAAAAATATACAAAGATTCCTAGAACAAGTGTTCCGAAAATACATAGTTTCGAAGATTATTATCACTAGACTCTCGATGTGTCGTGTCGGTATCTAAGTTGAATTGTCATGTACCAGTAAATCATTTTCATTAAAACCAATCATTCATATTTAAAACTAAGAAAATGCGACGTTGTATTTTTTTTTATTGACAAAAATTGACTAATTTTTTTAAAATATATATTATATATTATATTCCTAAAGCGTAAATACGGGTGTTTTACGTATATCATGGTGACTGTCGAATTATTTTGTATGAAAAATTAAAACGAAAGCAAAAAATTGAAAAAATAATTCTTATGCCATTGTTGATTCCTTGACATGGTTTCATTAATACCCTAGAGTTATGGTATATGAAAAGGACGCCTTGTATACCTGAAACACAGCAAAGACAGCATTTAAAGAAATAGGAAGATAATAGAATGATTATTATACCTTTCCACATCGATTACCAGTCTTACACGGAGTCCGGAACTTTCTGCCGAGGTCCATTGTCGGTAAGTTTTGTATCTGAGTGATTACATTTGAGAATGTGCCTGTTGCCGTATTCTGAGCTAAGAATAAAAAACAATCGTTTATCTACAGCACCAAATTACGCCATATTATACATCCTCTATAACGACTTATCAGATTGTAGCGTGCTAGGTACCTACTGAGGTTAAGAAAAAATTAGCAATCTAGCATGCATGCATAGGCTTTGTTTGGTGCACAGAGTCACAGGCAGAGTTGTTATTAAATAGTCGTTATTAAATGTTTTTCTGTTAGGTACTTACTCATTAGAGCTTTTTTCGTTTTCCCCTGCCGGGCAATTTCTGGCTTATTCTGGTTATTATATTCATCAGAACTTTTTGTACTGTGAACAAATGTGACAAATAACAATGTAGAAATCAATTTGACTAAGAAATACTTTTTTGAAATCATTCTATGTTCTAAACGCGACCACTTGCACCTACGACTTTTGTAAAGGAAGTTAAAACATGTGCTTTTTCACGGAAACGTATTTACAAAACATTGCTCCCATGGGGAAATTTTACACTTTTATGCCTAGGCTAAGCAACAATATAAATTGTTACATCAAACCGTGTTTGTAAATTACGAAAAACATAAGAAGCATAAATACCATTGTGTGACTCTAGTATACCGTACATCGATAAGCATAATAGCATAATTAGCCTATAATGTTCTCCCTGCTGGGACAGAGGCCTTCTCTCTTAGAGAGGGAGTGGGCTCTAATCTACCACGCGGGCCCAGTACGGATTGGTACTACATGTCACATGACTTCGTTTTTTTTTTGTTTTAGGACATGTCTGTTTCCTCACTATGTTTTCCTTCACCGTTTCGAGAGCAGTGGTGATGAAATTATTTACAAAAAAGTAAAGCGCCTGTCTGGGTTCGAACCCACGACCCACAACTCGTAAGTCGAGGCCGTTACCACTGGGCCACCACTGCACTGCTCCGTCACAACCCAGAACCTTCGCACAGTCGCGAGTCGTACATTTCACATACCTAACGTAATTAAGGGCCCGTCCGAAAGTAATTGATCCGTGAAAACAAGTGATTAATTCAATTTTTTTTAACGGGCAAAAACACTTCGCGATTAGGGACACTTCTATTTTTGAACGGGCAAAAACACTTCGGGGTTAGGGACAGCTGGCAAATCGTGAATCGTCATGTCATTCATTCTTAGTTCGGGCTCCGATCTTATCATGTCCAGTATATAAGTATATAAGTGATACAGAGTAAGAAAGTCCCATAACTTCATACGAAACTACGGACATCGTGCATAGAGAGTAGACCTTCAAGTAGTGCTGAATTTAATAAATGATACATACATTCCTCTTTATGTCCTCGTTCTTTACCACTGTCATGCCTCTTCTGTATGAAAAGAGGCCTTTGGGATAGTAATATGCTGACAGTTGTTATTAAAGTTTTTGGAGAAATATTTTTATTTTTTGTAACTATGCATCGTTTCGTTTTTTTATTCGTTTTAGTAGATTATTTTGACATTTCAAATGATTGTTGTAAGTCTTTTCAATTTGAAGTTTGACATTTGCACCTGTCAAATTAGTCTACAGGTTAAAAAACGAACTTTAGATCCATGAACATGACTTACCTAGTTCAAACTGATCATCATATACATTTACATATACACTTTTTTTCACATACGAGGGTCATTCAATAAATACTTAACCTACAAAAAGTAAACGAAAATTTTGGAAAAGTGGGAATTTATTTTTCAACATGGTCTCTTTTTAGTTCGATACACTTAGCCCAGCGATGCTCCAACTTTTTTAATCCGTCCGAAAAATAGTTTTTGTCAAACTCTGCAAAATAGGCCTCCGTGGCGGCGATGACCTCCTCATTCGATCCATATCTATTCCCGGCGAGTGATTTTTTCAGATTAGGAAACAGAAAGAAGTCACACGGGGCCAAATCTGGAGAATACGGTGGATGGGGCAGCAATTCGTATTCGACCAATTTGGCCATGGCAACGGCAGACGTGTGAACCGGTGCGTTGTCGTGGTGAAACAGCACTTTTTTCTTCGCCAGATGGGGTCGTTTTTTCTTTAATTCGGCGTCGAATCGGCCCAATAAATCGGCATAGTAAAGCCCTGTAATTGTTTTACCCTTCTCGAGGTAATCGATGTAGATCACACCTTGTGAATCCCAGAAAACGATGGCCATAACTTTTCCGGCCAATTTTACAGTTTTCGCCTTCTTTGGAGCACGTTCCCCGGTCTGGATCCATTGTTTTGATTGCTCCTTGGTCTCTGGTGTGTACCAGTGGATCCAGGTTTCATCGACGGTCACAAAACGACGCAAAAACTCCGCTGGATTCCGCTTAAACAGCGCCAAACACGTCTCCGATGTGGTCTCGCGGTTGCACTTGTTTTCTGGTGTGAGTAAACGCGGCACCCATCGCGCCGACAGCTTTCTCATGCCGAGTTCCTCGTGAAGAATATGATGCACTGTTCCTTCTGAAATGCCTACAGTCTCAGCTAGCTCCCGAACCTTCAATCGGCGATCTGTCAATACGAGATCATCATCATCATCATCTGCCTAGCCTTTTCCCAACTACGTTGGGGTCGGCTTCCAGTCGAACCGGATGCAGCTGAATACCAGTATTTTACATGAAGCGACTGCCTATCTGACCTCCACAACCCAGTAACTGGGTAATACGATACCCCTTGGCAAGACTGGTTGTCAGACTTTCGGGCTTCTGACGACCCGTAACGACTGTCAAACTTACGTGAGATGGTCAGTAACACCAAGGCGTTGCTGGCCTTCTTGGAGGAGCTGGGGTGGATCGAATAAGCGATTTCCCACCCGTACGCAAAATACGCGCTTTGACGTGGAGTTGCGGATACCAGCCCGTTTTAGCTATTACCTATTACCTAACGACTGTCAAAGATCCACAAATGACAGCCGGGACCAACGGCTTAACGTGCTTTCCGAGGCACGGAGGAGTCTCGGTATGTAAAGATGGTCACCCATCCACGGACCAACCCCGGCAAGCGTAGCTTAACCTAAGGGATCGACCCGTGCGGCTGTTATTACGTAGCCACGAGCCAATACAATACGAGATCATGGATTTTTTTAATGTTTTCCTCCGTAGCAGCTGTTTTCGGTGCACCTGGACGTGGTTCATCAAAAACCGACGTACGGCCACGTGCAAACTCGTTGAACCAATTCTTGACGGTGGCCATCGATGGAGAAGAGTCACCGTACACAGCATCCAAGCGCTCTTTGATTTCGATGCGCGTTTTCCCTTCCAAAAATAGGAATCGAATCACCGAACGATATTGCTCTTTTTCCATTTTTGTAAAACCGATCGACACGTTCGCTTCCATAAGTTGTCAAATTAAAACAAATGAAGGGATTAGAATGAAAATTTGAAAAAAGAATTAAAAAAGAATGTGCTACACTGTGGTAAAACTCTTTTGAAACTACAGCGCCCTCTGGCGATGAGGCTAGGTACTTATTGAATGCACCTCGTATTATTAGCTCATTCAAACTGAAAAATTATTTATATAATATATAAATATTTACCACTATCAAGCTTTTGTGAAGTACGAGTATGTGTGTCAGGTGAAAAGTGCCCAAAAGGCTAGTAACTGGCGTAGAATATTGTCATTTGCCACATTGTCAATTTGACAGTGACACTGTTTGTTGTGTTTGTGTTGTTCCCCCTCTTCTATATTCAATATTAAACCCTTGGCTACGGTCGTTTGCCATTTTGCCACCGAATTTTTAATTTTGAGAGGTTATTAAAAAACTTTACAAACAATTTTTCAATGCATTTTTTATTGAAACAGTTCCTGATTCATAAATAATTATATAAAACAAGATACGTCTTTTATAAAAGTGCAAAATGGTTGGAAATGAAGAAAAGATTGGTAACAAGAATGGAATAAAAAACGGTTTCGTCAAAAATATTGTCATTAATACAATAGAATATATGAATAATATCACGGAACTGGACTTGAGTCATGGAAAAATAACAAGTTTTGATCAAAACCTTGAGCTACCACCGAACATAACCCATCTAAAGTTATCCAACAACAAGTTGACTGAAGTGCCTCCTAAAGTATTACAATTGGACAATATAAAAACTTTGGACCTTTCCTTCAACTTAATTGTGGTTTTTGACGATACACCGAGTTTCTGCCATACTGTAGAATGGCTTAATTTATCAAATAATCGCCTAGAAGGACCACCATTCTGGGTTTGGGCGAAGAACCCAAAAAAATTGTCATATTTGAATTTAAGTAACAACAATAATCTATGTCAGGCGTTAACTAATAGTTATTTTGATGAACTATTACAATACAAAACTCTAGTCAATGAAATAGATGTACATAATTGTAAACTAGGTAAATATGTAAAGCTTATGGTCACATTCTGTCATGCAAAAGTTATGAGCTTAGGATGTGAAGATTATAATTACTTCAGTGTTAACAATTTAGATCAGTTGCCTTGTGCTGGGCTGGAGGACTGCTGCCAGGTGGAGAGAATGAATCTAAGCAACACACAGCTATACCACATCAATTCTAATATAGATATTTACCAAAATATAATAGAAATTAATTTGGCACAGAATAATCTCAACAGTTTGCCAAATGAATTCTGTAATTTAAAGAACTTAGAGACTTGTATATTGTCATGCAATAAGCTTCTGTACCTACCTGATGATATGGGTAAATTAACCAAATTGGTGCGACTATATTTAAATGACAACAAACTGTGCATGCTTCCCTCTACGTTGCATGGAATGACTAGTCTAAAAGTTCTAGATGTATACAACAACCACTTATGTGAAGGCTTAGATACAATAGATAACTTGGAAGAACTCGATTTTGCTCTAAATTACTTTGAAGAATCCAACGATGAAGAATATTTGTTGAAGAAAGAAAAGTTAAGAGTAAATCGCCTTGAAAGAGAGGATGGAAGGTATGTTAGCTAAAAAAACTTTGTCTTTTCATCAGAAGAGTTGGCCGGACAAGACAATTAATTGAACATTACTTAAATCCATTCTGCTAAATCCTAACTTATAAGATTATAAAAGCAAAAGTGAGTTTGTTCGTTATGTTTTCACGCTAAAACGGCTGAACAGATTTGGATGAATTTGGCACATGGGTAGACTGGTAAGTACTTTTTATCCTGGATTGCAGACGAAGTTGCGGGCAACAGCTAGAAAATAATAAAAATGCCTTATTTATAACAGTTAGTAAATATAGTGGTTGACAATACTAAACAACTATAAATTTTACAAGACTTAAAAAACATAAATTTTCAGGCAGATTGAAACATTCGGTGAAGATAGCGAGCACAGTCCTGACACCAGTGACGATGAAGAGCTTTATGCTTTGACATCAAAAGAGTGTGTAGATGTTGAAGATCAAGGTGGGTTTCTATTTAATGCATAATAATATTAAGTTGAACAATATAGGTAGGTAAAAGGGACTGGTATCCGCAACTCCACGTCAAAGCGCGTATTTTGCGTACGGGTTGAACAATATAATAATAAAGCCATTTATTTCCAAACTTTGAGTACATCATTAGCTTGTTAACATAAAGTATTTGGGTAATCATAGTATGTCCCGCAGCTCAGTGTGCCTTTTGGCACAGGCCTCCTCCAACTGTCTCCATTGCGTTCTGTCCACAGCAACTCTTGTCCAGTAAGGTCCCAGGGTTAAGCGGATGTCGTCTTCCCATCTTGTTTTTGGGCATCCCCGGTTTCTAGTCCTGTCTCTTGGGTACCACAGGGTCACCTGTTTGCTCCATTTGTTAACTTGACATCGAAGCATGTGTCCTGTCCAGCCCCATTTCAAATGGTCTATGCGAACCACTATATCCTTAACCTTAGTTTTTGTTCTAATATCTGAGTTTCTGATTTTGTCCCTTAGTTTTACTCCTAGCATGCTCCTTTCCATCGCCCTTTGGCATTTTGCTAGTTTCGCTCTATGGTTGTCGGCGAGCGACCAGAGATGAAGAACTTTATGCTTTGACATCAAGAGTGTGTGGATGTTGTAGATCAAGGTGGGTTTCTATTTAATGCATAATAATATTAAGTTGAACAATAGTAGATTGTTAAGTATCTAATTTTGAGATATTTTGATTCCATTTCTGATAGTCCCATGTTGTTTGTGGCACAACAAACAACTCCAACTCTTTTGCAACTCAAGCTGTAAGTAAATACCTTACGGCACGAGCCCCATAGCCGTTGAAGTAACTGGCTATCAACGATTTTCTTGCTTTCTTGAGCATGAAAATCGCTGAGAGCCTCACGCTTGGTACATACGTAATCTCTCGTCGCCATCGCGCACTACTCGCTTCTCGTTAATCGCCGATGGTGGGACAAGTGCCTTAGGTGCCTATGACATTTTTGTGCATTTACGCAACTTTGTAACTCAACTATGTGTGGGATGCACCACTATTTTGATACACCTAACATAGGAGGTGACTCCTATTTAGCGACCAGTCATAAAACACAACTCATAAAAACAATATGATGTTTTCCAGATGTGCCAGATACCCAGTGCAGCTCTCCTGAGGATTGGGACTCCGATGACTACTGGATTCCCCAATACTACACGCCGGTGACACCGCCACGCTCGCCCTGGCTCTTCTTTGTCAAAAAGAAAATGGAAGAGGGCAACTTTTGCCCTATGGACACGCATTCCGTGTCGATCGCGGATAAAGTGAAATACGAACATTATTGCAACCCTCCCGTAGTATACGAGTCAGATGGACAGTTCGACGATTATTCTGATGATGATAGCTGATTAGCAATTTCACCTGGGGCGGGGTGGTTGATTCGCGCCATTTTTTCAGTTCGCCCAATTTCTGATATCAAAGACAACACAAAAAAAAACTACCAAATTTGCAAGCGCGGGTAACCTGCTGTGAATTATTTGACTAAATTATCAACATCCAATCGGATGTGTTTAATTTTTGACACATCGAATATTGTCGTTCCATAAAATGGGTGTAACTTATGTGACCACCTGTTTGAATAAGAACTGTGGTCTTAAGTCCGATTCCTATTCAATAACGTCAATATCGATTGAATTAATAGACTATATATTATTACTCAGATATATTACTCAGTATTGTGTGTAACATCCACCAATTGGAAGCCATAATAGTTAGCAAGAGAACCACACAAAATTCTTTTGAAAAGAAGATTTCGTTGTTAGAGATCTCATTATTATACTTTACATTAAAAGAACTGTGACTAGGCCCATATATTTATATTAATCCTTTACTACTATTTTGTGAATGTTCATAATAATTTCATTGTTCAATTTTGTTATTACCATTGTTGTTCATTTAATTAATATTGTTGCATGTATTATGGGGCCCAAAAAGCCTTTCAGAAGTATTTTTATATTTTCTTTATTTAGCGTAAGTCCAAGGGCCTGTATTAGTTAAGAAACAAGATCAAAATCTCACAAAGAACTATTTAAATATGAACTGGTGAAATGTGTGTCTGTGTATATAAAGTTCTGTCCACCCTCTGGAAAAACAACCATAATGTTATGTTATCATTAGAGTTTCAAACATTTGATTGCATTAACTTGATTTATTCATACAGGCCTAAGGCTGAGTCCTGAGTGACGGTGCACCGCGCAGCCGGAATGAACGGCGGATAAAACAAATGTTCGAGATGTTTGAACTTGTCCGAAGTGCGAGCAGGTGCGCGCATTTCACGCTCATCGATTCGCTCATATAAACGCGTATTTTGATTTTTACTGGCGGAGTGGCGAATGGTTTCGACGTTTCTCATTATACATGCCGCGATAACTTTTTATGAACGTATACGTAAGAGATCGAAAAATCCAATTTATAATCCTCGTTAATTACTATGTTACCCATACACTATAAAAATGAGAATCATTCGAAAGCACCAAGTTTCACTTTATAATGGAAAAATGCACTCAAAAACACGAATGAATCATTGATTAATATTCTGACAGGACGTTATTACAATGTCATGTCTGTCAACAAACAATGGCGGTGCGCCGTCACTCAGGACGCCCACTAGACACACACGCACGCATCGACTTTCAAAATCCGCTCCGTAATCCGCCTGCGCGGTGCGCCGTCACTCAGGACTCAGCCTTAGTCTTGGGTTATTTTACAATTACGACAAAATCCTACTCATACTTACAAACCGATTAGTATTAATGTTTGTTGTAAAGGCTACCCGATGAATTTGAACGGACGAACCTGCGCCAGTTAGATTTAGTTTCCCCTGGATGCATGCACCAAAATGCAGAGACCGTTTAGTTTTAATTATTCGTTTCACGTAATAATTGCCTCAGGGTTGTAGGCGTTCGCGATTTAGTTTCCAAACATGTAAAAAAGTATGAGTTTTTGGATAAACAACTTTAATGTCGACGCATAAAGTTTAGTTTCCGCTACAACTTCAAACATTTTTATGACTTTTTCATTTGTACGAGTCATTCTGAAATCAACTTAATTTACACCACTATAAAGTTGATATTGTCCTCTCTTTGATAGCTCTTGTCGCTGCGACAAACTAGTACTCGCCGGCTGTGTGAACAGTCAACGATCAACTATTTATACCGCACTAGCTTCCGCCCGCGTGTATGTCGATAAAAAGTAGCCTATGTCCTTTCTCAGGCTTAGTCTGTGTACCAAATTTTATTCAAATCGGTTCAGTAGTTTTGGCGTGAAAGCGCGACAGACAGACGGACAGAGTTACTTTCACATTTATAATATTAGTAAGGATTATCGTTTTTCGCGCACGAAAAACAACGAGGAGAGGGGGGACCTGCGCAGTCGGCACCACTTTTTCACCGACTTCAGGCAAGGCGCACTACGCAAGTACGCATTTTAGGTATAAAGCTACGAGGCGGGCTCGACTTGTCGGGCCAACTCAGTGAGCGTAACCTGATCAAAAGATATGAGTTACGAGATAGAAAGAGAGGCAACTTCTAGGTAAATATAGCTAATTGGCGCTGTGCGACCTGAATACTGCACTTTACTGTCGTAGCAAGAGTCGTCTTCTGTACTTTAAAAAGTATTCTGTGCAGATTTAAAAAAAGGGGTTATGCATTCGGAGATTTCTTTTCATTTTCAAAATTTGTGCCGGCTATTACAAACACGGTAATTATGGGTTTTTCTTTCCTTTTTTAACCACAACGGGGAAGCAGCAGGAGTGGCAAGCGTAGCGAGAACAGACCAATAACTGTGAAGGTAGAAACTGACTATTGTATGCTTTTTAAGGTCATTGTGTAACCCAAAGGTGCTACGAGGGCATGTAATAAAATCTGGTAGGTACCATAACAAATATAATGACGGTGCTTATTCCGCAATGATCACTAATAAAACAACAAGTGCTATGGCCTTTTATGTACCTTTATTATATTTAAATAAATAGTTCATACTGTAATGTTTATTGATGTGTTTATTTCCTTCAGTATTTCTTCATGAATGCTGTTTCTATTCTCTCTGGTTACCTGAAAATAATATAATGCGAGTATTAGAAAACAAAATAATATGTACAGATGTTGTATTCCACAAACGCGTGTTGATCATAACAAATTAAACCATAATACAGACATAAAGGATTCGCATGAAGTACGTTTAGGGTTCATTCTGATATCAACATAAAAAACAAATGATAACACAAGCATACAGTTGCTATTTGTAAACTTTAAGTGGAAATTATAACATCTATAGAAATATAACTGGGATACTGGCGGGAGGATGATGATGAGTCTATGATGTTTCAAATTGAATAGAATGAAAATAATTATGGATAGAAAATTATTGCTTACCATCCAAACTTTGGCCTCGCTATTTTTTCTAATAGACTCAATCAACTGATCACCCCTTCTGACAGGAATGGTGGCCAGCACAGTGCACTTAGATGAAGGATTGAAAATTGTTCTTATTGCAGTCTTGAACGGCTCACTGAAGAACTCCATTTTGCCTATTTCATCTATGACAAGTAAATGCCCCTGTGTGTTATCTGGCTGAAAATTAACAAAATGATAGGTATAAATATTTTTTATTTATGAGGTAGGAGCTCCGGCCTGGTAAGTAAAGTTACCATTTGAGTTTTAGAAAAGTTGTGACAAAAATCCAGACATTGTCAAAAATTAATCTAGTATTTTATTTATACATTTTTTTTTTTGCAATACTTATTCAGGGTTTTTCTATTTTAAAAAAAGTCTCCTTAGTTGAAAAGTGACAAATTCCGGATGGAAGGCCAAAATGCCATCCATGTCTGGACAAATCCAAAAGAACCAAGGATCCTAAGTAGCAGGATCAACTCGGTCTATTGCAATCCTTAGCCAGTTGTTGGCCCATCCTAAATCACATAGACTACCCTTCTCCTCCACCCTTTAATGGGAGGAAGACGGTCTTCCTTTCCAATCAATAAAAATAACTACAAATTATATTTCAATCCTTTTCACCGTTGCTAAAGAAGGCAATGCTACATTCTCAAACTCTTGTATTAAAACACCATATTTTCCAACTTTATATTTGACCGGGTCGCTCAAAAGGCTCTGATCTCTTGCTAGCCGCCCTCTCACACCATCCAGAGTCACTACGTCGAATCCCTCCCTTGTTCGATTTTTTCTAACTTCTTCAGTATAAAATCCCGTAGTCTTCATACCCTTGCCTGCGATTTCCGCTGATAGCTTCTTTGTCAGCGTAGTCTTACCAACTCCTGAAAATAAAAATCGTTTTTATGGCGATAAATGAAGATTTGTTTATCGTATTCACTTGAGTTTAATACATAACCAGGTTCGCCGGTCAGAATGAAAAATTTTTTTTTTTTTGTCGCCATTTTCGACAAGCATCAACTAGTTAGTATTAATAAGCGGCTAATTAAATTATGCAAATAGATAAATTGATCTTAGCAGAACTGATATAAAAGTACTCTGTGCAGAACTGCAACTGATTGAGGAATTTGTTTACAAACTTGTTCAAACGTCATACATCAATGTCAAAATTTTTGTCACGTTTAGTTTCTGATCTTTTAAATGGTTTCAAACATTTTTGTTCTTTCACTATTATTTATTTATTTCTTTGAAATTATTGGAAACACCTCCGCTGTAACGTCGACTCTTAAAAAACCCATGAAAAACTACGATTTAAAAATTCACAAGTAAACAACAACATAGGGAAAAATAAGGTAGTCACATAATTATATTATGGACAAATCGCAACGCGAGTCGCAACTAAACGTAATTGACATTACGACCCATTTAATAAAAAATATAATGCACCTAAATTGTAATGTTTTACATTTCCTAACGCTTACACTCAAATAGCATACTACTTTACACAGTCGTACTATACATCTCAAAATAATGTAACTAATTTACCTCTCTTTCACACATTGCAGTAACGTATATATCTGTTTCTTTCTCAGTCCTCATTTAAATTCTTATCAATTACTTATCACTATCAAAGTACCAAAGTTCATTCTTCCGAAGTTATTTTCGCCGGTGTTTTAGTTTTATCGGGTGCTAAATCGTTCAGTATTGTTTAAGAAAGGCGACGTCGTAGTCGTTAAATAATACCAATAATAGAAAATGGCCTCTGTCGGTGCAGTAACCCGTGTTTTGTTGGGGAAGAAGGTGGTGAACAGAGTAGCAGCCACAAATACCGGTTTTGTAAAATTCTACAGCACTGGTGAGAAACACCCTTTTGACAAACATTTGCTTGAAACATAAGTATATCATAATGGACCTAGATGGTGTAACGTAAGCGAGAGCAGAGTTGAGCAAAGTTAACTGTTATCAGTAATCTCCTTTAGTAGAAATATTTTGAGACCTAAAGTAATGAGTGTTCTGTATACTGGTATACTGAAAGCTAGTGTACACTTACAGATCACTCATTTAATTACCATCCTACATAAGTTATTGTTGTCTGACGATTTGTTTGGTACCAATCTTGGCTCTTGAGATGCTGATTTAGCTATAAGCACAGCTTTATGCATTCCAACCAAAATAAGTAAACGAGGAGCTGGTTTGCCAATATGGTGAACGGTGTTTTCAATTCTTAGTTAGAATGCATTGTATTATGTTATGGCAACATTAGATTTTGATTAGTTGCCTCTTAAGGGTCAGCACACCACAAGAGCAGAACATACATTACAAAATTAAATACACATTGAGCGTCCAACTTGATGCTCGAGCTTGCATGTTTGTGTATTTAATTTTGGAATGTATGGAATTGTCATAAGATTCATTTTTTTTTTTCAGAATATTTTCTGCTCTGCTCTGTTCTTGGTGTGTGCTGATGCTGTGATTTCACAAATAAATTTAAAAAAAAAATGGGAAAAAGTTAAGAAAAGAAAAAAAAAAACTACTTTCCATAACTATGACAGTAGCAAATTCTAGGAGATTTCTTTATTCAAAAGTATTCTATGTTACCATAGATATTATGTATATGTTACTATGCTAGTAAAGCAGAGATATTACATAATTGTTTTGCCCTTGAAAAACTTTTATCTCGTTATCACAATGTACAATTGTTTTGGTGGAAGATTCATTTAATTATTTAAATTATGATTTGCTATAACTCTCTGACATAAACTAAAATATTAAGTACAGTCAACAAAACATGGTTGCAGGTTGGGCATGAAGGCAAAAAATTAACATCTGTGTAAGTTGATATATATAAATAATACATAATAAAAGAGATAAACTCACGCCTTCTTCCCTGGGGGGTAGGCAGAAACTACAGAACGGCAGCTGCTAGTGCTACTACACTTACATACCTAGTATACCTACCTACTCCTTTTGCTTCGTTAGAGTTCCTACATCACTGGTCATACACGCACACCGTGCGCCGGCTACGAGCACCACTACAATCAAGCTATGTTAAAGATGAAGTAACTAAGAAAATCAGCCCAGAAAAAAAGTCGGCAGGTGTCGTGGGACTCGTGGGACACTGGGTTGGAACGAAGTTCCTTTCGCTGTATTTTTATGTACACACGGCGACACATCAAGCTATACATTTCCAGTTTAAGCTGACCTCGCATTGTACGGAAAACCTATACAATGCGAAATCAGCATAAACTGGAAATTTATAGCTTGATGTGTAGCCGTGTGTACACAGCCATTTTGTATATGTACCTGTAGGTAGTCTCAAGTTTCAAAAGTTTTGAAACCATTAGTCATGTGCTTGAAACTGACTTTTTCGGGCATAACGGTTTTTCGTTACGTGACAGTTATACAGTATCTATCTAACGAAGGGCGTTCCCCTTAACCTGCAATAGTATAGCGTCTATACAAATGTTAAAAAAATATTACCTTACAATAAAAGTGTATATAATTGAATAATCTATGGTGACGATTTCTACCAGTTTTCTCCAACCGCAAGCCACAAAGAACTTCGTTCCAAAAGAACTAAGATTTAGCTAGCTGTCTAGCTACCTGCATACATATGTCTTTTTTCAACTGGATGGATGATGGATTTAATAAACATAATTATGTATGCAGGTACCATAATTATGAATGATGTGCTAAACTTTTTCATTTATTCCACAGGCCCAGCCTATGAAAACATCAAAATAGATGTTGTTGGCACCAAGAAGAATGTAGGCCTTATTCAGTTGAACAGGCCAAAGGCCTTAAATGCTCTGTGTGGGCCTCTGTTTGTTGAGCTAGGCCAGGCCGTCAGGGATTTCGATGCTGACGCAAAGATTGCTGCTATTGTCATCACCGGTAAGTGAATTTATAGTGAGAAATATGAGAATAGGAGAGAAAAAGATGCTAAAGCAAAAATCCTCCTTCATCACTTATGTACATTTTGTATGAACCAACGCACACTACAGGCGGGCTGCACCACACTTTTTGGTATGAAAATGTGTTGTGCTGCGCTTAAATTTTTTTAAGCTTTATTTTTTAGTTTGACATTATTAGATTAGTCTCTGGTCTAGTGGTCGCAACCACAGCTGCTGAACTTGGGGCGAAATACCCTAATGTTATGTTAGATCGTGCCAAGTATAGGTATCCATGATACAGCATATATTATAACGAGCTGCTTCACCCACGTGGATCCTAATTCTTTTTCTAAAATAAAAGTAGTCTAAGTTACTCCTTATAACTTTAGCTGTCTGCTAGTCCCTTCAAAATTGGTCCAGCCGTTTCGGGGATTAGCCGGAACAAACAGACAGACATAGTAAAAAGCTGTTATTTTGACATTACAAACAGACACTTCAATTTTATTTATTTGAGTACTGTACCTATAACCTTACATATTATAAAACAAAGTCCTCCGCCGCGTCTGTCTGTTGTCCTGTAGGCGATAAACTCAAAAACGACTGCACCGATTTTCATGCTGTTTTCACCAATGGATAGAGTGGTTCTCGAGTAAGGTTTTAGTGTATAATAACCGACATCTACCCGGGCGAAGTCGCGGGCATCAGCTAGTTATACGACAAGTAGTTGAACGTTGTAAAATAAATTGACCATGATCAAATACCTACGTATATTTGTCAAGCATTTGTGCTAGTAAAAAAATGCTTTGTAATATTACATCTATGTCATTCTTACTATATCTGTATTACGTAAAAAAAAACACTGGGTGTAGTGCCTGAACCGTGCAAATACCGTTATCAATAAAAATACATGATATATCTTATCAGATAGATAGATACTTATTAGATAATACTTTCAATCACACTTTACTTTAAAAAAGGTACCTATTGAGTTAAATTAACACCTCTAAAATGTCAACATTTATAGTACCTAGTTATAAACATCGCTTGACGAAAATGGGCTGCAATAGTCCTTGGGACAGCCCAGTACCTATAGAAATACTTCAGATATTCATAATTATATTTAACTGATCATCATCAAACGCAGCCTTGTTCCACCCATCATTTCAGCCGAAAGACGTCCACTACTGGACGTAGACCTCCCTCAAAGTTCCACTCATTGCTAAGTATAGGCGTCCTCCCTTTTGTGCCATGCATCTCTTGTAAATATTCACATGCCTGAAGCTAGTATCAAATTCACTGCTGAAAATGTCATTGACTACATTAGACAGTAATTAAAAACATTGTGATTGTGAGAGCCCCTAAAGAAAAACACCAAGAGTCGCTTATGTGTTTGACTGGCAGAAAAATCCACAGGCCTAAGGTACGCCTCTGTACAGTTATGTGCCTTAAGGATAAATAAATAAAGGCTATTTCTCTCCTAGGTAATGAGAAGGCCTTCGCTGCCGGTGCTGACATCAAAGAAATGCAGAACAACACTTACAGTGAGAACGTAAAGAAAGGGTTCCTCAAGGACTGGGAAGATGTCTCCAACTGCGGCAAACCTCTCATCGCTGCTGTCAATGGATTCGCTGTAAGTAATTCCAACTAGGACTGACTGTGATATAATTTAATTGTACCGTCTTGCATGCCATGTGTGTGTACTCATGTTTTGGACAAATAAATGATCTTATCTTATCTAGGTTATCAAAATTAAATATAGTAACTCTATCAGCATTAAGGCCCTAAAAATCTTTATCCCCATTAACAAACTCGGCAGTACCATAAACTGCATTCTCATAAATCCCTGCCATCGCGTTTATAAAAGTCTGCTTTCTCTATCTGTGTAACAGCTCGGTGGCGGCTGCGAGCTAGCTATGCTGTGCGACATCATCTACGCAGGCGAGAAGGCTCGGTTCGGACAACCAGAGATCAATATCGGCACCATTCCCGGGGCTGGCGGCACCCAGCGCTTGCCCAGATACGTCGGCAAGTCTAAGGCGATGGAAATCGTTCTGACCGGCAACTTCATTGATGCCGCTGAAGCTGAAAGGATGGGTAATTTTGATATTCAAGACAATAAAATATTACTTAAAACTATTTATTTATAATTCCGCAATCTCTAGATCCAGGCAGAATGCAGCACTGTTTAACTGCCCGCAAAAATATCCATATGCAGAAGATATTGTGGTTATTATGATGCAACATGCAAGCCAAACCTATACCAACTCGACATGTACAGCGCTACATGGTTTATTTTAAACAAAACAATTGCACAACAGACTGTTTACCAACAGCGTCCCCTGTCCACGTTATTAGAGAGAGCGCCAAAAAATCCTTTTCGCAGCATCCTGTACCTCATGTATTTATTAAAATCCATCGCGCCGTTAGGATGCTTCGAGTGTATAAAGAATCTCACATACAAAGATACGCGTAAAAACGTAACGCTGTCCTTCCAGTCACAGTCGGGTAAAAATTATAAATATTATTACACTTCCCCAGGACTGGTCAGCCGCGTTTTCCCTGTTGACAAACTCCTGGAGGAGACCATCAAACTCGCCGAGAGGATTGGCACCCACTCCCCCCTCATCGTGAAGATGGCCAAGGCAGCAGTTAACCAGGCATATGAGACCACCCTGAAGTCAGGACTGCTCTTCGAAAAGGCTTACTTCTATGGAACTTTCGCTACTGTGAGATTGGATTTTTATTATTTTACTAGTTGCTGCCAGCGGCGTCGCCCACTTGGACCCATTTAAAAAAAAAATATATAAGCCTAAGTTAGTTCTTATAACATCAGCTATCTGACAGCGAAAGTCCCGTCAAAATCGGTCCAGCCGTTTCGGAGATTAGCTGGAACAAACGACAAAAAGAAAAGAAAAAATTTTTTTTTGTATTAATTACCGTATATACTTTCATATGCATTTAGTAACAAGCTGTTATTACATTACAAACAGACACTTCAATTTTATTTATTTGTATAGATTACACCAAAAAAATAGGAATAATTTAAACTTCGTATTAAAATTAAAATGGGCGTAAAACTGTAGCCATAACCTCCCTAAAACTGTAGTGTGGTAGTGGAGCAAGACTTTGACTAATAAAGTTTTTGTTTTTCTACGCCTTATTATAACACGCAGTCGATTTTTGATTTTTGCGTCCCAACCAAAGGCGATCGTCGTGCGGATACGCGATCGTCGCTGACGCTTTCATTATGTCAGTGTTGTTGGGTGGACATGAACGCGACGATCATTTTTGTTTAGGACACGGGGCAAGACGCTCCAACGTGTTTTATGCTCAGACCAAATAAAAAACCAAGACAGAGCGCTGTGAACAATTCAGTGAAGCATGCTAAAACTACACCTCGGCTTTGTGCATACACGCTCACGCACACATTTACAATAAAACTACACCTCACTTAGTGCACACATGTTTACGAAACCGGCCTCAAGTCACTGTCGACTGCGCTCTGTCTTAGTTTTTTTATTTGGTCTGAGGTTTTATGGTAGTAGTAGTATCTACTTATTTTTATGTTTCTGTTACAGGAGGACCGCAAAGAGGGCATGACAGCTTTCGTTGAGAAGAGGCCACCAAACTTCAAGAATGAATAATTTTGTTATGATTTTTTATATACTGTAGGTATACTCAATCATGTTTCCCGTATATTCTAAGAGAAGGTGCTATAAACACAGTAGATCCAGAATGCCTGTTAACCAGTTTGTATTTTGTTTATAATAAATAAACTTATTTTTGGATCTTGATATACTTATTTAATCAAAATGGCACTATGATCCCCACATCTCCATTAAATTACGGGCAAAACGAGTGAGCGTGTAAGGACTGTAATATACTTTGCAAAAGACTTCTCATTTGACTCTTTTATCATCAGTTTTTCTGCACATATTACGTGAACGCTGACTTTTTTTAATACTTAGTGCTTATTTCTTATTGCACCTACTTACTTACCTTATTTTAAGCATTTTTTATTCTGTATTTAATGGTTATAATTCCTATATACCTACAACCTGACACTGGCTTACAAATTGCAAAAACCGTGAGATAGTTTGAATTTCGCGGGCTAATTGGCGCATCCCCTTTATCCTCATCTTGACATCTCTATTCGGCTGAATGTACTGCAACCCACATCTACATCGGAACCGAAGTCTTCTTGTACGTAGCTCTGATCTAAACGCAATATAAATGCTCTATTGAGCGTTTTATTTCAAATATACCAACAACTTTTTACGAATCCGTGTCTGAATGGAGATGAGTCTTTTCTTACGTTTCTTATACATAATATCACGCCTGTGTTCCCCGGGCCCGAGAGATGAATCATCATAGTAGATTCTACTTCTATCTGGCGAAATGTATAAAATTTCTACTAAGTAGAAGTACATTTCGCCAGATAAGTTGTATGTTCTATTTCTATGTATTGTCATCTACCGGTCACAAATACAGACTCCGGGTCTGAATTCCTGATGGAAAAACACAATAACTCTACCCGACTTGGATATTCGAACCCTAGGACCTCAGAGTATTCAAATAATATTATAAATGTCTTGGCAGTTCAGTTTCTATACCTTTGCTTGCCTAGAATGGCGTCAACAGGAAAGAATTATGGGTGGGACTGGGGTCTGGGACTGTCAAAATATAATACAACTAAATTGAATAGCCTTTAAAATGTTAGCTGATATTCACCAACTTCGCTGACATCGACAACATGTTTAGATAACATTTTAAATTACCAGTATAATATGGAATAACAAGTTTGTTGTGTACGCATGTATTTGCCTGTGTTTTAAATGAATTAATTTGCATTTCTATCACATTAAATAATGCAAAGAGAACTAAACTAGTCTTATGTGTAGTTTCGGTGTGTAAATAAGTGTTTAACGTTTTTATTTTTACAATCTGTTTCCATGTTTTGGGATCATGTTTATCGTAATAGGCACATCATGCAAGAGTTTGAAGACATAGAGGTACACAAAACAAGTGTATCAGTGTTTGTGGCCCTATTTTATTTAGAAATGCTTTATATTTTAATCATGACGCTGTCTATTTTAAATAGATTGAATCAAAACTTACCGTCGTAAACCTACATTCGCAGTAAGTACTTCATTTTTTAGATGAGAAAGTTAATTACCAGCAAAATTAATCCCTGAATAATTTATTTTTATAATCATAAGTGGAGAAAGGGCACACTACACAGCCTAGCCTAGCCCTAGCAATCTAGCATTACCAGCAGTAGCAAGGAGTACCAGCACTAGCAGTTCTATTGGGCCAATTCAATGAAACCACCATTCAAAAAAAAAAAAACTAAGATCCTCCTCATCCTACTTTATTTATCTCCTAATACTTAAGCCTTATTGAAGTCAACAGAACTTAAGTTTCATTTCTTAAGTTACACAAATATTTTTAATTTTTTTATTTGCCATAAAATACAGATGGGAACCTAGGTGATACAATATGAAATACTGGCATAGTGTTGTATGTTAAAATCTGTACTCAAGTATTGTAACCCTGCCTCTTAAACTAGGTAAACCTGTATCTTAAGAGACAGAGAGGCCCTTGAATTGCTGTGGCCTATCATCCCTATCAATCACAGCTTTTATGCCTTACAATAGAAATAAAGATCAATAAATATGTTCTTAGTACCCGCCCACAGATTTGTTATCTCAGTATTCTGAGAAATCCACATCAACGTTGAGTCTGTCTGTACTTGCTTTAGTACATACTACAAAGAGAAGCTGACCTAACACAATAATCTAATATTATTTATGAATAACATGTTCTCACATTCTTTAAATAAAGTGCTGAGACAAAAATATACTTAGTTACTTAAAACAAACTACATTTATATATTTTTTTTAAACAATTTAATAATAGAGTCCTAACATTGATTTCAGGTACATTTATTTACAACAATCCAAAATGATCCGCAACCCTAATATGATTGATCGGCTGTACCTCGCGCAGGACGATGAGGATACCATTTATATTGACAATGATAGGATACCACAAGAGACCATTGATGGCATACGCTTTCTCTACAAGCAGTTTAGAAGGGTAAATATGCAACAATAATAATATTATTATAACATTGTATTAATAAAAACATGGTATTATTTTGATTAGGATAATTCTTTTCTGCCAAGAGAACAGGGGAGGCCCATTCTTTAGAAACATACTTAGTATTATTTAATACAGAAGTAGCTCTCTAATAAGTATGTCTGTTATTTGACCTATGTAGCTTCGGACCGGGACAACATAGGATTTTCATCCAGGATCATTGTATAATCAGATACTAGCAGGCAAAGTCACAGCATGCATAACATAGGCAGCTTATGTTCCCACTGCTGGGAAAGAGGCTTCCTCTCTTCGAGGAAGAGTGGGTATCAATTTACCACGCGGGCTCAGTGCCGATTGCCTGATGTCACATGTCTTCGAATTTTTGGTTCTAGGATATGCCTGTTACCTCACGATATTTTCATTCACCATTTTGAGAGCAGAGGTGATGAAATTAGTTACACAAAGTAAAGCGCCTGTCTGGGTTCGAACCTACGACCTACCACTCGTAAGTCGGGGCCGTTACCACTGGGCCACCACTAAAGTCACGGGCTACTCATTAAATAAAATGTTTTATTTTACAGAGAAAAAATGGAGTAATATTAAATGATCCCGTCAGTTTTGGCAGGAATATACAAATATGTCTGTTCCTGAAAGCCGTTCGCCCGTTGCTCCGCAGGCCTATATTAATCTTGTGCCAGGAAGGAAGCGAGCAGGATTGGATTGATCGGTTCGACACCTGGACAAGTGAAAGTCTGTTCAATGGTGAGACAATGTCTTGGCTACATTCTGCTCTTTTCATGCTTGGAATACTTGGAATACTTATGCTTGGAGTCGCGCCAGTATGTAAGAGCCTTTACACAATGTATCCTCGCGCCCCTAGGCACGTGCCTAGTTTGCCTTAGGATTAATACGTCACTGGTTTATAAAAAACAGACAAAAGTGATGTAGGAGGAATTTAGCGCTGCGGTGCGGCCTGCCTTAATGTGCGCAAGCCTTTGGCCTCGTTCAGGGTGAGCAGTTTGCGCGGACGCGAAGAATCAAACATTATGAAACCACCGTTTGCGTCTGCCGCTGTGGTTTCATGTTATGTGTGACTATGTCAGATGTGAATGGTAACGACGTTGGGACGTCCGAGAAGGACATAATGAACTTATTGGTAATGTTCTTCAAAAGGTCGGGCTCGTCACCGGCGCGCGTGTATGATCAGATGTGTGAACGAAATATGTAAGGATCGTAGCAGTTGGCGTTCTGTAGTTTCTGCATACCTGTTGTACCATGTTTGTATGTGACTATGGCGGACGCCTAGCGTGACTGGACTGAGCCACCTAGCGAGTTACTGTTATTTTTTTTTACCATTTTACTCCGTGGAACTCGCGATGCTCTGTCGCCAAATCGCGCCTGCCGACACGCATTCACTCTAGACGAAGCCTTTAGGGTGCAACCAGACCGTGGTCGATCGAAGATATCGAGCTCGGTCTGACTGCCCCCTTAGATCTATGACGAAGTATAAAACAACCTTATGAACCATATGGGCCACATCATAAATTATAATGATATTCTAGCGTATGACACTCGTGGGTTGCAGCTGAAAATCAGCGTCAGGTGGTACACTTTGTGTTTCCATCTGACATTATGCTGAGCTGAGGCCCTTTTGGCATTCTAATGGTTGTTTTCTGTTTTTATAGTTTTAAGGTGTATTTTTCTGCTACAATGCCAATAAACGCATTTTTCTTTCTTTCTTTCTTTCATAAACTTTTTTTTTTTTCCTTTCAGAAGTGGCCATAGAGACAGTAAAACCCTTCATCAACAAAATGGTGATGATAAACACTATGGTGAACCTACATCTGTTCTGTGCTCGCGAGTGGAGCATCGTCATAGTGGACGGGGACCACGTCACCACTCCCAACCCTATACTGAAACTACCTTTTAAAGCCTGTTTCAAGATATGGAATACTTCAGTTGATATGAAAGTTAGTGAATCTTTTATTTTATTCGGTTTGGAAAACTTACAGCCAATTTATTTTCGGTGTTCTTGGAAAATAAGAAATTCAAGGCCATTTACAAGTTTCCGCCGAAATACACTAAAAAAAACGGTAATAAAATAAATAGAAGACCAAAAAATTACATAAAATAAGAAACTGGCCAAGTGCGAGTAGGACACGATGGGTTCCGTACCACCGTACAATATTTAGCAGAAAAAAACGTTTCTAGTATGGGAACCCCTTTATTTTTAAACTTTACTATATCTTTATGATTTGTTGTTATAGCGGCAATAGAAATACAGAATCTGTGAAAATTTCAACTGTCTACCTACGGTTCATGAGATACAATCCGCTGACAGACAGACAGACGGACAGCGGTGGCTTTGTAATTCCGTTTAGCCCCTTCGGGAAAAATGTACTCTGTGCCCTTAGGTACGGAACCCTATAAAATCAATACTACACGATCAATTAATTCAAACCGTTAATCATCATCAATTATTCATTTTTCATTGACAGCCTGGTAGTCTCTATCCAGTGGTCGCTGAGCGTAGGGGTCCTGAGTTCGATACCCAGTTTGAGAAAAGTGCTATTGGGTTTTTCCCTGGGAGTCTGGATTTGCGCACGGCCAATGGCAATGCTCGCCCCCTATTACGTGGGGCTTAAGACGATTACAGGCGTGAAGTTAATTATAATTAAATATAATTTAATTAAAAATAATCATCTTGATCTTAATTTTTTTATCTTATCTTGTGTCATTTGAATGAGGAGGAGCTCGTGGTTAAGTAATAAGAGCAACACGGGTCGATGCATGAGGTTAAGCTGCGCTTGCCGGGGTTGGGCTGTGGATGGGTGACCATCTTTACATATCGAGACTCCTCCGTGCCTCGGAAAGCACGTTAAGCCGTTGGTCCCGGCTGTCATTCATGGATCTTTGACATTCATCACGGGTCGTCAGGAGCCCGAATCTGACAACTAGTCTTACCACGGGGTATCGTATTACCCTAGTTACTGGGTTGTGGAGGTCAGATAGGTAGTCGCTCCATGTAAAATACTGGTACTCAGCTGCATCCGGTTAGACTGGAAGCTGACCCCAACATAGTTAGGGAAAGGCTAGGCAGACTGATTGTGTCATTTGAATGGTATGTAAATGTAACAGTGTAAGTGTTAATCGAGTCCCGTAGCTGACTGTACCTTTAACATATCAGTAGTTAAACACTATTCATAAAAAAAAACAGAAATCTACCTACAAACTGTACATTCTTTTGAGAACCTGCCTGTACATTTGCTATAAACTAGTAATCATAATTAATGTTCTGATTACAGAAACACCTGGACAGATTTGAAGAAGTTTACAAATGGCTATATCCTCGCGAGCCTTTCGATAAAAATGATTTCCTAGCTGACTCTGCAAATGGTGTTGACATCGTAGAAAAGGCTATTCTGATAGATAGTCTTTGTGAAGATATAGTTCTGAGGAGGGATGATCAGAATTCATTTTTTGAGGTTAGTACACCATCAGTTTGAATTCCAGCGCAAACAATTGTTGGTGAACCAAAACCAAAATAAATAAATACATTAATTAAAGTAAGTTTTTGCTTGGTTTAGATTACCAAGGTCAGGTAATGGATTATAATAAGCCTATAATAAAATTGTTCCCACTACTGGGAACAGGTCTCATCTCGTTGAGAGGGAATGGAGTGGGCCGTGATCCACCACGCGGGTCCAGTGTAGGTTGGTAGATGGGCACATGTCTTCGATTTTTTGGTTCTAGGCACTTCTAGGACATGCCAAATTCCTCACAATGTTTTCGGTTTTCCTTCACCATATTGAGAGCAGTGGTGATAACATTATTTACACAAAGTAAATGAGTTAGCTACTATTTATTTAATACTTCAAGCACAGAAATGTACAGAGGCTTTCAATGATCTTTTGACACAAATCCTTTGCATAATGTTTTATAAACATTTCATGACTCGGTGAGATATTGAGTGAAAAATCTTAACTTATTTTAGTTGACATTTCTAAAAAGATTGTTTTTTTTTTTTTAGAGTCTCCATAGAACTTATGAAAAAACTCCGCAGAAATATGACAGTTATAGTAGTTCTATAACTATCATTGGTCCCACAACACCACCTCCTTATAGGATGGTAGGCGATACAAGTATCCATCCCGTAAGGCGTACAACAGTAGCGCCTACAACTGTTGCCATGACAACCGTACCGCCTACAACTGTTGCCATGACAACCGTACCGCCTACAACTGTTGCCATGACAACCGTACCTCCTACAACTGTTGCCATGACAACCGTACCTCCTACAACTGTTGCCATGACAACCGTACCTGCTACAACTGTTGCACCTACAAACGGTCATTCTATCATTTTACAAAACACACATAGATACGGAGATATAACTATAACACCAACAAATTTAGCTACAACTGTAACTCCATCTACTAGTTCTGGACCTACTCTAACCATAACAAAAAAAAACAAGGATGCAACCGGCACCAAAATAAAACGTTCAAAAACAAGAATCGAATCAGAAACTGCTAACAATACATTTACACCGCCGATTGCTGTACTAACCAAGCTTTTAGAAGAATCACCTAAACCTGAAGATGATGGAATATTATGTAGTACCGTAGACTTCAGCATTGAAAACTATAAGAGAAACAATGGCCAAAATAATGGACAACAAAACACGGAGAGTACCAAAACTAAGACGGAGAAACAAATCGAAATAATCGAGATTGAAGAGAAACCCGAAGCCGTGGCTCAAACCTTAGGCGAGAAGCTAGAAGAGTTGGATACGATCGTCTTCGGACACGACACATTAATTAGCAAAGTTTCAGCTATTGATATATCTGCGAAAGGGTCTAATACATCTTCAGACAGGAAGGAAAACGAACCACACACAATCCTAACATGTAAACCAGTAGGCGAACATAATACTCGTAATAAATTATTAACAGATAAAATAAGTACAAGCACCATTACTTTAGAAACATCTACAGAATGTTCAGATAATACTGAGAGAGATAAAAAGAATGATAGAAAAATGTTAAAAAGTAAATCAAAATTAAGTATTGATAAACCAGAAGAAGGTATCACTAAGATTAATCTGGATGACCTAAATAAGGAGATGGGAGATTTGGGCACAATAGTAGAAACTGAACAATTAGTCAAAAGACAAAAGACAGACAGCAGTGAAACTGGAACACACTGCGATGAAATTATAAAGAAATTTAGTGAACAAAATAAACAAACCAGTGTATCGTGTACAAAGGTAACTACAGAACCAACCGCAAATAGTCTTAAACGTAATAACGTAGATGTGCAAATGAAAGAATGTGAGGAGACCGTGATGAAGAAATTCAAGGGATCTTTGTTAGATAGTCTGTTTTAAATGCGTGCGTGAGTCTAGGATAAGATTGTGTTAGGATGTAACAATAAATGTTTTTAAGAGCCTATACGTAACCTTTTCCGTGTCTTACTCCTGTCATCCCATTTCTGACTTGCAAAATCGTCTTGCACTTTGCAATGTATTTTAAACTTTCTTCCTCTCTCTTACGGAAATATTGATTGTTTTTAGCATTGTCGCTATGTAAACTACATATGACCTATTTCTAAAAATATCTACTTTCGTAAAAGTAGTGTTAAAGTATCTAGTCATCATAATAATAGACAAAGGAAATATCTGTGGATCTAATCTGTAGCATATTTAAAAAAGAGTTTATTAACAAAAAAAAAAGAATATCTGTCATGGATGTAATTGTAGATGTAACAGTTAACTTCACATGGCCTGTTTTATGTAAATATTGTAACACATTGCATTCACAGCTTTTTATTTCAAGGATAAATGGCATGTTAATAGCTACACCTGTTTCTGGAGACCCGACGGTGACAAAATGAACTCTATCTGCTGTAGTATACAGCTGAAATTGGTAAAAAACTGATATGTGGAGCATACTGAATCAGCATTATTTTATTTTATTCCACCAATTTCAGCCGTTTACAAAAGCCATTGATTTTTCGATTGAGTCAGCGCTTAGTTGGTCACCTTTTGCTTTGTATTCACTCACAGAACAAAGGGAAACCACAAGGAATGTAATACTTATAAAAGAAAACAATTATAAAAACATCAACGTATTTATTTTTTCTATGCTTAGATAGTATAATTTGCAATAAAATTTGTAAACAGCTGTATCACATCAATTCATAATTTGTTTTATTTTTGCACCAATGTATATAATTATAGACAGAAAATTAAATAAGTACTATTTGAAATGACTTAAAATCAACTGTAAGGCGTAGTTACTGTGTGATTGCACTGGCGAAACATTCACGTAAAAGCATGTTAAAAACTTGAAATCTCTATGTTCTCTCAATAATGTTTGACAGGAAGATTTAGAGATTTCAACATGTTTGTATGTGAATGTTTCGCCAGTGCAAACGCACAGTTAGCGCACCATAAAGGCTGTGTGCAGAAAGTCAAAACATTTTTGTCTATCGTTGACCAAGCTTTGTCACGGTGTGCAGATCTTGCGTGCGCGTTAATTTTTACCAAATTTTAATGAATTTTTAATATAATTTACAAACCATATGCATTATTCAAGTTAATTAATTTCTTAAAATAAAAGCTAAATACTTACGTAAAATTTGCACGGCGACATTAAAGGTATAATAAAAGATCGATATAAAAACTGAACCTTCTGTACCTTATTTATGCAATTAAATGATTTTGATTTTTGTATAACGATAGTCTGACAAGACGGTATTAACTCGGTCTGCACACAGCCTTATATTTTTTACATTATTTTTTAAACTTTAGTACTTACGCGTTTATTACTAAATAAAATAGCTTATTAGTTTGTGACACAATATTTTGATAATAAGAGTATCTTTATACACATCAAAAATACCATTTTAAGATTTAAAAGTTGATTAATACGAAATTTCAAAGCGAGTTTGTATAAGCATCGACGCTTGACCAGCGAATACAGTTAGCTGTTAAATAAGCCATACAAACATACAACTAACTATCCCAACATTGTTATTGGGAAATTACGGACAAGCCAGCTGTAAAATTTATTCTATTCACAAATAGTTACATTTAGTAGTACGTTTAGAGGAATGTCGACTTTAAATAAAATGTTTAAAGTCTATTTTAGATTGATTCTTATTACATTAGATACAGTGAATATTATGAAAATATGATAAGATTTTGTGTAAATTATGGTATAGTTTTCCACAACCTTTTAGGAACGTAATATATTTTTACAAAATACCTGTATTATTAGCTATACGAAATTTTATCAGCACGCTTCGCATGACCACCGTAGAAAAGGGTTTTGTCGACGGAAGGATAGACAAAATGATAAACAATCACAATCTGTGACTGTGTCTATTCCTCCGTCGACAAAACCCGTTTCTACGGTGGTCATGCTACGCGTGCTGCTGGGCTGACTTTTCTTCGAAAGTGATGTGTTGGACTGAGACTCAAATGTTACTTAAATTATTTCTAATTTCAATAGTTACTACAAATGAATAACCAATCCGATATTAGGCTGCTTTTTTGTGTATTAATTTTATTGTATGTATCAGTTCCCGTAATTTAAAAAGATCGAATAAATCGAGACTTTGACAAAAAATCATAAAATACCTAAACATTGTAGACATGTATTTTGAATAATAAAACATGATTCCACTAACATAAGTAAGAAGTACGAGTAACTAGTAAGTGAACATCCAAATAAAGATAATAATTATTAAATGGAAAGTACAATAAAATATTATATAAAATAAAATATGTATAATTTGGAATGTAGGTAAGCAAAAATAATTTCAAAACATAATTTAATTCGTTATGTAGCTTAAAAAAAACCGGCAAAGTGCGAGTCAGACTCGCACTCGAGGGGTTCCGTACCACCGTACAATATTTAGCAAATAAATGAAAATACTAAACGAAGTATATTTTTAATCTTAAATTAAAACAATCTCAAAGATACATTTGTATTACATAATGATACTGTGAAGTTTAAAATTTCAGAAGAAGACTGTATTTTGCGTTTTCATACACTGCTGGACCAACCAAAGTCTGACTACCAGTCTTACCAATATGTATCGTGTTCTCTCTAATAACTGGGTTGTGGAGGTCAGAGAGGCAGTGTCGCAGTGGCTTCGTGTAAAATATTGGTAGTCAGTTGCATCAGGTAAGACTGGAAGCCGACCCCAACATAGTTGGGAAAAGGATAGGTAGATTAATTGATTGATTGAAAGTTAAAACCGGCCAAGTGCATGTCGAACCACGCACAATGAAGGATTCCGTAGTTGAAATGAATTTATCCAACAACTTAATATTGTAGTTGAAAAAGAATTTATGGGAGAACATGTTTTTGCAACTGCATTAATTGATTGATTGAAAGTTAAAACCGGCCAAGTGCATGTCGAACCACGCACAATGAAGGATTCCGTAGTTGAAATGAATTTATCCAACAAACTTAATATTGTAGTTGAAAAATAATTTATGGGAGAACATGTTTTTGCAACTGCAAATTAATTTAAGTTGGTCGATTGTTACTCGGCAACTTGTGGAACCTACGTAGCGGTGATAGTTTTCCTTTTAATTTCGTTATACAGGGTGTGGCGTAAGTAGTGGTCCACCGTTCAGGATTCGATGAACCAGATAATTAACTATAACAATTAAAAATTTTAACCACTTTTACCCAAGGCGTTTTTTTTACAAAAATCGCCCTAGAACTTGGATGGTATGTTAAAAATTCGGGTTAAAATTAGAGAAGAACTAACTTTTTCTTCAAAAGAGGTGAATTTACATAAAAAATCATAGTTTATCATGATAGCTCTAGTATTCAGCAGTAATTAACAGAAATCAAAATGAAAAAATAATGGTTTTTGTTGAAACTACAAACAAATTTGTAATAAAAGGTAGAAATTTCGTAAATAAAAAACAAAAAGGAAATATTTTCGGAACCCTTGAGTAAAAATGGTTAAAATTTTTAATTGTTATAGTTAATTATCTGGTTCATCGAATCCTGAATGGTGGACCACTACTTACGCCACACCCTGTATATACTACTGCCGTGAATTTTTTCACATATCCAAAACCAACCATTTAGCTGCCAGGGGGGGAACACTTTACTCTAAAATTAGCACTTTAAAGCTTAATATTTCGGAAACGGATCCCTGAATCCAAAAATGATTTTCACAAACTCGCATTAGTTTTAAAAGACCTTTTCAACGATACCCCACACCATGGGATTGACGAGAAAAAAAAACATCCCCAATTTACGTGTAGGGGGTACCCTAAAATTTGAGAGGAACCCTAAGATTTTTTTTTACCTCTTTGTCGGTGTGATTTATATGTATTCCCATACCAAATTCTAGTACCAACAGTCTCTGAGCTAAGCCGCGGACAGACGGACGGACATGACGATAAGGGTTCCTTGTTGACTACGGAACCCTAAAAAGACGCTGAATCAAGTAGTCTTTCAACCGTTGCCATCGATATATGTTTTGCTATCAAAATACTAGCTAAATTGATTGTCCGCGCCAGCCCTAGACGCCGATATGTTTTAGAATTTCAACAATATTTCTTATCCGCAACGAGTTTTAATTACAAGATTCAAAACTGGAACTTATAACTCGGCCGGAACATAATAACAAATGTTGAAATGGACGTAATGAAAGCGCAAGTATAAATAACGTTGTAAAAGGTCGCTACTTTAAGTTGGTACATAAATAAGTATGTATACCCATAGCAGGAGCCAGTAGGTAATATATTGAAAGATACCGAAATAGTTACTGTAGGTCTGTAATATAACATAATATACCTATAACATCTAAAATTAAAATATTTTATTTATTATTTGTACCTGTAATCTGTGGGAGTGATTTCCTGAAAAGGGACGGAAGTGTGTAACAAGAAGCTGGGAAAGCGCGCGCTATTTGATTTGATCAATTAGCGCGTGCGGTGCTATTTTGCCATCAGATTGTGCCAACCCATTTTCCGAGAGATTGGTAGTGGCGCCGATTCTCTTGTCATAAAATTCTCTAAACTAGACTAAAATTTAGTTTATTCCTGTCAAACGACGATTTCCCATTCTGAAATAGACTATATTGACACAACTTTACTACATTTTAGTTTGACAGACATTTTATAACCTAAGTTGACAGCACTTATTTAATGCAAACAACGGCAATTTAGGTATTCTGAAGTTGAAGTTTTTCACCTAAAATTTTGACTGTCAAACTAAATCTATTTTTAATCGCGATTAAAAAGGTGGGATCAAATTAGATGTCATGGACTAAAATTCAAACCAACACATCGGCTTCATTTGCAAAACAGTACTGTGTCTTTTTTTATTTTCTTTTGCTTATATCTCGAAAATGGTGTGTCCTATCGCAAAAATAATGAAAATTTCGACCCCCTTTTAAATGCCCATAAACCCCTAATATTCAACACGTAGGTATTTCTTTTTTTTCCGTATTTTCCATTCAAAAATGAAAAATCCTTACTAATATTATAAATGCGAAAGTAAGTCTGTCCGTCGCGCTTTCACGCCAAAACTACTGAACCGATTTAAATGAAATTTGGTACACAGATAGTTTAGAGCTTGAGAAAGGACATAGGCTACTTTTTATCGACATACCACGCGGGCGAAGCCGCGGGCAGAAGCCAGTTCCATATAAAACATGTCGAGGCTGCCGTCTAAGCACGCCTCCGGCTCAAAAAAACATTCACGGGGCTAACAAGTACCAAGAAGTGGTGTCGCGATTGTCAAATTCGATTCTAGTTGTGTCAAAATAATTTTCAAATTTAGCGTTTCTTTTGTTGGCTGATTAGCTTTAAGATTTTCATAGCCAAAGAGTAAGGAATTTTTGTGATAGTTCAGTTAGGTGTACAAGAGAATCGGCACCACTGTCAGTCAGTGGTGCCATTGAATTTTTCAAACATGGCAATGGATTAGCAGTTTCCTTTAAAATATCTCAATATGTGATTGAAAGTGTGTTACGAAATTAGGGTGCTGGTTTCTAATGCGCCGGTAGCACTTTCCGGGATAGTGAGTCGCAAGCTCCTGCTCCAAACCGCATCGATATGAGACACTGTTATCTGCTCACGTACAACTCACAAGCGCAGGCGCGGCAGTCTTTAATGAGGTACAGACGTACGTGAACACTCTGGTATTAAACTAAGGTTTGTTAGGTACGTGAGATGTACGTGAACATACCTACATTGTGGAACGCAATAAAGAATTGAGTATTGAACTTGAGACATAGGTAAAACCAATATAGCTAATAATTTCATTTTAGATACCTACATGATTTCGCATTCACAAGTATTAAGTAGATAACAATCTTGCCTGTATCCTTTCATATGTCACCGCTAATTAGGTTTTACGTGGAGGTACTCAGCGACGAAGATTCGCATGATTTTGTTCAGGTTTTCAATTGTTCTGAAGTCTAGTGCTGACATGTCGTCGGATGCCTTGTGCCATACCTCGGGGAATGGCGACGGGATCACGTGCAAGACGTCCACATCTGAAACAAGTGGAAATAAATCAGTAAGAGCGTGTTATGCCAACAAAAAATATGTTTTATTCGTTTGAATAAATATTCTTTTTGGTATTGGCACGGTCGCGGCAATGTGCTTTAAAATCGACGATTTTGTTCCTCAGACGTTAGCTTCTAAAGTCTAAACCCATGCTTTTCAAACTGTGGGTCGCGACCCCTACAGGGGTCGCAAAGCCTTACTCGGGGGGGTCGTGGGCAAAAGAAAAAAGGCAAGTGTTTCTAGGTCCTACACTACACACTAAAAATACAATTTCAGTCAGAAGGATGGCCTTAGTTAGGGCAAAGGGCGTCGCTAGAATTTTTTAACTTCTAAAGGGGTCGCGTATTCTAAAAAAACACTCGTCTAAACTATGTCTCTATTTTCAGACTTTTCCATCTCTATGAGTTTGATAGAATAGTCTGAAAATTCTCATTCAAACTTTTCAAAGAAGACTCTCGGCTGCTACTAAGGATTTCTTAATGGAAAACGAGCGCGAGGCAAGCAAGAAAGTAGGTAACTCGGTGTTTAAAACCTCATTTAATTTAATCTCATGTCAAGAGATTTCATAGGCTGTTTGTTGTTGTTCCGGTCAGCCCAACACAGCAGGTTTGACAGAATGTTAGCAAGAAGGGTTAAGTGGACAAAGGTGTTAACTAGCAAATAGTTCTAAACGAGTAAGTAATGAGCTTTTAAAATAATAAATAATCAAATGAACTTACCAATTAAAGCTTATAGTTTTAAAATACAATATTAGTACGAATAGATAAGATTGATTATTTTATTAGTTAAACCCTTTTTTTTTTTTTCTAGCCTACGCTGTACCTCTCCTGGGCAAAAGCCTCCCACTCCTTCCATCTTTCGCGAGCCCGTGCGTCCTCATTCCGTTTTGATGGAACCTATCCAGCTCGTCCCGCCATCTCCTCGCGACGCCTCTTGAGCCACGTCAGCTATCTTTGTTTTGGAGCGCAGTATTGTGTTACGAACACGATCCGTTAATTTAACCGTTAATTATTAATCTGTTATTTTAAAACCTAAGTTCATGCAAAAGAATAGATTTTTTTTATTTTATCAGATGACACCTTTTGTGTTGATTAGGTATTTCAGAAACCGGGAGTTAATTATATTCATTGATCTATCGCTATATATTGCTAACAGCTAGCAGGTGCCTACCTACCTGCCTACCTCTGACCTTGCCTCGTCAATGTTATAGATGTTTAGATCGCTCGCCGTTTACTTTTACACCTCAGAGTCTTTGAGTTAGTTTCAATGCCAATAAAAACAAAATAAGTACAATAACTTACATAGTAAGTAAGTACTCTGTCTAAAACATTTCACGGTGAAAACTAGAACTCAGAATTATAAATACAGTGTTATTGGTAATAAGTCGGCAATCCATTAAGGGGATGTAGAAGAGGTCATTTGTAACCTAATAACCCCTAATGACCCTTATGCAAACTATGTCAACCATTTTCCAGTAATTTGACATTTTATATTTTTACTTTTTTTTATTTTAAAATATAAAATGTCAATTTACTCGAAAATAGCCGACATTTGCCTAAGGGGTCGACACAACTTTTCGTCAAACACGATAACTTTTCAACCTGTGTGATTTGAGTTTTCAACGAACTGAGCCAGGGTCAAGAACGTTTAATGACTCATACGAGTTGAGCAAAAATAAGCATATGCTATTACTTTTATTAATTTCAGTTTTGAGTTACATCGATGAAACCTTATCGTCATCAAACACATATACAATAATGAGGACCGTGCCCGGGACTTGATACCCGTGCGTGATACACACAGGATAGGCACTGAAGCTCCGTCGCCGGCCCGGAGGCGGACGTATGTGAACGCGTTCATATAAAATCATAAAATCTAGGTACACACCGACCCTCTGACGCCTGGGCCCTCAGGTCCGTCCACGTCCTGCACACGGCCCTAATAATATGGATAGAACTTTAAAGTGCTACGGGCAGGGTCAACTCATGAATAGGAATAGAATAGAGTGACCTCTCGCTTAGTATTCGTTTCTCCTTTCAATGGACTATTTTTTCCGAGACACGAGTCACGAAATTGATTTAAAGAAATGGTTTTACCAATCTAAATTTTACGGCAATTTTTATAGCTGTCGTTCTACCAACTAATTTGTAAAATCGTACAAATCGACCCGTAGCGTTCGTACTATTACGTTACCTAATTGGGCGATAACGTCAAATTAAATACAGTATGTTAACTAACAAAGGACGTACCCGTACGTCGATAGGTACATACACACAAGTGGTAAGTCGTGATATATTATTCCCATAACTATTAAATTGATACGTAAAAGGAACACTGTACTCTGTACACGTACATATGTATTTCAACGTAGAAAGACAATTAGTGTGCGTGTACAGAGAATGTTTCTTTTCCGTAACAATGTAATATTTTTTGTGAATATTTAGGAACTTTTTTTTGCAGGTTCACGGGAACGCCCTTCGTTAGATAACATACTATATATTATTAACCTTCTTTATTTTATACACTCAGAGGACGTCAACAAATAACATGGGGATGATGATTTCACCTGTAACACAGGTTTTTCCTAAACCTACATCAAGCGCCAGCTCTCACAGTTTGAGTTTATATAAGTATGCTGTTAGAAAATTAACTTTATGTACAAACTATAAGAGATGCTTTAGATCATCGAACTGGTGCCGCATTTTGAAGTATTAATGCCACCATTTTTCCAGTGTAAGAGAGAGACGGAGCTAGACAAGGCCGATAGCACCATCCCGTTTTCGCAATGGAATAATGATGGCATTAATACTTCAACCCCTGAATAATTTTTACTATGGGAGCAACTTTTAAATCTTGAAAAAATCTGCTGTTCCATATTAAAGTTTAATAAGACCTACTGTTCTAAACTGTATGGAACAGCTGTTTTTTATCGCGATTTCAAATTTGGTCCCTTATAAAAAGTTATTCACATCACATGACTGCAAAAGAGAAAGGAAATGTAAGGGAGGAAGGAGTATGTAAGGATCGTAGCAGGTGGCGTTCTGTAGTTTCTGCCTACCCTCGTGGGAAGGCGTAGGTTTATATAGGTATATATATGTGTATGACTGCTAAATTCAGAACTACCAATCGCGTCACGAGTCAAATTATAATGAACACTGTAGGTAAACTAATCTTATTTAAATAAGGAAGCTTGCGCAGTACCTATCTATTTTTGTAATTTTGACCATGAATGTATCGCCGTCCGAACGAACTAATAAAGAAACTACAGAGCATCCATACAAATCAGTTGTTTGACAAAACTAATTGTTTTCTTAGTAATGGCACAGATTACTGAATAGTTACTACGTAAGTAATAATAGCTGTTTTATGCTTAGGCTTTTAAAAATACTTTTTAACTGTAAAAGAACGTGCTTAGTAAACCTATGTAGTTAATGTTGTATTTTACTATCTTCTGCCCGGAACTTCGCTACCGGGATGGAAAGTAATCCTATGTCCTAACCCAGATCTACCATGTGCCAAATTTTATCCAAATTCGTTCAGCTGTTTGAGAGTGAAGGCGTAAAAAATAAACAAACTTACTTTCCCATTTATAATATTCGTTAGGATTGATGAATACACGTAAACGTAAGTATTATAAATTAAAGTCACTTTTTGTCGTAACCGTAAGTCTGTGTGAACGCATTGTTCTTCTAAACTACGCAACGCAATGATATTATATTAAATTTATATTATATATTTATTTTTATTTATTTATATTATATTTTATATTTAAATTAATATAATATCATTGACGCAACGGTTTTGATGCAGTTTACACCATCATTTAGATTATTATACCGATTTATGTATATACAATAAGTTAATTTTAACTAACATTTATAATCATTAAATCTCGATGTTTTGTGAAGTCGTAAAAACCGTGCGAAGCAGGGTGTGTCGGTAATATTTAAATAATAACGATCAGTAAACATTGAAGGGGCTTGTGGCTAAGTAATAACAGCCGCACGGGTCGATCGATTTACGCTTGCCGCGGTTGGTCCGTGGATGGGTGACCATCTTTACATACCAAGACCCCTCCGACTCCGTGCCTCGGAAAGCACGTTAAGCCGTTGGTCCCGCTGTCATTTGTAGAGCTTTGACAGTTGTTATGGGTCGTCAGAAGCCCGAAAGTCTTACAACCAGTCTTACCAAGGGGTATCGTGTTACCCAGTAACTGGGTTGTGAAGGTCAGATAAGCAGTCGCTCCATGTAAAATACTGGTATTCTGCAGCTGCATCTGGTTAGACTGGAAGCCGACCCCAACATAGTTTGGAAAAGGCTAGGCAGATGAGGGATCAGTAAACATTGGAATACATGCTAACAGGCTCAGTAATTCCAATGTTTATGAAAATAAAAAACCTACCTGAAATAACGGTTCAGGAAAATTTCGAAATCAGAAATATTTCGATTTAATTTGGTCACTACTACTTATTATCAGCATTGGTGTTATCAGAAAGATACCTAGATATTTTATTTTGTCACTATTATATGATATCACTTTTGAGAACTTGATGGAAATATTATGCTCGATGTTGTTGATATAATGATAAAATACTTCAAAATATATAAAGTACTAGCTGCGCCCCGCGGTTTTACCCGCGTAAGTCTCGATCCCGTGGGAATATCGGGATAAAAAGTATCCTATGTGTTAATCCAGGTTATAAACTATATGTTTGCCAAATTTCATCCAAATCCATTCAGCCGTTTTTGCGTGATTGAGTAACAAACATCCAAACACACAAACACATAAACACACAAACTTTCACATTTATAATATTAGTAGGATGCTATGTATGATACATTGCCGTTAGATCCGACTACCCACCGAATTTGCTTGTCGTCGGTATCTATACATATAAAATACTTTGTCCTGAATGACTGACTGACGGATCAACGCACAGCCTAAACCGCTGATCGTAGAGACTTGAAACTTGGAGGGTGTGTTCTTTGTACGACGTAGGCATGCGATAAGAAAGGATTTTCTGAAATCCTACGCCTAAGGGGGTGAAAAGGGGGGAATTCGTTTGTATGAAAAATCTTATTCCATGAGTTAATAGACTTGAAACTTGGCACGAACACTTATCTTAGTAAATAATAAAGTTTGTTATTTTAAGTTTTTCTAAACTACCCCCTAAACGGGGATTAGGGGGTGTCAAAGTTTGTATAGAAGAATTATAAGACACGGTCCGATTAACTCGAAACTCAGTATATATAGTTAAAATCAAAAATAAAGAATAATGTGTACGAGGGTAAAAGCATAATAAAGTTTAAGGGGTAAAGATCGTAAACAAATGTTAAAAACCGTAAATATTAATTTTCGAAAAATATCTTTCAAAGTAGGTCGGAAAGCCCGAAAGTCTGACAACCAGTCTTGCCAAGGGGAGTCGTATTACACAGTTACTGGGTTGTGGAGGTCAGATAGGCAGTCGCTCCATGTAAAATACTGGTATTCAGCTGCATCCGGTTAGACTAGAAGCCGACCCCAACATGGTTGGGAAAAGGCTAGGCATATGATGATGATCTTACAAAGTGGGTGGAGGGGTTGTTGAAGTTTTAGAGGAAGTACGAAATCTACGCGGACGAAGTCAAGGGCAAAGCGCTATTATATAAATATAGTGTACTTATTACAAGGTGCAGCGACAGACTTCGAAGGACCGTTAAAAGGGAACTAAAGCAAAATTCCCAATCGTAAATGAGATTTTTCATGATATTTCCGAACTTTTTCTGGAATAGAAACCGAAAGTAATAAAATGTCCCGATAGAAAAACACCACGAAGTTTTTACCTATAATTTTCACGCATTTACGATTTTTACTTGCTGTTGCCCGTAACTTCGTCTGCAATCCAGGATGGAAAGTAGCCTATGTCCTTCTCCAGGTCATGGTCTACCCATGTGCCAAATTTCATTCAAATCCGTTCAGCTGTTTTAGCGTGAAAGCGTTACAAACAAACTCACTTTCGCATTTATAATATTAAGTTAGGACAGGATGATACTGTCTAATTCGATAAGAATCTGATAGTTTAGTTTAGTGTAAAAATACAAGGAGGAAAAAGGCAGGCAGGCATTTTATGTGAATCCTGTTATTTTTTTCAAGTCGATGCCATATCGATCTTATTAATCCTTACATATATAAAACAAAGTCCTCCGCCGCGTCTGTCTGTCGTCCTGTACGCGATAAACTCAAAAAGTACTGCACCGATTTGCATGCCGTTTTCACCAATGGATAGAGTGGTTCTCGAGTAAGGTTTTAGTATATAATAACCGACATCCACGCGGGCGAAGTCGTAGGCATCAGCTAGTTTATTATAAAAGCTTATTGCAGGGCAAATACCTATTCTCGCCATCACTGCATACATCATCACTGATGCATAAATTAATATTCGATGCATCGAACAGGAAAACCCAACATGTACCCTAGTCAGTACACGCGGGGCTCGCTTTATGGGCTTACTTGGGTTTCTCCGATAGTTACCCCGAGTTCAAGCAAACCCATTTCGAGATGGGGTTATTCCCTAAAAGATTTCTCGAGCAAGCAATAGATTTTTTGAATAGTAGATACTAGATACATAGATAGTGTACCTAAAGATCTACGAAAGTAAACTTTTCAATCCAGTGAAGTGCGCAATACCCCGAAAATAAATTATTTATAACAAATTCTTTTTTTTATTATTATTTCCACAATAACACTTGCTACTGACTGTACATTTCTCATTTTTATAGTACCGTTGGACGAGTTGCAGAATGAAAATACTATTCATTTTGATTTTTTGCAAGTCGTCCTAAATGGGCCGTAGGCATGTAGGACGAGTTGAAAAATTACTCTGTGAAATACTACCACGTCATGATCCACCAGACCATGACATCATCATCAGATCATGACCATCAGAGGCCCTAGGCAAAGTGACATACTATCAGCGATAAAGATGATGGAAAAGGCAAAAATGTATACGACTGACATAAGATATCGAAAAGCATATGTCAATCCTGTTGAAAGTCGTTGTAGAAATACAAAACGCTTTGGAAGCGATTGTCACTTGTCTAAGCCCTCAGGTGTGCCATTATTGCCTTTCAAAAGCAAAAGAAACTTACTTCTCCTCATGAACGGGATGTGGTCGTCTTCAATGACAGCGCCTGAACTCCTGAGTCTGAAGTACTTCTGCTCCACCTTCCCCATGGAGTAGCCTTGGAACTGGTCGAGTTCTGCCAGCCTCTGTTCAGCCGCGGCTAAGCGGATGTACCACTTCTCTGTGGATTGGAAGTAGCTGTAGAACACTGGGTCAGGAGCGCCCAGTAGATCTAGGAGAACTAGAACATCCTGTGAACAAAGTTTAAATTCTTGTACTAGTTCATAATGTTGAGTTTTATTATCGTACTAGTTCATAATGTTGAGTTTTATTATCGTACTAGTTCATAATGTTGAGTTTTATTATCGTACTAGTTCATAATGTTGAGTTTTATTATCGTACTAGTTCATAATGTTGAGTTTTATTATCGTACTCGTTCATAATGTTGAGTTTTATTATCGTACTAGTTCATAATGTTGAGGTTTATTATTGTACTAGTTCATATCGATATACTTATATAGTTCTATTCAAAATCTATAAATGAAGATCTATTGTCGATTATCTGACCAAGATTATGTCTGGACTTTAAAAGAGACTGTGACCTCTGAGTTTGTTTCGGCTTTTCTTCTCAGAGTAGCCAGATAAGAAACGCCGACGTCATCTAGTTTTAAAAATGTGATTGACGTGTAGAAGTTTTACCTACTTACAGAAATAAATCATTTATCAAATTCTTCATCATCATTTAAATGATTATATTGATTTTATTTCTGGTAGTAGATTTATAATAAAAAGACTTTTACGCAAGAATAAAAGAAAAAATTTGGAAATTCGAAAAGTGCACACCTCGTATACAGACACATCACACATACTACGTGTAACGTTAAATGCGCAAAACCTGAAAATAGTTTGATCAGAATAACGAGCAGAATCAATTAAACCACATTTTAATACATGTCACATTTTTCAAAAAATCTTCTTTAAAAAACGTTGCCGTGTCTATGCGCAAACCCGCCAAAATAGGTAAACAAAAAGAAATTGTTGTTGACCAATTTAAATTTTCTCATACGTGGGATAATAATAGCTTTTATTTCAATGCAAATACGAATCTTCCAAAACTAAAACAACACATAGATCATTTAAAAAAAATTAAATGATTTTTTTTCTCTCTGAAATAGGTTGATTGAATTAAAAATCAGTTGGGGTGTCTGAGATTTTGCGCATTTAACGTTACACGTTGTATATGTCGCATGTTGACGATAAATTACGGAAAAATATCGAATATTCATTGATTTTTGTTAACATCTTTTGAAAGGTTAAGCGCAATAAAAATATATTCTCATCTATGAGTTTGATAACAAAAATCAATAGGGCTCATCCGAACGATGAAAGAAAAGATTTACATTAATGCATTCTGTGTGACGACGTGAATCGTGACGATAAACAGACACATATACCAACGGGTTTTTTTTTTTAGTTATATGTAGGTATATCAAGGTATATCTATCTAAAAACTTTATAAGTACAAAAAAAACAACCGACTTAAAAAAAAAAACACTAAAAGTGAAAAATTACTTTTTGGAAGTTGATGTATTTGGTTTTCAATTTTCGTTTTTTGCTACCGACTTCCGGAATTCAAGTTATTTTTCACATTTTAGTATTTTTTTTTTAATTCCTTTTTATTTACTTATGTACTTACAAAGTTTTTAGATAGATATTATACCCCACACAAATTCGAATACCACTACCTGCTATGTAAATAACAGTGACGAGTGATCGTCTATAGACGATGTTTTAAGTTGAAAAGTACGCAAGCAAAGTTAATAAAATTTATATGGGACCACTGGACCACCTCTGAAGCATGACCTACCAAAAACAAAGAATCATCAAAATCAATTAATATTTGTCGGAGTAATCGCGTAACAAACACACAAAAAAAAACAGACGAATTGAGAACCTCCTCTTTTTGAAGTCCGTTAATATATATATATATATATATATATATATCTAATAATTTGTAAGTCTCTAGTTTTTAAAACTTCCCTGCTAATGTGAATTCCATGTATAATTGAGAGCAAAAGAATTTATGTTGGAAAATTTTAAGAAGGCGACATGATGCATTGTGAGGCTTGCAAAAAATAATATTACAGCATTTTACTTAACCAGAATTCTATATTTAAACTTATTTATCAACCTCCTTCGGCCAAGAAAGACCCTCATGAAAAAAAAAGTATCGGAAAGCCCCTATTTAACAGATCTTTTTCCTCTTTCATTAGTTCTGGGAAAGAACGCGCGTTAAATATCAAGTGTCGAGACGTGGTCGTGAAGGTACTTTATTATTAACTCCGACCTATTTCTTACTTCACCTTACTTGGCAAGGCTGAGTGGACTGTCACTGATAAATATTATAAGGTTAATGTAATGTAAATTATCGCAGTGAAAGGGAGTGACTACCTAGATGATCACTAGTCTCGTGCAGATTGGCGTGACGAGACACCGGTAATAGGGAATATGCATGTGATTCAAATTAGGGTCAAGTATTTTTTTAATAAACTATATTACGTCAGAATTATGCCCCCATCAATATTTTTGAATAATATTTCTTTTTGAACGAGTTTTTTTTTTTTTTAAGTGCCAATAAACTGTGGCAAATTCAAATACTTGAAAAGCGACGCAAGAGCGGATGTGACGTAACAATCTAGGACAGCAATCAAAATGTCAATGTGTGCTTTAAGAGTGTTTGCGATTCAGTCAGTCAGTTGTCAGTTTCATTGTCAATTGACACTTGTTTGTTTGTTGTCATAGTGCTCTGTATTGTTGTCCTAGATTGTGACATCATCGCATCAAGCGCGCCAAATGAAGGGCGTTTAAAAAGCCCGTTTCGGTTGGATATTTAAAAAAATATTTTTTTGGCCGTCGAATTTTTTTAAACTAGTATTTGGCGATGTAAACTATCGAATAAAAAAATACATGCATACTCCCTATTGTTCTACCGTGAAGTTTTCTTAGAAATTGTTTTGTTAGTCGCGTCGCAATAGTTGCGCCGACCCCAAATAAATTGGCATATGGGCAGGAGCGTATAGTATACATACACACACATTTCATTCACTAGTGTTGATTTTACCTATACATTGTATAGGTACAATCAACAAACTTAAGCATGCTCACTATTTCTGTGGCAGCGCAGCTAGTGACAAACCACACCCCTTCCTTGTTTTGCCCAATTAGAGACAATAATTATGTATTTGTGTGAGTGTATTCACACAAATCCATATTTTCTTATTGTGTTTGTTACACGCCATGCAGGTGTAACAAAAACATTTAAACATTGGTCAAATCGCATGCATTGGGCAATCGAGTCGTGAGCCGTGCTACGCGATTAACGCCTTAAAGGTGAGCATGCGGAAGATTTTTCGACTGTACACCTCTGCTCAACTCTGAGGGGAAAGGCGTGATGTTATGTTATCAGTACTTATTATAATTATATTCAAAAACTTATAAAAAGCATCAGTCAGTTAAATATGCTAGTGGTCTTAAGTTAACTAACTACACTACTTGACACGTCTTACCGTATCTACTACTCAGTAAAATTCGTCGCGTACTAATTATTTAACATGAATTCAAAAAGTGTGCACACAACACGTGTTTTCAACTTTTTGAATTCAAGTTAATTGGGTAGATGTACCTACCTGCAGTAAAACGGAACGTGGGATGAATTTCACAGAGAACGTGACGAATGTACAAGAGATTTAAAATGATTGGCTATTACAATACAATAGTCTTAGATTATAAAATGTCATCTAAGACAATAGTCGATATAGAAGAAATGACGTACCTATTGTGGAAAACACTCTGGTACATTTTCTTGTTAAATAATGTTATATCATTAATTCATTACTAACAGGGATCGGAATAGGTAGAGCTAATTTACCTAAAGTTCGAAAAAGAACAGAGACAAAGTGGAGACGCCTTACGACAAAATATTTTTTCGGGACTAATGTCCCGGGTTTCAGAACATTACTTAAGTACAACTAAAATTAATAAAGTAAAACAACTATCGAATTAATTTCCTGTTTTTGTTTAAAAAAAAAAGTATGCACGATTTCTATTGTTTAAAAAAAATTAAGGTAATCTCCTAATAATCTAATATTCGTTTGAACGATGTAAGTAAGCGCAGAAGCTAATGTTATTTACATAACAGTTTTAATAATAATTTATGTGATGTCCCGAAATCCCGACATTAGTCCCGAAAAAATATTTTAGTCGTAAGGAAGTCTCCACTTTTTTTGTCTCTGTTCTTTGAACTTTAGGTAGATTAGCTCTACCTATTCCGATCACTGTAATCATTAGGCACGTCCTGTGTTCACATTTCCCAGAGCGTGTACTCACATTTCGCCATTTTAGGGATTTACCATTAACGGGGCACAAATCCACTCCGGGCTGTTGCTGAAAACACAATAATATGTGCGCTCCGTAGCTCTAAAATACCTTGGGCAGTCACAAAACTAACGAAGCCTCCAAGTTCAGTCCGTTTTTAGTTTCTCCATAAATACTAATTCTAACTAATATCATTATAATTATTATAAATGCGATAGTGAGTTTGTTTATTACGGCTGAACGGATTTGGATAAAATTTGGCACATGGGTAGACTGGAGAGGGGCATAGCATAGGCTACTTTTCATTCTAGATAGCAGACGAAGTCGCGGCGAACAGCTAGTAAATAATAAAGCTGAAGAGTTTGTTAGTTGGAATGCGTTAAGGCTCCCGCAAACAGGCGCGACGCGACGGCGCGATGCGACTTTAACAAAACAATTTCTGAGAAAACTTCACGGTAGAACAATTACCGGTGTCGCGTCGCGCGACAAAAGTCGCCCTCGTCAGCAGAGTAGAAATTAAAAAAAAAAATGCATTTTATAGCCCAATTCTTGATACCCCTCAAGAATTGGGCTATCAAATGCAAAATTATTTTTCTTGAGCTATTTCACATTACGCTAGGACGGAGGACCCTTAGGAGCCCACCAAAAACAAAAGAAGTCAAAAAGAACGCTAACCGAAAACGAAGTAACGAGTGACAGACAGCATATTGCTTCGCAGTTTCGCACCGTTTTTACTACTCGAAAAAACACAGAGTTTTCTTTATTATTTTTAAATTTAACACATGTTTATTATAAATGTAACACATAAACCTCCCTCCCGGAATAAATACTCTCAATTATGGTGAAAACCACATCAAGTCCGTTGCGTAGTTTAGACGACAGACGAGATGAGAATCTACAACCCTTTTCTGCCGTAGCCGTGCAAAAACTGTTTAATAACAAAAGGTTTATTATATTAAGGTGGATGCGCCAAGGTAGCCCGCGAAATTCAACTTTATTTACGTTTTTTGCAATTTGCATGTGCCAAATGTCATGATTTCATGAAATAGTCATTCAATGCACTTATAAGAACTTAGAAAGTTGTACTGCTGATTCTAATGTTTATAATTATGTAAACCCATATTTGTTACGGCCGCTAATAATATTTAGATCAACATACAACCTGACACTGACCTGCAAATGGCAAAAAACGTAAGAAAATTTGAATTTTGCGGGCTACCTTGGCGCATCCCCCTTAAACTTTGTTTATAAAGAATCTGAAAACTCGACCGCGTTGCCCCAGCGGGGCAGGCAGCGTCGACGGCAGAGGTCAAAAGGCTATCAGTGTTTATATTATTTCGAAATAGCTATTAGAATTGATAGGTCATGAATTGTAGAACTCTATAATGACACAAGTGCTGATAAAAGGCGCCTGCGTGTCCAAACTGAAGTTATAGGGTAATTTTGTACATGCCGTAATAATACCCACGTCGTAGTAGGTACCTACCTACTAGTAAGTAATTTTATACATTCTGTGCTCTCGTTTTATAAAGTAAGCTTTAGCCCGCGGCTTCGCCCGCGTGATGTTAGGAAACGACAATTAAACCTTCCTCATGAATCACGTCATCCATTGGTGAAATACACAGAAAATTCTCTGGACAAAAAAAAATCAACAGCATCGTGTAAAATTCGCATCAGGTAAGACAAGCGACCATTATAGCCTCGAAATACCTATAAAATGGTCACACATTATCATGTGATACAGGCGTGGCGTGATGTTATGGCGTGGTATCCCACGCCATAACATCACGCCTGTATTCCTCGAGGGGTTAGGCAAAGGTGTACCTCAGTACCAACACCCACATTTCGCCAGTTATATTTAAGTTCTATGTAATAGGGGGCGAGCCTATTCCCAGGGGGTGAGCCTACCGGTCAACCGGGCACAAATCCAGACTCCGGCGGGCTGCTACTGAGCAATTCCAAATGGAAAAACCCAATAACATTTTAACACACACACATGATAGATAATGAAAGACAAACATACCATTCTCTGTAACTCATTGGCACCATCCTTGTACTCCGTACCATGCCATTTCTTGGCTAAATGTCTAGCTCCATATATGGAGTCTTTGGGACCCCATTGTCTAAATGCCTCTTCACCATCGAAGAATATGAACATGATGCTGAGCCGATTGTTCTTTAGCGGCTCTAGCTGCGCTGACATCACCTTAGCCAGGTTTATCATCATCGCACAGGGCACTGCGGAGTCCGTCGCACCTAGAACAGGGTGTAAACTTAACCACCATTACCGATATGGAGTTTTAGGCTTATATCACACTGGGACACTATGTACACAGCTTTATGTTTGAGCAACCAACCATACATTTTTTGGCAGTGCGACCATGGCTGCGCCGCCACTGGTGTCCTAGTGAGATACACCGACATAGAGAATATAGTATAAATAACACCGCTCCTTTAAAAAAAAAAATAGGCCACAGAGTAGGCAACCCTCATTGCGTCACGCGAATGATTTCAATTCATCAAAGGTCACCAAAGTAAGACGCATAATTAAAAAGTTGGACTGATCTGCTGAATCGCGTGAAGGTCAGAAATTATCTCACGGGAACGTAGTACCGAGATAAAAGTATCATGTGTTATTGCAACTTATATAGGTACCACCTGTGTATCGAATTTCATCAAAATCCGTTCAGCCGTTTTTGCGTGATTGAGTAACAAACATACAAACTGATTTGGGCGTGCATCTATATACATATAATAAAACAGTAGAATCCAGTGTCTGTCTGTTTGTTTGTTAGCGCACATCTCCGGAACTACTGACACAGGTAAATAGAGATTAATTTGGATTAGAATATAGGCTTTGCTTAATTAAAATAGAGTGTTGCAAAAAAAAAGTTATCCCTCTTATAAGACGGACACTCACGACACGTGCACAATATCTGAGCAGTAACCTAACAACAAGTACCTATGCATGGCTCGCATGAGTTCAGGTTTATACAGAAAAAATTGCTTTCTATAAATAAAAATCAATTGCCGTGTGTATGAAAGATTATCACTAGAGAATGGCTCGACCGATTTGGCTGACTTTTTTTTGTTATGTTGTATTCATATCTGGACTTCCAAAAATTTCATTCATAGAAGGTTTCTATTTTTTTTGAAAATCCACCGGAAAAGTCGGATTTACACCCGGGCGACTCGACGCCGGGCACGAACCTCTAGTCATAATATAAATTGCCTTTTTATTTTGGCGAGTTCCAATTGGTTTGTTCGTGTACCTATTATTATTTATTACGCTTTATTTTATTACTGATAACAAAACAATAATGGTACAGGCAACGGCGTAAGAAAACGTGTGTAAAGCAAATAATAAGTCGAGAGTATTTCCCCCGTGAATCTCGTCCACTAACCCAAATGGACTCACTACTCCAACTCCCCAAGGGCCCCAGGTCAATTACACACGGTCACAACTTAATGAAATTACATTCAAGTGAAAGCTTCTGGGTAGCCCGGGAAATTAAAATTTTCTTACGTTATTTGCAATTTACAGGTCAGTATCAGGTTTGTATGTTGATTAAAATATGATTCGCACCCGTAACGAATATGGATTTACAGAATTATAAACACTAGACTCAGCAATACATCTCCAGTTCATATAAGTGCCAAATGTCATGATTTCATGAAAAAGACATTCAATACACATTATATGAACTTAGAGAGCCGTACTGCTGATTCTAATGTTTATAATTCTGTTCACAGCAGTAGTACATAATATAACGAAATTAAAAGGAAAACTATCACAGCTAAGTAGGCTTCACAAGTTACCGAGTAATAATCAACCAACTTAAATTAGCAGTTGAAAAACAAGTTCTCCCATACAGAATGTATGGGTGAACATGTTTTTCAACTACAATGTTAAGTTTGTTGGATAAATTCATCCCAACTATGGAACCCTTCATTGTGCGTAGTTCGAAATGCACTTGGCCGGTTTTCATTATTTCATTCGGCGTCGAAGCGGCCGTAAGCGACTTACTTTGCTTTACAACTGGCTTCAAGAACCAAATCTAATATCAACAGAAAAATAGGAAAATACTTACCAACAAACACATGTTCCTTCGTATATTTGCTGTCATAATGGCAGGCTAGCACCAAGAACCTCTCAGCATCAGGGTTCAGTTTGGCTATAATATTCTTAAAGTTTAATGGGCCAAAAACAGGAGTGTTGTCTGAGAATACGTTCTCAGTAACAACCCAGCCTAGGTCCCTCATCTGTTGCGATATGTAGTTCCCAACTTTAACATGGTTAGGAGTACCCACAACTCTTGGGATCAGAATCTCGTCCAGAACAGATTTGAAATGAGTCATGTCACTCAATGCTGCTATATCTTTCACATCTTGGTCGGATAGCTCCTGAGCCTCGTGTAGATTCTGAAAAAAAAGAATAGCTATGTGTTTGGAGAATTGAGGAACGTAGGTGAATCTGTCCAAACATTGCAATAGTTTAAGGATTGCTTGTAGTATTGCAGAGCTTTGTAGAGACGAAGCCCGGTGAAGACGGTGGCGAATGAGTACAAATTGACAAAATTTGCGAGTACGGTATCGTAAATATCGTAATGCTGCGCGGATTCCTGTTCTTGTACCCATCTCTTCTGAGGTTCAATCTTTCAGAGAACCATCATCTTAGGTTATGATTATTATCACTGATTATACCTTGAAAAATATCAATAACACACTCAAGAATTTAAATTATGTCAGTTTGACACTAAGGCCGAAATCTATAAACGTAACTTAGTAAAGCACTTGCTTTGGTTCAGGTGCCGCCTCCACGAGCGAGAGAATCGCGGCGATATTATCATCGTGCCACGTATTTCTAGACACTCTCATAGGGGCCGCCTCCACGAGCGAGAGAATCGCGGCGATATTATCATCGTGCCACGTATTTCTAGACACTCTCATAGGGGCCGCCTCCACGAGCGAGAGAATCGCGGCGATATTATCATCGTGCCACGTATTTCTAGACACTCTCATAGGGGCCGCCTCCACGAGCGAGAGAATCGCGGCGATATTATCATCGTGCCACGTATTTCTAGACACTCTCATAGGTGCCGCCTCCACGAGCGAGAGAATCGCGGCGATATTATCATCGTGCCACGTATTTCTAGACACTCTCATAGGGGCCGCCTCCACGAGCGAGAGAATCGCGGCGATATTATCATCGTGCCACGTATTTCTAGACACTCTCATAGGGGCCGCCTCCACGAGCGAGAGAATCGCGGCGATATTATCATCGTGCCACGTATTTCTAGACACTCTCATAGGGGCCGCCTCCACGAGCGAAAGAATCGCGGCGATATTATCGTCGTGTCACGTATTTCTAGACACTCTCATAGGGGCCGCCTCCACGAGCGAAAGAATCGCGGCGATATTATCATCGTGCCACGTATTTCTAGACACTCTCATAGGGGCCGCCTCCACGAGCGAGAGAATCGCGGCGATATTATCATCGTGCCACGTATTTCTAGACACTCTCATAGGTGCCGCCTCCACGAGCGAGAGAATCGCGGCGATATTATCATCGTGCCACGTATTTCTAGACACTCTCATAGGTGCCGCCTCCACGAGCAAGAGAATCACGGCGATATTATCATCGTACCACGTATTTCTAGACACTCTCATAGGTGCCGCCTCCACGAGCGAGAGAATCGCGGCGATATTATCATCGTGCCACGTATTTCTAGACACTCTCATAGGGGCCGCCTCCACGAGCGAGAGAATCGCGGCGATATTATCATCGTGCCACGTATTTCTAGACACTCTCATAGGGGCCGCCTCCACGAGCAAGAGAATCACGGCGATATTATCATCGTACCACGTATTTCTAGACACTCTCATAGGTGCCGCCTCCACGAGCGAGAGAATCGCGGCGATATTATCATCGTGCCACGTATTTCTAGACACTCTCATAGGGGCCGCCTCCACGAGCGAGAGAATCGCGGCGATATTATCATCGTGCCACGTATTTCTAGACACTCTCATAGGGGCCGCCTCCACGAGCGAGAGAATCGCGGCGATATTATCATCGTGCCACGTATTTCTAGACACTCTCATAGGGGCCGCCTCCACGAGCAAGAGAATCACGGCGATATTATCATCGTACCACGTATTTCTAGACACTCTCATAGGTGCCGCCTCCACGAGCGAGAGAATCGCGGCGATATTATCATCGTGCCACGTATTTCTAGACACTCTCATAGGGGCCGCCTCCACGAGCGAGAGAATCGCGGCGATATTATCATCGTGCCACGTATTTCTAGACACTCTCATAGGGGCCGCCTCCACGAGCGAAAGAATCGCGGCGATATTATCATCGTGCCACGTATTTCTAGACACTCTCATAGGGGCCGCCTCCACGAGCGAAAGAATCGCGGCGATATTATCATCGTGCCACGTATTTCTATAAACTCTCTTAGGGTCCGTCACCAAGAGCGAGAGAATCGCGGCGATGCGACAAGTGGCTGAGTGCGAGCAAAATTTCATCATATCGCCGACCCGTCTCTATCTTGTAGGTACCTACTTGTAGATTGGAAGGACATTCACGATCTTATGAATGACCTAAAACCAACCTACTAAAACCAAAGCAATAGCGAGACGTCAATCGTCAGTGGAATCCAACTACGGTTAGGTAGAAGAGTGGTGGCTGCCACATAGCAGACAAGCCATTTACCAGCGAATGACTTGACTGAAACCGGAAACGTTTACGATAGTCTCAGACCAACAAAAAAAGGTTTTTTGTTGGTCTGAGACGATAGTATGTTGGTGTGTTTTCCTAGACAGCGTTTTTTAACACCGTAAAGTCAAACCCCGCCACCATAACTTTCATGTGGCCATTATGTAGCGGCCACCGCTCTTCGAGGAAACCGCAGCTTTACGGTTTTAATCCAATAGCATCACGCAAAAAAGGATGTCATTGCAATGTCTCTGTCTAGCTAGTTATAGGTGCCTTATTAGGTGCCCATTTTTCCAGTGTGAGAGAGAGACGGAACTAGACAAGGCCGATAGCACCATCTCGTTTTCGCAGTGCATTAATACTTCATATAACTACCCCAGGTAACCCTAGTTTAAGAGGCAGGGCTCACCAATTATTGTTTACAGATTCTTGCAGCATTCGATTATTCACTCTGTACTTAGGTACCTCCTACCATTAATTGTAAACATTTTTGTTAACCAAATAAGTAAATTAAGTCTGTAACCTTTTTGGAAATAAATTTTATTATTATTATTAGAATGTTTGCCGAGAGTTTTATCAAACTCACAGCAATCATAGTAATTTATACTTTGTTACAATGAGATAAGAATTGGCTTTACGTTATTCAAAGTTGGTCTAACTTCATTCAAATTTGATAGTGTCCTATTTAAAGCATAAGCTCATGGCATTTTTTTTACAAGTTGTCGCGTCACCGCGCGAGGTCTCGAGTTGAAGGCAGAGGCGTGTGTATAGGCCCTTATTTGCATTGAATTTGTATCAATCTGATTTTGTGTATTTGTCACGTATTTGTATGAATTGGTGTCAAACTGTCGAGTTGTTGAATTAGTGCCAAGTTGTCACTTATTTGTATTGTATTGTGTCAATTTGTCACTTATTTATACAGAACTAGCTTCCACCCGCGGCTTCGCCCGCGTGTTATGTCGATAAAAAGTAGCCTATGTCCTTCCCCTGGATGCCATCTATCTCATTGCCAAATTTTATCGAAATCCGTTCAGTGGTTTTAGGCATGAAAAGGTAACATACAAACACACAGATAGACAGACACAGTTACTTTCAAATTTATAATATTAGTATGGATAAGAGCCAATTTGTCACTTATTTATAAATAAATATATATGTAAGTAAGTAAGTACAGAATCTCAAGTCAACTACACAAAGCTAATGTCAATAGATAGATGAAATGCATTTGCATGTTAATTATTTATGATTGTGTATTCCAGTATGAGTATTCTTGCCACAAAGTTACAACTACTATGTCAATGTCTGGTAATTCCAGTAACTGCGAAAGACCACAGAATTTGCATTTCCTATAACATAATATAAAACATGATAAAAGACCAAACAATAATTCACTACAGAAGATGTTAGTAATAATAACAGAACACCACAGACAATGGAAAACCTTGTATGTACTTGTATCATAAAATGGATACTTTTTTTTAAATGAAATCAAAACAGACTATCCAATAATTAATTATATGAAGGCATACTAACCACTTGCTCAATGCTAAGAACACTTGTACAATATTGTCTGATCTCAAGTACCATTTAAGTGCTTATTAAGTGGCTCTTCAAACTATCAAAAGATAAGATTCCTAGTAGGTACAGGCATTGGAAGAAATTGGCTGTAATCTTATAGCTTCCATAGTAAAACATTGTGATTTTAGAAAACCAGAGGGTCTAGACAAATGACAATCGCTTCGAAGGCGTTTTGTATTTCTACAACAACTTTCAACAGGATTGACATAAGCTTTTCGATAGCTTATATCAGTTCTATACATTTTTGCCTTTTCCATCATTGTTATCGCTGATAGAATGTCACTTTGTCTAGGGCCTCGGTTTATTTAAAAATAGAAGACAACTCAAATTATGCACATTAATCCAGTGTCTTACTTTTAATCCTGATTGTTGAAATGATTGTATGAAGCAAAACCACAAAAGTGGTCACAATAAGAATTTAATTAATAATATTATTCAACAATTTTTTTTTTAAACTTGTTAGTTTTTTTTTTGTAATAGTTAATACAGAGGCTATTATAAATTAAAACTAAATAACCAACACAATGCACTCTCTATACCCATACCTTATAAAAAATCTCTCTTGGCGCAAGTTTATTGACCACTAAAATAATAATAATAAAAAACAAAATCACTAAGGATATTCACAATTCCAAAATTTGTGATAATATATCCTAAACAATGTTTAAAATCAAATAAAATCTTGTCAGAATTAAAATAATAGTAGGCAGTTATCAATACAAAACATCATAGGTACACAGTCAATGAGATAGTTTATGAATAATTGAGTTCAGTTGACGAAATAAACTTTGGGATCAAAAAGTTGGACCAAACTTGTTGACAAGGGAAAAAAACTTTTTAAACATTTTAATCTGAAAATTATACTCTAATATTACTACTGACCTTTTCCTCGTAAAATTTTATTCGTTTTTGAGTGTTTACAGATGCAAAACAAAGTATCGCGATGGCCAAATATAGCATAGATTTAGACATGTTTAATCACGTTAATAAATTCATAAGCAAATATTTTGTCACTTTTGAAGCATGTGTACGTATTCACTTTACTACTGTTACGTGCTCACGGCCACTTCATACAATAATATCACTGATAAACTAGGTTTACGAAACTTGTTTCGAGTTTCGACTCGACAACCTTTCACCTCTCGTCCACAACTGATTTTGACGGTTCGTTTCAGGGTTACTATGTAAAAATGAATATTTCCTCCATTTATGTTTAATAGATGATGGCTGACTGTATATTTTATTGTGTGAAATACTTGTAACATAAAATCAATTGAAGAAATTCAATACAATCAATACTTTGTAATGTTTTCCTATTTTAATAGATCGTAATATTAAATAAAACGTAAAAGCTAAAATATAAATTATAGAAAGACCACACTATATGGGAAAATTATTGTCAGAGTATCCCGAAAATACAAAGATTAGCTGGATTAGCTGTAGAAGACTGCCTTTCTCTGTTTTGTACCTACGACTACGATCAGTGTTAGCGTTTTGTAACTGAATAAATTAGGTACTGAAAAAAGGACTGAGCTCTTGGAATACCTATCTGTGTAGTCTGATCGAGGTTGGTAGGGGAATCTCCCTAGAGTAAGTATGTTCTGTGAGTGAGGGGAATGATTAATGAACCTTAGAGTAGGAGCGGTAGGTACACATTTTTCTTAGATAGATAGGTAGGTACCTACTTACATAAGTACATAAACTCACGCTTTCTTCCCATGGGAGTAAGCAGAAACTACAGAACGCCACCTGCTACGATCCATTATTACTTTACTACTTCTTTTTGCTTCGTGTAATTTGCAGGAGTTTTCATGCAGCACTAACTCGAAGAAAAGAGGCGGTTATATTTTATTCTTTAAAGTGGGTGATAGACATGCAATCAAGTCAGCGTACTTATAGCTCGGCGACAATATTAATATAGTGCTCTGTGCTCGGCGAGCTTACTCGGTCAGTGGTCGGTAAGACGACCCACTGACCGAGTAAGCTCGCCCGTTTGTCATCGCCGCGAGCCGCGAGCCAATTTGACAATGAAATTTTGAGCAAGGTTCACGTGTGTCACCGACGGCGAGCCGAGTAAGGTCACGAACTTAAAGACCGCGTACTTTTAAGTACGCACGTCTATCACCCATTTTAATTAGCTTCGGTATTTTTTGGATACGCGCGCGGCCCGGCCGGTAGCTTAGCGGATTGCAGTATTACATAGTGCTCTGCGGCGGTATGATTATATAAAGTAGTCTATGGCGGTATGCACATGCAAATGCACACAGCATTACGACCATAGACTAATGGTAATTACGAAATTGACCGGCACAGTCAGACGAAGACAATGTTACCAGCTTATTAAATAAAATACAGCTTATGTTCATAATCAGCTAATAATTTTAGGTACGCTATGTAGGTAGCTTCTTGAAATTCGTTAAAAAATTCCATAGATATGAGTTAAAACCCGGTGCGGTGCATTAGAACTTTGTAATGGTATTGTAAAAACATAATTATAACGCTTTCCTCTGTGGTTGGCAATAAAGACCGAGGGGCACTTAAGCGTGTGGTGCATTGTTGGATCCCATAATGAAAAAGATTATGATGTTTTAAGTGGCTGTTTAAATCAAGTTTGTGGATATTATGTATTTTCGATTACAGAAACACCATTAAAAAAACTATGAAATACAAACTTATTTTTGCGGTGCATGCGTAAATAATTAAATATTCATCCTAACTACGGAACCCTTCACTGCCCGCTGTCCGACACGCATTTGGCTGGCTTTTTTTTTTTTTTTTTTTAACTAGGGCATCTTGAAGTTGATTTCTGAAATCATGACTTCTTAACTGGACATTCCTGTGGCTGCCTTAAGCTTCTACACTCAGGGCCTCCAGCCAGGGGCATAAACTATTCTAAATTAATATTAAGTGTGTGCTCGCTAAGGGCACCCCCTGTGGGGTACGAACCTCGGCTTAGGGCAACATCACTGGCGGAGGGACAGCAAGATGGGACAGGCTGGATCAAAATATCATCATTATTATTATTATACGGGGAATTTAAAGCTACGTGCTCAGCTGCGGCGCGGGCTGGCACTACTTCATCGGACAAGGGACGGGGGGTTGGTGAATTTAATCGGGGCGGACGCGAACGTGTTTTGCCTCGACGGCGAGGTCGGAATGACGGGAGGCGTCTGTGTTTGTGCACTGTACTGGTCTCCCTACGGCTCTCCTGGAGGAGAGTTATGGGGTCGTCTGGCTCTGAGAGAGTATGCCGCGGACGGCGAATCGAACTAATATTGGATGGGACATAGCAGGAGGCCTCGACAACCAGAGGGTTGCGATGTGTGACAGCTGTGTCGAAATAACGCTTTGAGAGGCGTTTGAGAAACTGGCGGATGGTGGGGATCTTTAGGTCGAGATGTAGGATCTCGTTACGAACATAAAAGGGTGCTCCCGTGACCTTTCTAAGGAATCTATTCTGGAGTGTCTGCATCCTATGAATGTAGTGGGGTTTTGCTTGAGCAAAGACGGAACCCGCATAGGTCATGATGGGACGAATGCACGCGGTGTAGGTACGCAATTTGCACTTTAGTGACAATTTGCTACGCGCATTTAATATGGAATGGAGTCTACCTAGAGCGAAAGCGGCTCGCGAACGAACCTGCTTTATGTGCTCTCGAAACGTGAGTTTTTGATCCAGTATTACACCTAGATATTTGGCTTGCTTCTCCCAAGGGATCGGCTTGCCGAACATAGTTACTGGAGGGGGACAGAGAAAGCTACGAAGTTGCGGTTTTATAAAGAAAACCGCTTGACTTTTGTCGGGATTGACTTCGATACGCCACTTTTGAAACCAGGCGCCAAGATTGTTGACCGCTCTCTGGAGTGTGGCTCGTATGTTGTCACGACTTCGTCCCTTGTAATAGATGGCCGTATCGTCTGCGAACAGAGCCAACTGCGCCTTTCTATTCTTTGGGATATCACTAGTGAAAAGAGTAAATATGAGCGGGGAGAGCACTGAGCCCTGTGGGACACCCGCACGTATGGGTCGGGGGGAGGATAAGGCTCCTTCGATGCGATAACGAAAGGTGCGATCCGACAGAAAATCACGTACTATGAGTACGAGACGATCAGGCACACCGAGTTGGTATAACTTGTATAACAATCCGTTGTGCCAAACCTTGTCGAAGGCTTTCGCTATATCAAAGAAGATAGCACCGGTCATAGAGCCGTGCTGGAAACCAGCACTTACGTGCTCTACGATCCGGTGGACCTGATGCACGCTAGAGTGCTGAGTTCGAAAACCGAACTGTTCATTGGGGATGAGGCCTTTGGTCTCGGCGTAGTCTCTGAGTCGCTTATAAATAAGTCTCTCATAGATTTTGCCTATGACCTTGAGCAAACTAATGGGACGATAACTCGACGGTGCCGACTTTGGCTTGCCGGGTTTCGGGATACCTATGACTGTGGCTTCTTTCCACGCTTTAGGGAATATATTATTGCTCAGAGCACCATTGAAGATGGTGGTCAGTAGCATTATCAGATGGGCTGGGAACAATTGCACCACCCTATTGGTGATACCGTCTGAACCGGGGGCTTTGCGAATCTTAAGACCCTTGATGATCTCGTGCACCTCGTCCGGAGCGACGGGGAGCAGGGGATCATCAGGGTCCTCTACGGGCGGAAGAGTAGCTCTACGTTCGACTTCAGCGTCCACCTCATCGAGATGAGCTTGATCTACTGGTAGGGTACTGGGAGAGCATTGAACCTCTAGACTATCAGCTAGACACTCTGCCTTTTCTATGTCGTCGAAGGCGACTGACTTATCGGGGCGCACTAGGGGGGGCATACTCGCGACCTGATCGGAGTTCAAGTTCCTAGTCAACTGCCAGAAGGGCTGTTGCTCTGGCTCTAGTTCGCTCAGCATCTTATCCCATCCCGCATTACGTAGCTCCGCTACGCGTTTCTTTACAGATCTCTGTAAATAGCGCATATGGGCCTTGTTTGCGGAACAGGGAAAGTTACTGTAGGCACGGGTGGACGCGTTCTTCTCCGTTATCAGATCACGTACATCCTGCGGGAGCCTCCAGCGACGGTCTTCCGTCACTGGAGTCTCCTTTGAACATTCGTTCAAAACAGACTGTACGTGATCTGTAAGAGAGTCGATCGCGGCCGTGGTGTCAGCGATAGAGTCGAATTTATCGGGGATAGAGTCCAATTGGGGGGACGTGTTGGATTTCAGCTTTGCGCTTACTTTCTTCCAGTCCGTGACCTTTTTGGTATCATTGGGATTTTGGGAGGGATCCGAGAGACCTATGCGGGGGGCCAGACTCATGACTATCGGACGGTGGTCGGAGGTAAGCTCGTCTACCGTTTCTATTGATGTTAATCTTAAATTGACGTTCTTAAGGAGCGCCATGTCTAGTACATCGGGAGTTTGACTAATATTATGAGGGAAATGAGTGGGAGTCATCGGAGCGATGATATCGAAGTTCAGTGAGGCTGAGAGATCGAGCAAGTGTCGCCCTCTGGTGGTGGTGACTAAGCTATTCCAAGCGGGATGTTTGGCATTAAAGTCGCCCGCTATTATAACGGAGCTACTTAAGCCGAGAAGGATTGAGAGGTCATTTGAGAGGACTTGACAGTCTTCCCCGATGCCTGGAGGGTGATAGGCCGATATTATAGTGATCGGTTGATGACCGGTCATGCCTAAGCGGCATATGGATACTTCTATAAGAGAGAGGGACGAGGGGGGCTCTATGGGGATGCAGTACAGCTCCTTTTTATAATAAATGAGGGTGCCGCCTCTGTGACAGCGCGTTCTGTCATTACGAATCAACCGATAGTTCGCTATGGAGGGATTCCGGAGATATGGTTTTAAAAAAGTTTCCTGTATGAGGAGGATGTCTATTTGATGGTCGCGAAGAAAGAGAGCGATCTCTTCTTTTTGACCTTTGATGCCATTCGCATTGAATATACCTAGTCTGAGGGATCGGGGCTTAAATCTTTCTATAATGGCGTTAGACATTATGATTTGACTTAGCGAGGGACTCTAGGGCTTGCTTAATCTCGGGATAAGCATTATAGATCACCGAGATCTGAGCGATGTTACAACTATCTCTGGCTGCCTTGATTTCGGCGGCCATACGAATAGCGCGGGGAGAGAGAAACATCATGTACGTAGATGTAATCTCATTGAACGGATCTAGTGGGGTATTGGCCACGGGAGCGGGGGTGGGGGTGGGACGCGGCGACGGCGCTACGGTAGCGGGTGCGCGTTTTGCGGGAGGCGCTGAGGGCGCGGGGGCAGCTAGGCGGGGGGAGGTAGGCGCAAGTTGCGTTTGAGGCGTATAGAACGCGGGTAAAGAAGGGTGGGGGTGGGCACGGATACGGGGATCCATGAGCGAGTATAGAGGAATGTGAGGGGGAGGGAGCCTTGCGGTGGCTAAAGCTGGGAATGCATGTTGATGATTTAACATGTTCCAGGGACTAGGCCTCTGAGGGCTAAGTCTCTGTGGAAGTTGTGAGGAGGGAGCGGAAGGGAATTCCCTTTGCTGACGATTGTCAGCACGCTTAGTAAGCTTGGGAGAACTGGATTTGGGGGCTTTTGAACATCCGCGGTAATTCGCTGGATGACCCTCTTGTCCGCATAACACGCAACTGGGAGGACTGAGGCAAAGGTTACGATCTTTGGGACGGTTGCAGTCGGCTGTGCCGTGCTCGCCCAGGCACTTTACGCACCTGGGTTTCGCGTGACAATGCCTCTGCGAATGACCGTATAGTTGGCAGCGATGACACTGCCCTATATTTCCGTTCTTACGGGGTTTCTCGATGAGAAAGCCTGTAAGATTACAGAGAGATTTTAAATTGAAAATGGGGTGATGCCCCTCTACGGGAGAGCAGACGACAAGTATCATGTCGAATGCTTCACCGCCACGCGAGCGGTGCATACGGTGGACTTCGTCCACGGGAACGTTTTGCGACTGAAGGTCGGCTTTTACGTCATCGGGGGAGATTTCCTTCGGGATGCGTTTAATAACGACCCTAATCTGTCGGTCCTCTGGGAGCGAGAAGGTGTGAAATGACACACCTCTGGCTCTCAGGAGTTTGGTCAGTTCGCGATAGTCATTCGCGGTCGGAATCGTGACTTTAATACCCTGTAGGGTGGAACGGGCATTGGTGAATGCGATCTTATGATCGACACACCATTTGGATACATCAGTCCACTTCCCCTTGTCCTGAATGAACACGGGGGGAGGGGGCGATTTTTTATTTAAGCGAGGCCCCGGAGCAACTTGTGCTACTATCGCGGCGGTCGAGGTGGAGGGGGAAATCGCGGTGTCGACAACGGTAGTGCTACTGGGCACTGTACCGGTCACTTGCGCTACGGGGGTCGGGGTGGGGGAAATGACGTCAACGGCGACGACTTTATTTGCTTGACTGGACGATTGTCTCTTCTTCTTCCTCTTATTCCCTTTTCCGGTGACTGGGGTGAACCCGTCGTCATCCGATTGGGAAGGAGAGGAAGGAGGAGAGGCATTCTCACCGTCAGAGGCAATGTTATTATAAATCGGTGTGGCAATCCTCTTTGATGAAGAGGGTGCGGGCTCGGTGACGTCCATAGACTCTACCGCGGGGCTGAAGGCAGGGCTGAAGGCCGGGCTAGGGGAGCGGACAAAAGGGACCTCAAGCTCTATGTTAGGGAGCGACTGAGAGATGCCTAATGCATCTGTGAACTCCGCTAATTCAGCGGGACTTGGCTCTAGAAGCGGCAAAAGGAGGTCGACCTCCTTTCGCATGAGAGCTAATTGGTTGTCTGTTGGTTTAGCCAATAGCCTCATTACGAGGGAAAATAGTTTCCTCGTGAGAGGGTCCATTTTTATCGGACTCGACATATCTATAAATGGGAGGGAATGATTCCTACTCCTACCTCCCCGGGAGGATAGCCCGGGGATGTGTAAAAACCCTCCCTGTCGGGTATAGACAGGGAGGTTGTGTACTTAAGGTGAGCCCTAAGCTTGCTTTTGCCCGTTGCCTATCTTATTTGTGCAACGGGGTCCTAACAGGGTCTGGTGTGAAGGGGTAGATACACCCAACCACTCCAGGTGTGTAGCTGTGAAAGCAAAACTGTCACCAATGCCGACTAGGAGATCCCCCAAGGCCGAACACTGGGACCCGTCCAACTTTCTGCCTCACCCTGAAGGGGATCGGCGGGTGCGTCTGGGTCAACACCCCCTCGGTTTCGTTAACACCGTAAGGTATCAGCCGAGGACCACGAAACTGTGGTTTTTAATCCAGAAGGGATCAAAAATACGCGACGAACGTTTTGACAATAAACTCTGTTAAGAGAAATATTTTATTAACTGTGTCTTGAAAAAGACACACAGCTAATAGATCGATGATAGTCGCAATGACTATGACGCACTCGGGAACACTTGATTCCGGAATATCTGTAACGCACGAAACACACACAGGGCAACACGACCGACCGCTGCCGCTGGCGCGCATCGAATCGCTGGCTTTTTTTATTTACGCGCTGGATTTATATCTTATCTAGAGATGGGTTGTAACAGGTGAAACACGATATCTGTTATCACTGTTACTGTGACAAAAAAATAACAGATCCAAATATCTGTTATTAAATCACAGCCTGTGATTTTGGTATCTGTTATTAAATCACAGCCTGCGATTTTTGACGATATTTAAATCTCAATCGAATATCTTCTTTATTTCTTTTAGTTTAAAGTCGAAAATCGTATCTTTCTGTTATTAAATAACAGCCTGTTATTTTTGTACGGATAATAAATACGTATAAATCTCAATTGAATATCTTCATTATTTCTTTTCGATAAAGTCGAAAATCGTATCCAAAGTTTTAACAGTAACAGCCGCGGTAACATCCTTGAGGATCTGTTATTTTAAGTAACGGATATGTTTTATTGTTAGACAATTGCTATCTGCTATTTTTTATTAATATCTGTGATTTCTATCTGTGACGATAGATTCGCCTCACTCCTAATCCTATCTGTTTGTTTCAAATCTTTGACCGTATACTAGTGACGTCACTCGCATCCCTCGTGACGTCAGTGACTCGGTGGTCGGTGGCATTTCAATCAAAGGAACAATGTGATTTACTAGAATAATAATATTGATGCGCTATATATCATAGACGTAGATAGTTATAGGTACCTACTACCGAGGTAATTATTTTATTGTAATCAATTAAAATGGATGTTCAAAGTAAATTGTAATCTGAATAAGTAAATATTATTAACCGTCTCATGATCGTTAAAAGATTGCGGAGGGCTCATGGCAAAATTATAACAGCCGCACGGGTCGATCGAAGGTTACTACTACGCTTGCTACGGTCGGTTCATGGATGGGTGACCATCCATTACTTAACGAGACCCTCCTTGACTTGGACAGCACGTTAACAGTTTCATGAACTACTAATCCGTTAATTGAATTGGTTTTTATTAAGTAGGTACTTACCGTTACCTCGCAGTATGTGCGAGAAGTAGAGTATTCTCCTCGGGGATAAAGGTGTCTTCGTCTTGGGCGAGCTTGAATCCCTCGCTGCACTCAGGAGTCTCACAGCTCTACCCTACCATCCTTCGTTGCGTTCGGGATTCAAAATAGCTTCCATGACATTAAAACACTCCTTTATCCCCTTATGTGATAGTCTACTATTATTGCCGGATCGGAATTGCCAGATTACTAAGTAGGTACCTAACAAAAGAAAATGCTTGGCATGTGGCGCATACCCGGGTACCCCCTGATGTGACGCTCCGGGTGGCCGTCCGCGCCCCCAAGGCCAAATAATGTACAACGCTACAAGGTTTTTTGGGCGCGTGGCGTGGCCAAAACTGGAACTAACGCCGCCATCTTGTTTTTCCATTACTGTTTGAAATAAGATTAGACATTTTAACAAACCTTTTTACAGTCTGTTCAACAGATTTTGACTTCTATACCGTAGTAATAAGGATGCCATTAAAAGCAGAAAGGTTACAAAATACCAACTGTTTAGTGCAGCTGCCATTTGTCATGCGGCTAACGCAATAGAAGTCATAATCGGTTGAACGGACTGTAAAAAAGGCTTATTTAAATGTCTAATCTTATTTCAAATGGAATATATTGTGCAGTCAATCGTTCGACGTTGATGTTGGTCGCGTACGGTCGGTCGCGTACGCGTAGTAACGTAGTACGCGCCGCGGACGTCAGCATCGCAATAAGGGGCTTTAATGCACTTACATACTGGCGCGACTTTTATCAACACAATGTCTGTGAGAAACTCCACGGCAAAACAATACCGCTGGCGTCCAACAGCTGGGCAAAGACCTCGCTTTCAGGCTCCCGCAGACAAAGGCAATTCACTCTGCCAAAACATTAAATAAAAAGCGACTTTTGCTACGACACAATAAAGTACAATTCAGGTCACACAACGCTGGGCACGCCACAATAGCGGCGATAAGTCCCCTCTTTGAGGAGTGGATAGAGAGGCGCCACGGCGTCCTCACCTTCCGCCTGACGCAGGTCCTCACCGGACATGGCAGCTTCGGGAGGTACCTGTGTAGGATTAGGCGGGAGGAAACGCCCGGGTGTCACCACTGTGTGGATCGCCCGGAGGACACGGTGGAGCATACGGTTGAGGTGTGGGTGCTTGGGCGGAGCACCGCCGTGTCCTAGCGGAGGCGATTGGCGGCGGTGACCTCTCGCGTCCGGCCCTGGTTCAGGCCATGGTACGGAGCGAGAGGGCATGGGAAGCCGTCACCTCCTTCTGCGAAGCAGTAATGCTCGCGAAGGAGGAGGCGGAACGCGTGAGGGAAAGGCAAAGTTTGCGCCCTCACGCCCCTAACCGCCGCCGTTGGAGACGCCCTGGGCGTCGGGAATCCCAGGCGGATTTCCGGCCACCATAGGCGCGGGCTTGCGGACGGCGAGCAACGGGCAGCTCGCCGTCCGATAAGGACCAGGCCCGGGTCGATGGCGCGTCGTGTTCCACGCGCGCCTCAAAGAGATGTCAGCAAAAATGACGGGGTCCAATAGGACCGATGCCTGCCAGGGTTGCGGGAAAGTCCGAAAGGGATACCGGGACCTTGGCAACAGGCAAATGAAGGAACACGGGTGGGTTTTAGTCAGTAAAAGTCTGACACGCCCTTCCGCTCCGCCCAGAGCGGGAGAAGTCATTGGATGATTTCCCACCCTCAAAAAAAAAAAAAAAAGGTCACACAACGCTAATTACCTACAGTTATATTCACCTAGAAGTTGCTTCTCTTTCTATCGCGTATCTCTTATATTATCTTCTTACCACGTTACGCCCACTGAATTGGCCCGACAAGACGAGCCCGCCGCGTACTTGTTACTTTATACCTAAAATGCGGAGTGCGCCTTCTGTATTATCACAGATTACTGAATAGTTACTACGTATTATTCTGTGACCGTTAGAACCATTTCCGTAAGGTTTTCATAAAAATTGTTTTACCAGAGTCGCGTCGCGTCGCGCCTGTCTGCGGGAGACTTTCCCCGTGCCAAACATCTCCATATGTGCGATTTTTGGCCACGTCTGCCGCGCAAACATCTATCCTCACTCTGAAGCTGAACTGACAAAAAACAATGAGATCCTTCAAGGATTAGGTACCTAGGTAAGTAAGTAGATACTTACATAGTTTTCTTTTAACGGTAGGAGTCCATCGTCAAAATTAAAATCACAATGAAAATCAACGATCTTTCAATTTCAAATTAAACTCATGTCAAGTGATTGGCCATTGAGCCTGTTAGATCATTCAGTCAACCAATGACAGTAGTTGACAGTTTGTTAGGTTTTGTGTTGATGTTCATGAAAGAAACCGGTGTAAGTACACTTACTATCTAATTATGTGAGCGTCTATTAGGTAAGTAATAATATTTATCACTTTTATCAGTCATCAAGCCGTCAGTAATATCTTGAAAACATAGAACCACGAGGCACGTAGAAACGCGTTATTTTCATAGAAGGTGACCCGACACTCGGCAGTGTGCTTTCGAATATTATACTTAAAGCATCGATATATTCGTAGTGGGCATCCTCTTCCTTTTATTACTTTCATCAAAGGGTAGCCCCCCCCCCCCCCCCCCCCCCACCAGCGAAATGGTTGGTTTATTGGATTGAAAGTGCTGAAATTGGTTTTGAAAGTGCTCATTTTTTAAACGGATCCCTGAATCCAAAAATGGTTTTCACAAACTAACAATATTTTTGAATCATCACATTGGACAATTTGCCAAAAGCCCCTCCAGCCCAGTTGTATTCGGTGCTTCAGTTCCCGTTCCTGGCTGTTTTTGTCCAGGCTGATGGTTTGTCCAAGGTAGACGTACTTTTGTACTTTCTTGATGAGCTGGCCCTCAACTTCGATGCAGTTTGTGCTGTTAATCTTCAAGCCCACCTTTAGCTACCTATCGTACACACGGCTACACATCAAGCTATACATTTACAGTTTAAGCTGACCTCGCATTGTACGGCAAACCTATGCAATGCGAGATCAGCATAAACTGGAATTGTATAGCGTGATGTGTAGCCGTGTGTACATCTCTTCGATCATGTCTTTTGACTTTCGACAATGTCAATTTATTTTGCAGTTTAAAAATGATTTACACGTGTCACCTCACACTTCAGGTCCAGTTGGAAACCAGCATCAGGCAATTATAGTTGTCTGGCTTTTTTGCTGACCTGACGCCGTATTATGTTAATGCCATCATTATTCCACTGCGAAAAAAGGATGGTGCTATCGGCCGTGTATAGCTCCGTCTCTCAATCACACTGGAAAAATGGTGGCATTAATCCGTCATAATATGGCCCCTGGGCCTTTTTGGCGCAGCCGTGAGGCACACTTGCTAATTTCTGGCACTTTACCTACACTTTTTTTTTTACCTTGTTTTTATTAAAATTTTGTGCCTTTTACATAGTATGTTCGTTCTTTCTTCTATGTCAGCAAGCACGATGATAATACGTGACTTAGTAATGACGTGTGTGTGAAATAAGTTAGCTGTTCCCTACATTTATGTTCGCATATCTCGTGAAAATGCCCGAAAGTCTTACAACCAGTCTTGCCAAGGGGTATCGTATTACCCAGTTACTGGGTTGTGGAGGTCAGATAGGCAGTCGCTCCATGTAAAATACTGGTGTTCAGCTGCATCCGGTAAGACTGGAAGCCGACCCCAACATGGTTGGGAAAAGGCTAGGCAGATGATGATGAGCTCGTGAAAATGTAGGGAACAGCTACTTTTTTTTCGCGGATTCATGGTTGGTCCCATAGTGAAAGTTATTCATAGTAATGTTGAGTACAATAACCCCTTATGAGGTTTCGTGTATGAAAAGATAGGTAGGTACACCATTAATGGTACAGAACGGATTCGCATTCCGTAATCTGGGCTTACGTAAGATAGGAATTAAAAACAAAAAATAATTCGATAGCCTTAATTTATTTATTAATACGCATACCTAAGTCAGAAAAACAATACCTATTGTTTGGACTACAAAAATTGTTACGCATCACGCACCACATATTAAATCACTTATGATTACATCTATTGATTGTCCGCTCATACTCTCGCTTAAATACAACAAAAAAAAAAACAGTTTTCGAGTTTGAACGAAATTGCTGTAATGATCCAATCAGAACAATATTGCCCATTTTTAGGATTCCGTATTCAACAAGGAACCCTTATAGTTTCGCCTTAGATATGGCGACATACAGATATGCGGACAGACAGATGGAGATCCATCTGTCTGTCCGCAGCTTAGCTTAGAGACTCTTAGTACCTACTAGAAAGTTGTAATTTGGTATGGGTACCTATACATATAAATCACACCAACAAAATGGAAAAATAAAATCATGAAAAAATAAAACATTGTGTACCTCCCCTACACGTATCGTGGTGATGTTTTTTTTCTCTCGTCAATCCCATAGCGTGGGGTGTCGTTGAAAACGTCGTTTAAAAATATTGTGTTTGTGAATACCATTTTTGGATTCAGGGATCCGTTTGCGAAATATTAAGCTTTAAAGTGCTAATTTTTGTTAGAGTCAAGTGGCCTTGTCAGTGAAATGTTTGGAAAAGAAAACTATCACAGCTAAGTATGCTCTGCAAGTTACGGAGTAATAATCGACCAACTTACATTTGCAATTGCAAAAATATGTTTTACCATATATTCTGCATGGGAAAACACGTTTTTCAACTACAATGTTAAGTTTGTTCTTGGGATAAATTCATTCCAACTACGGAACCCTGCATGACACGCACTTGGCTGGTTTTATTTACTCTTTCAACATTATGTGCTGAGGAACTGCAATCATTTACATAAGACTTGAATTTTTAAGTTTGAGTCCTTCGAGTCACATCCTGTATAAATTGTAGATGAACGACTTTTTACGTATACCTAAGTATGTTTCCATTCGTAGTATTCTTCGATTTCTTTTATTATTATATCGGCACCAGACACAGCAACACGCATTTGAACACTTGTTTGAACACATATGAGGCACGTGTGTTTGTGTATTTGATCAAAGTTTGATCTAACATTTATTACCGTACCTCACAAGTGTTCAAATATGCGACTGTATCTGGCGCAGGCTTTACATGATGTATTTAAGGTGGAACCGCATTTTTTTTGCAATTTGCAAGTCAGTGTCATGTTTTATTTTGTTCAAAATATGGTTCGTGACCATATGAAATAATTATGTATTTAGAGAATTATAATTAGAATCATTAATACATCTCTCTAAGTTAGAATTGGTCTTAAATGTCATGATTTCATTGAAAAAGTCATTCAATAGACCGATTGTAACTTTAGAGAGATGTATGAACCTTTGAATGTATGCACCTTTGCGTTCGGATCCACCTTAAACCACGTAGTTTTCATAATAACTCTAATGATATCTTTTAATAACTTGATTTTTCATCTGCTTACGGAGTGTGCTGTCATAACCGACGCTGCGTCTGAGTCGATATTGCGTCACATGGAGTTGCGTTTCACCTGCGATCCTTATGCGCATCGATTTCCGCGGGTATATGCGACTTGAGAACACAACCTCTCCCAAACCACAGAAAATTTCTATTGAACTGTAATCAACGAAGATGCGCCAGTGAATGTGCGAGGCGGGTAGCCAGTCGGCTCGCCGTACGCCGTCCACGCCGCCGCGGTCCACGCTCACGTAGCCACGCTCCGATGAGAACGAGAGAGTGTACTGCCGCTCCCCACTCCACTCCAGGATGATCGCAGCGTCGTACATCACCGTGCTCGAGTTCACGAGCATCTCGAACGCTCTGGAGCCCGCGAAGAACGCCTCCCCGGGACTGTACCAGGCGTCCTCGAGTACCTCGGCCCGCAATTCAATTATTTCTCTCACTGGCAACATCAGCAGCCTGCCCTGATACGTGAGCTTCAGTTCTCTAACTAGAGTCAGCATGCTCGCCCAGCCATCGTTCGATTCCTCGAACTCACTCTCCCACATTCCCAACCAGGCGACCAACAGTCTCCGTCCGTCGAGGGATTGCATCGTTTTTGCTGCGTAAAAGTCGTGCCCGTAGTCCAGTTCGTTGAAAGTTGCTGTTGAAATTTCCAAGTCTTCAAATTGTCCGCTCAGATAGTTGAAATTTCCAATGACGTATCCTGTCTGGTATAGATTTCTGAATCGATGACCGTCGCCTTGTATACCTTGAACTGACAAAATGAGTACATTAAATCCATCAATTTCAAAAAAGTCTGGGCTTTCCCACATGTATCCCATGTCTCCGTAAGATTTTGCTATTGTCCCGTTCAATTTCCAGTTGAATAAGTCAGGCGACGTGTATAGTAATAAATATGCTTCTTGCATGCGCGAGCTTCCAACCAGCATGTACCACGAGTTTCTAAACCTCCACACTTTAGGATTTCTGAAGTCTGCGTTGCCAAATGGTCCATCTCGTATGACGGGGTTATACAAATACTTCTGGAAGATGATGCCATCCGCACTAATGGCGACGTTTTGAGTTTGGAATGTCTTGTTATTAGATAACACGTGTCCCGAGTAGAAGAGGGTTAGGTAGCTGTTGTGAATGACTGCGGAGCCAGAGAGGCAGCCGTGCTTGTCGTAGTGGTCCTTGGGCACGAGCGCGGGCGGGTAGAATGCCCAGTCGACCAAGTTGTCGCTGATCACGTGGCCCCAGTGGATCGGGCCCCACGCGCCATTGTACGGGTGGTACTGGTAGAATATATGGTATTGGCGCTTGAAGAATATGAATCCATTTGGATCGTTGAGCCAGCCCACTGGTGCGGAGATGTGGTACATAGGGCGGTACTTCTTCTTCAGTAGATATCTCTTTTGCTGTATAAAGTCCTCGATGTGCGCCAGGTCTTGCGCAAGTTCGGCAGCGGCCGCGCAGAACCACGCTACCAGTACGAACACTTTACAACACACCATCTCAGTAGGAGCCTGCTCAAACACTAAAGCCCTCAGAAGTAAAATTATGCAGTCGTAATTTCTCGAATACGAAAGTCACAATAGAATGTTTGTAAACTTAATGTTTTATAATGCTGGGATAGATATTGCCCAACCGCTTGTTCTAGTAAGGAACTAATTGTAAACAGTTACATAATTTTATTTACTTAGATAATCTTTTGTTGTAAGGTGCGTAACCATCACATAGTCACAGTATAATAAAGTAACAGTATTACGTACTACATTTACATAGAAAACGGCCGAAAAGACGCTCTTCGAAATCTCAGTAGGTACAGTTACGCAAAGACGGGGAAGGTGCGACATTTATTTACGTGGAATATGGCACGAAGGTACCTAGGTAGGTACCTGTAGTATAGTATTGTCTAGTGTACCTAAGTATGAATTTTTCATTTCAATTCATAAATATCGAAACCAGAAATATCATTTTTTAAATTAGGTACCAACAAGCAAGGTACCTACCTAAGTCAATAAAAATAACTATAATTTTAGTTTTTATTTATTTCTGTGGTATGTAGGTTGTTGAATTAAAGCGTAACGAGCATAATATCCTTGACAGTTACTTAGTAGGTGAGTATCTCCCTTTCCATGTGATCGGTGCACGAGTGAAGCAACAAAATATACCTATACCTCTGCTCTCGGCTTCACCCGCTTGTATTTCAGTCTGTCACAGAAAGTCTTTATCGTGTGTCCCCCATCAAAAAACACGTTCGTGAAATCGAAATTATTCAACCCTAATAATGTAAAATGCAATTTTTGTCCAAATAAAATTTCCCTGACTATAACCAAATTTATTTTCATAGAGATTAAAAATTACCTACCTACTGAAATAACCTTAGACAATTTTTTTTCTTCTTTCATACAATTGTGTCATATTTTATAAAGTGAATTTACCTGAGCATTTAGAAATGATCTTGAATCACAAAATATAAATGAATTTATCGATTTTTATTTCAAACCGAATGGCTTCGGATGATGTGTGAAACAAACCTACTTAAAACAAGTTACCGGATTTGTGAAAAACATTTTAATGTAGGTAGGTACAGGACCTTAATGGCGTATAATACACGATCAATCATAATCTGAAATTTTTTGAAAGAGATTGCTATTCCAATTTGAATATGCAATAGGGAAAGAGGGAAAACAAACGCGTGTGTTAAAAGAACAAAAACCCTGCCCCTCACCATGAAATATGTTACATGTTTTTTTTTTTCATTAAATCCGTGTTGTTTACGAATAAAACACCAAGCGCGGATCCACAGTTGGTGTGCATGCCCACGGCCACAACCCTAATTTAGGTCGATAGACCGATGTACACAAGGCACACACTTTGTGTACGTGCAAGCATATAAACTTACCAAAAGAGACTGGGCAAAAGTGGTTTGGACTTATAGCAATATTATGGTTTTCTAATCCAACGTGACCACAGCCTTTTTTGAGGCCTGAATCCGCTTCTGTAAAACACAATACAAAACATTTAAAGAAAAGTAACTCCTCATATAAAAATCGATTATTAAGGAATAAACTCAAAAAAAAAAAATGAGAGGAGAATAAGCATATGACAATTTAATATATCATTATCAAATACCTACGTCACCCAAGAGACAGTCAGTGGGAAACCCCGGGTTTCCCACTGACTGTCCTGTCCTGTTGTGCTATTCTGTAAAATCTCACCGTGAAATTTTAGGTGAAGTGAGCTTGGAGTGAACTGTCACTGCCTTAGCATCAGTGGGTATTATTGATGACACTGACAGCTCACTCCACGCTCACTTCACCTAAGTTCTCACGGTGAGATGGTTACAGAATAGCAATGCTGTTCTGTCTCTTGGAACACGCACTAGTGTCTCAAACCCTAGTGCGTGTTTATCTACTGAGCGGCCGTAGGTACCTAATTATTTCAAGGTCACTGCCGAGACGTACCTAATACTGTTACTTTATTATACTTTGACCTCAAACCAAGACATAGCGCTGCGAACAATACAGTGACGCATGCTAAAACTACATTTCTGCTCTATGCATACACGCTCACACGCACACATTTACAACCATTTACAATCAAACCTGAATACGTGCACACAAATGTTTACGAAACCGGCCTCACGTCACTGTTGACGGCGCTCTGTCTTGGTTTTTATTTGGTCTGAGCCATAGTTGTTCCAATTCAAGTACGACGTCACTTCAATGTTGAAAGCAACCCGGAAACCTAACCTAACCATTACCACCCACCTAAATACACAAAAGGCTTCCGCAGACAGGCGCGACGCGACTAGTAAAACTATTTCTATGAAAACTTTACGGTCTACCAAAATCGTGTCACACCGTCGCGTCGACGTAAGAACTCAATGCATGGTCAACAGATTAATGTACCATCGAAGAAGTTGATATCTATGCACCGTAAGGACTATTTCTGCTTGCAGCGCTCGGCCAGATGTGGTCATCGTGCTCACGGGATTTTGTTTTGAAACTGCTAAGACATGAAGTTCTTCGATAGTACACACGGCTACACATCAAGCTATACATTTCCAGTATAAGCTGTACCTCGCATTGTACGGAAATCCTATACAATGCGAGATCAGCATAAACTGGGAATGTATAGCTTGATGTGTAGCCGTGTGTACGTAGTATAGTATCTAGGCATTGTATAATGTTGTCATACAATTATTATGAAATTGTGTGATAGCCCAGTGGTTATGGCGGCCACCTCTGAAGCACGTGGTTGCGGGTTCGTAACCGGGCAAGTAAGGGTACCGACTTTACTATTTCAATATTCATTTATCTAAAGGCCCACGCGACATGAACGTTCACATTCATGTCGCAGACTGTCAAACTTGTTATTTTTTTTTTTAAATTGATAGTAATTTTGACAGATTGCGAAAGAGATGCGAATGCGAAAACTACGGGAATTGCCCCTCTGATAACAGCCACCCCGTAAAATCATCCTGATACCGAATCAGAAAATACGTTCTGTCTCATTATAAAACGAGTTTTAAATGTAGCCTAAGCATCATACCTAAACTATAGAGCCCGTCAGTGGCGTTTCAACATTTTCAACCACATGGCCTTATTTTTAACCGACTTCTTCAAAAAGGGGGACGTCCTCAATTCGTCTGTTTGTTATTTTTTTGTGTGTTTTTTTACGCTGTTACTCCTCCAATTATGAATCGATTTTGATGATAATTTGTTTGGTAGGTTATGTTCCAATTTTTTTTAACTTTCCTTGCGTAATTTTTGAGTTAACTTCAATATTACGTATTTTTTCCTCTTTAAGTGACTCTGTCACTGTTATTTACATAGCCGGTAGTGGTATTCGAATGAGTGTGGGGTAGATACCACAACTAAAAAGTGAAAACTAAAAACGTTTTACAAAAAAAAAACAACCAACTTCGAAAAAAACAATAAAAAAGTGAAAAATTACTTTAATTTCGGAAGTCGGCGGCCAAAAACGAAAATTGAAAAACAAAGACAGACTTCCAAAAAAATCCGCCATTTTGTTTTTATTTTTATTTTAATATACCCAGTGACACTCGAGCAATAAATACGAAACTAACGACATATCATTCATCAAAATCGGTTCAGCCGTTTAGTTACAAGAGAACATAGAGACGGACATAGACACACATACATACTGGTAAAACACATGACTCTCCTTTTTTGGCTTTGCCGCAATGGAGTAAAAACAAATATAACCTTTCTGAGGCGGTGTGAGGTCGCTTCGCTCACTCGGGCAAATTCAATCAATATCATTACAGAAAAAAACATATTTTGGTTAAAATATTGTATATTTATCAAATAATAACAACAATAATTGCATACAAATAACAAAATATAGGTCCTCTTAGATATGTTTATTTTCTATAATAACAATATATTTTCTACAATCCTTTGATATGCTAAATAGGTCCTTAAAAGGCTCTATGTTGGACAAAACTTTCGTTTGAATCACATTACCTAATATTTCGAATACATTTTTTTACATTTTCCTAGATCATGTTTAGTTATAAGTAGTTATCGCTACAAGACACTAGAGTAGGTAGTATTGTAATACCAGAAATGGCTAAATGAATGCGGAAGCTAAGCATCATTTAATAAGATTGCAACATTTGCAACTGTAACCTGGAAATGGGCCATGAAAGATAGTCTAAATGATAATTCCTAGAGAATCAACAAAAACACGGAGAAGTAACAAATGGAGAATTAAGGAGCGTTCGTCATTGGTAAATGTGGCGTAGTGCCAGACGATGACAAAAAAACTACTGCAGCTTTTTTCCATTCATTACTTTCATTTGCACTTCATTTATTTCTTGCCCCGTTACTAATTAAGATATCACAGAATGTAAGCATAAAACATTTTTATAACATAGATCATTATAATATTCGAGTTTTAAAATATCAGAACCACAAATTAGTAGGTACCTAGAAGTAAAACTTAAAAATAATTATATTTCTATTACAATAAGGCACTTTATTTGCATATTTTAATATATTATTATAATTACATTGCGTTTGTTTCACGTCATTTGCTTATCAATACATCATTAAAATAATTATAGAAATAGCCCGCCCGACGTTATCGCAATAATTTTTGAGCAATTTTCGTACGAGGAAATAATGGAATGTATTTTAGAAGTTTAGGTACACTGAGATTACAATTACAACTTAATAACTAATAAATTCTACAGATCAACGGGCCACAGTGTTAATGACTTTTACTGAATTCGATTAGTTGCCTTAAAATGCCATAAAAGATTAAATTAATTTATATGTTTTTTTTTTTTTGTAAACCGAAGAATGTTGCAGCATTTTTCCTAAAAATATTATTTTATACATTTTTATTTTTTATATAATGTACAAATAAATCTTCGATCTGGCAATCTGTTCATCGCAAGGAAGTGGCCTTATCCAGTCATCGATTGCTATACTTATTATTAGCAAAACAAACATGAAGATTTAGTGTTTTATCTGTTAAAAAACTTCAATATAATTATTACACCTTTCCCTTTTTGTAAATGAAAGTAAATAGTCATTACCAATTAACAGATTATTTTATATTTTTAAACTACAAATTGTAATCAGTATGTTTGTATAGAATGCCGGAATTAAATAGAAATAAAATTATGAATGGGTCGACAGAGCTATTATTAAAAAAACATATGAAACCCGTAAAAAGTATTCGGGTATAAATACCACCTCATTACCGTTTTAGGTATTCAGAGAATTTTTTAATGAACTGTATTTAATCGCGTATTCGTTGAATATTGATGATCCCACTGAGTCTTAATTTTGCCTGTAATTACCACGTACAGTCAGGGAACTTGATTGTTGAGCAGACACACGTAAGTCAGTTTGCCGTGCTACAGCCATTACATACTGACAAGAATGACAGTTGTGATTTGAATTGACGGACAATAACAGCTGTAAGGATCTTTTGGCGCGAGGCGAAAATCACCGTTATCTTGTTTTATCTATACGTTTCGACACAGATTAGTACAGATAGTTAAAAAATCCGGAGTTACATACTGTGGTATAATTCATAAGTCAAACAGATTACGTGTGACTCCGGATTTTTAATTTGCCAGTCTGTGATCTCTTATTTATACCTTTTTAGTTGACTTTTTGTCGTAGTTGGGTTTTAGTTTGATAACTTTTATTTTTATTTAAATTTTTTTTTTTTTTGAATTGTGCTAATTCAGCTCATTCGTTTGATACTCAATGGCCTCATTATTTTAATTTTATGACTTTGTCCTTTAGAGGGAGCCATATTCAATTTAATAAATGACGTCACATAGCCTATAACCAGTGGACGATAAAGACGCTTTCAACGATACCTCATTTGTCAAATTGTGATGAGTAAAGAAGGTTTATGAGGGAACACACGAACGTACATACATACTTACATGCATACATACATCCATCCCGGTCAAAATTATAAACCTCCTTTTTGCTTTACCGTAGCCGGTTAAAAAGCGACTCTTGCTACGACACAATAAAGTCCAATTCAGGTCGCACAACGCTAATTACCTAGTTATATTCACCTAGAAGTTGCCTCTCTTTCTATCGCGTAACTCATATATCTTCTAACTACGTTACGCTCACTGAATTGCCCCGACACGACGAGCCTGCCGCGGACTTATAACTTCATACCTAAAATGCGGAGTGCGCCTTCTGTATTATTCTATGCTTACATAAAACAATTTGACAAATCTTTACCAACAGCGCGGCCCTATCTCCGTCATTCAAGCACCAAAAGATTCTTCTAGCACTAAACATGACATTTGCTATGCAAAAAAGTTCTCTGACTTCACATTTTATTTCTATTTTATCCTGTGAGCGTTCAAACTTGGTACACGGTGAAGTCGTCCGTCAGTGCTATGCGTGCGTGAGTGCTCGATGCAAGTCCTGCCACAGCGCGGCGTGCTGCGCATGAGCGGCGGCGCGGCTTCCAGCCAGAGCCGGGAGAGCTTGCAGCGCACGCGCAACGTACGCGCGAGCCACGCACCCCTCCTAAAATACGATTACGTCAACCGAAGGTATTTAAGGCTAGTATTATCGGTATTATTACTCTCATTAATAAGAAGTCTGTCGATAATTATATTTGAATAAAAATGGTGCTTTTCTGGGAAGATTGTTGCGCCACTTCTATCCAGCTAAAAAACTAGGACATGCTAACATGGGAATTTTGAAGGCTGTCTTTTGTAAAATTTGACATTCATAATGTGGTAACTTTCAGCCAATTTTATTTTACCTAGTAACTTAATATCACCCTGTATTCCCCAAAGGGTTAGGCAGAGATGTACATACAGGAAAAGTTTGTAACCAGTGCGCAAATTTTTTTTGGTGGTTCTATATCAGTAATAGAACACATTTCCATTATTTATTCAATATTTTTTTTTGTTTTTTTATCCTACTTTAAATCAGCAAAATATGGACACAAACTATTCGTAATAATATCAATGGGCGCGTGCGGCGGTGTTGCACGGGGGTGCAACCACCTCCCGGGCGGCGCCGGGCGCTGTGGCCGACAGTTCGCTCATCGCACGCGCTGTCGTGTGACGTCGCGTCTAATCGCTTTCCCGCGCAAGCGCCGCGCCGCGCCGCACGTGTGTCGTGCTTGTACCTACCGGTCACGATGTCGGACTTCAGTAATCGCGAGTTTTACGAGATGGTGCGAGTGTATGTACTGAGTGGTGAAAGTTTGCGAGCAGCTCGCAGAATGTATGCGACGGAGAGCATACTTCGAATGCGAGCCCATGGAATCCTTAACCCCGCGGTCCCTAATGAATGACCATTTTAGCGGCCACTCAAAGGCTGCTTGATCACGGACAGTTCAGAACCCCGAATCATGCAAGAGGGTCTGGCAGACCCCGACTGGCGATCGAAATCGAAGAAAGCATTTTTGATTTCTTTGAGCGAGATCCAAGAGCCAGTAACCCACGTAAATACCTACGCCGGCGAATCGAGCGAGCGCACAGCTGATAGGTAGGTACTTTCGCGCGTTCCGCTTCGCCGCGCGCCGCCACGCCGGCGCCGGTTAGCCATACAACCACTTTTAAAATAAACATCTTTCGTTAACGATTTTTTTATTTTTTTGTATTAAGATGCATCAAAATAAAAAAATTATGTTTAATAAAACTCGTTTAAGGTTAATTTGTCAAAATTTGCGCAGTGGATAAAAACTTTTCCTGTATAGTTAGCTCATATTTCGCCAGTTATGTTTAAGTCCCATGTAATAGGGGAGCACAAATCCAAATTCCAGGCTGCTACTGAGGAATTCTAGATAAACAACCCATTAACACATTTCCTGACCCGGGAGTCGAACTCAGGACCTCATGCTTAGCAGTAGCGCTTGCGACCACTAGACCAACGAGGCAGTTTTTTTCTAGGTTTAGAGATAACTACAGGCGCAAAAAAATCTAGCCAAATACCCTATTAGCATTATGATGGCAATAGGGTATTTACTAAGATGCCTCATACCTGCAGCGCGGCACGCAAGGCGTACCGGTGGCGGTGGCGCAGCGGGGCCGCCTGCGGCGTGCGCGGCGCGGCGGCGGCGGCGGCGGCGCGCTCGGCGTGCAGCCCGCGCGACAGGCGCGCCACCAGCGCGCAGTACGCGCCGCACGCCTCGCCCGCCAGCCGCACCAGCCCGCCCGAGCCCTCCTCGTCCGAGCACGAGTCTGGCTCCGGACCCACGCTACACGCTAACCTACGATAACATACATACTTTTTCTGGTTTAACAGTATATTAGCGTAAGCCGGCTCAGAGGTACATCGAGTCCCAGCACCAACCCATAGGTAAAGTCATACACACTTATCGTTTGCATAAATTGATTTGATAATCGATTTATTATATAGGTTTGCATGGATGGACTTTGTGAAAGATAAATGGCTAGAAAGGGGGTGACTACTGAGATGACGACTAATAGAGAAGTATGATGAGGATTATTTGCATGGCCCAGTACGTACTGCGCGGCCGCAGCGAGCGCGCGCGACGTTCCGGCGCAGCGCGGCGCATCCAGCGAGTCCAGCGCCGCCAGTGCGCTCAGCGCCGCGCCCAGCTCGCGCATGTCACTCCGCTCAGCTCCGCATCTGTCCTGCACTGAAACGCAACACTCGTATTAACTCCTTCTACCTCTATTTTCATTTAGTGCTCAAAGCCCATTTACATGGTGCAAGTTTCTGGAACATTCAAAAAATCAAGAGCAATAATCGCCTGGTACAAAGCACGTTATTGCCATTCAAAAATCGCATGCAAGTGGTTAAACGCGTGCGATTTCGATAAAATGACATAGAATAATTTAATTTTGCCTCGTCTAAATACAGACTTGTACCTCCTTGTACAATTTTATGACGCATTGATTCATATTGCCCGTATTTGCGCTGCCAAATATTTAATTTTATTTTATTGAACGTCTTCTCACGATTTTTTAACTTGCTTCGTTCGTATTGTGTTTCCAAGCACTTCCGAGTAAGCGGACACTTGACACACCTATGTAACTTCGGTGACATTGCAATAATTTGTACCATGGAGCTGGTCTGATCATACTACCAGAAGTTGACCAAAGGAACTCCTCAACTAAAACAAGATAGCCCCGTCGTGTATGGTCTCGTTAGATTTGTCTCCACAAGTACTATAGCAGAAGGCAGAGTGTCACTCAACGTACTTTTGCTTTTATGCAGTTTTGAACGGTACACTTGCCCGTATTGTGCACCAATTGTACTTGTTGTTAAGCCGGTGTCAATCAATTATTGCTACAATTTTATGGTATTCCAAAGGCAATAAACCTGCACCGTGTAAATGGGGCTTTAGGGTGCTGCATATACAGAACGTTTTTTAACTGGGAAATTAGGGAGAAATCAGAATCCATACGACATATGGGAAAACTGTCTGAGGAAACAATGAAAATGATCCATATAAAAAAATAGAGTCGAAACACATTAAAAAAAATTGTCAATTATAGTCATTAATATGGACAAGCTGCGCTAAAAGAAAAAAATAAGTAAGTACATTTTTTTTTCTTTTATATATAGAGCTTTAGATAGTGTGTGGCATACGATGGACAATTCGTCTGCATCAATGCAATAACGAACACGGAGGACAAGACGATCGCGCCGCCGCGCCGATGCTTTCTGGATGATGTCTCTTTTGGTCATTTGCGATCAAAATGACCGTCGTCGTCTGTGGAAAGCCTTAGTAATAATGTTGTACCTTTTTCAAATATCTGCGTCAGCCTGCTGAGCCCGAGGTGTGCGAGCCGCAGCTGTTCCTGCTCGGTTGCGAACGCCGCTTGCATGTCCTCCGTACTCAACTCGTTCTGCAAACATGTAAACTAATGAAAAGTGATAAAAAAATTGACCAACAACCGTCAATTTTCATGAATTTAAATCACAATTGTCAAACTTCGTCAGTCATCATAATATGGATATAACAAGGCAAAATGACGTAGTCTCATGCTCAACAATCATATTCCCTGACGGACCGGTACAATCTAAGTAATCCAACAAAGAGATAACTAGGTATACAGGCAAGGCAGTTGACTTGTAAAACAAGTTGTCTGACGTCTGTATACAGCGAAGTAGAAAGCTAAATATTTTGCTTGTATATCTAAAGTGGGTGATAGACGTGCGTACTTAAAGTACGCAGACCTTACTCGGCTCGCCGTCGGTGACACACGTGAAGCTTGCATTAGCTTGCAGCTTGCAGCGTGAATTATTCAATTTGTTACAGTTTTCATAGCAAACACGTCATTTGGTTTTAATAAGTTTTTTATTATTTGTCTTTTATATAGATTCTTTTCTATTTTGTGAATGTGAGAACGTTGTAGGCTTATTGGACTGTAGAATTATTGAACATCTTCTATTTTTGTTAAGTACCTACCTGGTACTTACTTGTTGAAAGGCCTACATTGTCCTCCCATGCCTACTAACACCATAATTTTTAAGCCAATTATTTTTAAAAGAGTAACCGTGGAGTTTCTTGCCTGCTCTTCTCTATAGGAAACGACAAATTGGAACTGTGCACCTAGCTTCTGACATTTCATAAGTAGCGAGCCCCCACTCCCCAACTTTAATGTATAGTATGTAAGTAATTTTTATTAATATGTTAGAGCATAAAATTCGTGTCAAATATTTTTTATAATACGACTGACGCTGACGGATTAAATAGAATTTCGTTTTTTTTTACCGAGGCTCTTCGTATAATATGTTAAACTAGCTGATGCCCGCGACTTCGCCCGCGTGGATGTCGATTATTATATACTTAAACCTTACTCGAGAACCACTCTATCCATTGGTGAAAACAGCATGAAAATCGGTGCAGTAGTTTTTGAGTTTATCGCGTACAGGACGACAGACGGACGCGGCGGAGGACTTTGTTTTATAATATGTAAGGAAAGGATGTTGGTCCTTCCTGTCTGCATTATCAGTACCAGTACTATCAGTAAACACTATATTTTATTATAATAATAGGGATGATGATTAGATATTTTTTAACCGACGAAAAAAAAAGGAGGAGGTTCTCAAGTCGACCCGTATATTTTTTTTTTTTGATTTATGACCACGCATGACTTTCTAGTGAGTTGTCCGATTTGAAAAATTCTTTTTTTATTGGGAAGGGTCTATCTCGAAGTTGGTCCCATTTAAAATTGGAAACTATAATCCACCCCTAAAGGTAGAAAAAATGGGGTTGATTGATTTTTCACCAACTGAATTTTCAACTGTGAACCGTTTCTGTTGAAATTTCGCACACATACATAGTTCTGATGACACAACCACTCATCATCAACTCCAGGTCTTTAACCTGGAGTAACCCCCTGGAGTACCCTGGAGTGGATGGTAACTCAAAAGCGAAAAATAAAAATCTTTTTTCCAAAAATTTAACCGACGAAAAAAGAACTGAAAAGCGAAAAATAAAATAAACCTTTTAGTGTAACTAAGCTCCTAAACTAATTTAAGTAACAAATTTTGAGGCGGCGCCAAACAAACAAACAAATTAATTACATAATTCTAGAGTGTACTAGGCGCCGCCCTTAAATTTGTTACTTAAATTAGTTTAGGAGCTTAGTTACACTAAAAGGTTTATTTTTTATTTTTCGCTTTTCAGTTCTTTTTTCGTCAGTTTAATTTTTTGTAAAAAGTTTTTTTAGTCCTACAGGTTGATAAAAAAAATTTGGGATATGTATTTTTTCTTTTTTTCCTTAATCAAAAGATTACAACGATATATTGAGTTAATTGTGCCATGACGTCACGAGTATGTAGGTTATATACTTAAATGTGACGTAGCAGCCCCTCCCCAACTTTAATGCATTTTATCTAAGTCATAGAATAGTAATATTTTTAGTAGGTACTATATTGACGTAAACCCATTCCCAATGTATGTAAAAACTTTCAGTAAAAAATTGTTAAAGAACTTTTCTTAATTCCTTACCGGGCTTTCTTCTTGTGTGCCAGCAAGAACAAATTCATCATGTTTCGGCTTGTCAAGTCGTATGGTGCTCTCACACAAGAAGATTCTGAGATCAGCGTCGTGCGCCAGGACTGGATGTCTTGCGACCAGGGTCAACCAGCGCTGGAGGGCGGCGCGTCGACGCAAGAGGAACCGGGAGCTGCCACCACCAACCACCACGCGCTTTGGTGGCAAGCGGCATATGGCACTAGAATTTGTATCTTGATTTTGTAAAAAGAATCACGTAAATCAGCGTAGTGCGTAATCAGTCATAGACAAATTGGTAACTTCCTCCTTTGAACATATATTATGCAAAATTGCATATTGTAAAAAAAAAAACAATTCACTCACTGAAAAATAAGTCTAGCATAAAATTTTGCACTAGAGTTCCTGAAATAACGAAAGTGTGTGCAATAAGGAACAGGTTTTTTTTAAAAGTGTTACATAAAATCCTCAATGATAACATTTTTTTGGAAGGGGCAATTAGAATCAGTTCTATTTCTTTGTTTAAGATGTTCAAAAGTGCCTTTTATGTGGCTAAATCGAAATAAATCATTTGACTTTGACTTTGGAATTCAGATTTTTCCCAATTCACTTCAATCAATTCAAGAAACATTTTGTAAAAATTTATAGCTAGGTTCACTTCTTAAAAGGAGTAGAATAATCAGAAAATATCCATATTTTGGGAAAAGCATATTTAGGGACAGTCATATTTTGGGAAAAAGCCAAAAAATAATCATAATAGAAACATACCGATAAGGGTATTTGGCATATAAGACATCATATAACTGCACAAAGTCATTGTATCTCCTTGAAACTGTTGTGCCATGTCTTCTTGAGCTGACATAGTATTCACAGTGCTTCAGTATGAGACCTTTACGTTCAGGCACAAGCTCCACACTGATAACATCGGTAGCTTCCAAGTCATCAAACGTCACTGTCTCAGTTGACATCATACAACTGAAATTTAATATTTATACTTAATGAAAACTAAGTATATTTAATAAGTTTTAAAAAACTTAAATATCTTTTTTTTAACAATATTCCTGGGGGCGTTCATGCATGCCAGGCGTAAATTTTTATATTAGGTACTTACAGAAGTTCGCTGCTTGCGCGTATGACCTTGGGTTCTGAGCAGTATTATTATTACTTATTACAGTATTATTACTTATTTTTGTTTTTTTCAAAGTTCCAACTCTTCTCACTTCCCTGCTTTAACTTAGTACCTACTATAAGTATAATGTAATCTACATTTAGTTACCTTGCTTGCAACTCCGTTTGTTTACGAATACCATTGATTTATATCTCTGACGAATACACTTCAAACCAGGTTAGCGTTAAATAATGTATTGGCAAGCTGCAGATCTTCCAGTGTATCGACCTCTACACTTTCTGTGGCACTAACTTCTAGTATAGTACAACTGAAATACTCGTTTTCGTATTAGTGTGACTATCTGTATCTTAATTAAATGCACAGAGCACTTTAAAATACAAAAATAATGTTTTGAATTGAAAAGTTCATAAACACACGTAAAAAGTAACTGTCAAAAGTACGTCAAAGTCAAAAGGTGCTCTCATCTCATTGCAGTGCTCTTGGGTCACAGAATATTAATACTCAAGAGTCTTGGGTGCTCTGTGGTCAAAAGTGTCAATGTAAATGTCAGTCAAGTTGCAATGGCAACCACAGAGTACATTACATTTGATGGGAACCATGAGCAACCGGAGTAGCCAACCCAAAGTCAGTGAGCCAACCACTATCCAGTGATACGTAGTATCTCTAAGTAGTCTGTGGTCCAATGCCACAACAATACCACATTGACCTTATTCTATGATCAGGAAACATTCAGGAAGTATAACAGCTAGCTGATTGATAGACAACAGCTGACATTGAACAAGTTGCCAAGTGTGCCCCATGGTATTCCTAACTACGTTAATAAAAAAAATCTGCTTACAGCATGCCTAAGCAAGCCTAAGATTTTCTGTGCACCTCAGCCTCATCGTATATACGGGTATGTCAAGCACGACAGCATGGCTTGCAGATCATTTGCAGGTGCACTGTTACGAAATTATTTGTACACACGGCTACACATCAAGCTATACATTTCCAGTTTATGCTGATCTCGCATTGTATAGGATTTCCTTACAATGCGAGGTCAGCATAAACTGGAAATGTTTACCTAGCCTCATGTGTAGCCGTGTGTACGCCCGGGCTGTGGGTGCCGCACCGTTGAGCATGAATTGATTCATAATAAATATTTTGTGAAGTTTTCGATCCGTGACTCGTCCGTGGCGCGACGCGCGCTAACGGCTAGAGTAGCCCGCAAAATTCAAACTTTCTTACGTTTTTTGCAATTTGCACGTCAATGTACCCTGAAGCTTTCTCCTTCCAAAGACTAAGTACCTAAGAAATAGAACAAAAAAGCAGGAGGGCATTGATATTATGAAGCGTGAATGCTTAGTGAATGATGAGGTACGATTTTGCGTTTTGTCACATACTTGTAATTTTGAAATTTTCCCTTTTCCAAAAGCCTTCTCCTCGTTATATAAAATGCTCCTGTTTCCAAAAACTCTCCGTTCCAATCTTGCCGGCGAACTCGACCATCAACTTGAAAGTTCGCTGGATAGAATTTTCCATTCAAAAGCTGCCAACGAAGCTTGTTACTCCTAAACAAGTCGTTTTATTAGTTAAAACTTTTTCATCTTGTTGTTTATTTCAAGTTTGGTAAGTACCCCAGTCGCTTACATACGCGCAAAGATTTGCAATTATTTTAATTTGTGTAATGCTTGGAGAAGTCGCATAAGCAAAAGTAGGTATAGTACCTACCTACATGATAAGATAACAGTATGAAACTCTCGCACACTTTGTAGTTTGCATAGTACAGCGTATTTGTTCACAGTGAGTAGGTACCACACACGGCTGCACATCAAGCTATACATTTCCAGTTTGTGCTGATCCCGCATTGTATAGGATTTCCGTATAACGCGAGGTCAGCTTATACTGGAAATTATAGCTTGATGTGTAGCCGTGTGTAGGTACTGAGAAGACGTGTCATGACCATAACTTCATGAGTGACCGACGAGGCTGGATATTAATTACCTTGTCACAGAAAACACACAATCGAACGGAACAGGACGCGCAATTTTTTTTAAAGCGCTTCGCAGCTTTTTTTGTTGTGTAAATGGTGTAGTAACTTGCATTAATATTAGAATTGTCACATTTGGTCGTGATGACAAAAATTCGAGCGCTCCCCATATCGATGGTGCCCAATCAGTGGCAGTTACAAAACTTCGATGAAAAACGGTAACATTATCTAAAACAATCCAAACAGATACATGCCAAAATCTAGTCAGTTAAAAATAATTATCCCATTTAATTTTAGGTATTTACTGAAGCACTGTTCTATAGAAAGTGTTTGACGAGCCCAAACAATGATCACGTCAATCCCGTTTTCACCGCCCCGATTCGCTTTCTATTAGAACATGGCCTCATGTTACAAACCTTTAATGCTTTCAAGCGCTATCAACGGATGATCAGTGGAAACGATTATATCATGGAAGCCAGCAGCCTTAGCTGTGTGTATTGCACGAGTCAATAAACTCGTACCGCCCACCTTTTGCAGATTTTTAAGACGCACGCCCTTTGAGCCACCTCTCGCGAGTATGAGGACTGCAACTTCAGCATTACTGTAAAACAGGCTGAAGGACAGGAAACAACATATTTTTAATAATAACGTAATTTATCATTAGTGTATCCAGAAGGTGCATGTTAGTACAGGTGTACTCAGGGCTACACATCAAGCCTCAGCCACAACAAAAAAACTTTTTTTGTTGGTCTGAGTATCAAACTATACATTTCCAGTATAAACTAACCTGGCATCATATGGAAATCCTATACAATGCGAGATCAGCTTATACTGTAAATTTATAGCTTGATGTATATGCTCGTGTAGCCGTGTGTACATGCCGTGTATGTATAGTATAACCTCATTTCACCAGCTTACGCCTGGTTGGTAATTTTTTTAAATCCCCGGTAACTTTTAACACTAAAAACAAATTGAGCCATTTCTGTGTGATCGCAGCTTTGCCTAAAGTATTATAATAGTGCTCTGTGAATGCCTACTGACTCTACTCACTGTAATAAGCATCAAACCACTATATTTTCACAGCACACCACAATACAATAGAATAAATAAATATAATACACACAAAACAATACTTTGAATACAACGGTTAATGCGGGCCATAGACGTTCAAGTAATTTGATTGTGTGTGGGAAAAATCAAAATGAGTTGTCAAATGGCATGAAGGCATGAATTATCATATTTCTATTTGATCAAACTGTTTGAACCAGTCTGTTTGATCAAATTACTTGAACGTCTATGGCCCACATAACAATAAAAGAAGAAAAGAAAACATACGATATGTAAAAAAAAACATTTGGACACAAACAATAAATAAATAATTATCGTAACAAACAATGATACTTACATAGTTACAATAGTTAGAACTTTAAACCACATTGTTTACATTGCGTAAGTAAAGATAAAAGGAGTAGAAACTTTACTATAAAAAAAAAACATTAAGTAATTGAACACTTAGTTTATTTGCGCGCAGTACGTGCGCTCCCATACACTGCGTCGATTTAAATAAGAAACATTTCCGCAGTTGGAAAGGAAGTCTCCAATAAATCGATAAGATGAATTGAATTAAGCCTCTCCCACACCGGCGCGTTTTTATCGCGCGATAATTACGCAAGCGTTATTGCGATATCTGTTTTCAGTACATTTTGTATTAGGACACACTGCTGTGATAATAACGCTGCAATAGGAGTAGGACGCGCGTTTCTCCGCCCTGCGATATTCCGATAACGTTCTACTCCTATTGCGGCGTTATTATTGCGCTACAAAAACTCGCTGGTATGGGAGAGGCTTCAGTGTTCCTAGAACATTTTGTATTAGGACACTAGGACGCATGCGATCTTTCACACACCTCCGTTATTTTCGCGCGATAAAAACGGGCAACGCAAGAAATATCGCACAATAAAAAAGCAGTTGTGTGCAAGGAATTGGGACTCATTATCGCAAAAACGCTTGCGTTATTATCGCGCGATAAAAACGCGCCGGTGTGGGAGAGACTTTGAGTGGCTGAGATTATTACCAAGCTCCTTGAGTATATACAGGGTTACTGGTAACTCGACGTATTCCTTGCAGAACGTCATAGTAGGGTTAAAATGCAACAAATTAAGCCACCAAATGTTCTACCGAAATTCAGTAGTTTTTGAATTAGTTAAGAGTTTTAGAGCTAAAAATTACAAAAAATTAAATGTTTTGTTAGTGATATTTGCCAAAGTTTTAGGCATTATTGAACTTTTAATTATTAACAAAGGTCTGCTACGGCGTCAACTATGATAATAACTTAAATTTCAGTACAGTCGCGCCGTAAATCATTTTTAAATTGGTTACAAATGGTTTAATCTGGGATTTTTCATTAAAAAACTAAAACTTAACTAATTCAAAAACTACTGAATTTCGGTAGAACATTTGGTGGCTTAATTTGTTGCATTTTAACCCTACTATGACGTCCTGCAAGGAATACGTCGAGTTACCAGTAACCCTGTATATATTTCCATGATCTCCGCTTGGAAAGCTATATATTTTATTCTGAGCTAACGTTCTTGTCTTGCTCTTGTTTCAGCACCTTATTTACATTTGTGCCGGTCCCTTAAGTGAATGTTAAATTCGATAAGCACGAAAAAAAAACTTTTGACAACAGGTTGGCGCTAGCAATTTAAAAATCTGTGTGAACATCATAAGGATTTATTTCTAAAACTAAGACGAAAGCTTCAGGGTACCCCGAGAAATTCAAATTTTCTTACGTGTTTTGGCAATTTGCAGGTCAGTATCGGGTTGTATCTTGATCAAAATATGATTCGCTGCTATAACCAATACGTATTTACCCGTTAGTATGCTTTGTTTCGTTATTTTATTTGAATTAATTCACTTTACTTGTCACTCGAACGTAAATTCCTCCTTTTCGATCAACATTTTGCATCTTGAATTATAATGATAGGAAGATGATTATTTTATGTCTGAAAGTCCTACTCCGTATCAATGAAAATTGCACAAAAATTATGTGAAAAAGCCCGTGTAAGAATAAAGACAGTTTTTTTTTAATAATTTCCATTTATTTATTAAAAAATAAAAATAATATAAGTAAATCGTAATTCAATGTTATTATTGTAATCTGTATACCTGCTTACTGTGTTACCTGGACAATAAACGATTTCTATTTTTCTATTTCTATTTACAAACTATCCAACTATTATAAAAACGAATATTTGGACCACTCTGTATAAATGTGATACGCAGGCCAAATATAAATCCTATGCAAAAGTTTTAAAGTTGCTTAAGTTTATCTAATGTGTTGTAGTGTGTGTTCTTTAAACAACTTTTTGAGGCTGACTGTACACATAAAGCTATACCTTTCCATTATAAGCTGACCTCGCATTGTACGGAAATCCTATACACTGCGAGATCTGCATAAACTGGAAATGTATAGCTTGATGTGTAGTCGTGTGTACATCAAAGTTGGGGATACTTTTGACAACAAATGAACAAGCCTTGTGGCACAATTTCTTGTGGTTTCAGTACGAACAGAAAAGTGTCAGAGCGTTCTCATTTGACAAATTGACACTTGACAGATATCTGACAGTGAGCTATTATAAACAACTCGACATCGACAGTTGTACGTTCGATTGAATTATTTTTAACGATCGTAGATGTTTTAAGAAATACGTAATAGATTTCTAATGCTGTGTTAAGAAATGAAAACTATAGAAGACCTTGAAAAAGAGCTAAAAAGTGTAGATAAGGAAATATCTAAAGTTGACGCAGAGTTAACAAAATGGAAGAATCTCCAACGTGTGCTGCACGAGAAGAAAGTATCGTTGAAGAATTCTATAAACAAATTGAAAACAGATACTTTAGCCAGTGTAGATTGGGCGGGCACCACTTACGAGTGGTCTGAAGATGTAGTAACTACGTTAATAAATGTGTTCCACATTGAAAGCTTTAGACCTAAACAGCTTGGCGCAATTAATTCTACTTTGTCAGGGCAACATGCCATTGTAGTAATGCCGACTGGCGCGGGGAAAAGCTTATGTTACCAGTTGCCAGCGTTGGTAAAACCTGGCCTAACTGTTGTTGTGTCACCCCTTATATCATTAATGGAAGATCAAGTAAGGTCACTAACAAATAGAAACATACCAGCCAAGTTGATCACGAGCTCTAGCTCAAAAGAAGAAACTTCAGCAGCGTTAAACATACTGAAAGATAACAAGACACAGATCAAGTTGCTCTATGTTACTCCAGAAAGGTTTGCTAAAAGCAAAAGATTTATGTCAAATTTACAAAAATGTTATGCTGATGGTAGATTGCAAAGGATAGCTATAGATGAAGTACATTGCTGTTCTCAGTGGGGCCATGACTTCAGACCTGACTACAAGTATTTAGGTATTTTGTCTAACATGTTTCCAAATGTGCCTATCTTAGGGCTGACAGCCACTGCCACAGCTAGTGTTTTGACTGATGTACAGAAAATTCTTAATATTTCTGGTTGTTTAGTTATCAAGTCTACCTTTAACAGACCAAATTTATTTTATAAAATACTTGAAAAACCAACATCACAGGAAGAGTGTGTTGGTATTCTTGAGAAATTGTTGAAGGGAAGATATAAAGGTGAAAGTGGAATAATATACACAAACAGCATCAAAGATTGTGAAGACATTTCTGAAGGTTTGCGTAAAAGAGGATTGAGAGTAGGATGCTATCATGCAAACTTAGACGCTAATACCCGATCACAAGTTCATTTGAAATGGCATGAGAAGCGCTACCAAGCTATTGTAGCCACTGTAGCCTTTGGTATGGGAATTGACAAACCTGATGTTAGGTTTGTTATACATCACACAATTAGTAAGTCTATGGAAAACTACTATCAGGAGAGCGGCCGGGCAGGTCGCGATGGCCTCAGAGCTGAATGTGTTACTATGTACAGAATGCAAGATGTTTTTAAAGTCAGTACTATGGTGTTCTCTTCTGTTGGGAGTCTGGAGCATCTGTATGGTATGGTGAAGTACTGCCTCAATGGCACATTGTGTAGGAGACTCCTGATAGCTGAGCATTTTGATGAAACTTGGGGTGATGCAGATTGTAACAAAATGTGTGATGTGTGTTGCCATCCTCATTCAAATGTTAAAGAAGTTAATCTTAAGCCTCACTGTAAAACATTAGCTGGGATTATTGAGAATGCTGACAAGCAGGATGTAAAACTGACAGCTCAGAAGTTGCTTGACGCATGGTTTCTGAAAGGGCCAGTAAACCTGCGACATAAAGGAAAAGAGCCTAACTTTTTAAGAGTATTAGGTGAAGATGTGATTGCCTTTTTATTAGTGGGAAATTATTTAATAGAAGATTTTCACTACACTGCATATTCTACTATAAGTTATATAAAAATTGGCCCAAATATGGATGCAGTTCATGATGATAGCTTTATACTAAATATGCCAATAAGGAGATATTCATCCTTTGAACTTCAAGCACCTCCTCCCAATGATTATCAACCAAACACAACAATTGAAAAACCTGATGAAAGAAATAAAACAGAAAAGCGGAAGTCTAATAGTGCTTTTAATGAATCCAAGTCGAAAATGTCTAAGACAGTTACAATTATTGATGATAGCGATTAATGTAATCTCTTTCTAGCTCTGCAAATATATTTTAATACACAGTGCTCTAACCAAATACCCAACCTTGACCCAATCAGTACCACTCCCTAGTAATTAGAGAATAGCCCCTGCTTGTCAAGGCTGATTTGTATGTGGCCTTTAAGAGGTATGAGAAACAGGATGTAAAGCTGCGTGATGATCCAGTGAGTCGGTTGTGGTACAGCGCCGGGTTGTGGCTAACTGCTAGCGTCGACCAGGAGAGGATAGGAGAGCTCTGATTTGTTACTGGCCGAAAGTACAGTTTGCTGAGATAAGGTCGCTGATGAGGCTGAGGGTGATGACCAGGAATGCGCGTTCGCTGCATGCTGGTGGTCAGGATACCCGTTGAAGCCGTGGGTGCTGGTTGGCTGTATGACTCGCCTCATGAAAGCTTGCGGGAGTGATGAAAATGACGTCAATCCGAAGTAGTTGCATGAAGGCTGCGTTGACGTTTATATTCGGGGTCACCAATTTAGAGGCATGAGGAACAGGGTGTAAAGTTCACTCATCCTCAATAGAAAAAACTTTTTTACAAAAAATTAAACCGACGAAAAAAGAACTGAAAAGCGAAAAATAAATAACTTTAATTTCGGAAGTCGGTGTCTTCGCTTTTCAATTTTCGTTTTTTGCCACCGACTTCCGAAATTAAAGTTATTTATTTTTCGCTTTTCAGTTCTTTTTTCGTCGGTTTAATTTTTTGTAAAAAAGTTTTTTATTTTTCGCTTTTGAGTTACCATCCACTCCAGGGTACTCCAGGGGGTTACTCCAGGTTAAAGACCTGGAGTTGATGATGAGTGGTTGTGTCATCAGAACTATGTATGTGTGCGAAATTTCAACAGAATCGGTTCACAGTTGAAAATTCAGTTGGTGAAAAATCAATCAACCCCATTTTTTCTACCTTTAGGGGTGGATTATAATTTCCAATTTTAAATGGGACCAACTTCGAGGTATACCCTTCCCAATAAAAAAAGAATTTTTCAAATCGGACTACTCACTAAAAAGTTATGCGTGGTCATAAATAAAAAATAAAAAAAAATATACGTGTCGACTTGAGAACCTCCTCCTTTTTTTTTCGTCGGTTAAAAAGGGAAGATCAGACGGGTGTTGTGTCTGGCGGGCAACTGCTTAACGATTAATGGCGGAATCTTGTATAATATACCTCCATCGCTCGGTAATTGCGCGATGCAGGATTTGTGTGACGTCAGGTCTTTGATGCGTAGTTCGCTTGTGGCGATGTAGATGCCGCCACAGCCTAATGCAGCTACATATCAATCTGGTAAGGCACATAATGTAAAATAGAAAACAAAGAGTTAACACACATTTTTGGCCACTTCACTATTTGGTACTCTGTAGTATGTACCACATAGGGATGTCTAATGAACCCTAGATGTGTGTATAGATAGTGCCATCCACGAAGACGCGCCCCACTCCGCTCCGTACTAAAGTATAGCTTGTCTACTCTGAAATGACGCGCCCCACTACCGCATTTTACGTACACGGCGCCGTGGCGTGAAAAAGGGAAACCTATACAGCTTACAATACAGGCGCGTGTTCCTGGATGGCACTATCTATATGTATAGAGAATCATAGTTTTAATTCACTTTAATATACCAGGCTTGCCTAGTTTGTGGCCAGTATAAAATGCTGTAATGTCTTTGCCATTTTTTTAAAATCATTTTTTGTTGTAAGTCTACTAATAAATAGGTAAGTATGTTGTTATTGTTTAAAATTTTGTCTGTGTGGTTATTGTACCCATGGGGGTGTACCTAAGAACCCAACCATGTTTAACCTAAGTAACGTGTGATTCAGTAAAATTTCATATTTGGACAAAATTCCTAAAGAAAAGGTACTTAGTTGAAAATAAAAATACTAATATTATTACAAATGTGAAACAAAACTTTTAATAAAATAACAATCTACGAGAATTTATAACATACGTTCACAAATACGCGCAAACAAACCGAGTTCTAACTTTAGTTCAAGCTTAGCAACCTTTGACCCAGCCATATTTTGAACGTTATCCTGATTGAAGTAAAAATAAAATGATGAATGATACAAAAATAAAATGTTATACTGAGAACTTTAAACATAGTGGAAATAAAGTTCAAAATACAAAATCTGGCTCGAAGGTTTGGACTGGGACTAAAGTTTGTAATCAGAAACTTCGCTCTACCGACAGCTTTTCAGATGTCAAAGTTTGGTAGAGGGTAGAGGTACACGACATTAAGACAAGAAGCACATCTCCGCCGCGAAACCGATGCGAGCCAGTTAAATTGAACTTCTGCGGTTTCGCGGCGGATGTATGCTACCGGCGTCATGTTAGCCCGTTCAACAGACTGGCCTACCCATGAGTGCATAATGTAACATAAGTCAAGGGCAATACTTAAAACATTTACGGGGTGTCCTGCGTGAGCGACGAATACGACGCGACGCGACACGATGCAACGCGACGCGATGCTACACGCGACAAATGTGCTACATGATTTTGGTCATTACTTCTCGAATCATGGATGTGTGAAGTTCGTAGTTCTTGGTGTCGCGATTGGTCGCTCTGGAAACAAGAACGCGTCACGCCGCAGACTGCCATAAAGGCCGCAAGCAGGGCATGTCGTTGATTTGATCGCGTTCGCAGCGTCGCGTCTTATTCGTCGCTCACGCAGGACACCCCGTTACCGTATCTTAATGGGCGTTTCCTACGAAACTCACTTTCAATTAAAGTAGGTACTTACTTATCTACCAACACATGCTATTTTGATGAAAATTATATTTTTTAGCCAAAGTTTTGGATAAAATTGCATTTGAATTTGACTTAGTCTATACATATTTTTGCCCTTGACTGTACTAACATACCATGACGTAGCTGCCAGGCGTACAATACATATCAATTCAATCATAAATGACAAAATAAATAATTAGAGTAACAAAGAATCTAAGAACTTACTATTGCTCAACAAAGCATTTTGATTGGGATAGGTACAGGCTTCTACACACTATGCTGGTACTGTCTGCACACCCTTTTGCTATGACCGGCAGACGCAACCTCCGGTAGCCGTGCCGCCAGCATAGTGTGTGGAAGCCATAAGAGGTGATTGCTACACAAACAAACGCCGAAAATAATAATAAAATAAATAAATAATCGAACTCTTGAGTTTGATTGAATGGTCATTGCCGACGTCTAGGAGAGTATTGTAACGGCGACATCTGAGAGTAGGACGATACGTTTTCTTCCTTGTCCCGAACTTTAACTAAACTCCGGGCACTTCGTTTTTTCACACTTTTGTCTGATCTACTCGATGGCACTGAAAGTATTAATGATAGAAATTAATAGGCGTGCAAAGTCGGACTATGGTTTTGTGCCCAGTTGATGGCAAGCAGCTCTGCCAATGGTGTCCAATCCTTCAGGGAATAAAACAAAAAAAGCACACCACTGATGGGCAGAGGTGCATAGTATACCCATAGGGATCCTGATAATACGGATGAGCTAATTTTTACAAAGTTTTTTTTTGTTATAGTTTTCAGTTCAGTCCACTCTGGTTATGATGTAGGAGTGTCAAGCTTATTTAAACTAGTCAGGCAGGTCAGGCTAGGTATAAAAATTGAAGCTGCGTCTGCAATTTCGAAACCCACAACCCGCAATTTTGATGATGTTATCAATTCGTAGTAAATTAGCTTGAGAATAGTGCCTGTGCGTGCGTGAATTTTCGTATCGTTGAGTAAATAGCCGACTTTGGAATATCCTTGACTTATTGCTAATTTAAGAAAAAAGACAAGTACTTACCTGATGAGTTACGTCTCTGACCAATTGGTTCCGGTTCCTGATATCTTAAGGTAAATCCAGAAGCTGCTGATTTCGGCGTCGAACACTCACTGTCATCAATGCCCAAAGCATCCAAGGAACGCATCCGCTCCGCAATCTGATCTTTTATAATGTCTCGATGTGGTCCTGCCTGACCTAAATACTCCATTTCCGCAAGCCATTCGGTACGTTCCCGAATTTGGGTGACCACTGTAATTTTAATACATTGCACAATTTTAAAGTCAAAACTTGACACGTGGGCGCAAAATTTGTTTAGTTTTTTTTGTTTATTTGTTGAAGCTTCAACTACTGCTGTGGAATTGTACTGAATCAGTTAAAAGCTGAACATCCCCTACCTACTGTTTATTGTTATTAAATTAAGGAGCAAAAGATTTATCATTAAGGTCTTACATTCATTCCATATTTGTTTGGAAGTTGGCAACTTGGGCTGTGGTTTTTTAGTAATTGAAGGTGGTAGTTGTGACCGTTGTTGTGGGTCATCCCCATATGCCATAGCGTTAGCCAGTCTCTCCTTCATTTTCTCCCTGTCTTCCCCACGTTTCAATGGGCGATATCTATCAAGTAAAATTCATGGAAGTAACCATATTTTATGTAGTAAAACCTAATCTTAATTGGTACTCTCTTGGGTACATAACCAGTCGAAAGTGATGCGGAGGAATTTTTCGACGCCATTATATTAGTTTGTTAATAATATAGTTAGGCTAAGATAATATATAATTTTATGTACTGAATAATGAATACTTAATAAAAAACAACAATAAAAAAAACGGAATAGATCTTAATTTAAAAACAAAGCATGATTAAGTACTGACCTATCCGAGTCAAAGACTCCAGACTCCCTGATAGTGGACAGTGATCTGCGCCGAGATGTCCGAGGGCGGACTAGCGGCATTTGAACCAGTAGCTCGGAGTCTGCTTTCCTTTCATTATCTTCACGAAGTTTCAATGCAGATTTTTGCCGCTGAGCAATAGTAAGTTTTGATTCTTCTAAGAGTACTAAATAGGTATGAAAAACATCAGTTATTAACATTTTGTCTGAAATAACTATGTTTATAACTAAGTCTAAAATAAAAAGGGTTTACAGGTTTTGAGCGTGAAGCATAATTATACAGACTGATGTGGGCAGTTATCAATAGCCGGCTGTTCTCCCAGTAGCATAGATGCTCCTCTCATTTGTTCATCTTCATTTAGATTTACAAGACTAGAAGCTGGAAATATCATGGTTATTTTTAGGCTTTGCATTGCAATAGTAATCAGTAAGCGTTCCTTCAGATATTAGGTGTTCGTAGTCCAGTCATTTTACTGTCCATTAGACTTGAAATATCTCCTCTAGCTTTTTTGACACTGACTTTATGCAATTTCACTCTAAACGTACAAGGACTCTAATGCAGCTAAATCCTGCTGTACATGACTTCCATTGTCGTATTCGGCTGTCATGATGTTATCAGCATTCTATAAGGTGTAAGTAATTTTGATCCCATTTAGCTGCTGGTATTGGATTTTTTTGATAAAAATTCTTCCTACATAGTACTGCAGCATCTGCATTTGCCAATGCCACTACTGTTTTCTATTAGATAGAAGGATCATCTCAGGTTTGCCATCTATTTCGGTGTTTTTAGATATTATAGGAAAATAAACACCTTGGTTGTATACATAGAGTGCGCGCAACAAACTAGGTATGAACAGTATACACGGGTTTGAACCGCACGAAGTTCCTCACCACACTCACTCAATTGTCAGTTCGAGATTCAATCATTTGTATGTCACAGTGAAGCGGTACAAAATGTTATTTTGAGGTGTTGGAACATTCAATAATTTTGAATGGGACATTTGAAGTGCCTCTTTGCTCTTGTATGTCCTACCCAACACTAATCTATAGCTCATTTGTCTACGATGCGCACTATGCGATTTGTGCAATACGCGCACTTATGTAAGTAATATTATATCTCTATGAATCGTGACTTGACTACTCTTATCGCGTCTATTATTCTTTGTAAAGTTACAGGAATCCAAAAAAATCCCATAACCATTACATGCCCCCATCTGTGGTCATAATCATAACTGTGTTCAGAATTCCTTATACCCATATAACCGTTCAGTTTAACCGTGCGTTTACACTGGCGAAACATTCAAGACAAAACATGTTGAAATCTCTATTTTCTGTCAATGTTCCATACAATTTTCGACAGGAACTAGAGATTTCAACATGTTTTGTCTTAAATGTTTCGCTAGTGCAAACGCACAGTAAGAAGACCTCGCATTGTACGGAAATCCTACATAATGCGAGATCAGCTGGAAATGTATAGCTTGATATGTAGCCGTGTGTACTCCGGCACAGACACAGACTAAGTAGTAGTACTATTCCGGGAACAAAACAAATTAAAAAAGGGGTGATAGACGTGCGAGCAAGTCCGCGTAATTATGGCTCGGTGAGCTTACTCGCTCGTGTGTCATGCTAAGTACGCAGACTTTAAAACCGCTGAGTAAGTTCGTCGGCGATCCAACAAGTTTGAAATTTTGCTCTTAGACCGCCTTGGCTCGTCGTTTGTCATCGCCGCGAGCCGCGAGCCGCCAATTTCACAATGACATTTTGAACAAGTTTCACGTGTGTCACCGACGGCAAGCCGAGTAAGAGCCGTGCCACACAATGCGGTGCGGCGCCGCACCGCAGGTCATCATCGGTGCAGCGCCGGAGCGCACCGGACGGGGCCGTGTGCCATACCATACATTTTTATATGTAGGACGCCGCAGCGACACCACTCCGGCGCCGCCACCGCATCGTGTGGCATGGCTTAAAGTCGAAAACTTAAAAACCACGTACTTCAAGTACGCACGTCTATCACCCACTTTACATGCACTTTACGTGTTGCCAGCGCCAGCTGGGTCTTGTCAAAAGTAACCCAAAATGGATTAAAAAGTAACCTTTTGAGGTGAAAAATATCCTTTCATAGGTATTTATTCCAGTAGTGAGATGAAAAGTTGAAAGAAGACAGTTGTTGGTTGTATTAACTTATAGTACTATGGATAATTTAATAATGTTTTCCATTTTAAGTTGCTGCTAGCAGCTACTTTTTTGGAAATAAATTAAAAAAGGATAGAAAAGTCCTTATCCTACTGATTGAACAAAATCTTACATAAACTAAAGTACTTCATACTTGAGGCCACAAGCACGCACGAACGAACTCTAAAGTGGGTGATAGACGTACGCGGTCTTTAAGTTCGCAACCGCGACCTTACTCGGCTCGCAGTCGGTGACACACGTGAAACTTTGTTAAAAATTTCATTGTCAAATTGGCTCGCGGCGATGACAGGTGGGCGAGTAAGCTCGCCGAGCCATAAGTACGCGTACTTGCTCGCACGTCTATCACCCCTTTAACAAGAACGAAACCATAAGACAGAATGGAAAAAAAAAAATTAGGAAATTGAAAAAAAATCTCATTCGTTATCATTAGTGCGAGGGAAAAGGATTTGTTTTTAGTTAGGAGTTGCACTTTGCACTCACTGCCTTACGAACGACTGTGTTATGTAATTATGTTTCATGTAGGTTTCTCGTAAGAAATTAAAATAGAATTCTACGACTTCCGCAAAATCACTTAAAAGTAACCTTTCGAGTCGTGAAATCTAGAAGTAACTTAGAGGAGTTAAAAATCACCTAAAAGGTTACAAAAGTAACCTGGCAACACTAATTTACATGCTCTGTGGGCAAGGGCATCCCTGAATCCAAAATTGTTTTCACATATTAAGGCTGTACCCTACCTCAGATTTTATCTCGTTCGCACCATACTACTCGTGACCTAAGTGACAGCGAGACGGAGTGGGGCGCTAGTGGGTCTCAAGCTTCGAAAAGTGTTGCTTTTTACGGTGGAAATAATGGTAATAAAAAAAAATAAGACCTGCTTTATAGATAGTTCAGTTATTCATTTATTATGCAAAGTTTCATGATCTAATTTAAAGTATTTTTTAATACCAGCGGTTTATAGTTCTTTTTAGAGGTAACTTAATAACTTTGGATTTTTTTCCATCGAGAAAATTTTATGTATTCGTGTTTTCGCCAAACATAGGACCTAGCATCAATCCTCAACTTTAACATAATTTATATATTTCAAAAATAATCCTGCAGTATTTTCGGCGTAACAGAGGATCATACTAAGTAATTTGAGGTAGGGTGCGCCCTTAATTCTTGAATGACTTTTCCAACGACACCCCACATCATGGGATAGACAAGTAAAAAAAAATATTTTATCACTTTGTCGGCCGCGGCGTGGCAAATTACAGCTTTTTATAAAACAAAAACATGAGTTTACCCACCTTTGAGTAATTGTTGTTGATTCTCCGTAGGTTCGGCCACACGTGTATGGAATATACCCCCATGTGGTATATTTTTACTCGGCCAAGTTACATTCACAAAACCGTCAGCGTCAGGGTTGAACATTGTAAATGATTCCTTAAAAAAAGTATATTGTAGCCTGCTCTTGTGTATCGACCACAGAGTACATTTTTATTGGTATCGACATATGTAATTTAATTTGTTTACAATATTTCCTAGGTAACCATTCTTTCTATGTCAATAATCTTACATTCCATTACACGTCCTCCACAGAGCATGTAACTTTAACGTCCTCCTCATGTAAACAGTGTAATAAATAATATTGTTGTTTATATTTTTCTAATAGATTATATATAAATGCATCTACTTTTTAAATAAAATATGAAAAAATATTTTTCATTTATTTCAGTTCTTCACCATGATATTTACTACAACGCCCATGTGGCAGTGGCGGCGCTAGACCACACGTGGACGTCGTCGGCGACTGACATCAGCTTCAGCTTTGCGAGGCATCTCTCTTCTCATTTCCCAGTCAGAAAGAAAACGTTAAATTGTATGATATGAATCAGTACCTAATGTATGAGCATATGAGTTTTATTGCTAGGTAATCAAATTATGAAAAAATTACATTAACAAACACAAATTAAAATACTTTGAATTTTTCAGCTTTATCATTTTAGCCTCACTGAATTTTCTCATGATTATGTCATAGCTAACACCAGCCCCCATTTGTAATGCGGGAAATTTTGAGAAGTAGGATACTAGCAAGCGAAGCGAGCTCGAAAATCGCAAGGCCAGCAGCGGTCGTTGACGCCCAACGCTGCAGCCACTGGCTGCTGGTCTACCATGTCCCCAGTCATTCACCGTCACCTCCAGTCGTTTTATGACAGAGAACTCTATTTACATGTAACTACTTACTAATTCCATGTCGCCGTCCTTCCGCCATCGCCATCACATTTTTGGCGCCATTTTGTTTAAAAATAAGTATTATTCTTTGTCTTGTTCACAGAGTACGTCTTTCTATAGGGGTCTTGTTTCGCGTGCCAAATGTACTCTGTGTATGTGCCCACTATAGTAGGAATTTTTGTGTAAATTAACACACAGAGTACATTTTTAAATAATTAACACCACTAAAATATGGACTCATCTGTAGGACAGACAATTAAAAGAATTAAACTGCAAGAACAAGATAATGAAGTGAAACTGCGAGAAAAACGTGAATGTGAGTTTATTTCTAAGGTTTCAGATGCTTTCAGATCACCTAATATAAACTCTTTGCCATAGATGTTTTAGCAGATCTTTTCCCTTTGTTTTTTGCACTGCAGCATTACCGTGCGTTTGCACTGGCGAAGCATTCGAGACAAAACATGTTTAAATCTCTAGTTCCTGTCAAAAATTGTATGGAATATTGACAGAAAATAGAGATTTCAACATGTTTTGTCTTGAATGTTTCGCCAGTGCAAACGCACGGTTAGCAGCAACTACAAAAACATTTTGATGTTGATTCTTGCTTACCGTGCGTTTGCACTGGCGAAACATGTACGACAAAACATGTTGAAATCTCTATTTTCTGTCAATGTTCCATACAATTTTTAACAGGAACTAGAGATTTCAACATGTTTTGTCTTGAATGTTTCGCCAGTGCAAACGCACAGTTAGAAGTACATAGTAGGTACATTTTTCTTAGAAGCAAAATTTGCTTCTCAGCAAGAATCAACTTCAAAATGTTACGCCATACAATAAAAAAAAGAAACGGCCAAGTGCGTGTCGGACCACGCACAATGAAGAGTTCCGTAGTTGGGATGAATTTATCCCAAGAACAAACTTAAAATTGTAGTTGAAAATTATATTATCTTATACGTTCCAACCGCAAATGTAAGTTTGTACGCACATTATTGGGAGATTGACCATGTTATTTTAAGACCATAGACTTCATATAGGTTTTCCTATAATCTACGAGTATTTATGTACACAACTGAGTTTTTTCGAAAATTTTAGGCTCAGTAGTTTCGGACATTATGGTCTATTTTCATCTATTTTCATAAATATCTTTAAAAGTATTTATTTTAAAATTATTTAAAAAAAAAATATTTGAGATCCTCGCAACAAGTCCTTGCATTTGATATGTCACACGGTACAGATTGCAAAACTATTATTATTATTTTCTAATTTGCCCCCCAAAAGTAATTATATTCATTTATTTACGTTACACGTTCGTGTTCGGGTCACAGAAATATACGGTCCATTAGATTCAGAGCAAATTGGCTGTGACAGACGGACAGACAGACACACGAGTGATTCTATAAGGGTTCCGTTTTTTTTCCTTTTGAGTTCTCAGACCAACAAACGGAACCCCAAAAACTCCTAATAGGACGGAAAAGTGAAATAGTAGGTGCTAATTCTAAACTATTTTACATTTTTCTACAGTAAATAATGCGGTGCTGTCGACTAATCGAGCAATACGCGATACATTGACACATCTAGAAAAGCTGGTAAAAGAATATCAATCCCTTACGCTTGCTACTGATAAGTTGTTGCATCAGTTGACTGTGGAGAAAACACGACACAACGCTCTCGTCTATCAAGTAGAAAGCTGCTCCAAGGAATTGGAAGAACTTCGTGAAAAGTCTGTAGGTTTCGTTGCAATCATTACAATAATCAGCTTCACTGACCCTAATTTAGTTACCTATCAATTAATTCAGTTACATCGTAAATTTTACATGTTTTGTAAAGATAATTCGTTATCAAGCTGATTGTATTTTTCTTTTATTTAAAGCTGCGCCCCGCTGTTTCACCCGCGTAAGTCTCGATCTCGTGAGAATATCGGGATAAAAAGTATTCTTTGTCCTATTCCAAGACATGGTCTACCCATCTGCCAAATTTCATCCAAATCCGTTCAGCCGTTTTAGCTTGAAAGCGTAACAAACAAACTCACTTTCGCATTTATAATATTAGTTAGGATTAGGATATTTAGATATCGATAGCATAATGTTCAAATATTTTTGGCCCAAAATTCAGCTACTTACACGAACTCCGCTCACGGACGTAGTCTTAAGTAGGACCACTGTAGTCTGTAGGATCTTCAAGTGTACAGATGACAGGTTATGTTTAGGCGGCGCAGAGACAGTGGATGTCAGGTGGGTCATTGTATGTGGGGAGATGCCATCTAAGCAATATCTGAGCCGTCCATTAACCCCCATCTGTGGAGATTGTTGCTCAGGCTGACCCGGGTTCGAAGTCTATCTAAAAACAACGCGTGCGCGTGGAAAGGCTCTCAGATGGATCGATATATATTTTCTTTACTCAATTAACAGAGCGATGGCGTATCTACTGTGTGGAATAAACGGTCGAAGTTACTCGAGACTATTCAAGGCATCGCGGACAAGTGTGACATTTGGGCATTACTTGTTAAACCTTCATGCAACGAAATTGCTCCATGCTTAAAACATACTCAAAATAATGAGCAACACAACATGCATGACGACAGTAAACTCAGAAATGCTTTAGAAAGACGGAAAAAAGCTGTTGCTGAACGCAATTATTTGCTATCTGACCCTGAAGTAGGAGAAGAATTCATTCGGTAAGTGATAAAGTAAAAAAAAATACGTATATGTACCTACTTAGTATAGATTTATGACAACACAGTCCAGTGTGCCCAGTATATTTTGGCCGTTCAGCCCATATGAATGTGGATAAAAACTGCCACTTGCTCACTTCAGATGTCGCTACTAAGCCCTGTTTCGCAGATATTGACTACAAAAATACGGGGACCCATGTATTTGCCAAAGATGTTAAAACTTCGTTATTGCGATTGCCACAAAGGCTAAACAAAACAATGGCGGCTTGTAGACGGTGAACAGTGCTGCCATGTATGACGCGCTTTCAGTTTTTAACCCCACCCATTTTCGAATGATCGTATGTGTCATATTACTCTAAATCAAAATATTGATTCAAGTATTTTATTTTTACAGTATTAAAAATGCTCTGCAGTATTCGATGGAGATCGCTGCTAATGGGTGTAGCGTTAGCACAGAATAGTACCTACAGAAGGTGCACTCCACATTTTAGGTATGAAATGAAGCTACAAGTACGCGGCGGGCTCGTCTTTTTGGGCCAATTCAGTGAAGTCAGAAGAATTCAGAAGATAATATTTGTTACGTGATAGAAAGAGAGGCAACTTCTAGGTGAATACACTTTGGGTAATTAGCGCTGCGCGACTTGAATATTACACTTTATTGTGTCGTAGTAAGAGTCGCTTTTGCGGAGTGAATCATCTGTAGTAATCTGTCACTTTGGTATGAACGAGTGAAAAGAGCTATGGTTTGCACCGCCTGAAAAAGTTTGACATAAAAAAAACAAATATGCCACTGTCAAAAATTGTCATTTGTCAAGTCAAGGTTGTCATTGGAACTAAAAGTAAAACTGAAAAATTCAGCTTTACAGCGATTCAAAGAAATAATAAAATGATTTTAAACCTAAATCCAGAACAATGAACAGACATCTCTTCAACTACTTAAGGTAATTATATGATAATCACAGTTTAAATTATTAACCGATGCATCACATCCTCACAAGAGCACTTTTTCTTTCAGGGGGTTCGCCCGGGACTGCAGGACAGGTAGATCATTCAGCAGTAAACTTGAAGCTAGTGAAAATGAACCAATCAAATTTTCTACTAGCCAAGCTGCAAGGAAAACAACTAGACCTTTAGTCAAGAAGGTAGACACAAACATGCCGTGGTATCAGCCATTTTCAGTGGTGGGCAGTGTTGCAGTATTCCTTATATACTTCTGTGTTTTACGGGAAGAGAGCGATATAGACCTTGAATTTGATAAAACATTATATAATAGAATAAAAGGTCTTGAAAAAGAACAACTTTTACAATCATATAGATTCAACAAAGAACAAGGGAAAAGTGTAGATGATATAGAAAAAAGACTCAAAGAATTAGAAGAACAAGAAACCGAACTAGTTGCGTAGATATTTAAGTGAAATCGTCATGTAAACACTATTTAAATAGATTGTTTCATTATTAACATTGTTTAAATATGTATTTTGTTCCTATTTTAACTGGTTATCAACCAGCTGATGCACAGTAAAAGCAAAAGAATTTTGAATTCTTTTACTTTTCATTTCCTACCCCCACTAAGAAAGGTTTACTGTATATATGAATATGATAAACCACCTTAGCGTGTTTATAGCAAATATTATTCGAAAAAAAGTTAGATTTTATGTTTCGCCCAGTAGTCAGGCAAATTAAAAATCAATAAAATAAACACATATTTAAAAAATAATTGTGTAGGTCACATGTAATAAATTCATCTCAACATATCTTAAAATGTACCTACAAATCCATACTAATATTATAAATTCGAAAGTAACTCTAGTCTGTCTGTCTGTATGTTACCTTTTCACGGCTAAACCACTGAACGGATTTCGACAAAATTTGCCAAGGAGATAGATGGCAGTGGCACCCTGGAGAAGGACATGGGCTATTTTTTATCGACATACCGCGCGGGTGATAGCTAGTTACAATATAAATAATACTATGGCAAACGGTCAATCTACCCTAACTAATATTGTAAATGCGAAAGTGAGTTTGTTTGTTACCCTTTCACTTTAAAACGGCTACACGAGTTTAGATGAAATTTGACACATGGGTAGACCCAAGATCTGCTATAGGACATAGGATACTTTTTATCCCGATATTCCCACGGGATCGAGAGTTGCGCGGGTGAAACCACGGGGCGCAGCTAGTTATTATATGTTACATGTCCCTCACGATTTGACCTTGTTCCAGTCATTGTCATAATCATTATCTATAATTATCATGGTCTGGGTAGTCAACTCCAATATACAGGCTATCAACTCGAGCTGAAAGTCCACATTTCATAGCCTATAATGTCTTGACTGGACTTAGGCTTCTCTTTGTGTGTGTCAGAGACAATGGGCTATAAGTATATCTAATCGATTACATGGCCCTAGCGAGTACCTAGTGTTTTTTTTCGTGCCGGAATCGAACCTGCGACACATCGCAAGAGTCAATTGTCAGCCACTGTGCCGTCGCACGGCTAGGTGGACGTCATAAAACTCTTTCAAACTGCTTTTCCCGGGATTAGCCCAGTTTCTCGACCGAATTTATCGCAAATATAATTATGATCAAGCGCGCGTAAACTGCTGTGATTGGTTGAATGATTTATCAACAGCGTTACCTTACAGTTCAGGACCTTTAGTACCTACAGTTTATCTTGACAGTGGTGTGGTTGTTTTTTCATCCCATATAAACCTCCTTTCGCTGAATAAGTGGCCATAACCAGCGATACTCTTATCGCCAATTATAAAATGGTGACTATGTAGATGATATCATGTAAGCTGCTCATCCTAGTTATTTCAATTTAACTCAAAGGGACTACCTGTGCGAGTGTAGAAAGTATATATGAAATGATTTAAGGCGTAATGGCCTACAATATTTAATTAGGTACCTAGGTAGGTATACCTATGTAATATTTTGATGTATAGGAGAAATCAGCAGACAAGTGCTTATTTATAACAAAATTATTAAATGCAAATCAATGTAATGACTAACTCCTTAATTAACACACATGGTGCAAGAGTATGAGTCACCATGTTACTTCCATTGGATTATTATGACAAAAAAAAAAACACATTTTTGACCCTAATCATATTTATTAAACACCAATTTTCTCATAAAACATCATAAGATGCAACTTAATTATGCCAAACACAGAATTCTCACACTGCACATGGTTCACATTACCTATTATACTACTTATGATGTAAAATTACCACAACTTACTAACACAACACTATGCCTATGTATGGAATACTGTGAAGTCAATTACCTAGTATTATAGATTAGACTCAACGGACATCAGTATTTCTTACATATGCTTAGCCAACTTACATTTAAGAATGTATTTAATAAAAACTCAGTTCTGCTGCTTCCTTATATATGATGTTAAGTATTATAAAAATTAAAGGAGACATAAACATGTTATGGAATTTAGATCTAGGTATTGAATTACAAAATAATTTATGATTAAGTATGCTATTGATAAATTAAGCACGCTCGCCACGGATTCGTCGGGCAAGCTGGATGTCCTTAGGCATGATAGTGACACGTTTGGCATGGATAGCACACAAGTTGGTGTCTTCAAAGAGGCCAACCAAGTATGCCTCACTAGCCTCCTGAAAATGAAAGAAAAGCGTTAGTTAAGTATAACATTACAGCCTGGTGAAACGCTTTAGTTGGTGACCATAGGTCAAGTGCTCACCTGCAGAGCGCCAATAGCAGCAGACTGGAAACGCAAATCAGTTTTGAAATCCTGGGCGATTTCTCTCACCAGACGTTGGAAAGGCAGCTTGCGGATAAGCAACTCAGTAGATTTCTGATAACGACGAATTTCACGAAGCGCTACTGTACCAGGGCGGTAACGATGAGGTTTCTTGACTCCACCAGTGCTTGGCGCTGACTTACGCGCTGCCTTGGTGGCCAATTGTTTTCGTGGAGCTTTACCTCCGGTAGATTTACGCGCGGTCTGCTTGGTACGTGCCATTATTCACTAAAAGAAAGATAAAGCGTTAGTTTTAACAATGCCTTCAAAGGGTTTTCTCCAACCCTGCGAAACATGGAATATCATGTTACAAATGGCACACTTATAATTCACTCTGAATAATCAACTTATTTCGTACTAATTTACACACCTTTAAAAGTTATTTGCAACAAATAAACCACAATTTGTTAATAAAATAGGATCAGAGAATCCACAACAAAGATCATATGCTCAAGATGGCGTCGAAGGGAATGGCGGGTGAAACAGACGCCAATGATTCCGATATCCGATTGGTAGACAGAAATGATGTTCTGAGTATTTGATTGGTGGAAAATGTGAGGCCTATTATTGGTTGACTAAATCGAAACTTCAAGAATGACGACGTTTGATTGGTTGTCACTTAGAACAGTGTAGCCATAAATTATTATTTTATTACTAATATAAAAAAACTACTAACGCCGTTGTGAAATGTTGCTATTGGATAAAAGTGATGAAATTAAAATACAATGTCCCCAGTGTATTTATGTTAGATTAGTTAATTATTTATTAGTTATTAGCCTAATAAGTTTCCTGCACTACACTTTGCAACTCAGATGTTCGGCTGGTGGAATTGTTTCTTGGTGTAATGCTATGCTTTGGTATGCTGGAAGAAATTTATTTTTTCTAAGCATCATCTTTTGTACGTATTTTTCTGTTCCTTTCTTCGTCTGTTTATACGTGTATGCATACAAAATGAGAATGAGAAGATTAGTTAGCTATTTATTACTTATTAGCCTAATAAGTTTACTGCACTACACTTTGCAACTAAGATTTCGGCTGGCGGAATTCTTTTTTACTCCAATGCTATGCTATATACGCTGGAAGTGATTTATTTAGAAATTCCTAAGCATCACCTCTTGTTTTCTGTTCCTTTCTTCTTGTCTGTTTATAGGTGTATGTTTGCATAAGTGTTTGTGCTCCGGATAAGGGAAAGGGGCTCTAGTTTGAGAGTTACTGGCCTTGGGTAATCTTGTATAGACTGGCATCGTGTACGGTACGTACGCGTCATATATATACGTACGTGAGAGTTCATGAGACCAGTTCACGAGTCAGTTAAAAAAGTCACTGTTTAGCTAAGTACTTGAGCATCGGTCTTATTCCAGAACGGTAATTTCCTTTTCTGTAATACGAATGTCGGTCTGGCAGTTTGAGTACTTTAGGCGGCCTACCCTCGCGGTTTTCCTTTTGGCACTGCTCGTTGTCATCGAGTACAGTTGAACTACAGTTCAGCCGTCGAGAGAATGCGTTCCTGACACCAGTCAGTTGGAGAATAATAGTAGTCAAATTCGCAAAACACATTCGATATGAAACTGACAGGTGTCAAGAATGTATTCTGTCGACGACCGGACTCAGCAGGAGTCAGGACTGTTATTTTCAAACAATAATCTGCATGGTCCATGGTCCTCACATGATTGATGATGGAAACACAAGTGATTAGTTTGTTGCGGTGTTTCTTAGAGTAGTCAGATAGGAAACACGGACGTCATAGATCTAGTTTTATAATAATAATCATTCATTATTTCACTTATTTAGCATTCTTATCGCCTAACTAGTACTAACTACTAACTAGTAAGTACCTATAATATAATGTAATCACTATTCACTATGCATTCATACACGAGGCTTGTGCTTGAACTATGAAAGAACTGCCTGGAGTTCATCAGTCAGTGGCACAAGCTAGCAAAGAGTACATTTTTATATAACAAGCCAGATGTGCGGATTTCTACGGAAACGTCGGAGTCGAGGCCTGTTCAGTTCGATAAGTCGCGAAGACTTTTCACTAAACAGGAAGTCAGGACTTAATACTGAACTGTATTTCTGTATTCAAAATTTATTTTTAGCTAGGTACTTACCTACACGAGACCAGTGAGAGGCCAGAAAAGGACTTATCATATCTGAACTGACAACGTATGTGACTCTCGCAAACTGGCCTCAACAACTGGACAGATTACTCGTATCGGCACGAATTCTGGCTTCATCATAATTTTTTTCAAAGCTTTTTTATTATTTTGTTTTGCTTTTCAGTTTCGTCCATTGTTATTGTTGATGTAGATGTATGTGTCCTATTTTTTGTCTCGGTTTCTCTATACCATAATGTCGTTGAACAGAGCGAGCCAAATAGAAAACATTCAACTTGACAGTGCGTCAGTGCTGTCAATTGATTGCGCTTTATTTTTTATGTGCCGAAATTAAGTTCGACATATAGATAACGCCTTTTTAAGTTCAAGGCCGTTTAAAATTAAATTGTTTGGTGATTTCAATATTATTTTTTGGTACCACTAAAACTGAATTAATCTTTATTTACCTTTTTTCCCTTTCTAAAATATTATGTATCACGTGATCGTATATTGAATTTTAATTGGTCGTCGGTGAGCGTGCCCTGCGCGACGCGAGAGGCGCAATAATTTTCCAAAATGCCGTCGGAATCTAAACCTTTGTTAGCAGCTCAAACAGAAAAACCGAACCATTATAAGTAATTACATGTTTTTATTCGTGTTATATGTGAAGTGATAGTGTTTCATGTGAGGTTCAATATAGTGTATTAGCTCTGAGTCTACGATTTTATGTTCCAGATATCTAAAGGAGTTTCGAGTAGAGCAGTGTCCGTCTTTCTTACAGCATAAATGTACACAACATAGGCCTTTTACATGTTTTCATTGGCATTTTAATAACCAAAGACGACGAAGACCGGTCAGAAAAAGAGATGGGACTTTTAACTATAGCGCTGATAACTACTGTACGAAATATAATGAGACATCAGGCATTTGTGAAGATGGGGACGAGTGAGTGTCGTTGCTTTGTTTTGCTACATAATTTACTTTGTTTACTCATATTGTTTACACCAATCAAAGGAATATTGATTCGGGTTGAATTTTATTACTGAAAATCAAAATCTGAATCGTCACAATTTGAAACTAATTGGTTTCCATATTTTGTTTACTGCTATCTAAAATATAACCCGACCAAATTCCGAGTGTGCAATCGTACTACATGATTGATTTAAGTTCATAGCATTGTAGTTTGGTAAGATAATATTTGATGTGGCTCATTGTTCACATTTTTTGTTTTGAACAAATTTCAAAACAAATGTGTACAGTCATTGTTAGCATTGAAGTATAACAGGTCCCGAGCATCTACGTTAATATAGAAATTATCATGAAAAGCTTACATAAATACCTACCAAATATTGCATTAAAAGTGGTGAAAATAAAACATAAATTCAGTTTATTGGTTAGAAAATGGCTAGTGTTGTAAATGAAAGCTGGAATAGGAAAATTTTCATCCCTACCCTTCATGATATTTGTAAGTGCAGTAACAAAGTATGTTTGTATGCATCATTCTGTTTACAAGAGTATGTCTAACTAATGTGACTTGGTAAGATCATTAAACAAATAATTCAAATATTATAATATCCATAATGTAATGATTTTAATGACTCGCGTCTGTTAATTACAACTAATGGGTATTTTGATTGACACATTTTTATGACAAGAAGGTAGAGTGGATAATGAATTGAAAACATACATAACATAAAATTACACCTGCTTACCTCAAAGGGTTAGGCAGAGGTGTACATATAGTACACCCACATTTTGCCAGTTATGTTTAAGTCCCATGTCATTGGAAGCGAGCCTATATTGCCATCAACCGGGCACAAATTGAAAACAATAATATTTGATGATTTTTTAATCCAAGCTGCCGTTAGTCAGGGCTCTACAGAGAGAAACCTCACTATGAGTGCATTCTGAATTAAGCCCTTGACCTAACCGCGCAACAAGAGCCTCCTGAGGTATTGCATGCGAGGCTCTCTGCTATTAGGTCATTAACTGTAAAATAACACATTATAATTGTTATTAAAGTAAAATGATTCAACTGAACAGACTTAGGTCACTGTAAAGTTGTTGCCCTGTTAATTCATTGTACATTAAAAAAAAAATAGTTTTATAAAAATAAAATTCACAAGAAACAGGATAAGTCAAACCTGAAGTTTTTTTATAAAACTGGTTATAAATATTAAAAACAAACATTGACAGCATCACATGCAATTTTCACGGCTCTTAATTGTAAGCCCAATAATGACAAAGAATTTTGTATAATTGAAGTAGGTTCTGAATAATAGTGAACAACTTGTTTGCTCCGTATTAAGAACAGGAAAAATATTCTGCATACTAGGAGTATATTAAATTTTCTGGGTTTTACGTATATCAGTGATGTTAACTAGATAATTATATCAAATATTTAAATCATTCAATCAAAATACACTGGTCAGCAAATAAATCGGGCCACGCGCTACTTTGGAACTCTGATTCGATTTCCTCAAAAAGTATAAAACTTACAACTATCAAAGTTAGACCTACAGAAAGTGCGTTTCATGCCGATTAAAAAGACTATAAATTTATTCTAAAGTATCGTCAACTCACATTGTAATCAAGCAACAAACACAATGCTAGCGATTTGCTCTGGTTTGACTAGAGTTCCCGATTAGAGTTCTTTTTTTTCAACAATGTCGGTGTCAATGTCAATTGGATATTTCTTAAAATTTCGCGTGTATTTTTGCTACTTTTTTCGGTCAATAATGGATACGACTCCTCTGGAAGTAGCTCAAGCTGTATCACTACTTCAAGCAGGCGTTGCGCAACGTGAGGTCGCTCGAAGACTGCGAATCAGCAGATCTTCGGTGCAACAAGTTTACAGACGATACCTAGAGACTGGAGCATTCGATCACCGTCCAGGTACGGGCCGACCTAGCGCTACATCAATTGCAGATGATCGTTATATCCAACTTACTGTTCTACGAAATCGCTGCCTCAACGCAGTTCAAGTCCAACAAAGTCTGCGTGATGAACGCCAAGTGGTCATAAGTTCAGATACCGACAGCAGGAGACTTGCTGAATGGAACCTGACTCCAAAGAGACCTGCAACAGGCCCAGTATTAACCGTAGCCCACCGTCGAGCCCGACTTGAATTTGCTCGAGAGCATAGGGATTGGACGTTAGATTAGTGGGGTAATGTACTCTTCACTGATGAGACCAGGGTGAGTCTACATGGAAGTGATTGACGTCAGAGACTATATCGTCAACCTGGAGGACGTTATTCTGTGTTGCATTGAGGGAACTGTTGCTTATGGAGGAGGATCTGTAATGGTCTGGGGCGGCATGTCGTTAACCGCACATACAGCGTTAGTTTTCATCGAACCGACGGGCTGAACACGTGGATTAACTTCTCATCGCTACATTACTGAAATCCTTGCAGACCATGTGCTACCTTACACAGGATATATCGAGCAGGATATGCAATTGATGCATGATAATACACGGCCTCATGTTGCTCATGTGGTGACCCAGTATCTACGCAACGTAGGTATTCGTACGATGGACTGGTCAGCTCGAAGCTCGGACTTGAATCTGATAGAACATCTATGGGATGAGCTGAAACGTCAGGTTTGAGCCCGGGTACCTGCTCCAACAAGGCTTCCAGAGCTGCGAATCGCAAGGAGTGGAATGCAACTCCTCAAAATTTCATTGTCAGGCTCGTAAGATCGATGAATACGAGGATGCTGGCAGTTATCCGAGCAAGGGGAAGGAATACTGAACACTGACTAAATAGTAGATTGTATCATTAGGGAGCAAAATAATATTTTTTACGGCGAGGGCGCTTTTTTGAATCCTAAGCGAAGTGAGGGATTCTAGAGTACGTCGCCCGAGCCAAAAATATATTTTGCGCCCGAGAGATACACTCTACTTTTCATCACCCACTATGAGAAAATAAAAGGCGCCTCATATTTTAACCACGCTTGATCAAGACGGGTTGGCTATTACAGGCTTATAATTATTAACTATAAGTTCAGGTTTCCCCATCATGTTTTCCCTCACCGATGTCAGTAATGTCCAAAATAATCTCACAAAAAAAAACAACCGACTTCCATAAAAAAACTCTAAAAAGTGAAAAATTACTTTAATTTCGGAAGTCGTAATTATTCCGATAAATTATGTATGTCTTTGTGTAGTAAATAACAAAAAATCTTGCATCGCGCAATGGGAGTTTACCGCGCGATCAACATACAAGATTCCAACATCAATCGTTGGGCAGTTGCCCGCCAGACAACATACCCGTTTGGTCGGAGTATCCTCCCTTTTCAATAGAGGATGAGTGAACTTCCACCCTGTTCCTCAATCTCTAAATGCTGAATCTAGTTAGACTGGAAGCCGACCCCAACATAGTTGGGAAAAGGCTAGGCAGAGATTTTATTTTACGTCGGTCCTAACACTTCCCAGTACCCACACGGCGCTACTATGGGCCGTCGTACCAGCCAGTCTTTATTCAAACAATATTTGCGTACGATTTCTTTGGCGCTGAACACTAAGATGTTCCAAATTCAAAAAGTGCGCGGAAAAGATAATTGCGGCGCACTTATAAAGAGGATTAAAAACTCATTACTGCCCGCTAAAAGTTTCTTATAGAAAACACCACCTTTGGGTGCACTTAAAGGCGAACCAAGTCGTCCTTTTCGAATAGATGGGATGAAAAACTTTTTTAACCTTTTTCTTTGTTTCTGGCTTTAATTTCTTTTTGATAACTAACGATTGACACGACTGGAAAACGACTCTTCTTTGTAAAATCCTTAATAAACACTTAATAAATTGATTAATCCCAATGAGCTTCCATTCATTTTAATCGGCATGAAATGCACTTTCTGTGGGTGTACCTTGACAATTATTCTAAGATTTATACTTTTTGAAAAAATCGATTCAGAGCTCCGAGGTAGCGGGTGGCCCGGTTTATATGCTGATAAAAACTTGAATTAACTGAAACAAACAATAGAAATCCCGATTTAATATAGACTGGATATTAATATTTATACAAATGCATGTTTGGTTAATTATTCAGGTTTTTGCATATTTTACCTAAAATCGTAGTGCATTTTGGACAGGTTTTTTTTATCATTTATCTTTAATTAATATGAAATCGTAGAATAGTCAATGAATATCCTAAAGTAATATGAAGATCTTAGATTATAAAATGATGAAAATATTATAAAAATATTTTTAGAAGAATTAGTTTTAAGAATATTTCAAGTGATAGCAGTGATTGTTTGGGGCAAGTGCCTAACCAATAATGAAGCCATGTTGCTACAATTCAGCTGCTATATTTCTTCCAAGTAAAAAAAAATAATACTTGACCTGTATCTACCAGCTGTCATTCAGTCATCAATGCTTGAGTGTTGTCTTTATTATACAATGTTTTGTTATGATAGGTGTCCGTACCTGCACCGCACGGCGGGCGACACAGAGAGACGGTATCACTTGCGGTATTACAAGACATGTATGTGCGTGCACGACACGGACGCACGGGGCTTGTGCACGAAGAACGGCGCGCACTGTGCGTTCGCGCACGGAGCGCCGGATCTGCGCCCGCCCGTGCTCGACATGCGCGAGCTGCAGGCGCTAGACAACCCCGATGCCGCAGACGCTGATGCCGCGGCGCCTAACGCTTTAGATAGAGAAAGAAATCTACAGAATGAAGATCCCAAGTGGCAAGGTATTTTAAGAAAATGAATAATTCTTTTTGGTAAAAAATTTGTAAAAAGAAAGTAAATAAGTATTTTTTTATTCTTGCTTTCTTTATTTTAATTCTTTTCATGTTATGTTTGATTTATAAAATTGAGTTTTGTGAATACTATTAAAATATTGTTTAATTTCAGATACAAATTATGTTCTATCATCATATAAAACGGAACCATGCAAAAGACCACCTAGATTATGCAGACAGGGATATGCTTGTCCTCAATATCACAATAGTAAAGTGAGTATGGTCATAGGCTAGATATTTTTTTTTTTTTTTTGCGGCCCCTTGTCTATTGATTTCGCATTTTTTATTCGTTTAAATTCTAATCAGTCAATACATATTTTAGGATAAACGCAGATCACCGAGGAAATATAAATATCGCAGTACGCCTTGTCCAAATGTGAAGCACGGCGAGGAGTGGGGCGAACCTAGTAACTGCGAGGCGGGTGATGCGTGCGGCTACTGTCACACGCGCACCGAGCAGCAGTTCCACCCCGAGATCTACAAGTCCACCAAGTGCAACGACGTACAGCAGGCCGGCTACTGCCCGCGCGGCCTCTTCTGTGCCTTCGCGCACGTCGAGCGTGAGTATCGTAGCACTGCGTGCGAGACGAGCACCTGTGTGTGTGTGTGGGGGCTCACGTCGTGTGTCTGTGCAGCCGAGGAGCTGGGCGCGCGCGAGCTGGCCGGTGCGTTGGACTGCGGCACCAGTCTGGCCGAGCTGCTGTCGTCCGCGCTGCCGCCCGACAAAAAGGAGCGTCCCGCCTCGCCACCCTCACACGCGCCGCACGCCCCGCACGCGCAGCACGCGCCCATCAGCAACGGCAGCGGCGACGGCTCCGAGTGCGCGTCCACGTCGTCGGGCGGCTCGGGCACGCGTGGGCTGCGCCCCGACGAGCACAAGCCGGCGCCGCCCGCCTGGCCCGCGCGCGCGCCCTTCGACGCCGGTGTTTTGCACGACGTTGTAGGTCACGCGCTCGACGACTTGCACCTGGACGAGCCGCTCAACCTAGTGGCGGCCCTGGACCGCGACCTGGCCGACGGCGAGGGCCTGCTCGCAGGCTCCGCGCCCGTCAACATCCCGCAAGCGCGCGCCACGCTGCGGGGCTTCAGCCCGCCGGCGCCCGGCTCGCCGCTGCCGCCCTTCCTGCGTTACGCCAACGACACCGAACGCCTGTTCAACTCGCACCCGATGAAGGCTGGCAGCTTCGGCGGCGGCGGCGCCTACGAGTTCGCGTCAGCGTCACCGTCCGCGCCCGCCGAGCTGTCGCGCTTGCGAGAGGAGGTGGTCGCGTCGCGCGCTGCCGTGGCACGTTGGGACGAGCGCATCGCGCAGGCGCGCTCGGCATGCGAGGCGTGGCAGCGCGAGGCGGACGAGGCGGCGCGCGCGGCTGCGCTGGCAGAGCGCCAGCGTGACGAGGCGCGCGCGCACGCGCTGTCGCTGCGGCGCGAGCTGGACGCGGCGCGCGCGGCCCTGGCGCCGCGGCGCGAGCTGCGCGGCCTGCCGCTCACGGCGCTGAAGGCGCTGCAGGTAGCGGCGCGCGCGGAGCTGGAGGACATTGAGAAGGTGCTGTACCTAGAGACGGCCACGAAGTGCATGACGTGCGAGGAGCAGCCGCGCGCGGTCACGCTGGCGCCGTGCAACCACTACGTGCTGTGCGACGCGTGCGCGGCCACGGCCGACGAGTGTCCGTACTGCCAGACGCCCGTGCAGCACCGCCAGTAGCCGCCGCTCCCGCTTCGTGCGTCCGGTGGTTCTATCAACATTTTACTGATTGCGAGTAGATGTATATTAAGGTTATCGATTCAGAATATATCGCGAGGCCTAGGTTCCTAGGGTCCTTTATAACGCCGATGCAGTATGAGCATATCAGTTTGCTCCGTGAAACTAAATCACATACTGACATACTAATTAAATGATGGCTAAAGTTAGATATCTTCTTATTGTTGACTTATCATGTTCACCTGCTCACCAAAGTTGCAGATAATTATATTATGGAGAAATATAATACCTTTGTTGGTAAATATTATTATCAGATTGAATGATATTTATAACTGACACATACTAGAACATAATGTTATGGATATAATGCTTTTGATGTTAAATTTTTTGTTTATTAGCCTCTTGTGTTAGTGGACTGTTGCTTTTACTCGTCAAGATGCATACAAAATATATATTATAGGTATTTATCAGGTTCTATCTTGAAAATTAAACTTTGTGGTTATGCTTTCACCAATGGTCATAGATATTAAGAAACTTTTGTATCGATTTGGATATTCTCATTGTGACTCAATTTATATGTAAGTTATATATTGATATTGATGGAAGCACGGCCATGAATATATTAGTGAGTATAAGTATCGGAGAATATTAAAATGTAGTATTTAGTTTTATACAGATATCTACAAATCATTTTACATATTCAGAATAGAGTAATGATAGTGGTGTATTGAAAGTGTAACACGGCTATTAAGAGAGTGTGGCTTGTATCGGCTTCCTCGTGTTTATTGCATAACATGATTTTCACTAATAACTAGCTATCTAAGGACCAAATTTTTCTATTAAAGTATTGAAATCGTGACTATAATAGTTCAGTAGGCGCGCGTGCAGCGCGTGCGGCATTAGCGACGTGCTCCGTGCGCTCGCCGAGCGTCTCGAGCGAGCGGAACGAACCGAGCGAGCGGAGCATGCCGCAGCACGAGCTCTCTTTAGATAAAACGACTATAACTGCTTTACATAATTGTCTAGATGCCCCACATTTAAAGAAGCCGAAAAATATATTTTTGTAGACACGTTAAGTACTTCATTCATTGAAGTTTCATGATAATCTCATGAAGAAGCACTGTTTAATACATAATCGATTTCTATCACGTGTTTGGTTTCCACTTTTGCTATAAAAATAATCTTATATAGTTATTAACTTGAATTTTGTTGTATTCCCGATCTCTGGGCGGCGACGTGAGCAAATGATGGTTCACCGATGGACATGTTTGTTTTTGGCAATTAGAATTCAAATACAAGGCAGAAAAATCAAGCAAATTTTAAAGATTGAAAGTAAATAGATACATGAGAGTGAGAGTTGTAAATGGGATAAATACATCTAACACTATTTAAATATGTGTGTTTGTGATTAAAATATTGTTAAAACTAACAATTATTTTTCTCATAATAATGTGATATTTTGCGTGTATATCTACTCTTTGAAATTATATGAAGTTTAGCAATTGCCTGTGTTGGATTTAAAGTGAGCAACTTTAGAGTGTAAATAAGCGAATAGCACAAGTTGTTTAGTGCACCAGGCTGCAGTTTAGTAGCAAGATGTACCACTGTGAAGCCTGACGACGAACGGACTGAGGTAGGACTGGCCTGATTGAATATACGAAAAGTAAAAGTTGCCGGCAGAATGTTTTATTATAAGGCGCCTAAGAATTAGAACAAAACCATGACATTAATCTGTCGCCTCTAGAGATCGAGCGAAAAAGTAGAATAATATACAAAACTTAGCGCATTTTATGTTAACATTCCCAAATAATCACTAGATATTATATTTGTATTGAATTATCCCTATCTTATCTTCGTCAGTGTAGAGTACTAACTGAAGTTCTTACAGGATACTTTGATATTATATAAAACAATAATATTTTTTAACAATATTGTTTATAACTTCCACGTAGGAGCACATTGAACGCATTTCATTTTTTTACCAGGTTATACATTTATTACTAAATTAATGAATTTAAACAAACACAAAATAAAGTTTTTCAAGTCATGGAACAACCTCGTTGTAAATGTTAAGTTTAACTTATTTGTTGATTGTACTCTTAAGTGTAATAAGTTTATCATACTTCGTATTTCTAAGATGGACAAGATTTTCTAAATATGGTTTATCACAATAAACCTATTTGATGAACATCTTTTAAACCTATTTGATGAACATCTTTCTCTGTTATTAACTTATTATGCAAAGCGCGTTATCCATTTGCGAGAGTTGATAATACATACAATATATACAACCGACTAAGGCCTTGCCTAAAATAAGCGCTCGTCGCGATCAATTTGTTCTGTGTTCTAACCCAAAGTGAATGCCCGCTGGACGCGGGTTCGGCGAACCCGAATGCATCGTCGCGCCGACAGAGGGCACCTTTGACGATTTCTTTCTTTGGCAGATTGCTTGTATTAGGACATGTAGCCATTTTTTTAAGAGTTTGACTATTGCCTAATGTATTAGTTGCATTTCAATTCCAATATGAAATGGGTATTATTACGGACGATTGCTTCAAGTAGAAATCGCAAATGGAAAGGCTCAGTGTCATGGCAAGGAAGTTGTTCTATGGCAGAAAAATGTATGTGTTTTTCCGCAAACTTTAGTTTTATACTACAATTCCAAGTATTTCTGTTTGTGTTGGTAGTGTGAGCCACTTCTGTTTCTAAACGCGCATGGGTTTGATGCACTATTGGTAAGTAACTAGGTAGAGTGACTTACCTCCGGTTTCAGGAAGCCTACAGACAAATCAAATCTAATTTGTAAGCTAATGTGTCATTTGACAAAGATTGGTTTTTTTATCACTAAATCAGAATACACGTTTCCACAAGTGTCGTGCAACACGTGTACATGTCTGTAGCAAACCTTGCAGCGTTGGGAGGCAGAACTGTGTTCCTTTGTGTACATCATACCAGGGATGTTAAGGAGCTCAACAAACGAAACTATCGGATATCCGAAATAAAAAAACTATCCGGAACCGTAACCGAATCCGATATAAAAGTTTCGGATAATTTTGGATAAAGGCGGAGTCTAAATGGGACAAGTTATGACAGGTTTTTCTGCCCGGCCGAGCCCTTTTACTTTTACAATAAAATTATGTTTTACTTTTACAATTTCTTAAAAATCTAATATCCGTAACCGAAACTATCCGAAACTAATATAAAACCGGTATAATATTATTTCTATATCCGTATCCAGATTCGAAATGTAATATCTATAACAGCCATGACACATACAGAAATACGTTCTTTTTTTTGTTGTTGCGTAAATTCTTAAATTGGAACTCTTTTATCTGCAGTTTTTTTTGCCTACGGGCTGAATTTTACGAATTAATATTATAAATACCATTCTACTGTAATTAAAACAAGTTTCCTACAACACGTTTTATAGGAATATATTGATTTTATTTATATTTTACTTTTTTAACGTTTGACCACCATGGACGCGATGGCCGCGTTGTCGTGTGCATCGTGCTTTATATGTCGTGTATATATGGAATATGTGAGCACTAAGCAGGTTCACCGCTTCCTGTACTACGCGGTGCATTGCCAATCATTTGTTAAATAAATAAAAACAGATGTAATAGTAACTCGTACAACAAATAGGTTCCAACTTAAATAACGCATATTCACTTACCGAGTTCTTAGATTTCTACTTTCTCTGAAATATAGATTGATTTCGTTTAAACGAGACAATAATAAAATACAACTTTTTAATATTTGTAATAATTACAAATATTTATTATATTAAATAAAAAAACAATCATCCGAACATAGTACCTCCTCCTTTTTTGAAGTCGGTAAAAATAATTCAGTTTGTAGTTTTCGGGCATTTCGTGTGTGGCGGTCAGAGTTAAATATATTTATATGTATGTACTATGAAACTTTAATGTTTTTTTTTGTATGGATATAATATTGTAATAGTAATAACAAATTTAAACTTACATATATTAACTTAGATTTAAGTAGTGTTTTCAAATTGTAATGGACATTGTTTTAAGTGTGTAGAAGCGTCTCGTATCGTGAAAACAGAAGCAATATGACCACAGCCGCCTTTTAAAATATTCAGATATATACAATGTTGAATGGCGCGGTAGGCAGGCGGAGTCGTTTATCAATATTGATAATTATATATATCCCCCTCTGTCCTCGTCTGTGTACACAGAAGCATACGACTGACTAGTAATAGAGAGAATTAATGTATTGAATGCCCGTTTCAAATTGGAGTTCATTTCATAAACAATTTTTCTTTCTTTTTTCTTTATTTAATACCTTTAATTTACCATCATGCCAATATTGTAGGTTATTCGCAGATGATTTATTTATAAGCGATGTCAATCAATCCATTACAGAACAACCATAAGTACAGACCATGAGATCACTCCGCAGAGTTTGGCTTGAATCCTACTATTACAATATAATATGTTAATGGAACACTCAGATGATGCTCAGTGATAATTAGTTAGTAAACGCCTCTGCTGTGCTCCGCAGCCCTTATGTAATTATGTCGACACGGCACATTTTGTATACTGGCTTAGTTTTGTGAATCAATAACGAAATAAGATCTCTCTGTGGTAGGCTTTCAATCTTTTTTGAATAATAATAATTATCTTCTTCAGTAATCGATGAATCAGTATTTTAAATCAATTTATATTCGATCTGAATCAATTTATTGTTTCATATCGTAAGTAGTAATTGTAAATCGTATCTGTTACGGCTAGTGGGCAAAAGAGGTTATCGTACAGTCGGCCCCAAAAAGCTGTATGCACGGACAAGGAACCATTTTATTGTCTACAACCTTTGTTTCTTAAACTTGCATCCGCATATAGGTACAAAACAAAGTATACAATTTATTTGGGTCCTTATCAGAATGACTGGATCGCAAATTGACCACGTCGCTCTTAGTCCAAATCTCAAAATACCCAAGTCACAAAATGATTACATCGCAAAAAGTTGAACAGTTTTGTAGGTACCTATACCCATATATACAGGGTTGATATCAGAATGACTGGATTTACCAAAATGACGTAATCACTCTGTCCCAAAACATCTACACCATAACATCAAAACAATGAGGTAGACGAGATTGACTACGTCATACCGACGATATATACGACATAACTAATGACATGTCTCTAACTTCGTCTAATAGAATTTTGCACACTTTTAGTGCCAGGCACGTGGCTCACGAGTGCAACGATAGATTAGATAGTTTTGTTTACCCTCGTTATTAAATTATTACTGTTTACATATTTGTGAGACTTATGTAGATTACCTTGTTTTGGTAAAAGGGTGAAATGATAAAAAAAAAAATTGTATTGTGTAGAAGGTTTTGGTACAAGTGTATCCTTCGTTTTGGTGAGATACATTGGATAATATGTTTTGTAGCTTGACATGGATTCACAATTACGGAACAATGGTTATAGACAACAAAATGGTAACTTGTCCTATAGTTTTGGGGCTGACTGTACCTTCTTCCTACAATGAAATATTTTGTCAATACATATTAGATTTATTACTTTATATGACTGAAGAATAAGCCTGAAATCATGTTTTTCTATCCGCCTTCCACATTGTATCGAACGACATTAGATATAGGTTTGGAGTAAGACAGTCTGTGCAGTCTATGGTCGAGAGTTCCAAGAAATTCTTAACAGTTCGATGTCTCAAAAAAAAAAAGCATTTTGGACCCCAAGTTATCTCTAGACACATTTCAAGGAATGCACCAAATTACCAATCACTCTGTATTTGTAACAAATACAGTGCTATGTCGCGAGTACATACATACAACCATGAGCCATATCAAATTCAAAACCAAACCTAGTGTGGTTTGGTTTCGAGTTTGATGCGGGTAAAGTTTAGAAAGTTGTCGACTATATTCACAGTGCTTCGTGCACTCATCAGCTGAAACAATTTCTTTGCTTGTCGAATTCAATCGTTGTGAAATGTGAATACTTTTAGAGTTACTTGTCTAAATTTTAGTTAATCTTATATTAGTAGGAAGGGATCTTCACAAAATATATCGTGATCAATTGATTGTGTCTGAAACATATTGAAGTGGCGTGAAACAAAATGTTCTGTGTGGCCATAGCGTATGTTATAGTCTAGCTTGCTAATAATTTGAGATTTAGATGTGTATTAGAGTCGATATTTATTTTTATATAGAAATCTTTATCACATGGAGTGTAATTTTGTTGATGAAATTTTGTAGTTGCTATAGATATCGCGTGGATCCTTTCTGTACCTTGCGTGCTTAGTTTGATCCGACTCGTGCGTGTTGAACAGCATCGAAGGAACTGTTAGAAATAAGATGTATACAGAGTCGCTTGTATGTGGGTACATAGTTACGTACCGATGTGCACCACGTGCTCGGTGTCGCACGGTGCGGCGCGGTACCGACAAGATCAGACCTGAGGACCGACAGGCGTGGTGTGGTTATTGTTTATGTAACATTGTTTTATCCTCGTTCTAAGGTATTATTTTATCCAACATTTATATCAATATATACCTACAGTTTGCATTTTGTTTTTAGTTTGTTTAAGGACCAATGTAGTTTAAAGGCTTTTAAGGTTTTTTGCATGTGCATAATAACAGCATTCGACTATTTTACTTAATATATATTATATACATATTTTAATTTTATTTAATTTTTAGGTAGGTAGGTCCAACAAATTCTTTCAAATTTTTATTGTTAAATTAGAAATAGAATGTTGTAGTAGATAACGAATTGAGACATGCGTTCGCACTCACATACTGCAGATCAAATTGTTTTATTTTTTTTATTTATTACAAAAATATGCATTATAGCTTCTTATATCATAGTAGATATTTTTTAACAAAATAATTTTCAAATCCATGTGATACAAATTAATGTGTAACAGAGATGTGAAGATTATGAATATTACTAGATAGGTAGGTTTAATAAATTTAAAATTCCATTCAATAGCATACGAGTTTTATTTATAATGATGGGTCCCTGTCAAGTCTAGTCTGATTCAAAAAACCACACAACAAACTCAGGGTCTGTCAGGCTTGGACCTTTTTCGTGTTACGCGGGTTTGAGTGTGCGAGCGTGCCTCATCCGTATGCGTGTGAACTTATCCCGTGTGATCAAGGAACATAATACTCACCTACGGCGTGTGATGCGCGCGCAAACTCCGTGTCCCGGTGCGTGTGGTGCGCAAGCATGCAGGACGGGAAAAGTTTGTATCTGTAATAAACAGCTGTTCCCTAAAATTTGACGAGTTATACGAACTTTTATGTGTGAAATAGCTGATTTTTGTTTCGCGATTTCAGGTTTGCTCCTACATTAAAAGTTGTTCATAATGATGAGTAAAGTCACATATTTAAGTATCGGTCTCTAATTACCAGTCACCCTTTATACAGAACAATGCGGGCGGCGCGCATACGTGCTAGATATCACGCGGACACAAATACGCATGATAGGAAAAAGGCCGAGGCCGAGTCACACCGGAATGGCAGCGGCCGCTGGCGAAGAAACAAATGAACATAATGGTGCATGTCGCCACTGGCAGAACCCCCGACAAGATGCGCGCGGCCGCTCGGGACACCGCGGGCGGCCTCGCGACCTTTTCAAGCGATACTGGTCTTTTAAGTATATAGATAAAGTTTAAAATTATTTCACACTGAAAGTGCTCGCCGCGTCGCTGCGGTGTGACTCGGCCCTATGTGACTGAAACGACACTTCTTCAACTACCGGCAGAGGGGCGCTGGGGCCGTATTATGAAGTATGAATGCCATACTTATTCCACTGCGAAAAAAAAGGATGGTGTTATCGGCATTGTATAGGTCCGTCTCTCACTTACACTGGAAAAATGGTGGCATTAATACGTCATAATACGGCCCCTGGAGTCGAGAAATACGTATCAGCAACATTATGTTACGAAAATTGTCAAAATAAAGCCAAATTGTTTTCTTACCAAAATAAAACCGCGCTGTTGGATTTTTAACTTATAGGACTATGCCGAGTGTTGAACAGCGCGCTTTTATTTGAAACGGGCATTATTTCATTAACGTGACTTATGTTTTCCAGGGTAGACCACAGAGCCAGCAATAAATAAAACAAAACAATCAAATTCTGGTTCTTTAATAAATATGTTACAATATTCCATTGTTTTAAACTTTAAAAGGATTGATTAACAAAAACAATGGTAAGTTAAGCGCACTGTAGTTAAACATCAAATAACTGTGGACAATTTTGCCTGCTTTACCACAGACAGTAGATTGCAAATAGCGTGCATGTGTTAGTAGCACGGATGGAGGAGAAACGGAATACTACATTATAAGTATGTTCAGGTAGTTAGGTAAGTACAGCTAACCCCATTTCGACCGTAACAGTTTGATTATGAAAGCTAAATTCTTTATTTCGAAGCAGTAGAAACTGAATTCAACTAACTCGCCATGCGAATGACCCTGCGATGTATTTGGTTTTTGAGTTTATTGCTTAGAATGCAACTCAATACTACACTCTAGGGAAAATGATATAGACCCCTTTGCAAAAAAAACGGGCACCTTAAACAGTCATTGGCTTTTTTATGGATAATATTAATATTTTTACTATGTCATTAGGATAAATGACTAGTAATTTCTTATTATCAATAAGAATATCGTTTTTTGGCTACACTCCTCTTCCAGCAGCGCTACAATTTTACTAGCTCTTATTGGTTTTTCTGCCATTACAATGGACACAAAGATATCTGTTTGAAGTCACAATAAGGCTGGATTATGCGACAAACATAAATTATTCTACTAAAAATAACGAGAAGTTAGTTTATGTTGTCAGGATAACCTTTTAACCGCAAACCCGCAAAAACTTAGTAAAAGTCACAAACTGAAAAAAGGATTATTATTGTTTTACCGAATTTGTAATTAACTTTTTTTCATACCCAGACTCTTTACTAAGTGCCAGTAACATAATTTGGCTATTAAAACCTCTTTACAACTAAATGATTACCAATAATGTAAAAATATCAAAACCGCCCGTTTTTTTTGCAAAGGGCTGTAGTTTAAGTGAACTAAAATATATAATTAATAAAATATCACATTGCCATTACCATTCCATTTGCCATATGGCCAAAAATATGTGAATATGTATGTAATATGCCTGATTCGGTCAATTTATTTGCTTGGAAGATACGTTACGGTATTTTACGGGAAACACAATGCAAGAATCGATTCCGATGCGTCCGTCCGGTTCAGATACTTTTTTTCTATTATTACTAATAGAGAGTTATTTATTCGACAATAAACAGCAAAAATTAAAAATAAGTATACTTTATTTCGATGGGTGAAGTATTAAACGTAAGTTTATTAAAATAATATTCTGTCGTGCCATCCGTGGATGTGCGTTGACCTTTAGGCTACCCGCACAGCACACGGGAATTTCACAAGTGAACCGTGTGCGGGGAGCCTTAGCCACTTTTAACTCGCTCACAACATCTATAAATACGGCGGCGCCACACGTCTATGACGCAAATAAATAAAGGAAAACCAGTTTAACAAACATTGTATTATATTTTATATATACAGGGTGAAAGTGAATTCATGAGCACCCTCTTAATGGGTCATTGTACTCATGATTATGAACAACTTTCACTATCGTTCATAATGATGAGTACAAAAACCCTTATGAGGATGCCCATGAATTAAATTTCACCCAGTATAATGTATAACATCTAACAAAAATAGTGCATAAATATTTAGGGGGTTATAGCTTTTCTAAAGTTGAAAGTTGGAAGTTGTAGTTCTTATATATACTTATGTTTATTCCTTTGTCAAACTTATTTACATTATGAATAACCTTGACTAAGGGTTAAGCAATCGAAAAACACACTTTCCTTGTTAGACGTTATACCTATAACTAAATTTACAAATCCTTAGTCGTCACTATAATTTAAATGAACTTACAAAATACATGGTTAACAATTAATTAAAGTAAAGCTTAGAAAATGCATTGGGCAATATTTTAGTGAACAGGATACTAGAATTTATTCTGTTATTACTAGAATGGAATCATTTTAGGGTAGGTATTATTTTAGATTTACTTATCAATAAAATTGGTTTTCTTAAAAAAAAGTTACATCAATTATTATAAAAATATTTAGACAGATCATTATTAAAGATTACGACCATAAAAAAAACTATGAGTGGGAAGCAATTTTCAGGTTAATTATAAAGGACGGATACGAGTACGATGTTCAAGTTAAAAATCTGCTGCTAAAATTATAAAGCTAAATAAATTATGAATGTTTGTTTATTCCAGATGTAATGAGGGCTATCGCGTATGAATACGCCGCTAGAGGCGCTAGTGTAGCGTGAGGTCTCCAAAATGTCAAATGCCACTGAATGTTTATTTATTATTCATATTTTTTGGAAAGATTTCGCCATTCATGATTAATTATGGCTTAAGATTTTAAGTAAAAACTCAGGACCTTATTTGGTAGCACTTGGAGGAAGAATAATATTTGTCTGCTTCATGCTTGCCAATTTTGGAAACTTTTATTGTAAATCTTCATTTGATGTTTTAAAATGTAACAAAATAAACATTAAATAAAGTAATGGGTACATATCCAAAACATTAAATAAAAGTACTGGTAGGACCTTACTCGTCAGTGGCGCCAACTGGTGAACGCAAAAACGATAGCCCACATCATTACCAAAGATTTTTTTTTTTTTTAACTTTTGTCTAGCTGCCACCAACAATGGATTTAGTAAATGCAAACCTAACTAGTCTTTCACTGTAATTGTTATTGCAATTAGAGGGGAAATGAGAACATTATCTAAGGATGTAAAATACCTATTTTGTGAGGCTTCTTTGTGTGTAGTTTGAAGATTTTTCATGAAACTAATATTGTGCATCAATAGTTATTATAATAACAGAATATGAACGATGTATCTTAGGGACTAGGTAATATATTTTAAAAGTAAAGTATGAGCAAACGCCGCTACGTCAGCCCGGTAACATGGGCACCTACACTTACCCTAAATAATATTAAACGATTTAGCAAATTAAACTATATTTCAACAGGTTGTATAATAGGCCTGATATATTTATTAAAATAATTTCTTCGTACAATTACATAATATAATCTATAAGTTTAGAATCTAAGAGAGAGCGTGTACCTACTTGTAATAGGTATGTTAGTCTACGTCAGTTACTGTAATCACACAGGCATCGAAGCAAGATTACTAGTTCAACTGACAACACCACTAGATTACGAGTTCTTTGGTAAAGTTTGAGAAACATCTTCAATCATAGCTTATACACTTACAACTGTAGGGTTTCCGTGTGTTTGTGTAGTTAAAGAGGAGTTTGGCGTTGAAGATTGCCCTCTCCCTCAGTCATACCAGGGTGACCGTCTCCGTCTAATACTAAGACTGGCATACAGGTATGAGTGACGATACAGACAAGTCCTATAAGAAACCGAACTCGTCCTTAACTCCATGTGCCGCGCTGGGCAATTTGTCCCCGTTTATAGAAAATATGGAAATCTATGCAGTAACGCACACGGAGGACAAAACGACCGCTCCGTTGCTTGTCGGATGAGTTTTCTCGCAGTCTTTCGCGGACAAAATGTCCGCCGTCTGCGGAGCGCCTAACAGTCAGCACTATCGATCACCAATCTGCCCGTACTCTAGGAATTAGAAGCTACAATATAATAAAAAGCTTGTAAGAACTAGCTTTGGCCCGCGGCTTGGCCTGCGTGGAGGTCGGAAATTATTCGTTTTACAATTAGTAAATTCAACATAATACCTAAGTAATTCGTTAGTAAATATTAAATAATATGTATAGTCGAATACAAACAATGGGAAATATATTTCATTAGATTACTAGTTCTTTATTAACAAATAACTTGGCAGTAAATGATATTAGCGAAATATTTACTGAGATTTTTCATTAATTTTTTGGGTTCCGTGCCCAAAGGGTAGAACGGGACCCTATTTGTCTATCTGTCTGTCACCAGGCTGTATCTCATGAACCGTGATAATTAGACAGTTGAAATTTTCACAGATGATGTATTTCCGTGCCGCTATAACAACAAATACAAAAAAACAGAATAAAATAAATATTTAAGGGAGTTCCCATACAACAAACGTTATTTTTTTGCCATTTTTATAGAAAATGGTACGGAACCCTTCATGCGCGAGTCCGACTCGCACTTGGGCGGTTTTTAATCGTACATGGCTATGTTAATAAGGTGTTGCCAGTTTAATTACGTCATCTAATAAATAGTTATATGCCCAGTACGCTTTCTAGCACTGTCTGTTCGTAGGTAAAGCTTAATTATCCACTCTGAAATGACGCGCCCCATTATCGCATTTACGTACACGTTAATGCGGATTTCTATGGGTAATTCTGCGGTAGTGGAGCGCGTCATTTCATAGTGGACAAGCTATAATTTCAAATATAATTCTTAACTTCTAAAAAGGCAAATTTGAATGTTAAGCCATTTATACTTTGGCGGTCTAATTCTAGTTCACTAGTAACCACTGTACTAAAGCTCAAACAAAAAGTTTTCGACACGACATGACATGTGGTCACATCAAAAACTTAAAAAAAATACGAAAATACGTTCGTTTCACTATTTTGAGCTTTTATCATTTCTAACGTAACGATAATATCGTGGACGTACACGTCCACGTCACGACATGTTATCACAGGGAAAGTAAAATGGCTGAAGACGCTTTTAAATTTCTGTCCACGATAACGTTATAACTTGCACGTATTTACATACATTTTATGGACGTGGACGACCACAATGATATCGTCACTTAGAAATGATAAAAGCGCATATTAGCCTGTCCAGTCGTTCCATTCTGTAAAAATATTACCGTGAATACTTAGGTGAAGTGAGTATGGATTGAACTGTCACTGCCTTATCATCAGTAGGTATCGATGACAATGACAGCTCACCCCACGCTAACTTCACCTAAGTTTTCACGATGAGATGGATACAGAATAGCAATGCAGATAAGGTGTTACGCGCAAATCTGTACGCTTGTAGCCAATACATTTCGTCCTCATAGCCGAGCGCACGTCAGATACTCAGGGCGCCACTTGCGTCCAGTATTACGCGCGTAAAAGGCGCCAAACAGGCATTATGCGTAAGTACGGTGTGATAGTTATCTCAGAGTACAGTGATACAAGCTCAATCGTTGCGTGAGGTGAGTCCTTTACAATACATCTTTCACTAAATACGACCTAACCTAAATAAAGCTTACAGTCATGGTCTTAAAGAAATGCTAAACTCTAAATACTATATTTTCTTACTAATTCGAGGTATGATTTGATTTTTTAAACATTTGTTCAAGAAATTAAAATGTAGAAATATAATTATTATTTTCGCGGCATGGTCTTAGCAGATTAGGTTTTGAATGGACTTGATCAATATTCTACGATTCACGATTCACCCGTACGTATGACAATAATCATTTAAAGGTTTAACCAAAAAACTTGGACATTTGTTAAACGCGTGTCTAGTGTCAGTTTTATGTCAAACTCCATACAGGAATGTCGTATATAAAAGTTGTTTAGGGTAAACAACTGTTATACACGGTGTTGTGGTATTATTACCATAAACAACAAAAAAAAACTAATATCTTACCTTATGGTAAGATTTAAGATATTGAATTTTTTTATAGTATAAATGAAAATAATAATTATAATTTTCGAAGTAAACTAAGAAAATTGTTAATTTAAAATTTGTCATATCTGCAGAATTCATAGCATCAACTAACACACAGATTAAGCAAAAAGGGTTATGATTTATTTAATTGAATCACACTCTTCAATTCAAGCAGCGATTTGTCACATTGACCTTATAACATTACAGAACAGTCGAAACTCATGCACCAAATTAACTGAGCCAAATTTTGTCTAATCGCTGTAATGTTTTTTTTCAATTCATCTATTTATTTGTGTGCGCTTTTATTCGATTGCTTTATAATAGTTGCGACAAGGCCACCTACACGTCGGCCGCTTTCACAATGCACTACTCAAAACAAATCAATAGTTACTTATGAACGCCTTATTAAGTTACTAGCTGCGCCCCGCGGTTTCACCCGCGTAAGTCGCGATCCCGTGGGAATATCGGGATAAAAAGTATCCTATGTGTTAACCTGTATGACCGCGGACGGGCTGCGCGCGGACCAAAACCTATTGTAGTTAATTAGAAAGTCCTTGAAGGTCCAGGTTATAAACTATCTGTTTGCCAAATTTCATCCAAATCCATTCAGCCGTTTTTGCGTGATTGAGTAACAAACATCCAAACACACAAACTTTCACATTTATAATATTAGTGGGATGACAAGCTTTTACTTACTCGGTAATCGGTAAGGTTTAGACCCAAAAGGTTATAGTTACAGCTTAGTATGTGTAATGTGAGAGCGGCCTTATTCTGACTCAGTCTACGCCTGCGCGTCCTAAACATAACGATGCCTCTGGGCTCAAAGGGCGTATAGCTCATTCTTGGTATTGTGCTATACGCCCTTTGAGCCCAGAGATATCGATAATTGACATTTCACTACAAGTCCCGCAAGCTCTCACCTACCCAGCGCATCGGTGAATAGACAAGTCCATTGCAAACTACAGTATTTTAAGATTGTCGGTGTCTCAAAGGTCAGTTCAGACCGCGACGTGAAGTGACGCGACGCTGCGCGCACTTCTTAACAATTATCGAACTTATTTTCTTCACGAAAAGGTATAATTTCAGTGCGAGCGTGAACACGTGTCAAAGTACGCTGAGAAGCGCGGTGCTGCGCAGCGCGTGTACCTTACTGTGTAAGTAAATAAATTCGATATTGTATCGGATCATAAAAAAGTGCGCGTCGCGTCTCGGTGTGAACTGACCCTAAATATCACAGCGCCTAGTATAACATAGCTGTTATACTTCGGTGATTAAAAACAATTAAAAATAGTCGGAAGGATAATCCCTTTTAAAATGTTTCTTTCATATTTTTATGTTCTGCTCGACCAACAACTGTCTACGGTTTTTTTATTTTACTGTGTCCTTAAATAGTACGAGTTACAGCTGCCATCGTTTAAAATCAAAATTATTCCTTAGTTATTGATTTACCATAATCTCATTTTTTTTTTAATACACAACATTTAATATTTGCCTTTTTTTTTCAAGTTTCAAAATCAGATACTTTGACGTTTTTAACATCTCCAAAACATGTTTTTTTTTTATATAATGTTGTAGAATTATAATTATGATAAATATGCATACGTCGCAATTATATACAATTATTTTATTTACAGTAAATACTACCAGGACCTAAGTTTCGGTACTACGATCTGCTCGTCTAGGCACTAAGTATTTTGTTTTACTAATGAGCTGATAATAATTCATTTATATATATAGACTTATTTCCGTATTACGAAAGCCCGGTCAACTCATAAAAGCTGTTGAGATACATTACCCAAATAATAATAAACTCAGTAAGATTCCGCGTCGACTTAACATTAAATTATACACGTCAATATAAGAGTCAGTACACACTGAGACACAATATCGAATTTATTTACTACACAATAAGGTACACGCGCTGCGCAGCACCGCGCATCTCGGCGTACTTTGACACGTGTCAACACTCGCACTGAAATTATACCTTTTGGTGAAGAAAATAAGTTCGATAATTGTTAAAAAGTGCGCGCAGCGTCGCGTTGCTTCACGTCGCGGTCTGAACTGACCCTAAGAGTCAAAAGAGCAAAGTTGCACAAATATTATCGTAGACATCAAACGGTTGCTCTGGCGTCTACAATGTTTGCACTTTAAGACACTATATATAAAGTTTTCTCAAACATGCTTGGAAATTCGAGCATTATTTTGACAAACTTCTTCGAGATAAATCGAAATTGCTGTACTGGTCAAAAACAAGTGACGATGCGGCCAGCAAAGTTACTATGAAAATCCATATCTGGCGTGTTTAGCGGCCAAATAAATTACTATGAAAACTCATATCTGTCGTGTTATTTAAAAATGGAACGAACTTTTTACTTCAGCACACGGCAACCAAGTAGGTAACTTATCAAAGATCTTATTTAAATTTTGAATTGGCTTGCAAATAGAACAAAGAAGAAACAAATGAACATATTGGCGCATGAAAAATTAGAGTTGTTCGTCATTGATACTGGAATTTTTATTTAATTTACTCAGTTTGAATTTCCGCGCATTATTTGAGAAAAGTACTATACAAGCCTTGGCCGTAATCAGGAATTGATGGACTCACGTATGTGTGCCTCGGCTTCGCCTCGGCCCTCATTTTCACGATCGTCCATCAATTCCCTTATTGCAGGCCGTGACACTTTTATGTAGTATTTATACTCAATGTCATCAGAAAATCCTCTGCTGTGAGTTCCCTTCGATCTGTCCTGGGCAAGTAATCCCTCTCTTTTCTAAGGGAGACGCGTTCGTGTCCTCGATTTACAACAAGTTATGCCTAAGGCCCCATGTAATAGGGGGCGATCCTATTGCCATCATTAGGGTACAAACTTAGACCGGGCTGCTACTGACAAATTCCTGACGAAAAAACACAATAACACTGCCCGACCTGGGAATCGAACCCAGGACCTCATGCTTAGGAGTAGCGCTTGCAACCACTAAACAAACGAGGCAGTCGGGCATGAACTGCTTCATATAAAATGTTCGTGAAGTTTTGGATCGTGTTTCGTCCGCGCCCGGCACTGTCTATCCATAAACCATCCCTGGGACTGGCAGTATGAAGTAGATGTTTATTCTACGTCTTCTTTCTACATCCAGAGTAGTTTGTAATTAAAACAATCTGTACACGGTAATAGAAATAAGTCATAATCAATACGGTAATCACAAAGTTGTATAGGCAAGTTCACTCGTTGATCGACCAATCTGAGTTTTCTTACAAATAATATTCATTTTACATTCTTACAAACTATTTATAGCGTTCTTTGTCAAAACATACCTTTAACTAATTAATTTATAATCTCAAACAGTTTAGAATTTAATTGTATAATGATTGCATGATTGTGTTTCGAACACTCGTTGGAAAGGTACTAGCCATATTGCGCAACACACTTGCAGTCGCAATCGCGTTGATTTGACAGTTGAAAGATACTATGCGTCTTTCATGCATCGTGAATTTTGCTAGACTACCATGTTGAGCAACAAAATTTGAAACACGGTGAATAATTAACAGAATAATTGATTGCCTTTAAGGCCCGGCTACACGCAGTGACTTTCATACGCAAACTGTTGATGCACTGTGCGGCGTCCATAGGATATCACAGGTTATTCCGTTATGACGTAAAGCATGCTTGCTTGTGTAAATTGGAATTTGTGCAAGTAAGATAGACCGTGTGGCCGGGCCTTCAGAAGCTTGTCGCGTGAAGAAATATCCTATCACCCCCTTTAAAAATATAATTTATATTTGTAATGTTGGCAGTACGTAGTCGGAAGAGTAATGAATCTCATGCACAATGCAAGTGACAATTGACTTAAAGATACTCAATGTTTTCATTCCGTTACTTATTATTATGTAATGTGATGTTCACTATCGTATGTGGTAGCATTACAATAGCTCCCACAAGTCTTGATACTTTAATGTATCTTCAGTGTACATTATTGTGAGTACACATATTGTGAAATGTAAAACGAAAAACGTGTAAAAAAGAAACAAAAAATACTAGAATTTTTTTTGTGGTCAATGATCGCTGGTATGTATTTACTTGTAAACTACAAGTAACTACATACCAGCGGTCATTGACCACATATTTGAGTTTTTTTTTGTTTTATCATGTTTAGATATCGATATCCATCATGTCGGCGGAGTTTCGCTAGCTAGCTCATTTAATTTGACTCATTATATCATTCATGCGGCAAATCTGGGTTCACGGTAGTGCCCCCGCTTAGACGAGTCAAGCGAAGCGCAAGGGCACTTTTCTCGAAACGCTTCGTCGTTTTTTTGAACCCTCATAACTTGGGTTTGGTTTATACCAGATACGTTTTGCATGCAGGATTGTGTGACGTCAGAAGTTTACGACTCGTAGTCAGCTGGCTGGTGAATGTTAGGCCCGAGGAGATCGTGGCGTGTTCACACGGAGGTGCCGTGCGCGCGCTCGGTGTCGAGCGTGACGTCCTCGGGCGACGCCAGGTCGGCGCGCAGGCGCACGCCGCGCCCCGTCAGCGTCCAGCGACACGCCGCGCCGCCCGCGCCTCCCAGCCTGATACATCATACTAAATTTTAATATTTTAAAACACATAATATCACGCCTGTACGAAAGGAAGCAGAGGTACACCCACATTTCACCAGTTATGTTTTAAGTCTAGCCTTAGGGGCGAGCCTGTTCCATACCGAGCACAAATCCAGACTCGGGCTGCTACTAAGAAATTCCTGATGGAAAAATCCTAATAACAGTTTTCCCGACCTGAGGATCGACCAAATGAATGATGAATGAATGATGACCAAATGATGCAGTCAAAAAGAAACAGCAACAGAAAAGATAAAAGCAGTTAAAATATTTTATTTCAAATAAGAGTTAGTTCAGGCCGCGACGTGAAGCGACGCGACGCTGCGCGCTCTTTTTAACAATTATCGAACTTATATTCTTCACCAAAAGGTATAGTTTCAGTGCGAGTGTTGACACGTGTCAAATTACACCGAGATGCGCGGTGCTGCGCAGCGCGTGTACCTTATTGTGTAGTAAATAAATTCGATATTTTGTCGGATTATAAAAAAGTTCGCGTCGCGTCGCTTGTTGGTGTGAACTGACCCTAAACCTATAAGGGCACTTAACAAAACGTCAGAAGCTAGCTGCACGGTTCCAATTGGTCGTTCCCTATTGAGACATCTTGAATAAACTCGACGGTTACTGTTTAAAAATTAATTGGCTTTTACAATGATTTCAAATTACACTGTTAATTGGTATATGAAGACAAATTAGATAATGTATGCAACGTATTTTAATTTTGTTGAAAATACGTTGCATACGTTATATTTACATAATATAATAAGAATAATATTTTCATAAAATGAGCCTATGTCACCACTGCTAGCACTCACGCCTTCTAAATGTGAGAAAGGAGACGGCCACAACCCAACACGTAGGAAGCCAATTCTTTTTTTCCGACCCTTCTCTGTCCCACTCCTGGGCAAAGGCCTCCCTCCAACCTTCCAGTTTTGACGGAACCAATCCAGCTCGTCCCGCCATCTACTACGTGTTCTGCCGCGCCCCACCTCACTGTCTCAGGGCACCAGTTCTGTGCTATTTGGGCCAACGGTTTGTCCAGCTGATAATTTTCATTATAAACTAAGGCTCACTTGCACATGATAGAGACAGTTTTTTTTTTTTAATTTTGCGGGCTTCCCTGGAACTTTCACCTTAAGATTGTGATTGTCTACTGTACCTGCAGAGTGAGTCGTCGGGCGGACTGGGCGCAGGGTGCGCGGGCGCGTCGTCGTCGTCGGGGGAGCCCTCGCTGGCCGAGCTCGACCCCGCCGAGCTGCCACCGCCACGGTACCGCTCCACCTCGTCTAAATACAAATACATTAACTCACAACTTTTTCACATCGGGGTTGGCAGAAAGTACAGAACGAAACCTGCTACGCTACGACCCTTACATACTCCTTTTGCGTCGATTACGTTCATACATCTGGTCATACACGCATGCCGATTACGAGTACTATGCACATGACCTTTCTGAATAACATCACCAATAAGGTCAGTACATGTCCTACTAAGCCCATCTGGCTTTTTCACTCACATCAGCCTTGTATACCTTTGTTAGTTGCCTTTCATTGGTCATCTCAATACATCAATTTTAGGTATTCAGCTACACCCGGGTAGAATCTCACACAGTTATAATACTGTTGTTTGCAACAGTTTAGAGCTGGCTGTATGGCAGACGACGAAACCAAAAAAGCTAAAAATGTTCAAAGAGTGCTAAAAGAATGTTTTTCTTGAATGATGGAACATTTTGTGAAATTGTCATAGAAATTGTAATGACAAAACAAGATGGCGGCGTTAGTTACAATTGTGCCCACAAGCCTAAAGAGTCTTGTGGCGTTATAATATGTGCAATATAAGCCACGTACTATCTCATGATACGCGACGGAATCGCTGTGCAAAAGAGAACAGACGGTTTCTTATAACATTACCTCGTTTGTCGTCGCAGTCGGGCGCGTCCTCCAGACTCCTCAGGATTTCAGCACACAGTTCCGAGTCTAGAGGAACCGGGTTATCAGACTCCCTGAAAGTTACAAATTTTGATTCAATTTCATTATCATAATTATATAGTTTCTATAACTGATTGGATAGACGACTTATTTGCAATAAACTGTCAAGCCAAAGTTGAACTTTTCACGATGTGTATGTGTCGGTGGGGTGGGGCCACAAATTAGTCCGAGATTCAGCCATGGCGGCCAATCTCAGCGGAGACTAGCCATCAATGCGGGAGATATTATGTTGCACAAGTGTGTGCGCAGTCACAGGTGCAATCTCTCTTCCCTCACTCTCATAGTCCGATCGGACGGTAATCCGATACGACCGGGAAGAGATCAGGCGCTAACCAACGTCGGCTGTTACTGTGCGCGGGGCCTAAAATGTTGGGGTGTGTGTGTCGGGGTGAGTATCTCGAGGCGTCTGTGCTAAGGAAGGCCAGAATAGAAGCGTCGGGCGGCGCGCGCGGGCTGTCGGGCGGGTGCAGGGGCGCGCGCGGGCTGTCGGGCGGGTGCAGGGGCGCGCGCGGGCTGTCGGGCGGGTGCAGGGGCGCGCGCGGGCTGTCGGGCGGGTGCAGGGGCGCGCGCGGGCTGACGGGCGGGTGCAGGGGCGCGCGCGGGCTGTCGGGCGGGTGCAGGGGCGCGCGCGGGCTGTCGGGCGGGTGCAGGGGCGCGCGCGGGCTGACGGGCGGGTGCAGGGGCGCGCGCGGGCTGTCGGGCGGGTGCAGGGGCGCGCGCGGGCTGTCGGGCGGGTGCAGGGGCGCGCGCGGGCTGTCGGGCGGGTGCAGGGGCGCGCGCGGGCTGACGGGCGGGTGCAGGGGCGCGCGCGGGCTGTCGGGCGGGTGCAGGGGCGCGCGCGGGCTGTCGGACGGGTGCAGGGGCGCGCGCGGGCTGACGGGCGGGTGCAGGGGCGCGCGCGGGCTGTCGGGCGGGTGCAGGGGCGCGCGCGGGCTGTCGGGCGGGTGCAGGGGCGCGCGCGGGCTGACGGGCGGGTGCAGGGGCGCGCGCGGGCTGTCGGGCGGGTGCAGGGGCGCGCGCGGGCTGTCGGGCGGGTGCAGGGGCGCGCGCGGGCTGACGGGCGGGTGCAGGGGCGCGCGCGGGCTGTCGGGCGGGTGCAGGGGCGCGCGCGGGCTGTCGGGCGGGTGCAGGGGCGCGCGCGGGCTGTCGGGCGGGTGCAGGGGCGCGCGCGGGCTGACGGGCGGGTGCAGGGGCGCGCGCGGGCTGTCGGGCGGGTGCAGGGGCGCGCGCGGGCTGTCGGGCGGGTGCAGGGGCGCGCGCGGGCTGTCGGGCGGGTGCAGGGGCGCGCGCGGGCTGTCGGGCGGGTGCAGGGGCGCGCGCGGGCTGACGGGCGGGTGCAGGGGCGCGCGCGGGCTGTCGGGCGGGTGCAGGGGCGCGCGCGGGCTGTCGGGCGGGTGCAGGGGCGCGCGCGGGCTATAAGGCGGGAGCAGGGGCGCGCCCGGGCTGTCGGGCGGGTGCAGGGGTGCGCGCGGGCTGACGGGCGGGTGCTGGGGCGCGCGCGAGTTGACGGGCGGGTGCAGGGGCGCGCGCGGGCTATAAGGCGGGAGCAGGGGCGCGCGCGGGCTGTCGGGCGGGTGCAGGGGCGCGCGCGGGCTGTCGGGCGGGTGCAGGGGCGCGCGCGGGCTATAAGGCGGGAGCAGGGGCGCGCGCGGGCTGTCGGGCGGGTGCAGGGGCGCGCGCGGGCTATAAGGCGGGAGCAGGGGCGCGCGCGGGCTGTCGGGCGGGTGCAGGGGCGCGCGCGGGCTGTCGGGCGGGTGCAGGGGCGCGCGCGGGCTATAAGGCGGGAGCAGGGGCGCGCGCGGGCTGTCGGGCGGGTGCAGGGGCGCGCGCGGGCTGTCGGGCGGGTGCAGGGGCGCGCGCGGGCTGTCGGGCGGGTGCAGGGGCGCGCGCGGGCTATAAGGCGGGAGCAGGGGCGCGCGCGGGCTGTCGGGCGGGTGCAGGGGCGCGCGCGGGCTGTCGGGCGGGTGCAGGGGCGCGCGCGGGCTATAAGGCGGGAGCAGGGGCGCGCGCGGGCTGTCGGGCGGGTGCAGGGGCGCGCGCGGGCTGTCGGGCGGGGGCAGGGGCGCGCGCGGGCTGTCGGGCGGGTGCAGGGGCGCGCGCGGGCTGACGGGCGGGTGCTGGGGCGCGCGCGGGCTGTCGGGCGGGGGCAGGGGCGCGCGCGGGCTGTCGGGCGGGTGCAGGGGCGCGCGCGGGCTATAAGGCGGGAGCAGGGGCGCGTGCGGGCTGTCGGGCGGGTGCAGGGGCACGCGCGGGCTGACGGGCGGGTGCAGGGGCGCGTGCGGGCTGTCGGGCGGGTGCAGGGGCGCGCGCGGGCTGACGGGCGGGTGCTGGGGCGCGTGCGGGCTGACCGGCGGGTGCAGGGGCGCGCGCGGGCTGACGGGCGGGTGCTGGGGCGCGTGCGGGCTGACCGGCGGGTGCAGGGGCGCGCGCGGGCTGACGGGCGGGTGCTGGGGCGCGTGCGGGCTGACCGGCGGGTGCAGGGGCGCGCGCGGGCTGACGGGCGGGTGCTGGGGCGCGTGCGGGCTGACCGGCGGGTGCAGGAGTGCGCGCGGGCTGACGTACCTGTTGTGCAGCACCAGCGCCACGGCGGCGGGGTGCGGGACGGGCGGGTGCAGGGGCGCGCGCGGGCTGACGTACCTGTTGTGCAGCACCAGCGCCACGGCGGCGGGGTGCGGGACGGGCGGGTGCAGGGGCGCGCGCGGGCTGACGTACCTGTTGTGCAGCACCAGCGCCACGGCGGCGGGGTGCGGGACGGGCGGGTGCAGGGGCGCGCGTGGGCTGAAGGCGCTCGCCTCCAGCGTGGGCGCGGACACGCGCGGGAGGGCACTGCCGCCCCACTCGCACCACACGCCTGACGCTGCAACACAATACAGATTCCCAGGTCACATATTAGAAAAACTAAAATTGATGCTATCAGCGCAAGTGGTGTAACCTTAGACAGTGCAAAATTGGTGTGTCGCGCGCTACGCCTTGCTGCATATGTGTACTCACGCGTGGCGGCGCCCCAGTCGTCGCGCTCGGCCAGCACGTCGGGCGGCGCCACCTCGCTACATGTGTGTACTCACGCGTGGCGGCGCCCCAGTCGTCGCGCTCGGCCAGCACGTCGGGCGGCGCCACCTCGCTACATGTGTGTACTCACGCGTGGCGGCGCCCCAGTCGTCGCACTCGGCCAGCACGTCAGGCCGCGCCACCTCGCTACATGTGTGTACTCACGCGTGGCGGCGCCCCAGTCGTCGCGCTCGGCCAGCACGTCGGGCGGCGCCACCTCGCTACATGTGTGTACTCACGCGTGGCGGCGCCCCAGTCGTCGCGCTCGGCCAGCACGTCGGGCGGCGCCACCTCGCTACATGTGTGTACTCACGCGTGGCGGCGCCCCAGTCGTCGCGCTCGGCCAGCACGTCGGGCGGCGCCACCTCGCTACATGTGTGTACTCACGCGTGGCGGCACCCCAGTCGTCGCGCTCGGCCAGCACGTCGGGCGGCGCCACCTCGCTACATGTGTGTACTCACGCGTGGCAGCGCCCCAGTCGTCGCGCTCGGCCAGCACGTCGGGCGGCGCCACCTCGCTACATGTGTGTACTCACGCGTGGCGGCGCCCCAGTCGTCGCGCTCGGCCAGCACGTCGGGCGGCGCCACCTCGCTACATGTGTGTACTCACGCGTGGCGGCGCCCCAGTCGTCGCGCTCGGCCAGCACGTCGGGCGGCGCCACCTCGCTACATGTGTGTACTCACGCGTGGCGGCGCCCCAGTCGTCGCGCTCGGCCAGCACGTCGGGCGGCGCCACCTCGCTACATGTGTGTACTCACGCGTGGCGGCGCCCCAGTCGTCGCGCTCGGCCAGCACGTCGGGCGGCGCCACCTCGCTACATGTGTGTACTCACGCGTGGCGGCGCCCCAGTCGTCGCGCTCGGCCAGCACGTCGGGCGGCGCCACCTCGCTACATGTGTGTACTCACGCGTGGCGGCGCCCCAGTCGTCGCGCTCGGCCAGCACGTCGGGCGGCGCCACCTCGCTACATGTGTGTACTCACGCGTGGCGGCGCCCCAGTCGTCGCGCTCGGCCAGCACGTCGGGCGGCGCCACCTCGCTACATGTGTGTACTCACGCGTGGCGGCGCCCCAGTCGTCGCGCTCGGCCAGCACGTCGGGCGGCGCCGCGTCTCGCCCGCAGCGCGCCGCCCACACACGCTCCGCCTCACCACGCTCCAGCGGTAGCCGCGCTTCGTCCGCTTCCAACGCCACCAGCACTTCAGAGTCGAACACCTGTACAAAACACCTTATTTATGACTAGAGACCCTATTTAAAAACGTTTAGGGAATGATTTTATTTAAATCTGTGATAACTTTCGTTATATAAGGAACTCTTGTGCAAAATTTAATGTTCCTAGACCCAACGGTTCAGTGCGTTGTCTGTCAGTGAATGAATGAATTTAAGATTTTTAAGAAGTAGATATCATGTCCGGCAGGGCCATACCTCGACGAGCGTGTTGGCGGCGAGCGCGTGCCAGTCGGCCACGTCCAGCCCGCGCGCCGCCCACCAGTCGTCGGCGCGCGCCGCCCCGCCGCACGCGCGCGCCAGCTCCTGCGCGCACGCCTGCACCGCGCGCTGTCGACACATAAACAAACGTCATAAGTAATTACTTGGCGAAACTTCACAGACGATTATTTATAACATATAATTTTTAACAAAGAGCGACAATACGTAAACAAATTACTTTGACTTTTGACGTGGTGGGTTACTGTTTACTGTCAGTCTGCATGCTGGGCAAAGGTCTCTCCCCATGACTTCCAGCTCAGTGTCAGAACTTCACATGGCGGCTATTTTCCATCCTCAGCACGGCAGACGTGGCCAGTCCAGCCCCATGTCGTGTGTATGTTATATCATTAGTTCATATACGCATGGTAAAATTCTGATCAAGGACCAGAATGATGACCAGACTGATGCAAAACATAGCGTGTAACCGTGCTCTTAGATCGTGTGAGGTGAGTCGCACGCGCGCTCGCCTTTTCACGCAGCGACGCCCTAAGTCGAGCTCTGTACCCCCCAAGGGGTACTCTTAATACCCATAGCGTGTAGTCGCTCAGTTTATAAGTTTTATGTCCCGACTGGAGGACATATTATTACAGCATCCACTGATAGCCCGGCCTGTCCACCTGCAAGACGTAATGCAAAAAACAATAGACGGTCGCGCATATGCGCTTACACTCGCGATGTAGCGTCATAAGCAAATGAAATCTTGCTTCAAAATTGGTAAACGGCAACGGTTGGCCTATCTTTTAAATCTTCACGCATTACTCTAGCATTAAAAGTCTCGTAGTTATTAACGGTTGAAATGTTACACGTTTTTGTTGGTTAGAAATGACTCGGACTTACCACTAGAACACCTAGCGAAAAACCATTGTCACGTAAAAAAACTAAACTGACCCTGAGGTCGTGCGAGGTGAGGCGCACGCGCGCGCGCGCCGCGTCGCTGAGCGCCAGCGCCAGCTCGCGGCGCCGCGCGCTCGCCTTCTCGCGCAGCGACGCCAGCAGCGAGCTGCACTCCTTCTCCAGCTGCTTGTACGCGCCCGTCTGTCGTACATACAGCTACGTCAGAATACGTGTACGTGCAAGGCATGCGTTTCGGTAGAAAATTATAGATTACAAAACTATATTCGATATATTTATTATATTTTCTTAAATTTTTCGTGAAATCTCGTATGCGAAGTGCTCTTTGAACCTTAGCAATCTGCACAGAGAAGGGACCGAAGCAGGCGTGCACAAAGTGCTCGTAGTCGCGCAACGGGCGCTCGATGGCGTGCTCGCGCTCGCTGAGCCAGCCAGCCAGCGCGTCTAGCTCCGCACGCGCCATCACCGCCGCCAGCGCCTGTCCGCTCCTGTACCAGTGAAACAGTACACATATTTATTATTTATGTATTTAGTTGTTCAAGAAAGAGTACACTGTTACTTAAAATTTGGATATGCGCTAAAGTTGCCCGTGAAAATGAAATCAGTTCTGTAAATACATATTTTTAACCGTCGCGAATCATATTTAATTCAACATACGACCTGATACTAACCTACAAATAGCAAAAAAGTAATAGTATAAACATTCCATACTTCAACTAGGAACAAATGGTCGGAATCGACACACGCACTCATACAAACGCGTTTACACGATACATGTAATAAGTACTCACGTGATCTGGTAGTACGTGGTAGCGTGCAGGCCGGGCCCGCGCACGCGGCGACAGAAGGCGGAGTCGTGCGCGGGCACTGTACAGTACTCACGTGATCTGGTAGTACGTGGTAGCGTGCAGGCCGGGCCCGCGCACGCGGCGACAGAAGGCGGAGTCGTGCGCGGGCACGCGGGCCCCGCGCGCCAGCACGCCGCGCCAGGCCGCCGCCTCCCACGCGCCGCGCAGCGCCCACCACGACACTCCGCCTGTACAACAAACACGTTAGCTAAAGATGTACAGTCACGGGTATAAATATGGAATATGCGCATGTCACATATTTCTGCAACATAAGCGGCACTCTTTGGTATAAAGCGTGTATAAAGTGTCAAACTGAACAATTTGAATTTGAAATTTTGTTTGGAACAGTTGAGAATTTTTTCGTAATGACGATATTAGTTTCATTTAGAAAGTTTTTCAGTTTCATGGTCTGTACCACACCTTTAAATTTGACCACACCTTTCTTATACATGCTGTATAGAAGAAAACAGTTTGATTTTAGATAATTACTAGCTGCGCCCCGTGGTTTCACCCGCACAAGTCTCGATCCCGTAAGAATATAGGGATTAATAGTAGAATTGTATCATAAGGGAGCAAAATAATATTTTTACGGCAAGGGCGCTTTTTTGAATCCAGAGCGAAGTGAGGGATTCTTTAGTAGAATCCTGAACGTAGCGAGGGATTCAAAGTACGTCGCGCGAGCCAAAAATATATTTTGCGCCCGAGAGATACACTCTACTTTTCATCACCCACTATGAGAAAATAAAAGGCGCCTCAAATTTTAACCACGCTTGCTCAAGACGGGTTGGCTATTACAGGCTTATAATTATTAACTACAAGTTCATGTTTTCCCTCACCGATTTCAGTAATGTCCAAAATAATGTCACAAAAAAAAACAACCAACAAAAGTGAAAAATTACTTTAATTTCGAAAGTCGTAATTATTCCGATAAATTATGTATCTTTTTGTGTACTAAATAACACAAAATCTTGCATTGCGCAATGGGAGTTTACCGCGCGATCAACATTATACAAGATTCCAACATTGGGCAGTTGCCTTGATCCTCCCTTTTTAATAGAGGATGAGTGAACTTTCCACCTCGTTCCTCAATCTCTAAAAGCTGAATCCAGTTAGACTGGAAGCCGACCCAAACATAGTTGGGAAAAGGCTAGGCAGATTGATTTTATTTTACGTCGGTCCTAACACTTCCCAGTTCCCACACGGCGCTACTACGGGCCGTCGTACCAGCCAGTTTTTATTCAAACAATATTTGCATACGATTTCTTTGGCGTGGAACACTAAGATGTTCCAAATTCAAAAAGTGCGCGGAAAAGATAATTGCTGCGCACTTATTCTTTGCCGCGCACTTATAAAGAGGATTAAAAACTCATTACTGCCCGCTAAAAGTTTCTTATAGAAAACACCACCTTTGGGTGCACTTAAAGGCGAACCAAGTCGACCTTTTCGAATAGATGGGATGAAAAAGTATTCTATGTCCTAATCGAGGTCATTGTCTACCTTTGTGAAAAATTTCCTCTAAATTTGTTCAGCCGTTTTAGCGTAACAAACAAACATACTTTCGCATTAATAATATTATTATATGGATGCTGACAGTACGACGTATTTTTTGGAACGAAGTTCCTCAACGCGGCTTGCGGTAGGAGTTCAAGGAGTTGAGTGATAGAAATCGTCACGTAAGGAAAAAGCGTTATGCCCCTTCTCCATGTGATTTTCTTTTTCTTTCTATTATAAAAAGTGTTCCATAAACTCACACTCAAATTCACTCTTCTGTGGACACGCAGTCGTGCTGTACGCGCCGGTCAATGAAATAGATCGTCAACCTTTTTCACATTTCTCTTAAGTATATATCATTATTTACATTAAGTGTTTTAACAATGAAAACGTGCGGATTGTGTAGTGTGCAGTTCAATGATGGCGCGCAGTGTGGAAGCTGCAAGAAGTATTTAGATTTTGGATGTGCGAACATTTCAGAAGCTGGATGGAGAAAGCTGGGTGCTACTAGAATGGCACAGTGGAAGTGCTCAGCTTGTAGAATCTCATCTCCAGTTGTCCCCACTTCTGATCAAGCGTCTCTTGAAACCATCCTGAGTGAAATTCGGGACATGAAGCGTCAGTTGCTAAATTTACCAACACTAAGTGATGACATCAAGGTAATTAAGGATGAGCTGTCTGCGCTGAAGACGACGTGTCAAGGTACCAGTGGCAAACTCGATGAATTTGATGTGAGGGTTACTGAAGTTGAAACTAAAGTATCTGAACTTGAGAAGATGCAGTCGACTATAAATGACTTGCAGACAGATCTATCAAAGGTGAAATTCGAACTCTCGTCAAATGATCAGCGGTCTCGATTGAATAATGTGGAAATCAAGGGAGTTCCTATCAGAAAGGATGAGAATTTATTCACAATTATTGAAGCCATTGGTCGTAAAGTAAACTACAGCTGCCCCAAAACACTGATCAACTACGTTTCGAGGGTGCCCATTTTCAACTCCAACGATAAACTTATTATAGTGAGTTTCATGAACAGATACGTCAAAGAAGATTTTATAGCGGCAGCGCGAGCAGAAAAGAATTTATCCACCTCTGATATTGGGTTTCAAGGCATCTCCCAGCGTGTGTTTGTTAATGATCACCTTAGTGTAGAATATAAGAAGCTGCTAACTAAAGTCAAAACCATCGCCAAGGATAAGAACTATGAGTTCGTTTGGGTTAAACACGGAAAAATTCACGTACTCAAGAACACCAACTCCAAAGTTCTCATGGTGAGAAAGGAGTCAGATTTAAACAAAATCGCCTAATATACAACCTATACCATATACACTCTTATTTGCTTTATCGTTTTATTATATTTCATGTTGTTTTACTAAGATGTTACAAATTGTTTAGCTCCTCTGCCGCACTAATGAGCCCGTCACATCTCTTTTGTTCGGTTAAAAAAATCCTTTTTGTTTCTTATCGTGCTGTTCATTTTAAAGTACTAGTACAAAATAATATGCCTGGCTCGCTTGCGCTTGCACGTACTACACATTGCTGCTTGCCTGCTCACACCTTTGTTTACCGCTTAGTGTCGAATAATTCTTGCACTCCAATATTGATAGTCACCGTTTGTTTACTTCGAGTATATTTATTTTCCTACCACCCTCATTTCGTTAATATTTTTATGATATGTTTTTTTGTGGTCTATTTAATTGATTCATATTCTGTTGTTGATTTTTTGTCTGATGGCTACTAACGTTAATACCAATTTGCCTGGTTTAAACATATTTTATCAGAACGTTCGTGGTCTACGAACCAAAACCGATACTTTCTATCGTCGAATGGTAGCCAGCTCATTTGATGTTATTGTTCTCACTGAGACTTGGTTATTGGATGGTATTTTGAACTCGTGAATTTTTTGACGAAAGGTATATCGTATGGCGTCGGGATCGGGATTACGCTCTGACTGGCCAATCACGTGGTGGAGGAGTTCTAATAGCTACTCGTCGAGAATTATCAGTAACATGTCAACAAAATTTTAATTCTACAGCTGAAGATCGCTGGATAAGCATACACTTGAAAAATTCAAATACGCGTAGCTACTTCAACTTACATCTCTGTGGGATCTATTTATGTAAACAAAATCTCGGTCTTTCCTTTTCTTCAAAGTTGATGAACTTTCTTTCGACATTAAATCGATCTGTGATTGGTAATGGCTCTGATAGATTTCTTATTATAGGTGATTTCAATATGAGCGGAATAAGTTGGGTCCCGTCTGACAATATATCGTTCGTCCCATCGAATCTTAAAAGTAGTGATGAAGTGCTCCTTGGGGACGAGTTATGTACTCTTGATTTTGGTCAATATAATGGCGTGATTAACAGATACGGTAAAATACTTGACTTAGTCCTCTCGAACCAGGCAGTCAACGTGACTGAAAGTTTAAGCCAACTAGTGCCAATCGATGATTATCACCCGGCATTGTTAATTACAGTGGATCTTGTTGAAACACCTCCCCTTGAGTGTGCGTCACGTACAAAATTTTTATATGATAAGGGTGATTACGAATCCTTTAACCGTGACATTTGTAACACTGACTGGGAAAGTGAGTTTTCAGCAAGGTCAGCTGATGGTTCCGTGGGTTTTTTCAATAACATTATCCATAATCTTCAATCGAAATACATTCCTCAGAAACTTTGGCGTAACAAATCATATCCGACCTGGTACAGTACCCCATTGATAAAAGTAATAAAAGAGAAATATAAATACTTTAAAAAACTAAAAACTTACGGCAATAAAGCTGACGAACTAACATTTAAACTTCTTCGTGATAGGGTAAAAATATTAGAAAGTCAGTGTTACGCAAATTATTTGAAACTTACCGAAGCATCCATTAAAGACAACCCGAAACAATTTTGGACTTTTGTTAAAAAACGTCATAATATAAATGCAATCCCAAGCACATTCAGTTTTAACAACGAAACATTGCGTACCGGGGAAGTAATATGTGAGGCATTTTCAACCTATTTTCACTCCACATTTTTAGACCCCAACCTTATTCATGGAGGTAGCTCAAATTCCTCTTCCTCTTCTTTTGCTGAATCCTCAAACCTATCGTCCGATATCAGTCGTATCACGGTGAATATGGAAGACATAACCAACTTGCTTCGCAAATATCTCATCCAAGCTTCTCGTACGTTGCGCTGCTTCTATTGCACTTCCTATTTCAATTCTATTTAATAAATCTTTGGATGCTTGTGTTGTCCCCAAACTTTGGAAATCGGCATTCATAACGCCTGTGCATAAGAAAGGAGCCAAAACAGACATTGCTAATTATAGACCGATATCCAAATTGTGTATCATTGCCAAGGTTTTCGAAAGGATTATTTATAAGCAGGTCTATTCTGCTCTGGAACAATCGTTTAGTCCCTTCCAACACGGCTTTCTTAAAGGTAGATCCACTGTCACCAATCTTATTTTGCTTAATGACTACATCACCGACGCAATGGACCACGGTAAACAAGTTGACGTTGTCTACACAGACTATAGCAAGTGTTTCGACCGAATCGACCACGTCCTCCTATTGCGGAAGTTAGAGGGCATCGGTATACGCGGGGACTTACTCAGATGGTTTTCCTCCTACATAGAAAACAGGTCGCAAGCTGTGGTACTTAATAATTATATATCCAGCTGGGTTTTAATCCCCAGCGGAGTCCCCCAAGGTTCGTTGCTTGGTCCATTATTATTTATTATCTATGTAAACGACATTGATTCTTGTCTGACCTCTTCCAAATTATTGTGCTTCGCTGACGATATGAAAATTTATGCTACCATATCATCGACCGCAGACATGATGGCACTTCAAACTGACTTGCAGTGTCTTGAAGTATACTGCCAAAAAAGTAAGCTTGATCTCAATCCCAAAAAATGCTCAGTTGTAACGTATTCCCGTGGACGGTCAGTCCTTGCCACAACATATACTCTTGGTGGCCATATATTACCTAGATGTAGGACTATTCGTGATCTGGGAGTTCATCACGATTCCAAACTTATATTTGATAAGCATGTTGATGCCATCGTCGCTAAAGCCTCAAAATCCCTTGGTTTCATAATACGGTTATCCAGGTGCTTCACGCAAGCTAAAACGTTAAAAATTCTATATTGCAGTTTTGTTAGAAGCCACTTGGAATACGCATCTGAAATATGGAGTCCATGCTATCACAAGTATATTGACAGTATTGAGCGCGTTCAAAAAAGATTAATAAAATTTTTATGCTTCCATCAGAGGGTGCCGTATCAGTCCGATAATTATCTCAGTCTTTGTAAAAAATATCATCTTTTACCATTGATTAATCGTCGTGAGATCTCTGACTGTGTATTTTTGTTGAAGACAGTTCAAAGTGACATAAATTGTACTGATATTTTGTCGACTTTCTACTTTAACGTTCCAAGCAAATCCAAACGGTTTAATCCGCCATTACGGGTGCCATTTGCAACTACTAACTACAGACAAAATTCGTACGTTGTGCGTGTAAGTAGGTATTTTAATAGGGTGTGCAAACAGTTTGACCTTGATCTTTTTACAACGGGTGTGACCTCGGCAAAAAAGTGTTTAGCAAAGAATTTCTTTAAAGCTTAAATTCCCTAGACTTATTTTTTAAATAGAATTTTTAACATCTTGGTTCATAAGGGAAATAACCTGTCACAATTGTATTAGTATTTACCTAATTTAGGTGATGATCTATCTGCGAATTTTATTTTTTAAATGTACCTATGTTTGTTTTTGGCAATTTTTGACAGTGTGTTAGTATATTTTGTTCCACAGTACTTTTACACCAGACAAGCTCTAGACGTGAAGACCTGTAATTGGCTGTCTGATTATCAAACTGTTATTTATCACCATTGTATTTAGCTGTAAGTCTTCCAAAGTTTTTAAATAAATTTAAATAAATAAATAAACATAGTTTCGAAGATAACGTAACACTGTGTGTTTCATTGATAAGTACGGGTAAATTTTCATTGAAACCAATCATACATATTTAAAGCTAAGAAAAAGCACGGGCGAAAATGCATTTGTCTTTCTTTCTGTGAGAGAGTTACCTATGAGCACGCACGCGGCGGCGAGCGGGCACAGCAGCAGCGCGCACAGCAGCGCGGCGCACGCCTGCAGCGCGCCCAGCGCGCCCGCGCGCCACGCCAGCGCCTCCAGCACGCCCAGCCACCTGCACGGGACACACTTGTTGGAACGAACTTCTTTTACGCGGCTTGTAAACTGGCAGAAAATGTAACAATTTTCTTAGTTTTCGAGGGTGCTAAAGCCGATAGTGAAGTCAAAATGAAAATCCCCGATGGCGGCTCAAAATTTTTTTTCATGTTTCGTCATGGGTAGTCAGCCGCGTTTGTGGAAAGGGAGATGCAAAGGTGCAAAATTGACATTCTTGGGCTCAGTGAAGTGCATAAAAGAGGCAACGGTCACTTTAATACGAGTAACGGGAACATCATGTACTATACAGGGGGCGAAGATCATAGCGCCAACGGAGTGGCCTTCATTGTGTCGAAGAAACTACAGAGTAGTATCAAAGGCTTATAAAACTCCAAATGATCGGATTATTGCCATCAAAATTGATGCCTGCCCTGTACCAGTTAATGTTATACAGGTATATGCACCCACATCCCAGTCTGATGAGGACGTCTCGGACGAGTTCTATGCCGGGGTGGACAGCATATTGCGCACCATACCATCTAGGGAAGTTGTGATCATGCAGGGAGACTTTAATGCTAAAGTGGGATGCACCAGGGGTGATCCTCTTCGAGGTTCAGTCATTGGTTCCTATGGCCTTGGTAAAAGAAATGACAGAGGCGAGAAATTTCTGCAATACTGTGTGGAGAATCAGTTGGCTGTCATGAATACGTGGTTCCAAAATCATCCGAGGAGGCTATATACGAGTACATGGACGTCTCCTACAGGGCATAGAAATCAGATCGACTATATTGCAATTACGTCGAGGTGGCGCTCGTCAGTCACCAATGTAAAAACACTTCCTGGTGCTGATTGCGGTAGTGACCACCAGCTTCTGGTCGCAGACTTCAGGCTGCGTTTAAAAGCACCTCGGCGGAATCCTCAGACTAACGTTACCCTGAACAAACAAGCTCTAGACCACTTCCAGGAAACGATTGGCGATAACATCAAGTCGCTAAAATTAGATCCATTTGACTCAAGTGAAGCTGACTGGAATAACCTCACGAGGACTGTTTTAGATACAGCCAAAGTGAGTCTAGATGCTTTTAAAACTATAAGGAAGAAGGAAGAGTGGATAAGTCAGGAGTCTTGGAAGTTGATTGAGGAGAGAAAACAGCTGAAGGCAGAGGGCCTGAGATCTGTTATACAGAAAAGCAGATACAATCAGCTGCACGCCGAAGTTCAGAAATCTACTCGGAGGGATAGGGATGTGCACATCAACAGCGTCTGCGACGAAATTGAGGGACATGCAGTTAAAGTGCAAACTACGGCTCTGTTCATGAAAGTTAAACAGCTAACGGGTACCTTCAAACCGAAGTGCTGGGTAGTGGAAGACAGTGGAGGTAACACCTTGTCCGAACTAGACAGTGTGTTGGATAGATGGAGGGACTACTGCTACAAACTATATCGGGATGAAGATTGTTTATGCACTGAGCGAAGGTGGGATGACCACTTGGAGGAGCCAGGTATACTACTATCGGAAGTCCAAGATGCTATACAAAAACTGAAGCATACAGCAGTGGGTCCTGATGGAGTTACTGCTGCAATGTAACAGCATCTTGGGTCTGATGGGACAAAAGCTGTGCACCAGATATGCACAAAGATCTGGAAGACAGGCCAGTGGCCAGCTGACTGGTCACAATCCGCTGTTATTCCTCTTCACAAAAAAGGTTCCACCAAGAAGTGTGAAAACTACAGAACCTTATCACTCATGTCCCACGCCAGTAAGATCCTTTTGCGTATAATTAACACGAGATTATCAACGTATGTAGACCACCAGATACCGAGAGAACAAGCCGGTTTTTTTGCCGGCAAGGGAACTCGAGAGCAAATTTTGAATGTCCGCATTCTCATTGAGAAATGTCGTGAATTTAACAAGCCTCTGGTCTTGTGCTTCATAGATTACGCTAAGGCGTTTGACTGCGTACAGTGGCGGACAATGTTTGATGTTCTTATTGAAATGGGCGTCCCCCCACATCTCACTTTTCTGATTCAGAATTTGTACCTTGACGGCACCAGCTTTGTGAAACTGGAAAAGAAAACATCGAAGACTTTCCATACCGAACGGGGCGTGCGTCAGGGCTGTATTTTGTCCCCGAAATTGTTCAACCTCTACGGTGAGCACATTATGAGGAGAGCGATGGATGGTTGGCACGGCGGAATCGTTGTTGGCGGTGAAAGACTCACGAACCTGAGGTATGCGGACGATACGACTATAGTTGCGTCGAGCGAGGAAGAGATGGCGGACCTGCTGAAGCATATAGAAGCAGAGAGCGCTAAACTTGGACTCAAGATCAACCATGCCAAGACAAAGGTAATGGTGGTAGACCGTGCTCATCTTCTTCCGAGCTCAAATCTACTCGACGGGTATGAGAAAGTCAGTGCGTTCGTGTATCTTGGGTCTTTGATCACGAATGAGGGTAGCTGCCTGGAGGAAGTCCGCCGTCGTACAGGTATGGCCAAAAGTGCAATGACCAGTTTAGAGAAAATTTTGAAAAACCGTGGCATCCGTCTAAATACCAAAATGCGACTGACCCGTGCTCTAGTTTTTTCCATTTTTTTATATGGCGCTGAAACGTGGTGCATTAAAAGCCACGAAAGCAGTAAAATCGATGCTTTCGAAATGTGGTGTCGGCGGAGGCTACTTCGTATACGATGGACCGCCATGAGAACTATCTATCTACTGTATGCCAGGAGCGTGCCCTCAGCTTTTTCGGACATATTATGCGTTCACCTAAGCATGGTCTGGAAAGGCTTTTGATACTGGGCCGGGTGGAAGGAAAACGGGCTCAAGGTAGAGCACCGGCAAGATGGTCAGACGCGATAAAGAAGGTTGCTGGAGGCAGCATCTACCAAGCGGTCCACACTGCAGAAGACCGCATAGCTTGGAGACGCGTCATATGTGGTCGCGATCCTCAGCATTGAGGGAACGACGAAGAAGTCAGCCGCGGTTATTTTATTTTTTTCATCTTTGGTGTCGTTTTCGTAGTTTTTGAGGGTGCTAAAGCCAATAGTGAGATCAAAATGTTAACTCAGGATGGCGAGTGCGAAAATTTTCAAATTTCTCGTCATGTGTCTTGTTCGAAGTTTTCGAGGGTGCTAAAGCAGATAGTGACATTAAAATGTAAATCCAAGATGGCGGCTGCGAAAATTATATTTTTGCCTTAAACCCTATAGTAAGATCCCAGGGCCACCAGACGTCACGTATTTTCTGACGAAGGCAATGTGGACGATTGAGTAGTGTTAGTATGTACTAAGATCGCATGTCTACCTGCTAGCTTGCTTAGACGACCAACTTTAAGGTATCAAGGAATCAAGGTACATAAAAACATTACTTACCTCACGTAAATTCTCCAAGCTGATTTCTACGTATATTTTAGGCAACATCCTTAAAAATAAGTCGTCAATACTCCCAGACACTTTCCGTTGGCCGTATTGCTTTGCAGACGCTATTAAGCTCCCAAAATAGTTACTTAACTTCACGTAAATTCTGATGCTCCATTTTTACGTAATGTCCACCAGACAACTATTTTAAAACCTTTTACAAGAAGACAGACCGATCCAAGGGGCCAATCATCTCCTAAATTCAATTTTAATGTCTCTGTGGGTAGGAGCGCGAGGGCATTTTACCTGGGGATAAAACTTATAAACTAAGCGCCTACACGCTAAGAGCACCTCCTGTAGGGTACAGGCCTCGGCTTAGAGCGTCGCTGCGGAAGGGCATCAAGGAGTAGGCTGGATCGGATCTGAATTATTTAAGACGAATTTAAAGCTACTGGCCCAGCAGCGCGGGCTGGCTCGAGCGAAGGTCGGGCGAGCACGGACAGGGACGTCGCAGCGAGGCGGCGAGAAGATAAGAATACACATTACAGTAGCCATATTGTACACTTCATACATTCACATCACACAACAAATACACACGCACACATTCTGGCAAATAAATTAATTTCATGGACATCAGAACTACATATGTGTGCCCAGTTTCAACAAAATTGGTTCACAGTTGAAAATTCAGTATGTGAAAAATTAATCAACCCCTAATAACTAACCTGTTAAGATGTTCGGGATCCGGACAGTCAATATCATACAGCAGCGCGTTAGTGACGTGCGCGGCCAGCGCGAGCGGCGGCGCCCACAGCGGCGCCAGCGCAGCCGCGCCCGCGCACGCCGCGCACGCCAGCAGCACCAGCAGCGGCAGGCCCAGCAGCAGCAGCAGCGAGCCCGCGCCGCCCAGCACGCCGTACGTCCACACGCGGTGCGCCAGGCGGCTGAGGCCCTTGCCGAGCAAACCTGACGGCGGAAAGGAAACAAAATATATTGGACCCAAGTAACAGAATGGTATCTTAGAGATGGAATGAGGAAGGCCATTTCAATGATGGAAAGGCGACTTGAAAGCTACTGCGGGAGGCAGGAGGCATGGATTTTGATGGTCGTCATCGATAGACCATTTACGATTGGTATCAGTTTATTTATTTAAATGAAGATTGTTATGTACGTGTCAGTTTATTTATTTATTTAAATGAATGGTCACCTGTATCGGGCTCGGTCTCGAAGCGCGTCCTCTCTTTAGACACGTGTCGCCACAGCGTCAGTAGTCGCGACCACATTGTCTGCGTTTCACTGCTGCGTTTCGGGAATAGTGTTCCGTTCACCTGAAACAAATAGTTATTAAAATTTCGTTTTAAATATATCAGATATAATTAATATTAATAATAGTTGATAGCAACACTATCAAACTAGTTCTAAGATCTGTAAAGATCTGGCAACACACACCAGCCACCAATCAATCTGCCTAGCCTTTTCCCAACTATGTTGAGGTCGACTTCCAGTCTAACCAGACGCAGCTGAATACCAGTATTTTACATGGAGCGACTACCTATCTGACCTCCACATACTGGGTTGTGCTGGGTAATACGATACCCCTTGGTAAGACTGGTTGTCAGACTTTCGGGCTTCTGACGACCCGTAACGACTGTCAAAGATCCACGAATGACAGCCGGGACCAAGGGCTTAACACACCAGTCACCACTACCGTATTTTTATCTCACGAAGCGACGCGCGCTTTACTTGTGGTGAGGTAACCAAGGGTACAAACATGCTGTGAATGTGTGTGTAAGCGCAGGAGATCTTGGTTCCGTCCGAAACAATGGTGAAGTCGGAAGTGTGTGTGCATGTGTGTTATGTGCTGGCTACTCGTCTGTACGCACACATTTACAGCGTGTTTGTACACTTGGTTACCACAAGTAAATCGCGCGTCGCGGAGGTGAGAGCTAGGAAAGTCTTTTTTAAATTCATTCACAATAATGGGTTAAATACGGGATGGAAGTTTGTAATTTTCACCGATCGGAAAACCGGTCGACCACACGACTTGTTTAAGTTATAAACTAATATCTAGATATTATAATACCTGCGACAACTCGTAGTCCGGCACGAAGGGTTTGATACAGAGCAGCGTGCGCAGCGACAGCGGCGAGCACCACGGGACCAGCACGCCCAGCACGAACATTATGTTCCAGCACCAGCACCACGTCCTGCGCGGCGGAAATGTCAGTTGTATTGAAGTTACAGATACGTTCAAACTTCAGGGGTTATCGAACACTCACTCGACTGTGGAGTGGCAACCGATTTAGTGCGATGAGCTGACAATTCAACAATCGCGTAAAAAGACCCCTAACGAAGCCGAGACTTAGTTACACCACCCGTCATTGTAATAATTTCTTTTGTTCTAGAACATACCTAGGAAAGTACTGGCTAAGAAGATGTGGAAGGTCAAAGTTCCAACTTTAAAAACTATTTTCACAAAAATAGTTTTTATAACTTCATTTTAACAAGTCTTGTACAGTTGCATGCACTCATAAGCACATGCGTTACATTGCGAGCTGCCGTAGACAGCGATTTTCCACACCAAAATAAAATCGTTTCCCAACAATAATTTTTGCTCAATGTTACTTAGTTTGATGTATAGAATGTGTAGATAATGGCAATGTGAACGGTCTTGTTACACTCTGTATGTTATATGTATTGCGTTATTTACTTTATCTGCATAACTCTCTCATAATCAGCCTATCGTGTTCCCACTGCTGGGACACAGGCCTCCTTCTTGTTTGAAGAAGTTGGCTGTAATCCTCCACGCGGGCGCAGTGCGGGTTGGTGGATGTCAGATATTTTATAATTTTCGGTTGTAGGACATGTCGGGTTATTCACAATGTTTTCTTTCATCGTTTTGAGAGCAGTGGTGATGAAATAAATTACACAAAGTAAAGCGCCTGCTTCGGTTCGAACTCGACCTAAAAATTTTGTCTAGCAAACGAATTTTCCAAACATATGAATCAATGGATTGCAGATCTCTACCTGTGCGCTAGATTGAGTAGTCTCCAACCGGGCCACCTGGTGGTGGTGGTCCTGGTAGTGTCGCGGTGCACCAGGAACACAGGCTGCGACGGGTCCGAGCGCGGGGTCACGATGTTGGTGGCGCGAGTGGACAGCACCGTGGGCACGCGCTCGCGCCGCCCGCGGAAGTGGCGCAGCACGACCCAGCGTGTGGGGCGCCACGTGCGCCGGGACCACGTGAACGAGCGGGTCGGGGACACGGCGCTGCGGAGCTCCTGGGCCGACCAAACAGATGAGGTGTCAGGCATCTTCAAGAGACCTTCTAAAGAATACGCATAAGTTTTCAAAAATAAACTAAACGCGAAGATTTTCTTTTTTTTTGTAATATTTTTAAACGCATAAAACATAACACCATCACGCCTCTAATCCCCGAATGGTTAGGCAGAGGTTTACCTATAACCCAATCCAGATTCGCAGGGGCGTTATCGCGGCGGAGGATGAGTCTATTGCCGTCAACCGCGCTCATAGCCAAACACCGGGCTGCTACTGAAAAATTCATGATGGAAAAACCCAATAACGCATTGTCCGACCTGGGAATCGAACCCCTATAGAAAAACATTAACACAAAAAAAAAATACTTTGAGTTTTGTACTATATTATGGTCTCAGCAGACAACAAAGTACTTAACGAAATTATAGTAAGCATGAGGACAGATGTTGATGATGATTCTGGTGACGGACAGATGTTCATCATCAGAATTGAGTTTTTCACTTTCTTTCGTTGTATCTACAAGGAAATCTATATCCAAAAGTTACAATTATAACTGTTGTAAGAAAAGTGCATACCTTCATAAGCAGCGGTTCTCGATCCCTAAGAAAAGCAAGATCTCTAAGCAGAAAGTATCGGTGCTGATGCAACTTGTGCGCTTGCATCGCTGCCGCGGCGTCCTCCATGGGCGTCCAGCGCAGCTCGCTCTGCAGCCGCAGCGCTGCAGCCGCTAGCTTCTCCTTGCGCCACGCGGCCGCGCGCGACAGGATGGGGTGCGTCGCGCATATTCGTGCTTCGGCAGTCGCTAAACTGGCTTCTAACTTCCTGCGGACGCCTTCTTCAGCTCTGTGATAAAAATTATAATAATTAATTACTATCCCTTTTCTATTATGGTTTTAATGGTTATAATTCTGTAAATACATATTTCCTTCTGTCGCGAATCATTGATCAACATACCACCTGACACAACCCTGCAATTCATAAAATACTTAAGAAAATTAGAATAACTTGGGCTACTCTGGCGCTCCGTACCTGGTGACGATGGCGGAGGCCCGCAGCTGCGCGGCCAGCAGGCCCGGCACGTCGGGCCCCAGCGCCGCCAGCGCCTCGCTGCCCCGTACGGCCGCGCACACGCGCGACCCGTGCTCGCGCACTATGTCCGTACCTGGTGACGATGGCGGAGGCCCGCAGCTGCGCGGCCAGCAGGCCCGGCACGTCGGGCCCCAGCGCCGCCAGCGCCTCGCTGCCCCGTACGGCCGCGCACACGCGCGACCCGTGCTCGCGCACTATGTCCGTACCTGGTGACGATGGCGGAGGCCCGCAGCTGCGCGGCCAGCAGGCCCGGCACGTCGGGCCCCAGCGCCGCCAGCGCCTCGCTGCCCCGTACGGCCGCGCACACGCGCGACCCGTGCTCGCGCACTATGTCCGTACCTGGTGACGATGGCGGAGGCCCGCAGCTGCGCGGCCAGCAGGCCCGGCACGTCGGGCCCCAGCGCCGCCAGCGCCTCGCTGCCCCGTACGGCCGCGCACACGCGCGACCCGTGCTCGCGCACTATGTCCGTACCTGGTGACGATGGCGGAGGCCCGCAGCTGCGCGGCCAGCAGGCCCGGCACGTCGGGCCCCAGCGCCGCCAGCGCCTCGCTGCCCCGTACGGCCGCGCACACGCGCGACCCGTGCTCGCGCACTATGTCCGTACCTGGTGACGATGGCGGAGGCCCGCAGCTGCGCGGCCAGCAGGCCCGGCACGTCGGGCCCCAGCGCCGCCAGCGCCTCGCTGCCCCGTACGGCCGCGCACACGCGCGACCCGTGCTCGCGCACTATGTCCGTACCTGGTGACGATGGCGGAGGCCCGCAGCTGCGCGGCCAGCAGGCCCGGCACGTCGGGCCCCAGCGCCGCCAGCGCCTCGCTGCCCCGTACGGCCGCGCACACGCGCGACCCGTGCTCGCGCACTATGTCCGTACCTGGTGACGATGGCGGAGGCCCGCAGCTGCGCGGCCAGCAGGCCCGGCACGTCGGGCCCCAGCGCCGCCAGCGCCTCGCTGCCCCGTACGGCCGCGCACACGCGCGACCCGTGCTCGCGCACTATGTCCGTACCTGGTGACGATGGCGGAGGCCCGCAGCTGCGCGGCCAGCAGGCCCGGCACGTCGGGCCCCAGCGCCGCCAGCGCCTCGCTGCCCCGCACGGCCGCGCATACGCGCGACACGTATTCGCGCATGGCAGCTTCGCGCACTTCCTACACACAAGTGTCATGTCAGAACAAAAGTCATACCAAAAAAGAAAAAAAAAAACATTATAAAAGGAAGAAAAAAAAACTCATTCACTGACAGACAGCACATAGCCTAAATCTTGCACAAAAGGTCTTTATTTATTGAAACGTAAAGGGATTAAATAAGAGATGAAAGTTTATATGGAAATTCGCAATTTCCAACCACCGCTGATATCACGCCTGTATGCCCCGAAGGTAGAGGCAGAGGTGTAGTACACCCATAGTTGCAGTGTAGTATACCCAGTTGCGTTTCAGTCCCGCTAGGCGGCGTAATTAAGTCCCATGTATGGTACAGTACTAGTACTTTTAGAAAAAGCATGGCTTTACAAGTCTCTGTCAACAATGTGACAGACACCTCCTAAAGCCTCGTGTGTCAAATTACCGCCCGGATACTCCAGACTTTAGAGTATCCGGGCGATAATTTAATTTAGTATAAAGTATTCTACTAAAGATATTCAGGCCAAATTTTTATGGCATAATAAGTTCGTAACTTAGACTAGGTCATTTACGTTATATTTCCCTTGTCCTAAACTGAGTATATATGTGTCGTAGATTATAAAAGTTGAGCGATAATAGTCTCTCAATTGATTATTGCGGTACTAAGGTGAGGGCAAACTCCGTGACGCGCTAGAGTGGGGCGGCACGTGGACAGAGTCGTGTTAAGGGAAGTGGCTGAGCGACGAGTCAGTGTTGTGTGTGTGTGTGTGTCGAACGGATGCAGACCTCCACTTCTCCTACGAAACTGTCGGTTTGCCCGAACGTAGAAAGTAGTGCGTGAACATTCTACTGTGATGATTGTTCTGAAAGTGAAATACTAACTGATTTGCTGCATCATCGTGTTTCATTGTAAACCTGCACTATGAATTCCGTACCACCGAATCGAGATGATGACGGCACTATCGCTCAGCCATCGCTGACGCTGTCATATATATTATCGATGCAATATTTTCAAGCGATACAATATCAGCACCTATCTCATTGAAGTGTATTGATGAAATTTATGGAGATAGCACATCAGAAAGGATTTTATTTTATTTTACTGGGTGGTTAACAATGTGGCGGCCCGTCCGTTTAGGCTTCCTGTACACGACGCCGGAGTCGTACCGGCGCCGGACCGCATGTTTGCGAGCGTATACGAATGAATATTGCCTATGCGCCGCACCGCCGCCGTGTAGATTTTACACACATTCTGAAATATTCTGAAACATTTTAATATTCTGAAAACACTTTAATATTCTGATAACACTTTAATATTCTGAAAAACCTTTAATATTGTAAAAATACTCTACAGGTTTGAAAAATGTTTTGGACCAAATAAGAAGTAAATATATTATTTAAGTTTTAAAGCCAGTGAATGAATTTAAGAATTTCATTACGTAGAATTTGATTAGTAAAGTAGAAAAAGGTTAGGGTGGCCCCTGCCGTGCAGTGGGACAACATAAATCACCCTGATTTATCCTTACAAACATATTATAAAACAAAGTCCTCCGCGCCGTCTTTTTTTTTTTTTTTTTTTTTGAGGGTTGGAAATCATCCAATGACTTCTCCCGCTCTGGGCGGAGCGGAAGGGCGTGTCAGACTTTTACTGACTAAAACCCACCCGTGTTCCTTCATTTGCCTGTTGCCAAGGTCCCGGTATCCCTTTCGGACTTTCCCGCAACCCTGGCAGGCATCGGTCCTATTGGACCCCGTCATTTTTGCTGACATCTCTTTGAGGCGCGCGTGGAACACGGCGCGCCATCGACCCGGGCCTGGTCCTTATCGGACGGCGAGCTGCCCGTTGCTCGCCGTCCGCAAGCCCGCGCCTATGGTGGCCGGAAATCCGCCTGGGATTCCCGACGCCCAGGGCGTCTCCAACGGCGGCGGTTAGGGGCGTGAGGGCGCAAACTTTGCCTTTCCCTCACGCGTTCCGCCTCCTCCTTCGCGAGCATTACTGCTTCGCAGAAGGAGGTGACGGCTTCCCATGCCCTCTCGCTCCGTACCATGGCTTGAACCAGGGCCGGACGCGAGAGGTCACCGCCGCCAATCGCCTCCGCGAGGACACGGCGGTGCTCCGCCCAAGCAGGGCACACCTCAACCGTATGCTCCACCGTGTCCTCCGGGCGATCCACACAGTGGTGACACCCGGGCGTTTCCTCCCGCCTAATCCTACACAGGTACCTCCCGAAGCTGCCATGTCCGGTGAGGACCTGTGCCAGGCGGAAGGCGCGCCGTGTGTCTGTCGTCCTGTTCGTGATAAACTCAAAAACGACTGCACCGATTTTCATGCTGTTTTCACCAATGGATAGAGTGGTTCTCGAGGAAGGTTTTAGTAGATAATTTGGCGGGCGAAGCGGCGGGCATCAGCTAGTTGATTTATTACTTATAAAGTAAAAGATGACCTGCTCGATGTCCTTCATGGGCATCTTCTGGCTGGCGAGCTGTGCGGCGCGGCGCTCCCTGAAGTGAAGGAACCAGCCGCGCGCCTCGCGCTCCAGCACACCCTGCAGGGTCGACGCCGCGCGACGGACCAGCTCGCGGCGGTACAGGCGGAGGTCCACCTACATGAAAACACAATTAAATAACAAGTGCGCCTTTTTTTTTACTTAGAATAGAATATATTTTTACTGTAAAATAACAGGTAGATCTGCATGTTTTGCCATTTATGGAGTACAAAACAACATAATTTTTGGTTTAGAATAAACTTATTTACTATATATAATACTTGCGCATAGAGTTTTCATAAATAAATACCACATTTTATTTAGGCAAAAGCGCCACGGTACCCCGCGAGGTTTAGATTTCTTAAGTTTTTTGTAATTTGCAGGGCACTGATGAAAGAATGATTCGCGACCGTAACAGATATGTATTTACAGAATTATAATCATTAAAATCATCAAAACAACTCTCACAGTGTATTGAGATTGGCGTGTTACCATGTTTGTCAATTTTATCAATTCATATGACAAGAATGAAGTTCAGTGGTGTTATTTTTCTATATTGATAGGCTCACGTTTGATGGAAAGCCGGACTTTTGGGCATCTATGGTGGTACCACCACTCGGTCTATTGCACCCTGCATAGCGCTACAAGGTTTTTCAAAATCGCGTTTTCAAAATCAGAAATAACGCCGCCATCTTGTTTTTTTAGGGTTCCGTACCTAAAGCGTAAAACAGGACTCTATTACTAAGACTCTGCTGTCCGTCCGTCTATCACCAGGCTGGATCTCATGAACCGTGATAGTTAGACTGTTGCAATTTTCACAGCTGCTGTATTTCTGTTGCCGCTATAACAACAAATACTAAAAAACAGAATAAAATAAACATTTAAGGGGGCATATAACAGACATGATTTTTTTTGCCATTTTTATAGATAATGGTACGGAATCCTTCGTGTGCGAGTCCGAGTCACACTTGGCCGGTTTTTGTACAGCGCCCCCTTGTCATCGTCTTTTGAGCGCCAAAAGATCCTTGTAGCACTCTATGATCCTATGTGCTCCTGGTACAACGATGTGCTACCTGTGTGCGCTGCGGGGTGGTGTAGAGGCAGGGCACGGGCGGCGCGGGGCGGGGCGGCTCGCGCGCGTCTGTCTTCTCGGCGGCCGCGCGACGCATCGCTCGCGTCACCCATGCCGCTAATGCTGTTATGTCCTCCTGGTGTTCCGGCTTGAAGAACATAAAAATTTACGTAATTTCTTCACATTGAAGCATGATTATTGAAGTTGACATAACTTCACGCCTGTAATCCCCGAAGGTTTAGGCAGCGGTGTCCCTATAGTACACCCACATTTCCTCCCATGTAATAGGGGGCCTATTGCCATCAACCGGGCACAAATCCAAAAAAAAACTCAATATCACTTTGCCCGATCTGGGTATTGAACCCAGGACCTCATGCTCAGCAGTAGCGCTTGCGAACTTGCGACCAGTAGCATTCATCAAAACGAAAAGTTTCCAATCCTATCCATGATACATCAAGATAAACGTAACTGCTAATATTTCGTACCTTGCATATCAGCTCCGCTACTAAATAACGAGACCTCTCTTCTCTTATCTTCTTGTCCAGGTCACGAGCTTCTAGAGATGGCATACCGAAAGCGAGGTCCAGAACTCTGAAATAATAAGCGGTGAATATTTTTTTCACGAACTGTTTGAGCTGGAACTTGAAGAGATAAATTGATAGATTTGTCTTTGCAAAAGGAGAAAAATCGCGCTCTGCAAACGTTCAATATTGCGCTACAATATAGCCCACAGCTTCAGGGTAACAATCAACTCAGCCTATTGCAGTCCACTGCTGGACATAGGCCTCGCCTCTCCGCTTTTCGTATCCAGTCTGTCCCAGCCACCTTTTAAAGGTCGTTGGTCCATCGAGCTGGGGCTTCCGAGGGTTTGATATGTAAATTTCCCTCCGAAACAAAAAATTATTTCCTTTTCTGCCGTTTTTTTATTTCTTTGTCAATTATTATCGATTACCTATGCAGCCCTTGCAGCAAAGACTTGGCCCCAGCAATGACAGATAGCGGCTCATCTCGCAGTAGCCTGTCCCTTGCCACGACGACGATAAGAGCAAGCGCACGCGCCACGTGGCAGTACAGCTCCTCACGCGCACGCGCACGGCCTCGCTGCAACCAGCCCGCCACGCGCCACACGTGGGTCTGGCCAGGGAAGTGGCGGGAGGGGACCTCGAACTCTCTGTATAGATACATAAGACTTTTGAGGAGGTAACATGGCATTATTGGATTGGTCAGAAAAGACTATGAAAGGGCGGCGACCTTTTCTCAAAAATGGGACAGTAATTTTTTAAATTAAATTATTGGCATTCGTATAGCGTATGTCTTGGCGTTGGGTGTTTTTTATTTTTAACTTATTGAACTGTTGTTAGAATGACATTAAAGTAAGAAGTAAGATTGGTTGTATGAGAAAAGCTGGAGATAGAACAATGAAGTTCAAAAATAAAGACGAGTTCTTAATAATTAAGACAGGAATAGCTGTTATAGGTCATACATGCTGCTGTCTGTAACTCTTAGGACCGGTGGGAAACCAGCCCAAACCAGGAGATCATATTTCTAATGTAACCAATAGTTTATTATATGGCGTTGCAGTTAAGCGTGGACAAAATATGTTAACTGACTGTATTTCACAATAGTTCAATATATCAAAAACGCACTCAATTTTACACCAGCTAATAACTGACCAATCATATTTAAAACAAGAATAATATTTTAGGTATACAATACAATAGAACCTTTTTAAATCATCGGCTCGTGACGTCAACGAATTGATTTTTCATAGACATATTGTTGTAGAGTTGCGTCGACAGTACAAAAGAGGCTAGGTTTGAAAAGGTTCCACTGTACATTCAGAAATACAATTCACTTGGATTCCGAGACTATTTTGTATGAATTTTTCTGATACTTCGTTTTACAAAAGGCAAACAAAACAAAACAGTATAGTTAAGAGCTCAATCTATGGTCAAGATATAGGTACTATGTTCTAAAAGATCAGAGTACCTACCAAGCATCTATATACATTTTTAAAAGAGTGTCCTTGGAGTTTCTTGCCCGTTCTTCTCCATAGAGATCTACGAATTGGAATGGGCAACTAGCTTCAACTTTTTGACGAACTGACCGACTCTTTGACAATTCAAAAGTGCCTGTAAATGGTTTAATTGAAATAAATGCTTTGAGTTTGAGTTGAGTTTGAAAACATCATACATAGACAAAAATTACTTTTAATTAACAGGAGTAACCAAGATATTTCAAGTTCGCTTAGTTTTAAATAGGTACATTTTATACTCAACACAGGGTGAGTGAAAAACTCAGTGCTATTTAACGATAATCTTAAGGGCAATGAAGATATAAGGGTTTCTAGAAACTTCCATGGAATGAATCATGAAGACTACAGTACGATGGAATGTATGGGGTACACTAAATAGTTATGATAGCACTGCACAGATACACATAATGGATTTCTAATGGTCATGCTATGTATGGGGACCAGGTGCCGTATTATGAAGTATTAATGCCACCATTTTTCCAGTGTGAGAGAGAGACGGAGCTAGACAAGGCCGCTAGCACCATCCCGTTTTCGCAGTGGAATAATGATGGCATTAATACTTCATAATATTACCCCTGGACATTGGCTCCAATATATATGTATAATTTACAATTTTTTATTTTTTTTATTTCTAGCAGGTTCCAACTGAAAATATCCTCGTTTTAATAGAGGTCAATTCATGCGACTAATGGATACAGTTACGTTTATTTCATACTGTGATCTAATCGCAAATCCTCGGGCCAAACAGTCAGCCTTTTTCCAACTATGTAATCCATAGAGCTCGCAGTTTAGTCAGGAAAGTAAAATTAAGCAATTATCAAGTCCATGCCCAAGTGGTGTAATAAATCTATAGGCACATTGGAGCCAACGTCTAAAATAAAACAGGCACGTAAATATAGTAACATACATATATATAGATAGGGCGACATACCCCCATTCACGTATCGATTCCAATTGCTTAGCGCTTAACTTCTTCGGCTTAAATACTTTGTCCTTGTGCAAGCTTTATGAGAAAAAAATTAGCTATATTGACCATTACACATTATCAATGGGGCGATAATGACACCTATGTTCTAGTATAGTGAGTCTAAAACTGTATGTCATCTACGCTCACTTCTAAGGGGATGATCATACTTGGTTCTAGAAGCTTGTAATTTTTCGGAGTCGGTTTTAAGGCGACAACTTTCGGTGACCGTGAAATTTGATTGTTTGATAAAGAACTACTTGAAAATGGCGAAGTCAAAAATGAGTCCTTCCCTTGTTTCTTCGAATAACATTTACATATACAATTTAGTAGGGCCTCCAGAAGAGCCTAACTTTCAATATGCTATAAATAAACATTATGAACAACGTTCAGCCCAGCATTGGCCTACGATGTCAACCGTTCTAATTAGTAAAGGTCGACGCATTCTATCCCTTGTAATTAATGTAAAACGCTCTGCTGCTCGTTGCCATGCCGAGAAAATTGAGTTTTATAGCTCGCCACAAATTGTTAGTAATTACACAATTAACATGAAGGTTCTATTGCAATAAATCTAATGGCAAATCTGTTACTGTTAGCCTGTATCATCTCCTGATGGGCAAAGGCCTCCACATGACTTCCAGTGCTCGCGATCCAGTGATAATGTGGACCACTGGGCGTTTGTTTACTGTATAATCTGATATTTATAAGTACAATTATTTGGTGGTGGTGGGTGTTGTTATAATGATTTGTCGCTCAATCAATCACTATAGCAAACATGATATTTCGACAGTAGATTTGCCTTCTGATGGAACACTTGACCAGGCTTTCAGTAAACAGAAGGGCAATTCCCAAACCTATTTTTATGAATGTTTGCATTCTAATCTCAATCTCAATCTGGCAAAAAAAACCCTAAACTACATTTTTAACATTCATTGTCGATGAGATGAAGTTGCTACTCGATTTTGAACGTTTTTGGCCTTTTGGTGTTTGTTTTATTCCGAAACTAGCAGACACCCTTACAATAGTAGGAGACTCCGCGGGAGACCTAGTCAAGTCGACAATCTGTCTTTCTATTACTAATCCGCCTTTGACGTGTTTTAGTGCACTATCTCTCCCAGACTGCAGACTAAATAAAGTGATCTCTGAACACGCGTCTACATTCAATAATTTATAACGCCCCACGACATCTAATCTTCTAAGCGTTTTTTGATTGTTCTACAAATATTCTATACTAGCTGATGCCCGCGGCTTCGACCGCGTGGATGTCGGTTATTACATACTAAAACCTTCCTCAAAAAACATTTTTCTCAATATAGGAATACACGATGAGCCGGGCTGGGGCTATGAGCGCACTTACAGACAAACAAACAGACGGAAGAGTACATCGTATCTTAGAAGCCAAAAAAAAATCCCTTCAAGTTTCTCGACATGAGTGTACCTACTATATGAATACATGTAAATGATAAGTCGCAAGCGCAATGCGACACCGTGAAGCGGCAGCGAGTGCGCGGATACTATTACATGGATATAATTAACTGTATTAATTCAATGGGCGGCCTGACAATGTAGAGGTGTTGTGTGGTGTCTGGTCCACTGTGCGAGATCAACAGTAGTTTAAGTGGTATTAATGAGAATTATCTTTTAGACATATGAAACATACAATCATACATCGCACAGCCCTTATACCTGATTCTTTTGAGGAAGAAGGTTCTTTTTGTAGAGGCCTTACGCCGTTTGTCCACTAGCACCTTTAACGGAACGTCAACCAGAACGAGATGAAGGCGCCGAAGTAGCGATATACATTTACTATGGCCCCTTGCTTGTCCACTGCGCACCATCGCCGCCGCCCGCGCCGGGACTTCACTATCGGTTCGTATAATCTCGTTACTCGTTGACGACCCGTTGACGGTGGCAGTGGACAAACACTTGCGAAGTCGTGAGACCAGCCATTATGCGTAGATACCGTGGAGCTTTGAGCATAGATTTGGTTAATCTTTCTTGCCCGTAAGTGACTCAGAATACCTCAAACCAGTGAAGGACAAAACACCTAGAAGGACCTACTTGTGCACTTGTTATTAAAAGTTTTGCTATACATAATATCCAGCTGAGGCAACAATTAAGTCTGGTAGGCGTGGTGTTACCAGTAATATTTCCTGAAGCCAATATTTGTATGTATAGTTAGTTATGAACTCATGACCATGATGCAACAAAGATGCACAAGCATTGTTTAAACATCTCGTGTGAGAAAATAAATATGATGTAGAGCGTACTGCACGAACTCTGACGCATGTGTGATTTACCATGCATGACTTTAGTCGGTAGCTAACTGCGGCTTGTGAACAGACAGGCGAAACTACGAGTATATGCCCTTGTCTTTCTAGGAATGACAACTACAGAGGACCTGATGAAAAGCCTGTTAATCCTTACTAATATTATAAATGCGAAAGTAACTCTGTCTGTCTGTCGCACTTTCACGCCAAAACTACTGAACCGATTTAAATGAAATTTGGTACACAGATAGTCTAGAGACTGAGAAAGGACAAAGGCTACTTTTTATCGTCATACCACGCGGGCGAAGCCGTGGGCGGAAGCTAGTTTTTAAGTAAACGACGGACTGTTTGCCGTAATTTTAACCACAATAAAAGAGATGACTGTGACTCACATCTGGATGCATCCTTACAATATGTGGGTTATTTAAAACAATTGAGATCACTAAAAATAGACATGTTTTATATTTTTAACTTTTATTAAAATTATAACACAACATGATGAGTAACATTTGGTTGAACGCCGGCAGAAAAAAAAAAGAGTAAAGTGATTAGTGTCGTGGGATACAATAATATTGTACACATCGGGTCAAGCCGCCCGCCGCCGCCGCCGCCGAGTACACTGCATGCCGTGCTCATACATTTGAGTGAAAACATTAATTGAGCTCGATGAATAAAGGGCATGCAGGGATCCCCTGCACGTCACATCTTAATAGCCCCAAACAGCGGTTAAACTTCCGTCAGGGCTGGCTCTACTCTACGCGGTTTTTTAGATGCCCAACGGAATGTTAAAGTAACGATACACGTGCACTATTTTGAGAAGTCCCTAAATAGATGCAACGTGTCTCCTAATAATACGAACTTACTTACGTACTACGTACTTCAAACTAATTGTCTCATTCAGAATACGTGAGAAATCGGCAACCCTATAGTCCGTCTCGTTGCTAGTGACCATTCAATTAGGATTCTTTTGACCGGTAGTCCGGTGGGCGGTGGCACACGGACTAACGAACAATGGCATTTCATTACCACGTTACTCTGTTCCATTTACTTGGCCCGACGTGTATGGTGGGCCAGCATTTACAGAACACCAAATACATTTTTCTTTAAAATTCCAGGCAGAATTGTAAAGAAAAATGTATTAGGTGCCATCAATATTGTTGTCACTTGTTACATTACGCTACTCAGAGCCTTTTTTTTTGCTATTACTAATTGGTGTCGGTTAGCTAACTGACGTAATTAGTACCAAAAGAACAATATAGCTATGATTTATGTAACACTAGCTGATGCCTGCGACTTCGCCCGCGTGTATGTCGGTTATTATATACTAAAACCTTACTCAAGAACCACTCTATCCATTGGTGAAAACAGCATGAAAATCGGTGCAGTCGTTTTTGAGTTATCACGTACAGGAAGACAGACAGACGCGGCGGAGGACTTTGTTTTATAATATTTAAGGATTTTTTTATGGAGTTTCTTACCAGGTTTTTAAGGCTTTCTGGCAAAAAAATATAAACTGTAATTGCTCTAAATACCTATTGAGCAGTAGTAACCTACTGTGCAGATTTATCTCTATCATGAAAAAATCTTAATACACAGACAGACCTGCTATTCCGAGAACGTCATAAAGATCTTACAAAGATTGATCTTTAAAAGATTAAAATGTAATGTTTTTTATTGGACGTAGATTGAGAACACAACATTATGCTATAATTTTATACCAATTTATAAACCGAGTCGAGTGCATGTAATGGCATCCGTGAGTCAATCAGTGATTGTCATCGTATATCTGTGCTGGGCCGATCAGAATATTGCCTTGAGACACAATCATTTTACACAAGTTAGTTTTTAAAGCTTCGCAAAATTATATAAGTAACTTAATTTCACGACTGTATTCACGAAGGGTTAGGCCGAGGGGTATAATTCACCAGCATTTCGTCGGTTATATTTTAGACCCATGTAACGGGGGCGGGGACACATTATATCAGACTTCGTTCTTGTTTCAAGTGATTTCTTCCGATCTTAGAATATTATTCTACAGTCGGGCGATTATCTCGGCGACTGAAGCGTGTTACGAGTCTTATGTTGAACATACTCGTAATGCAAGCCGTGTTGGAATGTTAGCTTCACCGATAGCCTCAATAAACGACCCGTCTAAAGAGTTGTTCAGTAAATGAGTTTAAAGTAGAAGCGGTTTTATTTCGGTTTTTTTTTCAATTACATCTTTTAGATATGCGTTAATTATATATAGCAACTGATGAAAAAACCATCGCGTATTCATATCATTTTTAAGGGATAGGTACCTATGTTTCCTATCTTCTTGAGCTCGAAGTTAGTTTTGGCGAATGCCCTATAAATGTCAAGTCTAGGGTTTTTATATATTTGAAAAGTAACGTTTGTCATAGCTATCGATTCTATCGCCTACGTCCCCTTAGTGAGCTATGATGTATGAAGCACTAACTGTCCAGCATACTGCAGCAGGAGTATAACTCACCCCTTTTCCCTGATGGCGTGCAGTTGTTTCGGGGAGAGTGGATGCGGCTCCACTCCCGCGTCTAACGCTGCGGCGTCCAGTTCGTCGCATGGCGGTGCTACAATGATGTCCGAAGGACGGTTCCCGGGACCCGCGAAACGGGATGGTGGAAGCACTGTGTAAACGAATTAAAATTAATAAAGCACTTACACAGTCAAGGTAACATTAGTTATCTACTAGCTGGAAATTCCCATATGCCCATATTATACACCTGCACTTTTGAGGATCTAATGAACGCCACTGACGTAATTATTAACTTGGCCACCTATTGGGCACAACTTATTGAAAAAGCACGATCAACTCGAAAACAAAAAGCAGACAGTCATAGAGTTGGGTATGAATGTGGAGGGCTATCAGAATAGAGGTAGATTACAGAAATAATGCATGGTCTGTGTGAAAGATGACACGGGCAGTGCTGAGGAGATGACTGATAGAGATTATGATATTGATAAGAAGCCATGCAGGACGGTTATGATTACACCCCTAACATTATAACATTAACATAACAACCACATTTCGCTAGTTATGTTTTTTTAAAGTCCCATATCATTTAGATCAAGCTTATTGATTATTAATGTCACTAAATCTGTCTAACCGAAAGTGATGTTTCAAAAGTAGAACTTGCTCATTTATTATCAAGATAAATTAATGCTTACTAAGTTAACATCATGATCACTCATCATGCCATTTGACTGCTCTGTAGTTAATTAACATGTTCCTGTCAATTTAATTATTTAGCTCTTTCTAAATTTTGTATTTACATCAGTTCTCTCTTAAATATGCTAGACAATTATCTAATAGACATGTCTATGAAGAAAATAAACAAATAAAGAACAAAGCAACCAAGCAACATGTTTATATTATTACAGACTGTCAAAACATAATTACAACAACAATATTATTGATACTAAGAAAACACTGCATTGATGAAGATTTCTACAGTGATTAACATTTTTGTTGTCAAGAGAAAATAGTCATTAACTAGTAATAAGCTATTTTAATGACATGGATGAGAATATCTTCTTAACAATAGACATTCTTTGTGTTACTGCAAAAAATAACATGAACATTTTCTATCTTCTTTTTCAGCACATTAACCCTAGATTCTGGAGGACATAATAAATCGAAAATCTCCTAGCACTTGCTAAAGCCAGGAGATTTATCACTTAGCATTTTGTAAATGTTGATAGGAGATAGCGGACTAAAGTAATCACTAGACTTTCAAAATCTGGGGGCACTTCTCTTAACACAAGTCTGCTTTTAAATCTGGTGCTATCACTGAGCTAACTGGCTACTGGGGTGTCCACAAAATAAATAAAAAATCATGCAAAACTGGTAACAATGAATTTACCCATCTGAATTGGTTTCTACAAACAAAGGGGTTGAAAGGGATGCCAGATTTCCATAAGCAAGTGAATATCATAATTGATTTTTTGTCAAACCAACATTTTCATTTGACTTCAAAATAAGCACTGAAAGAATTTGATGGTTTATGAAGCATTTTGTCAGTAACAAACTTATAATTAAATGATTGTATTATAATAAATCTTCTTTGCTTTATGTCTGCTCAATAATAGATTCCATTGTCACCTGACAGTCTTTTTCTATACAAGTGCTATTAAATGACAAAGGATATTGAACAGTAAATTCAAACATAATAAATAAATTCCTGAAAACTAGGTCAATTTTATGGTGCACTGCTGTTCATTATGTTTTGGAGACATACTTACTACTAATAGCTTTAAAATGTTGTCTAATCTTGGTAAAAGAACTGTGCTATGAAAAGGACTTTCTTTTGTTCTTCCAGTGTTTTTGATCTATTTTTTTTTCTGATGATGAAGTGGTCTTTGTAAATGAATTATATTCAACAAAATATTATTATATAATTATGCTGGTACAATTAGCACAATTTTAGCCTCAAATTATTGAGAAACCAAGACTATTTTAAATTGAAACAAACACTAAACACACAGTATAACAAACAAATAACAAAAAACTGTTCTCACCAATAGGGAAAGTTTTCCAATGATAGAGGAAGTCTTCGGCGACTTGCTTGATGTTGTTGACAAGCTGCTCCACCTCGGGAGGCGCGCCGACCAGCTGCACGTCGAAGTGCAGAGGCTCGCGCTCCGGGGGCGGCGCCTCCAGCACTAGCGAGCTAGGACGCGACGCCCGGTCGCCTTCCCCAGACATCCTCAGATACCCCGCAGCATCCACTCACGACTCAATTCCTGTCTCTCTAATCGCATAATGATCGCAGTGGGCGGAGAAATCACTTAACACCGACCTCTTATTGTTTTATTATTTACATTTATTTAATCAATTCTAAACGACACTCATGATTGACGACGTGAACTGCTTACAATATTCATTATTTCATTCCGGCTGTGGAATCTGATGCCGATTTATATTTTGTTTTGGTAACTTAAAAATAGGTTTTCGTAGACAAAATTAAAATGGCAAGAAAGAAATCCAATCCCAGCCGCACGCAACCGAGTTGACATTCTGAATTTCTGATACGATTTACGAAATGACTGACAGGCAGACAAAAAGTTTACACTGAACTGAAGTCTGTTTGTATCGTTTTACGTTAAACGGAACGATATCTGCAATGCAACAACTTTTGTTTTCCTTTACTTTATAAATTAAAATAACCCCAATAACATGAAAACTAATTTTTGATTCGAGTGAACATTTTTGTATCTTTAATCTTTAGCATTATAATTTTGAACTAGAACACCTTTTCTTGAAAAGGCTGAATGTTACAATGTCTATGACAGCCGACTAAACTGATACAAAAAAAAATTATTATTGTCAATGTGGTAATTTGTGGACTTGTTTGTTATTTACAATAAAATCTTAAAATACGGGTTTCATTGACAAAAGTGATTTGCATTTACGGAAAATTTAATACATTCCAGCATATCTTGCTACAACCGCTCAGAGTGTTATATTTATACGCTTTATTCATTGGTTTTCTTGGAGAGCCCGAAGGTGATCGGATTAGGTATGTCCTACATAGCACATAATTTATTGTAGAATTTATCACTTATCACCCGCGGCCCGTCTTCAATCGTGTTTTTGCTCGTGAAAACGTATATATGTTAGTTTTAAGATAGGTAAGTTTCGTTTTGTTGATGTATCATTTAGATTTCCTTTGTTTTGCTAATATCACCCAAACTCTTTCAGAGAACTATGGAAGCAATGGATATTCAGGCCGTAGAATCGAAATTAAGTGACGTCACAGTGACGGCCATACCCATGAGCGGGAAGAACATTCACAAAGACCTCAGCCATGGGAATAGCAGTCAGGCAACTATATCTACAGTGCCCGCGACTTCGCCCTCGTCGGTTGGAAAGGATAAAGATAATGGAATGTCTAAGTATGCTCAGTTGCTAGCTGTCATTGAGGAGATGGGTAAGGAAGTTCGACCAAGTTACTCAGGCAGCCGTAGCTCTGCTGAGCGTCTGAAGCGTGGGATCATTCATGCCAGGATCCTCGTGAGAGAATGTCTAATTGAAACCGAAAGGTCTGCAAGGCAATAGCTTGGCAATGGAGAAGTTTTCACAGTCAATTTTAGTGTACCTCGAGTCTTGGAAAAGTATGATATGGAATTAGGAAAAGAATTGTAAAACTGCATGTTTGTTATTGTTTATTGTTTTATGATAGAACTTGGTACTTGAACAGAAACTTCAAAAAAATAGAATATAACAAGAAATTATATTGACTAGATGACTAATAAATAAAAGCTCAAGCCATTTTGCAATAATTATGAGATTAAAAGATCACTTTTCTTATTTATGCATCTTGTCACACCATGTTCTATCATAAGACAATGCTTCAATAAAATATAAATGAAGGCCATTGAAACGTCACATCAAATCAGTGTAACAATGCCCAATTTGAGCTGTCATAAATTAATATCTATGGACTCTGGAACTTGGAGTCACTTACAAATACTTCTTGCTGTATTCATTCTAATATTTGCCTGAGCAGCCAATGCTTTGGAGATCCATTTTTTTGAGTGTGGGAAATCATCCAATGACTTCTCCCGCTCTGGGCGGAGCGGAAGGGCGTGTCAGACTTTTACTGACTAAAACCCACCCCTGTGTTCCTTCATTTGCCTGTTGCCAAGGTCCTGGTATCCCTTTCGGACTTTCCCGCAACCCTGGCAGGCATCGGCCCTAACGGACCCTGCTAATTGTGCTGACATCTCTTTGAGGCGCGCGTGGAACACGACGCGCCATCGACCCGGAAATTAACTCTTTTTTTTCTAGTAAGTTTTCTATAATATTAAACATTACTTACTTGAATCAATGAGTAGTAATAAAAGCATTATGAAGGATTTTATATTTTTCATGAACTTGTTTTTAAAGTTAAAACCTGTTTTGCTAGTACTTTTACACAACTGCCCAAAAGAAGTGTTATGTTTTCAGGGTTCATGTATGTATGTGAGTTTATTCCACCATAACTTTTAAATGCCTGAACAGATTTGGATGTATGGGGTATTGTTATTATTAATTAACTTCATAGCATTGGCAGCAAAGTAACTTTAACAGTATGCATAACATTTTCTTCTTTGCTTATATTATAAGCTATAATTCTAATTTTTATATTGATTTTACTGACAAGAATGGCAATTTGATTGTTTCAGAAATGATTACAAGTAAAGGTTTTGTGATTGGTTTAAATTGAAAGATTTAACTTTAAAGTTTTCCTGCAAGATTAGGCACACTGCTGAGTTTGAGACTTTTTGTGTAGTATTAACCAGTTGTTTAAAATGCAATAATTGGAAATAGTGGATTGATTTTTTTATGATTGTGAACTAAGCAATATTATTTGACCCACTGTGTGGCTCCCATAAGCAATTTTTGTATTAAGTGTATAATAAAACTTTGGTTATGAAGAAACAAACAAAACTATTTGTTCTATTATCTAAGTTTACAAAAGTATTAAATTCAGCAGGATATTTAAAACATCTTATTTATTAGAATTAAATATAATTCAGGGTACTTAGACATAAATTTAAGAGAATTTAGTTAAAGTTATGATCCCATACAAAATGGATGCAATAAGTTACTAGATATCATGATTTTTTAACAGAGGTGGCCTTGGTGATCTTTGTTCATACAAAAGTTGGTAAAATACGGAATTCGTCCTTTCAATGTTATTAAATGTAGCTATGGTGTTATTAGCATGACACAACTTACTGCAATAGTCTCATCCTGTGTTTGATAATATACTTTTGTGTCCAGAACACTGTTTTGAGTGTTCTGTACTTACAGCAACTACTTTTCAGATATCAAGTAGTTCATCTATTTGTTTCATGTGTACTGTAATATTTGATTAGGTACCTATTTGTATGTTAATCCATATTTACACTTACTCCACTGTATGTTAAGATCAAAGGCCACCCCTGACTCCAAAGAACACAATACCTTATTGGCTGCACATAATAAGCTTGTCAAGCATGCATGAAACATTATCTTCAAGTTTACTTCAGTATTTCCGGGTAAATTTTGCTCAAGCGTTATTAATAAAAAAATCTGTAGGAAAGTTTGCTTGCTACTTTCATGCATGTTGGACAACCATAAAAATGATGTGGCTATCCATATTTATTGAAAAACATTTGATTTGATAGTGATAAGTGGTAAATGTAAGTTTGGCAGTTGAGAATACAATAGTAACTGATTCTATGGCTAGAAGAACAAGATGGTGTTTTTAAAAACTTACTATTTAAATGACATGAGCTTGAAAAGAGCAGTAGATTGTTGTAAAATTATTGATAAAGTCACTGTTTTCGTAACTTTCACTACTTACCTCTCCTAGCCATTTTATCGCCATACTAGAGAGTCAAAACGGTTTATGAACAGTTAAAATGTCCTGAATGAAAACAGGCTGTGATCGCAACATTTATTGTGAACATCTACCTCATACACAAACAAAATATTAATATTTTAAATGTTTAATGTCATTGTCGTATATTTAATCTCTGGCATAGCTTGATTACATAAAGTTTTCATGTAATTTTTTGAAAATTGTTCCAATTTAATGGATATGTGGCGTTACTGAGCTGGTATAAAATTAATAAATTTTATATTGAGACCTCTATAAGGTTTATGGCAATATCTAAAAATTTGTCTTACAAATGTTTTTCCTATAACATTTTACTATGGATAGATTGCTCAAGTTATAGGAATTTATAAACTATTACATTCTATTTCATGAATTATTTCATTGATATTATTGTGTAACAGAGTGGCAGTACTGGCCATAAAACAGCACAGTGGCGCCACAATTAAAAATGTGTTTAAAAACAGCACAATAAAGTTGAACTAAATCTATTTAAATATAGAAAGTATGAAACAAACTATTACTCTGGATTTTCCGACGATATTACGTTGATATTATATGATGGCTTGGTTGTTTTATAGTCAGATTTGTTAAATCCCCAAATCAAGCCTATAGCCCAGTGGGCAGATACAAGCAGTATATTATTTTTAAACATTTCATAAGTCTTGTTTCTGTTGAGGCAATAAGAGCAAATATTAGTTGTTTAATTTAAAAACAGAAAATTTATTTGAAAAATAAAACATTTCATAGCCTAGCTTTCCCAACACAGTGTTTTACATGGAGTGACTGCCTATCTGACCTCCATAACCCAATTACTGGGTAAAATGATACTCCTTGGCAACACTGATTGTCAGACTTTTGGGCCCCATTCTATTTTATGGCGGTCCTATAAAAACTTGGTACAACCAAAATGAATTTGGAAAAATACGATATTATTTCATTGTATTCATAGAACCATAATAATAAATACCTGAATTATTTTCTTGCATCCATATTATTTGTACTGTTTATCTGCCCACTGTTTTTATATGTGACCTCATGATAGATTACGTCATAGCTTGTAAGAAACGTGCTCATTGATTTATGATCATTATCGTTTGTTAGTGTTAAGTTGTATATATTTAGTTGTAGCGTCTACCATTTAACGACAATAGTTCAATATAACTTATAAGAGTATAGACGGGCACCAATTGTTGTCAGTTTTCCGAACAAGTCTTCAGACAGATCGTCAAATGATTATGCCATGTGAACCACTTTTCATGTCACATAGGTAGGTACTAGAAAATAAATACCTAGTTTCAATGTACGAGTATCAAAATGATATCTACAAACGGTTTAATTTCTTTTTAATCCTATTTATACTTATCATTATCCCTTATTATCTATTGAAATCTATTACATCGTTGGTGTTAAAAAATATACCAATACGAATATACTCAAAAAGTACCACCGATTTTAGACTTAAAAAATCTTTCTATTAGAATCCCACTGCTCGTCTGTACTGATCCACGTTCAACAAATGTTAGGAATTCGGTCCAACTGCCGTCAAGTATACTTCTTAGATTAATTAGATGTAAGAAGAATTTACGAAGTAGATTTTAAACTCTTATAAAATAAGTTACCACTAATAAATAATGTACTTACGTAAATAAATGTTATTGTAAATGTAACCCCTTAAAAGTCCATTTCAATTGATATTTTTGTATTTATACATATATTTTTCCTGTCATTTTTTAAATTTTGTTTCGTCTATTTCATTGTATGCTCTATATTACTTTGCATAGGATTTATTGTCAAAGTACAGCCATCGTCATCTAACTTCATTTAAATATACATGAACGTGTCATAACATTCTACCTAATAATTAATTAAAACTATTAAAAGACTATATTTTATGGCGACAACTGTACTTTAACAAGATAATAGAGAATCAGTTTTATAGATGGAGTCATTTACACCCTTTTAAGGGTTCCGCAGCCAAAATGGCAAAACGGAATCCTTATAATTTTTGTTATTACATTTGGTTCACGGTATGGAATTGTCTCTGAATCGCTGTTTCTTAACAAAAAATTATTATAAATGTTTTCATAATCATTAATCGGACAATATCAGAGTATTCGTTTAATATGTTACAGCGTTTTAAATTGGACAGTGCTGATACGACATTGCATGCGGGCTGTTTCAATTACAAGCGCTTTCAAATGGCGAATTGTTTTTATTCTACAATTTAAATAAAAATGTAGCGATTTAATGAGACAGAATTATAACAATTACGACAATATAAAATGATAGCGTATACGATTTGTAATTTACTGTATACTCCTGTAGGTAACATAAGCAGATCTAGAAGTTTCTAAACTGAAAGTTCTATTTTATTATATCACCAATAAAATCATTGATAAATAAATATTATGTCGAATATATTTTACTTTATGAGAGTATATTTACATATCTATGTATTCGACTGTACTTTGCTGTGAAATTGTTTTAAATACTTTTTATGAGGGTAGTATGAAGTTCTAATGTTCAATTTTGGAACAAATTATCCTGAATAGCATTGGCATCAAAATAATATAGTTTTGATTCAATATTAGAACTTTATGCTTATAAGAAATGAACAGTGATAGAAATATTAAATCAAATGATATGAAGGATATTGTTACACCTTGCAAAGCATACCAATATAAACTAGCATTATTGTAATTTTTTTAACATTCTTATATATATTTTGTACTGCCCACGACGGCGCGTGCTCTTTGTCTGTTCTCATCTTATTGCTATACTTTCTTATGCCTTTTATCCCTTTGTGTTATCGGACATTGTCCAGGCAAAAAATAACGCTAGACGCCTTCACTTTGTGATAGAGCGAAAATACCAACCAAGAACCGTGGTGTCGACTCGAACCTGGCTGCGTTCAAAATATTTCATATACCAATTTGAAGTGACAAGTAGAGGCTCGTGCCCTGCACTGGTACAGAAACAAGGTTGATATGATACCACGCGCCGTCATCAGTCCAAAGAATCGTGATTTCGGGACAGTCCTATATTGTATATTACTTTCCTTTGTGTCCCAATGTAATATGTAAGTGGCGAACCACAACACAGTACAAATCTTAGCAAATTTTTATCTACATGTAACGTTGTGAATGTAATGAAGAGATACTTTGCTCGTCTTTATAGCGTTAGTAATTATTCATGTATGGGCATATTTTTATTACAATAAATGGGTTTAAAATAGTAATTACTACTTTTATTTTGCTTTTTCTGAGCCGTGTTCCTGTTCATCCTGCATTTTTCCTGAACAATTTACTATAAAACAGGTTGAATAAGAGAAGAACTATTTCTATTGTCTCGAACTTACCCTGACGAGGCATAGAGAAGTAGGTAATCTATATTTGTTGCGAAACGAGTCAAAGGGAGAGTCCCGTAAATTGTCTGAATTTATTTTTCAGCAAAATAAATCAAAATTAAAAGTAATGAATAAACATGAAGCTGCAAAATAACCACTTCTAACAAAATAACAGGTCCTTTTTAAATGCTTTCAGCTCAATGGCTATTTGGCAGAACAAGTGGCGCTGGGACACGAGGTACAGCGCCGACTCAGTAGAGTGGTGTCCCGTGGAGCCCCACCGCGATGTGCTCGTCTGCGGGACTTATCAGCTCGATAAGAATGCTGAGCAAGGTATTTGATGTATTTAGCAGCATTCGCATGTCAGTTGCGCGCAATACTCATTCTTTTTCCATTGAGTCAGCATGAAGAGAGTTTTCGTATAGTTTGTGCAATATCTGAATTGACTTTAATACGTCCAAGTATGCAGTAGAATGATTACCTCGATACGAACGCTTTTTAGATCTCCATAATCGAAAAAAGAATAATGTTTAATGATTTCGATTGCTGGAATAATGTCATGAAAAATATATACCAAGAATCTTAAACTTACACTCTAAATTTTATTTTTCTAGACGGTACTACAGCCAAGCAGACGAGGCTAGGACGGATATATATATTTGAGATCAACAAGAACACAACAGAATTAGTTCCAGTTCATTCAATTGATACCTCAGGAATATTAGACCAGAAATGGTGCTACCATTCCATTCAGGACTACCCCACGCTAGCCGTCGTTACATCCGTAGGCACCCTACAACTCTACCGATTGACCAATGAAAACGGAGCTTTACAATTGAAACTATGGTTGGAGCACGCGATTGGTCAAGACATTTTGGCTCTCTCCGTTGATTGGTCGACGAACAAAATGACTTCAGGAGAACCTTGCTTGGTGGTCAGCGATTCTGCTGGTTGCGTTCATGTTTTGAAGATAGTCGAAGAAGGGTTGAAGACCATAGGGAAATGGGAGAGTCATGGCTTTGAAGCGTGGATCGCTGCGTTCAACTACTGGAACACAGATGTCTTTTATTCAGGTTTGTAGAGAAGTTATCATTTTTAACTGATTTATTCAGGTTTGTAGAGAAGTTATCATTTTTAACTGATTTATTGAGTACCTACTAGTGACCCGCTCCTGCTTCGCACGGTTTTCACGACTTGACAAAACATCGAGATTTCTTAGTTTTATGTGACTTTATTATTAACGTAATACACATAAACCTTCCGGAATACATTTTCTAAACGATGGTGATAACCTAATCAAAATCTGTTGCATGGTTTAGAGGAACATCGCGGACATACAGCCAAACACGAAAAGTGATTTAATTTATAATATGTGTATGTATAGATATGCTATACTTATAATACCCTCTAAATGTTATTTCAGGGTGATTGTTGACTTTTTTTTTAAATTATTGTAGGGGGTGATGACTGCATCTTCAAGAGCTATGACGTCAGAGTTCCAGATATACACACAACTGTGAACAAGAGACATGAGGCTGGAGTGACTTCGATCAGGAGCAACATAGATGTGGAATATCAGCTGTTGACTGGAAGGTAATCTTGCACTCTGAAGTCAAAACTTCTAGCCTACAGTCTACAGTACCAGCCGTAATGGAACATCTAGTTAAAAAGTTCGACTTTGTAGAGCGTTGTGTCACATCTAAAAAGTTCGACTTTGTAGAGCGTTGTGTCACATCTAAAAAGTTCGACTTTGTAGAGCGTTGTGTCACATCTAAAAAGTTCGACTTTGTAGAGCGTTGTGTCACATCTAAAAAGTTCGACTTTGTAGAGCGTTGTGTCACATCTAAAAAGTTCGACTTTGTAGAGCGTTGTCACTGCCACACGAAGCTGGTTTGATCTCATCTGTGACACTCTCTAAAGCTCGAAGTTTCTTATTAACAACAAAAAAAATCAAGAGGAGAGTTCGCATATCTTAGGGCCTACCCTACCTCAAATTCAAATTGCTTAGCATGATCCTCCGTTATGCTGAAAATACTGCAGCATTAATTTCGAAATAAATATTATGTTAAAGTTTAGGATTGATGCTAAGTCCTATGTACGAAAACACGACTAGGTACATCAAATTTTCTCTATAGAAAAAAAATCTAAAGCTACCTCTAAACCGAGCTATAAATCGCTGGTATTCAAAACATTATTAAACTTAGATCATGAAACTTTGCATAATAAGTGAACTAACTATAAAGCCGGTCTTGTTTTTTATTTTTTTTAAATATCCATCATTTTCACCGTAAAAAGCAATTACCTAAACTATTCGAGGCTTGGAGCCGCCAGCACCCTACTCTGTCTCGGTCTCACTCAGGCCGCGAGTAGTATGGTGCGAACGAAATAAAATGTATTGTTGGGTAGGCCCTTAAGGTTTGGTTTCCTAGGAAAGCGGTTCCGTCAACGTTACGTTACGTCATGTCAAAAGCTGACACGAAAATCTGTAATTTTCACCAGTATTTGACATTAAGGTGTTAAGAAATGCTCTCTACTCTAATTGGACAGCCGTTAGTGTGTGACCGTTCACCGCTTTCCAAAGAGTAGAATAAGTGTATCCTAACTAAGTAATATTATATTAGCTGCGCCCCGCGGTTTCTTCCCGCGTAAGTCTCGATCCCGTGGGAATATCGGGATAAAAAGTATCCTATGTGTTAATCCAGGTTATAAACTATCTGTTTGCCAAATTTCATCCAAATCCATTCAGCCGTTTTTGCGTGAGTGAGTAACAAACATCCAAACACACAAACTTTCACATTTATAATATTAGTAGGAAGTAGGATGTGAAAGTGAGTTTGTTTGTTTGTTACGCTATCACGCTAAAACAGCTGAACGGATTTGGATGAAATTTGGCACAGGGGTAGACCATGACCTGGAATAGGACATATAATACTTTTTATCCCGATATTCCCACGGGATCGAGACTTACGCGGGTGAAACCGCGGGTCGCAGCTAGTTTCATATGAAACCAAAGCTTTAACCCAGCAGCACTAATTATGTTTGCTTTAAAAAAAAAAACCTTCCAGTTACGACGAAAAAGTCCGTCTCTGGGACACTCGAAGCCTGAAGTCCTGCATCGAAGAAATTGACGTCGGTGGTGGAGTTTGGCGTCTAAAATGGCACCCCAAAAAGCCAAACACTGTTTTAGCGGCCTGTATGTACGGCGGGTTCCGTATACTGCGCGTTCATGACCAAATGGAGATCCTTAGCGAGTATTTAGAACATGAAAGTATAGCATATGGTGCTGATTGGCAGTCTGACAGTGATTTAGTCGCGACATGCTCGTTTTATGATTGTAAAATGCATATTAGTGAAGTTGCAGTGTAATGTAAACATAAATTTGTTATTTGTATAAAGAGTTGAATAATGTTTTTATATTTTACTAGCGACCCGCCCCTGCTTTGCACGGTTTTTACGAATTTGCCAACACAGAGAGATTTCTTAGTTATATGTAACTTTTATACTAACGAATTATACACATTAATTAACCTTCCGGAATAAATAATCTAAATGATGGTTAAAACATCATCAAAATCTGTTGTGTGGTTTATAAGAACAACGAAGACACACAAACAAATGCGAACGACTTTAATTTATTATATGTATAGATTTCATGGAAAGAAGAGAAAAAAAAACCTAATCGGTCCTAGTTGATTTTGATTAACATCTAGTTTGACCAACAGCTTTTACTACTGTGGAACGAGCCCTATAGAACTATAATAGACGTAGATATATTTAGTAACCTATTCCGCTTAACTATTCTTCAAGAGTCATAAAAAACCCTGTAAGAAATCGACACGTGTTTCACCTCTCAACGAGGCGTCCTCAGGATGACGATTGACCAATTGCAAACCAGAACACGACGTGTTGCCACACCGAGCGCTGGACGCAGAGTGAAAAAATTTTTTTTTTTTTAACTAGGGCATCTTGAAGTGTGATTTCGGAAATCATAACTTCTTAACCGGACATTCCTGTGGCTGCCTTAAGCTTTCTACACTCAGGGCCTCCAGCCAGGGGCAAGTGAATAAAATCGCCCGTCACCCCCACTTATATAGGATTGCTGCTCGGCGCTACGCGGCTTGGATCGTTATCAGTGCGATAAGCGCGATAGCAATCAGCAATCCTATATAAGTGGGGGTGACGGGCGATTTGATTCACTCTGCGTCCAGCGCTCGTTGGGCAACACGTCGTGTTCTGGTTTGCAATTGGTCAATCGTCATCCTGAGGACGCCTCGTTGAGAGGTGAAACACGTGTCGATTTCTTACAGGGTTTTTTATGACTCTTGAAGAATAGTTAAGCTGAATAGTTACTAAATAAATCTACGTCTATTGTATTTTATAAAGGATTTCCGCAAAGTCACGCTTGAATCAATTAACTACTTATAGAACTGCGCGGATACGGCGGGGCGCAGTTCTTGCCCCTAAGGGGAAACTGACCTAATATTAGTTTAGAGGTATGAGGAACAGGGTGTAAAGTTCACTCATCCACCATAGAAAAGGGAGGATCCTCCGACCAGACGGGTGTTGTGTCTGGCGGGCAACTGCCAAAAATTTACTCTGTGAACTGCCCAACGATTGATGTTGAATTCTTGTATATAAGTCCTTGGCGGGGTAAACTCTAATTGCGCGATGCTGAATTTATGTGACGTCAGGTCTTTGATGCGTAGTTTGCATGTGGCGATGTAGATGCTCACATTAGCATAATTAGGAAAAAATAAAATTTTATCAGGCTAGGGTAATTTAGGTACAGGTGAGGAGCCCGTGGCTAAGTAATACCAACCGCACGGGTCGATTCATCAGGTTAAGCTACGCTTGCCGGGGTTGGTCAGTGGATGGGTGACCATCTTTACATATCGAGACTCCTCCTTGCCTCGAAAAGCACGTTAAGCCGTTGGTTCCGGCTGTCATTTGTGGATCTTTGACAGCCGTTACGGGTCGTCAGAAGCCCGAAAGTCTGACAACCAGTTTTACCAGGGGTATCTTATTATCCAGTTACTGGTTTGTGGAGGTCAGATAGGCAGTAGCTTCATACAAAATACTGGTCTGCAGCTGCATCTGGTTAGACTAGAAGCCGACCCCAACGTGGTTGGGAAAAGGCTAGGCAGATTGATTGGTAATTTAGGTTCAGTCACATGTGGTTAACTGCTTCTTCTATACTTAGGTGATAGATGCTAAAGGCAATACAAATAACAGTCAAACGCTCATTTTAAACATGTTGTATTTCAATTTGCTTATAATGTCATGATAAATATAATTTATAACAATTACATACTTAATAAAGTAATCATTTGCCATAAGTGATAAAAAAATTCTTACACCATTTACATTTGAAGGCTTTGGATGATGTTGATTGTTCGTTCGAGTTCATGCGTTCATTGTCCGAATAAATTTTTAAAAACACTAAACTGGCCTGATTCTCCCTACTATAAATTTGTACCTTAACATTTTCTAAATAAAGTCTATTTTTCTATTCACTGGAATTAAAGTACGTTACCAACGTCGCACGAAGCTGGCGTGCTCACTGTCTGGCAAACGAAGACAGCGCCTTATGGTACCCTTAGACGAACGCACTTCAAACGTTTGCATTTGTGCAGTTATAAAATTATATTCAATCTAAATTATAAAATATTTTTTAAACATCTCTTTATATATATCATGTTATGCGTTTATTATTCTTGTTGGTAGTATCGGTGTGACAATCATTCGAGATTCTCGACTTGTATGATAATTTAAACAAGTTCCCGTAATCACTTTCAAGTACAAAGGAACTTGGTAAAAACTTGGATTGCATGAAACGTTTGAAGTGCCACGTTTAAAATATGTAAGCGTAAAGTTTTCGGTATAAATAACCATTAAGTATAAGAGCGCTACACACATCGTGTATTACTTATTTATCCACCGATAACAATGCAGTATCCACAAACATACATATTAATCCATTACCAAGCTAAAAATGTAAATTTTCATAGACCCCAAAACGATTTTAATATATTTTTTTTTATTTAAATCACAAGACACTATTTATTTAGACTAGTTTTTGATACTATAATGGCAACTAAACAGTTGTTTATTTATTTACTTATATATTTTTTTACATAAAAAATATACTTATTACATTCAAGGTCCGTTTATTACTTTAAAATATCACTGCATTGTTACATGATCATGTAAACAATTGGAAATTGTTGCGTACAACAAATAGTTCATGATGAGTACACATACACTATAAAAAAAAAACGAAAATATAAAATATAGGTAGATATTTTCGAATAAACACATAAAACGAAGTGAGATTTTCAATTTAATATCGAATAAATATATCTGTGTACTTACTCACCATAAACCTGTGTTGGTCTGACCCACCGGACTGCTACATTCACTCGCAGGAGGTTGTGCCGTACTTAGAACATGCGTCAACCTGTGTGCGCTTGTTTATTATTGCATTATCGTGAGCGGGAAGTGCGTCAGTCAGGTGCGGGCCGCGCGGCTACGTACAACGCAAGCGCGCCCTGTATACTACGAAATACTGTCCATTCGATTACAATGCCACATGATGTCATATAGTACATTACGTCTTACAAAATGGTGTTCCGATGCATAAAACTGCTATTTACATTAACCACTATATTTACACATAACTCTAGATTTTAGATTACCAAGAGTCGCGCGAACACTACTCGCCGGTGCGGTATACCGTCTGTACATACGCGGCACGGTCACTAGGTCGCTGGCGGCGGGCTCAATAAATTACTCCTACAAAATGTCAACGGGAAATCTATCTACAATTTCTTCTATGTAACAATAATGAGAGGTGGCGGTGGGCGCTAGGCGTGGCGCGGGCACAGCGCGCGGAACTCGTCCTCGTGCAGCGCCCACGAGCCGCGCGCGCACGGCAGGTGGGCGCGCGCGCGGCACGCGCGGGCCCCGCACGCCAGCGCCGCGCTGGGGCCCGCGCAGTGCGCGCAGCGGGCCGCGCGCGCGCCCCACACGGCCGGCGCCAGGCCCCACAGGCGGGCCCCGCACGCCACGAGCCCGGGGGCCCACACGGCGCAGGCCTCGTGGAACCACACCTCGTCGGCGGCGCCGTTCGCGCCCGTGCAGTAGCGCTGCCGCGTCGCCTCGTCCAGCGACCTGACACATGATAAATATTCAGTAGTTTTTTCTTTTTTTTTAAATTTGTTGTTTTATTCAAATACGATGCATTTTTTACAGATAATCCCAATTCATTCTTTTACCATAGGCAGACATAGCATAGGCAAGCAGTTTCCGGATATCCAAATTTGAATTAATTTTACACCTACAATGTATCCCGGAAAAAAGCTAAAACACAATTTCAAAGCACACCTGTACTCATCACAGTCCGTATCGAGCGCGTAGGGCCCGAACAGGTCTCCTAGCGAGGCCGCATGCGGGCCGCGCGTGCAGAAGGCGCACAGCCACGTGGCGTCGGGCGTGGTCGCGTCGTAGCGCAGCCCCAGCGTGCTCGCGTGCAGGCCGCGCACGCCCCGCACGCCGCGCACGCCATTGCGGAAGTCCTCGCCGCCCTTCCGCCGCGCGCCTGTGTCCTCGTCCTCAGCGGTCGACGTGTTCATCACGCTCACTGATAGCGGAGAATCGCGGGGGCCGCGAATCTGTTGAATGGTGAAAAGGTTGGAGAGATGTTCAGTAAGTATGCAACACTCTCATTTTCCGGAAATACTATATTGATGATTACTTGTTGAGAAAGTTACAAGCGACAGTCAGATTGTAGTTGAACAATTAATAATACCTGTATGTAAGGTCCTCGTGACTTGCTGGAGCTGGCGTTGCTGCCGGAGTCGTAAGCGTCGCGTGTCTCGCGCCCCTTGCGCGGGCGGCGCGCGTCCGTCTTCTTGCGCGTCGCCTTCTTGCGCGGCTCGTCCGAGCGCGCAGGAGCCGAGCGGCGCCGCTTGCGGGCCGCGGCCGGCGCCGCCGCCTCGTCCGCCGAAGCCGCGGCCGCGTCCGGTGCCGGCGCGGGGCTTGCGGCCGGCTCCTCCTCCAGCCCTGCGAACATCTTCTCCAGCTGATTCTCCACCTCCACGAAGCTGGCGGCGGCCGGCTCGGCCGTGCGCGCGTCGCTCGCCTCGGGCTCGGCCGGCTTGCCTTCAGAGGGCGACTCCACTGGCACGTTGGGCGCCTCCGGGTTGGAGGTGCGCGCGCTGCGGCGGCGCGGGGCGGCGGCCGGGGCCGGCGGGGGCGCGGGCGCTGGCGCGGCCGCGGGCTCTGCGGGCTCGCCGGGCGGCTCGGCGGGCGCGGGCTCCACGTCCGGCGCGGGCTCGGCGCGCACAGCGTCGGGGCTGGCCAGTACGGAGCGCAGCTTGTCCACGGTGACGGCGGCGGCAGGCGAAACGGGCGGCGGCGGGGGCGCGAGAGGCGGGGGCGGGGCGCGGTCCGTGTCCGCGATCATAGCGGCGATGTCGTCTATGGTCTCGGCAGAGCCGGAGCGTGTTTTTCTCCGCGCGTGCGGCTGGTCGGGGCGCGGAGACGCAGGCAGTGAGTCCGGCGCCGCCGTCTTCACGTGCGGCGCGTCGCCGTTTTCCCGCGGGGGAGGCGCCGGCGCGGGCGCGGGGGGCGGGCTGGGCGGCGGCGACACGCGGGGAGCGGCGGGGGGCGCCGCGGGCGCGGGTGCCTGGGGGGCGAGGGCGGTGGTGGGCGCGGGCGCGGGGGGCGCGGGCGGGGGCGGTGCAGCCGCCACGCGCACAGTGCGCTCCGGCTTGCGTTTCCTCTTGGAGCCGGGCGGGGCGCCGCATGAGTCTGCAGAGTCCTACGAAAGATACACAATACAGAGTCAGATTAACGAGTGGCTAACCTTTTTGTAAATTGAGTGTAGGCCGGTGCAGAGACGTACCTCATTAGAAGAGGGCGGCGAGGGCGTGGGCGCCGCGCGGGAGTGCACGATGACGGAGTGCGGCGACACGGGCGAGGGCACAAGGCGCTCCAATAGCGCATCCACGCGCGCGTGCGGGTGGCGCGGCTGCGCGCGCGCGATCAGGCTGTTGATGGTGGGCGCGTCGCGCACGGAGAGCGCGGGCGGCGGCGCGGGGTGCGCGGGCGGGCCATGCTGGCCGGGTTGGCCGTGCGGGCCGGGTGGGCCGTGCGGGCCGGGTGGGCCGTGCGGACCAGGCGGCGCGGGCGACGTGGCCGCTCCGTTGGACGCGCGCCCGCCGCCGAGCGACAGGTCCACGCCCACCCGAGTGTATGCCATCAGCTCGTCGGCGCGGAGCTTGTCTGCTACGAGAAGAACATACAAGTTTTTTATTGGCATATCAGAAGTACTGTGAGGGGAATTCAAGAAGGAACCTCAACTTTATAATTTTTCAATTTTCTGAGTTTTACAGGGTGTTCAGAAATTTGCAAAGGCTTGCTGGTTTCAAAATCCTGCATTAAAACTAGGTTTCGATAAAACTACTACAAGATGCTATTTACCTCTCGACGGCGCCAAATGTTGATATAAGTCTACTGGAGGTAACGCTGCACTTGCTTTTATGTCGCCCGGAGATGGAGTGTGTCTGAAAAATAATACACAAATGTATACGCCATCCGTTTTTTGCTATCTACTGTTTGAGCTCTGGCGGCGCCACACGACGACACTAGTTTAACTAGTACTTAAACTCAAAATATTTATTTCAATTAAACCATTTACAGGCACTTTTGACTTGTCAAGGTGTCGGTCAGCTAGTCAGAAAGTTGAAGCTAGTTGCCCATTCCAAAACGTAGATCTCTATGGAGGACACTCTTTTTGTTCAAGATATTTCTAATCAAGACATTTGTCAATGCCCTTATTATTGTGCTTTATCTCAATGTACCAGCCTGTAAGCCGCCAGTCTACCCTAATGCTTATACGAAAATGAAAGATGTAGGAAGTTAGGAAGTTTATTTAGCCTAGAACTAGACCAAGGCTTTATTTTCGTTAGATGCAAAAGCTTCAAAATTGACCAATATTAAAATTCATTGAATGTAATCATTTTTAATAGTGATTTTTGTTCTTTGAAATTGTTTATTGAAATAATTGATTTACAGAATAGGGCCTTATACTAAAGGTATATAATAATTGGATTATGTCTACGTGAACTAGGAATAAACCTGTATCTCAGGTATATCACTCAAATACATAAGTATTATCTAAGACTCCATAAACAAATACTTGGTAAGTAATTTATTCATTATAAATTTTATTTTAAATGCCAATAAAATTAAATTCTTAATAGAACCTTACCTCATGTGATGTTTATCCGGCGGTGTGGGAGTGTGTCTGTACAACTCAGGCGGCGTGGCCGTGTGTCTGAAAACCGAGTTGCCGCTGGCCGACTTCAACGCCTGCAATTGCAACAGACCCTACGATAGTCACCGGTAAGGCAGATTAATATAAAGAAGTTAGTAATATGAACATGGGCGTTAAATTGTAAAGCAGTGTGAGATATACAGCTTGGGTTTGCTCTGGCCGCCTAAGGCTAGGTTCACATTAGGTCGGACCGGTATTTTTACCGTTTGCCCACTATCGGGTTATGGTGTTCACACTATAAGCTGCCGGTCCGACCTAATGTGAGCACCACGGTCGTTATCCGCTGTCCGACTCGCCACAAAGTAGTTGTCACTGTCAGTTGTGAGTTGGCTTCTGTGCACAATTAACGACGACGTCGTTCTGGTTGTAATGTGGTATTTAAATAAAAAACAGAAGAAAAGAAAAAGTAAATATATATGGCGAAAGCGGGTGGGTGGGGTGGCGGGCGGGTGGCTTCGCAGCTACGAGCCGACAAGTGTGAATGCGTTATTATATACAAAGCAGTATGCCAATATTATATCCGACTCGACAGAAATCGTGGCTGAATGTCCAGTAAATGTGTCGTCTCCGAAAGTTTTGCCGGGTCGCCCTAATGTAAACAGCGCTATTGAAATACATATGCCAATTTGCTTCCGACACTTTTGGCGTTCCGGTAAAACTATCGGTCCGACCTAATGTGACCCCGCCCTTACGGCATCGCTATAAGACGATGTTTTTAAGTTCTTCGCAATATTACGGCCGTAATGTGGCGGAACTGCATTTTTAATCATTACAAGCTATAGGATCAAGTCTCCTCTTAGAGGCTGCGCATTTTGATTCAGCATAAACATTACAGAGTATTTCGTTAATCTGAATTGAACGTGTGAAGGAAACCATGTCGATTTCATCGTGATGCGGCGCACGATATGATGCTGTATTAAGCTAAGCGCACATTACAGCCCCATCGTGCCGCAGCACATCACATTCCAATACAAAAACGTCAGCGGTGCAGCCCGCTTGTAATATTGTGCGACGGGTCATAAAAAAATGTTTGAAAGTGATGTGTAGGATTTTTGAGCCTTTATAGGGCTGATCACGGCTGATATATACATAAATAGTCATGATTTTTGTTGGCCTGTTCATTTTCTTATGTTACAGCATCTGATTGAAATTGTTTATTAAAATCAAAATAATTGATTTAAGTACATAAATATTCACAATCATCATCATCTCATCTGCCTAGCCTTTTCCTAACCATGTTGGGGTCGGCTTCCAGACTAACCGGATGCAGCTGAATACCAGTATTTTACATGGAGCGACTGCCTATCTGACCTCCACAACCCAGTAATTGGGTAATACGATACCTCTTGGCAAGACTGGTTGTCCGACTTTCGGGCTTCTGACGACCCGTAACGACTGTCAAAGATACACAAATGACAGCCGGGAACAACGGTTTAACGTGCTTTCCGAGGCACGGAGGAGCCTCGTTATGTAAAGATGGTCACCCATCCACGAACTAACCCCGGCAAGCGAAGCTTAACCTGATGAATCGACCCGTGCGGCTGTTATTACTTAGCCACGAGCTCCTCATAAATATTCACAATATTTAGCTTTAAACTAGTGGTTAAGATATTATAATAATTAGATTCTACCTGAATTAAATGTTTTCTGGCAGTGTCGAAATCATTATAAGTAATTTGATTGGCACTGTTGGTACTAGAAAGCTGGAATTTGGTATGGGTATACATATACATAATACCGACAAAGAGGAAAAATAAAATCGTAAAAAATATTTTTTTTAGGGTACCTTCCCTTCACGTATACTGGGGATGTTTTTTTTTTCTCGCCAATCCCATGGTGTGGGGTATCCTTGGAAAGGTCGTTTAAAAATAATGTGAGTTTGTTAAAACCATTTTTCGATTCATGGATCCGTTTGCAAAATATTAAGCTTGAAAGTGCTATTGTTTGTTAGAGTCTAGTTTCCCCCCGGCCAGCTAAATGGTTGGTTTTGAATATGTGAAAAAATTCATAGCAGTAGTATATATAACGAAATTAAAAGGAAAACTATCACAGCTAAGTAGGCTCCACAAGTTACAGAGTAATAATCGACCAACTTAAATTTGCAGTTGCAAAAACATGTTCTCCCGTACATTCTATAAGGGAGACCAAGTTTTTCAATTATAATGTTAAGTTTGTTGGATAAATTCATCCCAACTACGGAATCCTTCACTGTGCGTGGTTCGACATGCACTTGGCCGGTTTTTTTTTTATGTTTGGCAGTCCTATTAGCAAATTTTGTTTGGATGAGCCCTTCAGAAACCGTTTGAGATTTATTTATTTAATACTTTAAGCACATAAATGTACAAACCGTTTGAGATTCATAGTATTATAGAAAGAAAATCTAAAATAATAATAATATTACACCAGCCTATTACTGTCTCAGTGCAGTGCAGAGGCTTCTTCCCACACAGAATTCTCATTGATCACCACCCTTGCTCAAGACGGGTTGGCGATGTCATACTTATATCGACTATAAGAAATTTAAAATATTATAGCCATATAGGTACACTAACTATTTGTTTCAATATTCAGTCCCCAATATTCTTCAGTAAAATATTTAAATTACGGAACTAGTATCGATAGTCTAATTGTTCTCTTATCGCAGCGAGAATGTAGAAACTGTGTGAAATTTGGCTAATGGTTGTATACCTTATCTAACGGTAACGTTACTTACAAGATTGTTATACCATAGTTAACTAAACAAAACCGAATTACGAAAGAGAGGTTTGGGGGTCTAATCCTAGGAGCGAAGTTCACCAATGAAACTGAACGCGATCAGCACATTTAAACCACGTTCAGGAGCTGTCAGTGTTATGCATTGTTGTGTTGTGCCCGATAGGGTCCATATGTGAACGTTGTGACTACTATTTTAAGGGTTCTCGCACACGGGCCACCGACCACAACCACAAAACGCCGCCACTGACATATTTCCTTATGCACACATGAGATATGTAATAAAGAGCTGTCAGTGTCAATATTCAAAAATTTTGAATATTGACACTGACAGCTCTAGAGAGCGATTTAGGGCTGATGACCGCGTACAGTTTTTTTTGTTGAAATTGGCCCATAAGATGATTAGGTTGCATTACACCAAGTTACTAGTAATTCTTTAGGGATCAAACACTGAAAACCGCGAAGCTGTAAACTTCGCATGGGGGTTTAGAGTTTCTGCCCCAAATAAAGTACCTAAAACTTAGAGAACTTGAGGGTAAGCGACGTATGTACGGTCAGGGAAATTAATCTTTTATTAAATTGTCACACTACGTCAATTTGCTGTGTTATTTTATTACCGTTTCATACATCTGTCAAAGAATAACAATCTAAGTTAGTAGTCAATTTGATAAACACATTAATTTCTCTGACTACAACTAATATTGGAACGTATGACATTCGTACTTTTTTGTACACACACCCGCTTTGATTACAGTAAATAAATAAATAAATAAATAAGTATTCAAATTACGAAACGAATTTCTAACGTTATTCATATTTCTATGATGTAGTCACGGTTTGCAAAAGTCGGCTCAGCGCATCCATTAGCGCTTTTTTATTTAAAATAGGCAGAAGGTCGTGAGACTGCGCAAGTAAATCGTTACGTGTGTGGCTAGCATAATATACCGAGTTTGACATTTGATTTATCATCGAATTTCGTAATGCATTTTCTCAAAAGACCGATAATTAAATAAAATCGAGAAACATAACATAAAATTTGTCACGCCTGTGGATTAAAAGTGTAGGGTTAAGCAGAGGTGTACCTAAGTACCTACACCCACACTTCGCCAGTTATGTTTAAGTCCCATGTAATAGGGGGCGAGCCCATATTGCCATTAACCAGGCACTAATCCAGACTGACTAAAACTGTGAAAATCGATATCCTAACTTATTACTACATCTTATAAAACAAAGTCCTCCGCCTCGTCTGTCTGTATGTTCGCGATAAACTCAAAAACGACTGCACCGATTTTTATGCTGTTTTCACCAATGGATAGTGGTTCTCGAGGAAGGTTTTAGTATATAATAACCGACATCCAGGCGGGCGAAGCCGCGGACATCAGCTATCAATACTAATATTTTAAATGCGCAAGTAACTCTGTCTGTCTGTCTGTACGTTACCTTTACACGCCTAAACCACTGAACGGATTTCGGCAAAATTTGGCAAGGAAATAGATGGAATCCTGGGGAAGGACATAAGGAACTTTTTATCGACATACCACGCGGGCGAAGCCGCGGGCGGAAGCTAGAAATATTATAAATGTGAAAGTGAGTTTGTTTGTTACGCTTTCACGCTAAAACGGTTGAACGGATTCGGATGAAATTTGGCACAGGGGTAGACCATGACCTGGAGAAAGACATAGGCTATGTTTCATCGTATGGATAGCAGATGAAGTCGAGGGCAAAAGCTAATAAGTATATAAAAATCAATTGCAGTGCGTTAGTCCCCCAAAAACTCGAAAATGGCTCGACCGATTGTGATGAAACTTTAGTAAGTTGTTGTGAGCGCGCCGGAGACTACAGGGAAGAAAAAAAGGCTGCGCACGCGTGCTAATGATTGATAATTATGATTTTCACAATAAAATCGAACGAGGTCACTGATATCTTGTAATAAAACGCCTACGGGGGAAAACAGTCAATTATGTAGGTATATGATATGCCCCTTAAAAAACAATTAATAATTATCTATGTTTACACTACTTATCAGTTTCCAATAAGGAAAACGCTTAATTTTGTGCTAAAGTACAGAGCAGATTATGTCTTTATTTCTTCCAACACCATCTAGCTAAGATTTTAAATTAAAATAACATTTACATACATACAGGAACTCACGCGGTCTATTACCATAGGGGCATGGGGGATAAGCAGAAACTACAGAACGCCACCTGCTAAGATCCTTACACTTTCACAAACTCCTTTTGCATCGTTTACGTCAGGAGGTTTACTGTGCAGATAGTCCGTAGTTTCGGCCGAAGTTATGGTTGCTCCCTAATCCGTATCACCTACTGACATTAAGATTAATTTGGGGCCCGACCTAAGCATGAATGACGACACGATTTGACAGTAGTCCCCCACTCCCGACGTGTTTATAGCCCGTCCGAAAAATTTAAATAATCGGTAGTAGGGTTCACTCCGAAGTTTTGAACTACTTTTGGATGGGCCCGTATCTTCGTTGATGGGCTTAGAGTGTAGGCCCCCTGGTTAGCGGTTGACTACGTATACGTATACCCAGCATATACAGTTGTTAAGAATCCTTCAAGAATGCTACTGCTGAGCATGAATGAGGTCCTGGGTTCGATTCCCGGGTCGGGCAGTGTTATTGGGTTTTTTCATCTGGAATTTCTCAGTGGCATCTCTGCCTAACCCTTCGGGGCATACAAGCGTGATGTTATGTTTGCTTTTTTGTATGTTAGTATAGCATGATTGTACGACTCTTTCTGTAAATTAATTGGAATTCCAACAAAAATATTTGTTGTTGGAATTTTGTAATTTAGCAGCTTATTTAACTTGAAATTTCGTAAACGGGTAAACCCATCATTTTTAGCTATCAATGCTATCTACAATTATAATGTTTGCACAACTAATATTATTAATGCCTTGTTATTATTAGCTAGCGAGAGAGTTGTAAAATCGAATTTCATAAAATATCAAGTAATAAACATAATATTAATTACAAATGCTCCTGTCGTGGCGAAGGTCAGATCTTTGACTTTTTGTAAAATATCAATATTAGCTGTGATTATTTTGAAATCAACCTTAATTTTGTAAGCCTTCTTTTGTATAAGACGGGTCGGATCTTTTACCTATGGAACCATGATCATATTGATCATCATTGTCATGATAGGTACAGCTTTTTTTTTTTGAGGTTGGGTAATCATCAAATGATTTCTCCCGCTCTGGGCGGAGCTGTCAGACTTTTACTGACTAAAACCCACCCATGTTCCTTCAGTTGCCTGTTGTGAAGGGTCCGGGTATCCCTTTCAGACTTTCACAGCTGTATTCAAGTCACTATAATCATAGGTACTTTAAGGCTTCCTGTATATGACGCCGGAACCGCACCGGAGATGCACCGGTGCTGGACCGTAAGATGAAAAAAATGCAGAACATCTGAGAATAAAAATATAAAACCTAAGTGGCGCCGCCCGGTACTGTCGCGGCGCGGTTCCGGTGCCGCGCATGGGCGATATTCAGTCATATACACAAACATGCAGTCCGGCTTCGGTGTGGCTCCAGCGTCATGCAGGCACAGAAAGCCTAACCTTTTCTATATTATACTATCACTTTGCCCGCGTGGATGTCGGTTATTATACATATACTAAAAGTAGTCTTCCTCTAGAACCACTATCCATTGGTGAAAACAGCATAAAAATCGGTGCAGTATTTTGAATTTATCGCCAACAGATAGACAGACAGACGCGGAGGAGAACTTTGTTTTATAATAATTATGTAAGGATTTATATGACGTCTTTATGTGACGGAGTTATACCCAAACATACTTACATTAAAAAAAAAAAACATAAACATTATATATCCGAATTGATAACCTACTCCTTTTAGAAGTCTGTTAATAAAATATACTTGGTAGGCTAAAGTTGGTAGAGAAATTCCAATGTGATCGCAAATTGGCATTACATGGGCGTATATAAAGCGCAGAGCATACTTACGTTCAAGTGCTCAAATACGTTTGGGCAGGCACATTTCGGCAATACAGAGATTCTAATATTAGAAGACAATACAAATCAAAAATTAAGACGCGTCTTCCGTGTCTGCTCAAACGTGCAAGTAGTCACCTTAGACTTAGCTGAGTAGACCTGGTGAAGCTCAGCCTCATACCGGTGCGAATAAACTCTTATCGTTTTTTAAATAAGTTCGAAAATGCATCAACACGCTTTTTAACAGTTTCTGAGACCATGCAGATGCTTCCAACTCTTCAATGTGCTATAAAATTTGGGTTTCCTGACAGCAATACCGCCACATACCGGTCGCAATGATGGCTTTCCATAATTAGAGCGTTTTTATACATCGTTAATTTAAACATCTGTGCTGTCATTTTCATGACGTCATTGCGGCCACCGCAACCTTAGGGGACCCATGCCTTAGTTTCCGCAGCAACATATAGGGCAGGGTCGTTTCACCAGGTCCGTTTCAGCCCCAAAGCTTACCAAAATAATAGTGTTTAGAACAAAGCGTGTACCTGAAGAGGGTCAGGGGGCGAAGGCGCCGGGACGTGGTAGAGATGTGGCGGTGGGGTGGGTGTGTGCCACGTCACGCCTCGGTCTGACGCCATGTGAGCTTGAGGCGCGCGCGCCAGTAGGTTCGCCACCTGTAACTGATTGGCGGGATGTTTTATTACTTATACGAAATCACATACTTGCTTACCTGGGTGATAATATGACACAGAGAGCTTTAGGAAGAGGCTGTCACTAAGGTTATCAGGTATTCAATAGCAAAAAATGGCTCCATCACAGCATTATGCTGAGTCTTGTTTTGGTTTTTAATGTATGGCACATTTCAATGTATTTCCTGTGCATATCCAGAATATGTTTTTTTTTCTTTACAAAGGCAACCTTTTACTAATACGATACGTAGAGGGCATGCATGCAGCCGAGGAAGAAATACATCTCAAATAATGGTAAGATTCCTGGTTTCAGAAAACTAATCAGTGAAACTGACAAATGTAGGCTCTAGATTGAATCGGTTTTACAGGAAAACCGGGGGTTAAACCTAGGTTATACCAACCAAAGTACACTATTTTCAGTGATGTGATGACGATAAAAATATCGTCAAGTAGGTTTATGAGTACGACGACCCTGATAGGACTTTATCGTCGTCGCGATACGGTGCGTCATCATGATGTTTGTCTGTCTACACCTTACATCGCCTTTCTGATGGCATGAAGACTGTGTACAATCCAGCTGTCTTGATCCAAAAACTTATTCCTTTTTTAACAAAATTAATTGGATGAAAAACTGTTTTAATTCATATTATGAATAGAAAATCAGTAGTTAATGATGACGTAGCTAATGTAAATGATGCTAAATAACTAACCATAATATGCAAATTAAACCTAGGTTTAGAATGTCATCGTTCTACCGAGTTATTTGGCTCGTCATTACAAGTCTATCTAGGAATCGGCTATCGAATTCGTGTCCGGATTTCGGTGGAGCCACTTAACCCAACTTCGGGTCATCGACGACGGTCTTCAAGGGTCACATAGGGGTCGCGCCTTAGTGCCTCGTGGACAGCGATTAATGTTGCATGTCGGTTTTAGCTAACGAATACTTTTGTGGTTTAACCATATTGTATCTTTGGGTTTAACCATGTTTTATTCTAACACATATTATGAGTTATTGTTGTCGGTTTAATTTCGAGAATAAAGCGCAGGCCACACTGGGAACAACGCTAAGGGCGTTTACTACTGCTGGGGAGTTTGTTGCGCCACTTCTTCCCAGCTAAAGCACTAGGAAGTGGTGAATGGTGTGCGTTTTAGGAGACTGTCTTATATAATTTTCACGTTCGAAAAGTGCTGATTCTCAGCCTAGTTTGAATAAATGAGAGAGATGACAGATTTGATTTAGCTACATTCATGTAGCTAACGCCGTGGTTGCATACTTCGGTTCACACCGCGAACTGTCAACCGAGTATATACGGCAGTAGCTACATGAGCGAAGCTAAACGAACTTAGCTTCATTTCCAGTGTGGCCTGCGCTTATAGCTCGAAATATAGTCAAGAAGTTTTTATTAAAACAGCTGCTAGTGAGATCAGATGCTGAATCGAAGTCAATGCCAAAATTCAATTACCTAAGTATATTTTATCGTTTTATTTTAAGAATTTCGTTCACAGAAAATTTAAATATTTATTTATTTATTTATTAAAACTTTATGCATAAGTAAAATACCACACAAAGGCGGACTTAATCCCTGAGGCATATTATGGTAGGTCTAAAGGCTCAATACATAAACCCTTGACCTGCAAGAAGATTCTCAGTAATGAGGAATGGGAACATTAGTTTGATAAAATAATAAAACAAGTGACAAATGATATGACCTAAAATGCTGTAAACAGAGGAGAAGAACAAACTAATGGCCTGTATGAGCTAATTCTAAATTGAATTAGGCCAGACATTTCTAGAGCATTCCAATATTTCCAGTACAGTTCTAGTTTCATTAGAATAAATGTGCGGAAAATTAACTCTGATAATTGATTGCTGCCTGCCAAAACCACAATGATAAGCAAGTCTGAAATCATTCAAATGGTTAGAACATTAGTTATGATACAGATAATAAATATGCATGAAAATGTACAGTTGGCTGATTGCTTCACATCAACTGTTTTATACAGTGACTATGGATTGTAGATTTTACAACAAGAAATTAAGAAATAAACATCCTGTATTTTTCACTCTGTCTTAGATGTGGTGAAAAAAAAACCAAAGGTGTTTCAGGGAATGTTACCTACTTCTAAATTAGAAGCTGCATGAACTAGAAGAAATTGAAAACTTAGAAAATTGAGAGAACAAATGATGATGTGTAGATTCATTTTTAACATTGCCATCTTGTACTGACATTGACTTACCAACCAAGTATGGCCGACAAACAACTCAAAAGAAATTCTTATAAAAGAAAAACTTTTATCATAAATCAGATACTATTAGAATTACCATATTGTTGTTTTATTTTAATTCACAAAGAAAAGAAAGGGTATTCTTACTTGAAAAGGATAGGAACAACAGTAACTTACAAAGTCCAGAAACAATGTAAAAAGTACCATATAAACTTTCCATAAAGGAAAGCCTGTTTTTCTTCTAAAAAAAAGTAAAAGTTGAGGTAAACTTGGTGTGGCATAGAATTATACTTTCTTTCTCTCACAAATTAAGTGTTAAGGAGTTTTTGAAAAGGGTCTTTGAGTATCGTATGTTATACCTGAAAATATGCTATTCGGGAAATTTGGATGAGGACCTACTCCTTGCCATAGATTCCAGAATAGCATTTATGTTCATTGATGATTGATAGTCAGTATTATTATAACCTAATCACAAAATAATTTAAGTACATTCCAATGATACTTGTATTCTTATCAGTTTTTGGATCCAAATCTAATTGAAGTTTAGAAAACAGAGGTATCCTAACATTACTAAATAGCACCAAAACTGGTTCAGTTATGTGAGAATCACACAGTGGACTAATAGATAAGAATACATGATCATGAAATAATTAAAATAAATCTAGCAGACATGGATTTTGTTAGGTTCGTTGTTTAAAATAATGACTTTAAGTATAAGAGGATTACAACTAGATTAAAAAAATTACTTCACATACTTCAATTTTTTTTACCATGCTTTAAAAAGTGAATTAGCTAATCAAAGAGTTAAATGGTAATTGGTTTTAACCATTGCCTAATTAAATTAGTGTTCAATGATAATTACATTCATGACTGATTTAAGGTCGTCATCATTAAGTATTTCAAATAGGTGGCACACTTTGCTAGCTGGACTGAAATAAATTTCTATAATAAATAGATTTAACACTTTCTGGGATGCTGAGCGAGACACACTAAAGGTTTTATTATTATAACATCTAAGGGTATTTAGTGTCCTGGAAAGTGTTAGTAGGTTTTCTTTTCATATTAGTTGAATCAAGGTTGTATGTTAACTCGTGATCAGCTAAGGTCTTCATTGCCTGCTTTGTTAAAAAGAGGTATGTTACTTACTTTTCTAGGCAAGTAAGATATGTCAGACACAGAATTCAGAAACAAGAAGAAAGACAATCACAGAAAGTTAGAAGCAAGTATATTAATAAAAGTGGTGGTGCAGTCTCTATTTTGCATATTAGACTATTTTATATATCTACTGTTTATAACAACAAATTGATATCTGTGGTAAATCACTTTGATACCAAGAATGCCACTTTATGTGTCATATAACCAAGTATGTCAATGAAAACAGCTGATTGGTATGTGATTAGCACACACTCATACAACTCAGGGGCAACCAACCACACAAAGGATATTATCATTTTAAACGATAAATGAGTTTTCGTAAGTAATACCTGCTTATAATAACATTAAATGTATGATTCGTGTAAACAGCATGCAAATGAAACACTTCCGACAGGATGTTACGAAATTCATATAGGTTAGTTAGTGATCAACAATACGTGAATAATAAGCACCACCTGCAGGGGGCTCCATCCCGAGCCCAGCTGCGACTGTCGCCCATTGGGGTTGTGCTGCGAGCCGCCCGACATGGTGCGCGGCACTCTCGCGGCACTGTTTACTACACGTATTTAACACCAGTCCGTCAACAAACACTCCCTCAGTCCACCATAATGATGCCGGCAAGTTTGAAGCCTTCGCCCGCGTAACTGCGCTCCCTTACGACGTGTACAGATACTTCTGAAACGTTTTCATCAGCGCACATTAAATTTTTAACCATCCATAGCGTGCCACATGTACTCTGGGCGCGAAACAACTCACTTCCACCGGTAGAAAACACTTATTCCAAAGAAAACTAAGATTATTTAGTGCATGGTATGGTGTTCACGAATTTGATGCTCACTTCGCGTGACATTTTGAACGCATTTAGGTTTTGAAATTAAGCACTTCTAGCACAAATTGTAGTTTGAATTCGGTTGCCGGAATACTGGACACTGTATCTTACCAAATAAAACTTTATATTTCGCCGATAATTATCACAGAAAACGTAAAAATCCTCAAAGTATTCAATAGATTCGCCTTCACAATGGTGGCCGATTAGGTTTTTGAAAGCACATACAACGCCATCTTGTGGCAAAACTTCAAAAATAAGTCGGTAAAACAGCAGAACGGAAGCATGTTTTCTTTTGTCTTTGGTGCACAAAAAACACCGCGTGCAGTGAAAAAAAACTTGTTTGTTAAAACTTTATTTTAATTGCAAAACATATGCAAATAAATGATACGGGTGTACTTAGAGAGGGATTAGTTATTATTTAGGAAAGATTTCCAAAAGAAGTTAATGAATTAATCGCATATAACAGCTATGAGAATAAGCCCTTTTATTTTTGTACGATGGCAACATTACCGCGTTGCTATAGCAACGATTGTTTTGTTTTCATTGTGATATCCACGCAGAGCAGTACAGCAAAGAGTACATTTTCATCTTATTCAAGTATATTGTGGTCTAAATTCAATGAAAGATAGTGAGATCACGAAGTTTTTAGTATCATTTACGGGTCAAATTGAATATGTGACCTTTCCTGGTGGCGTATTTGATGCTCAACTGTATGTACTCTATGAAACCGTTTGGGGACCTGATTGGGAGCCTGTTTCGGGTCTTACATCAGGCACGAGTCAATTGGCACGGTCTGGGGTTGACCCTGAACGAGTAGTCTTGAATTTACCTTTAGAAATGGTATTCAGCAGTACTAATGTTTCTGGTTGTAAGTATAATTATTAGCAAAATGTCTTTTGCGGTAAAATGTTTCAAGTCCTCTACTAATTACATTAGACACGTAATCTTAATAGTTTTCAATTAATTTCGCAGGGCCACAAATAATAATAACAGTGAGGGCTCAAAACACCATTAGTGGTGATGCCCTAAGAGGCTATTCCTTGTTCTTAATGCCGCCCACCGCTGGCCCAAGTCTGGCCTCAGCCCCTCTTGTACGGCCACAAGCTGCTACCCTGCTAGGCGAGTGGATGGCCTGGATAACCGGCAGATACCCTGAGTTGGCAGACCCTAAAATGCTGGCAAGTGGGAAGGATAACTATTGTAAGTTTTGTATATATATAGTATCATCACGCATGTATTCGCTGAAGGCTTGGGCAGAGGTGTAATACACATCTTTATAACACCCTCATTTCCCCAGTAACTACATTCAAGTTACGTATTTTTGAATGAAAAAGTGCCTGTTATTTTGAATAGTAGAGTAGTCTTTCACACCTGTTCTTAATATGGCATTTAAAATACCTAGATTCTTGTTTTTTTTTTGTTTCCAGTGCTGAGGACCGAATCTTATGGGAGAGTAACAGTTTTCTTGTCCATGGTGTCAAAGGATCTCCGGAAACTCGGCTACGATAACCAACCACCGATCTATAAAGTTAACGATGCATGACGATTTTATAAAGGCTAAGCATTTACTTACTAGTACGTTGACGTAATACATGAATAGGTATTTAGATAGGTAATTTTGTTCCATTTTTTATGATTTTATTGTAAGGAAATGGTGTCGTATTAGGCAGAATTTGTAATCAATAAATTGCCACTCTTTTGTAAATAAATCCATATTATCTAAGTCCATTCTTAGGAAAACTAGTTTTCTAATGTCGGTATATTATGTGCCATCTCCATCTGAAAGTGGGCAAATATATTGATATCTAAACATTATCCAATCTAAGGACCTCTGTTCCCGAATTCCCAACTAAATTCTTACAGCTGAAATTCGTTTACATAATCGCAATATACTTTAAGTTAGGAAAGTACCCCTAAGTCATGACCCAAGGAACCCAAACCCCACGAGACCAAATGGTGCTGTTATATTTTATCATAAATTCATATCATATGTAAAACTTTTTTTTAATTCTGTAATAACCTTTCCCAGATATTATGACAATGGAGGCAATGCGTCTTAATTACTAAAAACCTTGCCCGCATGTTTTAAGATAGGCCTATAATTGCAAACATATTTTTAACTTCATTGTCATACGTTTTTATAATCGCTTCGTATATACGTTATACATACCGTATTTGCGTATGAGTTTGCTTAGATCATGCGGTCTCCGAACTCTTTCATTCCATAAACGCCCCTTGTACGCTATACTATACCCCTTTTCAAAAATTACTTTTGGAAAGATCACCTTCGTTCTAAGAAACTCTTCTACAAACATGCTTTTAGTCCCAGCGGTTTAGGCTGAGCGATGCTGTCAGGGGTGAATGAATTAGATATTTTTATTAAGTAATATTACTTGTCTTTTCATTAGCATATGATCACTATTATCAGCGTATAATGTTCCCACAGCTGGAACACAGGCCTCCTCTCTGTGAGAGGGAGAGGGCCATTACCCGCCACGCGGGCCCGGTGCGGGTTGGTGGATATGATCACTTTGTAGGACTGTATTAGGGTGCCCTCTGGCTCGGTTGAGCCACGATCTTTCCAGTGTGACTGAATTGTAGTAATCGTCGGATGAGAGCAGATAAAAGCGGCTGAAGATCGAGCAGTGGCGTGCAAGTGGGGAGGAATTCAAAGGTATTCAGTGTAGCCACATAGGGTGGTTATACATACCTGGTACTGAATTACTTTATTCCTTAATTTTATTTAGTGAAAATATATATACTGTATTGAAATGAAACTACTCATTTCCAATATTATTTTTAATTGTTATTAAAAAGATAGGACGTAATTGAGGAGCATTGAAGGGAGTTGTTTTCCTTTATCTTTGAGGTAAGTAGGTAGATATGTAACGTGTTCTCAAGGACTATAGTTATCATTCATATTGATGAGTAATACATGGAGTCTCTTCTGCCTTGCCTTTATCCTCAACTATACACTCAAGTTTTCTAAAGCCATGTTAATGAAGTGTGTCAAACTCAAAATGGTGGCTCTGCTGGTTTTTCAATTGCTATTCGGTATTAGGTACTATTCGTTGATGCAGAGTACAATTGTTTAAAAATGTAAAGTAGAACATGGCAATAGCAGAATTTGCATATAGTGACAATTAACGAACAATACAACAGCTACAGTTTCTGTCGCTGAAGATTACGGCAAGTTGGTGAAAAATATCAATAAATTGAATGTTCGGAAGTTAAATATTCATACTTTAGTCTGTCTGTTATCTTTTCTCGCCATAACGGATTTCAATGAAAGGCACACAGGTAGGTAGATCATTGGGTTAGGATATAGTATACTGTTTATCCCAGTAGTAATACCGTTCCTAATTTCCGATCCCTTGCGGGCTGAGCCGCGGGAAAAAGTTAGTTTCCTAGGACAGATAATGCTAATAACCACCACTTTCTTCAGATTATGGTCATTTTATTAATTACGTAATTTTCATGCAGAATATTTAGTTAGGTACACCAAATAAGATTAGACTATGAATTGAATTGAGTAAATATAATTCAGCTAATATGTGTCACCATTTTGTGTCGGTTATGGAGTTGAAGGGAAATAATAGCCGAAAAATAATTTATCTTACGCTTTGTGTTTCGTTAGAAGTATATTCTCGAATTCAAGATCTTAGATCAGCATCTGATCTGAGCAACATACGTTACAATTTCTTATCATCATAATGCTATCATAAAACAGTTTGTTTGTCAGAAAACATCACAATCGTGGTCGTATAATTTATTATAGTCACATTGTCAACGGATAAGATTTCAATGTGGCGGTTAAGGATTAAAACGTTAATCAGTGCGGATTTAGTTACAATGATCTCAAACAGTTTGATAAATAGGATATAGGTACACATGAACATAACAACATAGGATAGTTAACAATGCCTGTAGAATATTTCATGTAAATAATCCTGAAAAATGTTGGCTAAGTTGAAAATTGAATCTAGACCGCTATGACCACCGTTCGGTAGCTTAAATACTAGTTTACTTAAGGCCCTTACCTACCACAAATTGCTTAGCATGATCCTCCGTTATGCCGAAAATACTGCAGCATTCATTTAAAAATAAATATATGTTAAAGTTGAGGATTGATGCTAGGTCCTATGTTTGGCGAAAACATGTTCTCGATAGAAAAAAAATCCAAAGTTACCTCTAAACCGAACTATAAACCGCTGGTATTCAGAACATACTTTCGTTAGATATATAATGAACTCTCATATTAAGTATTGTGAATTCCGATAGAAAGTGACGTTTCCCTAATGACAGCTATGTACTATAGGTACTGGATCTTTCAGTGTATTTCCTCGTTTAGGGAAATCGTCCATGGACGCAATTAACACATCACATTTCTAATTAGTATTATTGTCACCTTTAAACCTAACAGTCATCGTTTCATGTTAGGTCTTTATACATGACGTCTGGATTTTATTTTACGCATTGGGTAGATGGCACGCTCACGCGCACTTTTAGCACATCACGTTTGCCACAATTTCGATTGAACTGAGCAATTTAGATTCCTGTTTGCCAGCAGGGTTTTCATGAAAATTCACACCACTAGGTGGCGCCACTTTGACAAGAGGTTTACGTTTAGCATAGCAACCTATACATTCATTACCCAATAATCCATACTAATATTAATATTATAAATTCGAAAGTAACTCTATCTGTCTGTCTGTCTGTCTGTATGTTACCTTTTCACGCTTAAACCACTGAACGGATTTCGACAAAATTTTGCAAGGAGATAGATGGCATCCTGGGGAAGGACATAAGGTTTCTTTTTATTGGCATACCATGCGGGCGAAGCCGCGGGCGGAAGCTAGTGAGTCATATGAATAACATGCTGCACCCCGCGGTCTCTCCCGCGTAAGCCTCGATCCCGTGGGAATATCGGGATAGAAAGTATCCTATGTCCTATTCCAAGTCATGGTCTACCCATGTGCTAAATTTCATCCAAATCCGTTCAGCCGTTTTAGCGTTAAAGCGTAATAAACAAACTCACTTTCGCATTTATACATAACTAGCTGATGCCTGTGGTTTCGCCCGCGTGGATGACGGTTATTATATACTAAATCTTTCCTCGAGAACCACTCTATATATTGGAGAAAACAGTATGAAAATCGGTGCAGTAGTTTTTGAGTTTATCGCGAACAGGACGACAGACAGACGTGGTGGAAGACTTTGTTTTCTACTAGGTGATGCCCGCAGCTTCGCCCACGTGGATGTCGGTTCTTATACATATACTTAAACCTTACTCGAGAACCACTCTATCCATTGGTGAAAACAGCATGAAAATCGGTGCAGTAGTTTTTGAGTTTATCGCGAACAGGACGACAGACAGACGCGGCGGAGGACTTTGTTTTATAATATGTATTTAAGGATAAGAATATAATTATGTATGTAAGGAGTTAGTTAGTTAGGATTTTAACATCCTAAACTTCATCAACGTTATCCCCTAAATGTTGTAGGTAATCAAAAGTTTTCCTCGTCGCTAAAAGTGTAGTTCCCCGACACTACGACTATCACAAACATCTCGACTCGACATAGTACGTAACATTCTTTAAGTAAACAACTTTACCTCTAGGGACAAGCCCACTTGTTACAAAGTGCGTCAGAACTACACTGCGATGAAACACTCGATTTTGCGGTGTTTTTGTAGAAACTCCGTGCGTAATCCGGTATCTTCCCTTCTATTCCAAGGCTTGGCTGAAAGGACTGATCTATGAGGCTCGAAAACAGCAACCTTTTAGCAGGCAAGGGCCACATAATTATACACATATTATAGCGGGCCGCACTATTGTTCATAATGTACATGGGTGATTCTTTGAACATATGCATATTACGCGGCACTCCCCAAATAACTACTTAGTGAGATATAAAGTTACGGTTTTGTTTATTTCCCGTAAAATATAGTTCTAGCACTATATACAGATGGACATAACATATTCTTATTGTTATAAACAAATAAGTTATAGTTATAAACGTTCCTCAAATCTCATCACCATTCGTGTCCCAATTTCCAAATTTTAGCCGTTAATGCTCGAAAAGTTATAAATAAACCCTAAAGATCGTATTTTTTTGGAGTAATTTAGATAGTACACGACATGCTTTACCAATTAACAAAACTATACACATTAAAGATCACTTTTAAGTAATTTTTAACGACTGTGAAAATTGTCCCAACACTTTATGCTCACTACCATTTGTTCAAACAGTTGCAGGATTTTTTGTTTCTGCGTAGTTTATTGGTATCTGAAAGAGTAACTCAGCGATCGCACTCAGTTCCACGTCACGACTCGTGCGGGTCACATGGCAAAGAGTGTTTTGGCGCCAACTGTAGCGTACCTTAATCGCCCAGAAATCGTGTTTGGCAAACAAAAATCTCCTTACCGTTCGAGTTGCCCATGGTAAGTCTATTATTCTTATTTTATTTTTTTATGCACTATAACAGTCGCCATTCGATTCTCTTTGCTTTGATTAAGTTCCCAAGTTATTAAGTTCTAGAAAGAACGTGTAATGTGAGAGAGTGTTCAAATATCTAATTACCGTTTATATAATTACCATTTTTCCCGTTCGTATTTTGGCGAACGGTAATGAAAAATTGAAAATGGTAATTAGTACCAGTATAAGCTGGCTTCTTATTATATTGAAACTTCTTACTTCGCTAGGCCAGCCCAAGGTCGAAGTGATGGATTGTTGATAGCCCGATGTGAACTGACACCTCCGCAAAAAAATTAACCTATGACTACCCACCTACCACAAACTTTATTTTTTTTCAGAGTAAACATGCCTCGAAAAAAACAGCAATCGAAGAAGGCTAAAGACCAACATTGAAACCGCGAAAAAAAAAACTGTTCCATACATTTTGTCGATTTAAGTGAACAAAAATGTATGGAACAGCAGATTTTTTTTTCGCGGTTTCAATTTTGGTCCCATAGAAAAAGTTGTTCAAAATGATTTGTACAATGACCCCTTTTCGGGTTTAGCATAAACAAAAAATAATATTGTATAAAAATATGTCTGATGTCACTGAGTTTTGAACCAGTGTTTTAGTTGATTTTATTTAAATTACTAGACAGATAAAATGATTGATTTTTAGGAAAACCGGTTGATTTTGAGTTTTTTTTATTCAGTAAAGTCGATATATAGCTAAGTTTGATGTCATTTATTATATCATTTATTATGTCACCTAAATAATAAATAAATAAATGTGATTTAAGTAAATTATTTATTTTATTTACAATTACCAATCACGATTTATAATTACCATTCTTAAACACAAATTACCGTGTGTTTCATATCTCATCACCGTTCGACGAAAATTTTCAGCTTCAGATTCAGACCTATACAGAAGTTCAAATACTGCGCGTTTGATTTATTTACTTAATCTGCACTATAAACTTTACGTTAAGTCCATAAAAGTTGTAATTGGATGCATTATTTGAACTTAATTTTCGAATGCTGAATATGTCTATCTTCAAATATTCACCCACATGATACATGCTCAATATCACATGAAAAAGGGATTGCAAAAATCTTCAATTTGCTAGAAATCTTTTCGAAGTCACCAAATTTGTCTTTGAACTGATTTTGTAGCTATATTGAAATGTCTTTCCTTTTATCAATGCTCGCTTGCCCGCATAACGTAATTATTTACTGGGTATTTATAAAGAATAAGACTTTTATTTACAAAACTCGCGGGCTGCAAGGAGGAGAGCGTGTTGTGTGTTGCCACCCCTGCTAGTCTATCAGTGGTTGGTTGAACATCGTGAGATAACCATTAAATAAATAAATAAAAATATATAAATTTATTTGAACATTGTTACAATTATTACCTTAAAATTATTTGAACATGTTACTTAATTCTATCTGTAACTATTGGTGACAATCATTTTGGTAATGCGGTGGTCCCCAAACTAGGCAGTGCCTGTATTTTGGGGACCTTTTTTTTTTTTGAGGGTGGGAAATCATCCAATGACTTCTCCCGCTCTGGGCGGAGCGGAAGGGCGTGTCAGACTTTTACTGACTAAAACCCACCCGTGTTCCTTCATTTGCCTGTTGCCATTGTGATACATAATTAAATTTTTACTAGTGTTGTTATTAGGGAATCGACTAGGTAATTAGTTGCAAACAATTAGGTATAAAAAATCTTAATTAAAATTTGAAATGAGATCAAATATATAAGATAAATCAGTAAAAAACTTGTCAGCTTGAATCTCACCGCAGCACAGCTCCATCATCGACGAGGTGGGCAAGCTCTTTGAAAGAGTCATTGCAAACCGCCTCGTCGGGCGGCTGGTGCGGGTGGGGCCGGATTTGGCGGAGAGCCAGTTTGGTTTCCGCAGAGGGCGCTCTACGGTGGACGCCATCATCCGTGTACGGGCCCTCACGACGGGGGATGCTGTGGCCCGGGGCGGGGTCGTCTTGGCGGTGTCACTAGACATCGCCAACGCCTTCAACACCCTGCCCTGGAGTTGCATAAGGGAGGCACTCCGGTACCACCGGATGCCGACCTACTTCTGTCGTGTGGTCGAGGCCTATTTGACGGACAGGGCCGTCATCTACCCCGGTCACCAGGGAATGTGGAACCGGCGAGAGATGTCGTGCGGTGTCCCACAAGGATCGGTCCTGGGGCCGCATCTGTGGGACATCGGATACGACTGGGTGCTGCGCGCCGACCTCCCTAGCGACGTCAGCGTAGTTTGCTACGCTGACGACACGCTGGTCCTGGCGCAGGGGAGGTCGCACCAGGCGGCGGCCGATCTAGCGACACGCTGGGTTGCAACAATCGTCGATAGAATCCGGCAGTTGGGACTCGAGGTGGCCTTGCACAAGTCCGAGGTCATGTGTTTTCATGGCCCTCGGAACGCGCCACCGTCGGGTTCCCAAATTACGGTAGGAGGGGTTCAAATCGGCGTCGAGTCGACGATGAAGTACCTAGGACTCGTCCTCGACAGCCGGTGGAACTTCTTGGAGCATTTCCGACGTTTGGCTCCAAGGCTGGACCGGGCTGGGGCCGCCTTGAGGCGGCTCCTGCCCAATCTAGGGGGTCCAAATGCCTCCTGCCGGAGGCTCTACGCGGGGGTCGTGCGGTCCATGGCCCTTTACGGGGCACCGGTGTGGGCGCGTTCCCTAAGGCTGCGGCCAGCCCGCCGGTTGAACGCGTCCCAAAGGGTCATGGCCATTCGGCTGGCCCGGGGATACCGCACGGTCTCCCGTGAGGCGGCGAGCCTCCTTGCCGGATTACCGCCATGGGATCTGGAGGCGAAGATCCTCGCGCACATCTGGGAGTGGCGCGAGGAGGTGAAGCGCCGGGGTGTAACTCCGCTGCCGCGAGAAATCACGGCACAGCGGACAGAGCTCCGGCAAGATCTCATGGCGGCATGGAGAGTGCGATTGTCGCAACCCAGTGCTGGGCACGCCACAATAGCGGCGATAAGTCCCCTCTTTGAGGAGTGGCTAGAGAGGCGCCACGGCGTCCTCACCTTCCGCCTGACACAGGTCCTCACCGGACATGGTAGCTTCGGGAGGTTCCTGTGTAGGATTAGGCGGGAGGAAACGCCCGGGTGTCACCACTGTGCGGATCGCCCGGAGGACACGGTGGAGCATACGGTTGAGGTATGCCCTGCTTGGGCGGAGCACCGCCGTGTCCTCGCGGAGGCGATTGGCGGCAATGACCTCTCGCGTCCGGCCCTGGTTCAGGCCATGGTACGGAGCGAGAGGGCATGGGAAGCCGTCACCTCCTTCTGCGAAGCAGTAATGCTCGCGAAGGAGGAGGCGGAACGCGTGAGGGAAAGGCAAAGTTTGCGCCCTCACGCCCCTAACCGCCGCCGTTGGAAACGCCCTGGGCGTCGGGAATCCCAGGCGGATTCCCGGCCACCATAGGCGCGGGCTTGCGGACGGCGAGCAACGGGCAGCTCGCCGTCCGATAAGGACCAGGCCCGGGTCGATGGCGCGTCGTGTTCCACGCGCGCCTCAAAGAGATGTCAGCAAAATTGACGGGGTCCGGTAGGACCGATGCCTGCCAGGGTTGCGGGAAAGTCCGAAAGGGATACCGGGACCTTGGCAACAGGCAAATGAAGGAACACGGGTGGGTTTTAGTCAGTAAAAGTCTGACACGCCCTTCCGCTCCGCCCAGAGCGGGAGAAGTCATTGGATGATTTCCCAGCCTCAAAAAAAAAAAAAATAAGCACAGCTTCATCATCATTTTATCTACGGACAGTGTTCTTACGGAGTGGTAGGCCTATCTTAGGCGTGGGATAAGACTGCTTTCAAGAACTGCCAAATTACTAAGCCACACACAGGCCATTTTAGGTACAGATATAGTCCTCTTCGCTTTGTCATATTTTTCCGCGAACGGTCTTGTAGTGCGTGCGAGGTCTCACGCCTCCTTTGGTATAGGTAGGCAGTTTTAATTCCATACTACCTACTTACATTACATTTGCTTGTTTTGCATACGAATTTTATTGAGTTAGAATTACTTACGTCATTTATTTATGTACGAGTGGCTGATGATGATGCTCTTACGCACCACGAGGCAAAAGGAAAAGGGATCATTTTTAACGGGCCACAGTATCTTGGCCAATGTCACAAAGATTCTTCTTTATTAGATTGTTATAACGGTAGTATAATTTCATGGATGCTTTTATCGATTTTATAAAGGGGGTTGTAACGATTTTGCCATGCCTGAAATCGCTATGTAGATCTGTATGACAGAAGGATCATACTATTTTTGTGATGTATGTGTGTGATGTAGGTATGTGGCTAAATAGGTAGGTACAGTCGTTAGCCATTCTATGGCCCTACCTCTCTCTATTCTTTTCCAGTCTGGAACAGTCAAAGGGCGTTTGTGCACTACAAGGAATTTTACTGTCCGGCAGTAAAAATGTGAACGCAGCAGTATTACTGAAGTACGAAAAAAGACCTTATTGCTTCGAAATAAAGGTGCTATCATAATCGGACCGCAAAAGTCGGACTGCCGGACAGTAAAATTCCTTGTAGTGCACAAACGCCCAAAGAAGGGCGACCTTACCAACCGAACTTGTAACCCTTTCATTCCTAAATCATCATTAATTTTATTTCTATGACCTCATTTGTCATCGTTTTGTGTCGGTTGGGGGTTCGAACCCAGGCAGTCACTTTATGTATGTAATTTGTCTCATCTCCACTGCAAAACGGTGAAGGAAAACATCGCAAGGAAACCGGAAAGTCCTAGAACAAAAAAATCGAAGACATGTGACGTCTACCGACCCGCACTGGGCCCTTGTGGTGGATTACAGCCCACTCCCTCTCACAGAGAGGAGGCCTGTGTCCCAGTAGTGGGAACATTGGGATGATTATGCATTAATTATTTTCTTAATTTCGGATATTTCTTTCTCTTTAAGTAACAATAAGAACAGTAACATTGTATTGTATCCAATGTGCATGATTTTCTACCAGTCTTACCAAGGGTTATCCTGATACCCAGTTACTGGGTTGTGGAGGTCAATTATACAGTCGCTCCATGTAAAATACTGGTAGTCAGCTGCATCCGGTTAGCCTGGAAGCCGACTCCTACACAGTTGGGAAAAGGCTAGGCAGATGATTATGATGCTCTTGACTTCCTTACGCAGATAGGTACATAGATTTCCGTGCTTCCAACTAGAGTTTCCTTACCTCCTGACTATCACTGAGGCAGAGTAACCGGTTTCAACAAATTATTCATATCCAACGCATCATATCGTAAATGCTTGCAGTGACGTAACAAGAAATCTGTAATTAACTGATGTTTTAATTAACTTATAATTATGCCATGTGGTTTAGACTATGAATAGATCGCTCTATTTTTCTTGTAGATGAGGAAGAACAAGTAAGAATCACCGATGGAATCGTGTTCAAACCTAGTGCGTAAGTAACGTTGATGAGCAGTTTTTTTTTCGAACTTATGAATCAATGGATTAGACATTTGTTTCAAACTGATTCCAATTGTAACCGATCGTGCGTGCGCAATTAGGGTGCTGTGCTGTATAAAACCTCATTACCTACTTACACTATGACCCCTGGGATACAGCTGGAGCAGTCTATCTTTTTGGTGATAGTTAACTTTACCTTAGGGCTGGTTCACATTAGGTCGGACCGATAGTTTTACCGGAATGACAAAGGTGTTGGAAGCATATTGGCATATTTATTTCAATAGTGCTGTTCACATTAGGGCAAACTGATAAAATTGTAGGCGACGACATATTTACCGGACATTCAGCCACGATTTCTGTCGGGTCGGATATAATATTGGCATACTTACACTTTCTTTCTTCAGCTTTACTCGCCACTCGACAAATTTGACGGGTGACCACTTTTAATCTAAGGTAATAAGGTTGAAAATTGGCAACCCCGAACATTGCCGAATATAGAAAATATCTCGTAAGCAAGAATATCCAGATCTGAAAGATTTGCAGATACCTAGTCAGGAAGATAAGTTTTAAATAAAAAATAAAAACCGGCCAAGTGCGAGTCGGACTCGCGCAAGAAGGGTTCCGTAGGTATAAAAAAGGCAAAAAAAATCATGTTTATTGTATGGGAGCCCCCTTAAATATTTATTTTATTCCGTTTTTTAGTATTTGTTGTTAAAGCGGCAACAGAAATACGAGTACATCATCTGTGACAACTGTCTAACTATCACGATTCATGAGATACAGCACGGACGGCCGGACGGACAGTAGAGTCTTAGTAATAGGGTCCCGTTTTACCCTTTGGGTACGGAAACCTAAAAAGTACCTACGAGGAAAATAAATAGGTACCTAGGGACCTATTTAGTTTTTTAGTATTTGTATGCAATCCACACAAACTGAGGTACCTACCTACCTACAAAATAACAACTTCAGTTTTTAAGTGCATTCACTTTATAAACTGTTCATCATTAAGTACTTGATAACCATCTTAATATAAAAATCGAATTAATTACAGTCCTTACTGTCAACAATGGTATTGTTTTTCGTGACGTGTGGTTTTTGAAGAGTTGGTATTCCCATTTCGTAAGAGTCACCCCTCAACGCATCAAAGTGTTTGATAGACGTTATAAATATGCAACATATCATTCTCTAAATGATGGTGAAAACCTTGTCAAAGTATGTTGCGTGGTTTAAAAGAACAACGCGGACATACAGACAAACATGAAAAGGGACTTTAACCCATACTATCCATACTTAAATTCGAAAGTAATTCTGTCTTTTTCACGCCTAAACCACTGAACGGATTTCGACAAAATTTGGCAAGGAGATAGATGGCATCCTGGCGAAGGACATAGGCAACTTTTTATCGACATACCACGTGGGTGAAGCCGCGAGCGGAAGCTAGTAATACATAAATGTATCTTACCTATATCTATAATATACTAGAGGAGCCTAATACCTACATATAAAAGAGGAGCTCGTGGCTAAGTAATAACAGCCGCACGGGTCGATCCATCAGGTTTAGCTACGCTCGGCGGTGTTGTTCCGTGGATGGGTGACTATTTTTACATACCAAGACTCTTCCGGGCCTCGGAAAGTACGTTAAGCCGTTGGTCCTGGCAGTTGTCATTCGTGGGTATTTGACAGTCGTTACGGGTCGTCAGAACCCACAAAGTCTGACAACCAGTCTTACTCAGGGATATCGTATTACCCAGTTACTGGGTTGTGGAGGTCAGATAGGCAATCCCTCCATGTAAAATACTAGTATTCAGCTGCATACGGTTAGACTGGAAGCCAACCCCAACATGGGAAAAGGCTAGGCAGATTGTATCTTACCTATACCCACTACCGGAACTCCTGACCTATTCCTCTGTCTGCCTTGTCAGGGATTACAGTTTTTATTGCGATTTACTGAGTTCAATGTCGGACAAAAGAAGGTGTGTCATAATTATTAGTCTAAGTACCTACGTCCATACATGTACCTAAATACGTATTCATCATAATAATTGTCATCATAAGTATTTGCCGTTTTTCTGCGGCTTACGACGTCACATCGTGTTTATTTGTCAGTCTTACCTGACGCACTGAGCAAGCCCCCATAACTACTTACCGTTACTATAAAATAATAATTTATTATTACACTTGTACCTAATGGAATTATATATGTGCCTAAGTACGTCATATGAGTAGGACACAAACGATAAGCATTATTTTCGGGTTTTCCTAAAATGAACAAGTTAGTAAATATTCAGTAATTTACCTGTCTATATATGGTATAGTTTCAGATTACGCCATAATCCGTGCCTACTGCGAAAATACCGTGCCGTATGTTTGTTTTCCTAATTTTATTGTGTTACCAGTTATCCCAAAATAAATACTGAATTATTTAAATACTTACATAAGTACATCATGAAAAAAAAAAAAGAATTCGGGCACTATAGAGTATATTATATTATATATATTATACCAACTCTAAGTTAGGCATCTATTGCCTTTTTTTCACTAAATGTACAAAATATCCTAAAATAATGAGCTGAAGTAAATACCTAATTATTTAAATACATAAGTCATGAAAAAAAAAAAGAATTTATGCACTTTTGAAGGTTCCGTACCCAAAGGGTAAAACGGGACTCAATTACTAAAGCTCCGCTGTCCGTCCTTCTGTCTGTCTGTCTGTCAGTCTGTCACCAGGCTGTATCTCACGAACCGTGATAGTTAGACAGTTGAAATTTTCACAGATGATGTATTTCTGTTGCTGCTATAACAACAAATACTAAAAAACAGAATAAAATAAATATTTAAGGGGGCTCCCATACTACAACAAACGTGATTTTTTTGCCGTTTTTATAGATAATTGGTACGAAAACCTTCGTGCGCGAGTCCGCCTCACACTTGGCCGGTTTTTAATTTTACCTTTACACGTGTAAAACGGTCTACTATAAGATATTTTAAACATAATCAGTTTATAACGTTCCCACTGCTGGGTCACAGGCCTCCTCTCTGTGGGAGGGAGTGGGCCGTAATCCAACCACACGGCTCGCAGAGCGGGTTGTCGGATGTCACATGTCTTCGAATTTTTGGTTCTAGGACGTGCCGGTTTCCTACGATGTTTTCCTTCTCCGTTTTGAGAGCAGTAGTGATGAAATAATTTACATGCCTATTTACGTGTCTGCTTAGGTTTGAACTTATGACCTACAACTCGTAAATCACGGTCGGTACCACTGGGCCACCATTGAAGTTATTATTTAAATTAAGGCGGTACCCTGAGCAAAATTAATTCATTCCCTCTTTGTAGAATGAATCCTGGTGAGTTACAGTAGTGAATACGCCCAAATTTTAGGATAAAACCTTTATAAAAACAAATACTGGTCTTTTGAAAAAAAAAAATGGTTCCAAAATGTTCATTATTAAATTGTCTATCCATTACTCAGATCAACCAAATAAGAAAGACGGAGCATTACGTACATCAAAAGTGAAGCCACCTTTTTATCTATGTGTATGTAAAAAGGGTTGTCATTTGTTAAAGTTTTTCCCTATAATTTGGGGAATAATATTTTGGGTGGGATAATATTGTACGAGTAAGATATTGTTGAGTATGGTATTGTACCTCAATTGTTAGGAAGGATTCCGAAACAAAACCATTTTTTTTTACATCGCAAAATAAAATAAAATATCAATTAAGTACAAAGTGCATTTACATACAGCCCTATCGTCAATGGCTACATGAGGCAAGTCTGGTAACTCCTACAAAAAAAAATACACGAGTAATGGCAACTTTTGATTAAAACCTTAGGAAGATAAATGAAGAATTAGGACATACTTGAACAAACGTACAGCCAGAACTTTGTGAAACTGAGTTTTCAGCAATTAGGTAGGACGATGGAAATAACATCTAAAAAATAAAATTTGGTACAGTAGTATTTAAATTTGCTAGACTAAGCTGAGAAACTAACAAAAATAAAATAAAAAATACAGTCTCGTGGTTAATTACTGTTTTGATAAAATCTCATTTTGGTTTTTTAAATTTTATATCCGGTTTTGATCACACGGCGAAGTCCACGATTAGTTGAATAAAGGTCATTATTATCAAAATGATCGGAACAAACCACGCTGGTTTTCGATGGCAGCCATTCTGGATCATTCCGACTATTTCTTATAGCTACTATCCATTTACTTTTATTTTCAATATTACTTGGAAATCTAAAATATTAAATACATAAAAAAACAGACATATAATTACTCGAATTAAAAAATGTCGAACGGGAAAATTTCAAATCATATTATGGCAACCCTCGCACTTTAAATGTCACTGTTTTCGTTCGTTCATTCGTTCAGGTTTTTATTCCAAGTAACCTAAAATTCATAGTTAACTAAATTAAGAAACGATGTTATTTAAAGTACTTCCATGTGAAAAGTGATTCCGTGAGACTTTTTATGTAATTTGCTATTGTTTTTATAAGTTTTCACTACACAAGAAGACATAATTCTATTTTTTTTATTGAAGTTTACTAGACGACGACTCGTGACGTACTAGGAGCGATGAGCATAGTTTTAGTGTAGGTGTGTGCGTGAGCCTGTGTGTTTACTTGCAGGAGCATAGTTTTGTGGCTACACGTTTGATATAGGTAGTGATCCGTCTTTCTTTTTTTGTTGGTCTGAGACTGACACTAATGGATCTCAGACCAACAAAAAAAGAAAGACGTCTCACGGAATCACTTTTCACATGGAAGTACTTTAAATAACATCGTTTCTTAATTTAGTTAACTATGAATTTTAGGTTACTTGGAATAAAAACCTGAACGAATGAACGAACGAAAACAGTGACATTTAAAGTGCGAGGGTTGCCATAATATGATTTGAAATTTTCCCGTTCGACATTTTTTAATTCGAGTAATTATATGTCTGTTTTTTTATGTATTTAATATTTTAGATTTCCAAGTAATATTGAAAATAAAAGTAAATGGATAGTAGCTATAAGAAATAGTCGGAATGATCCAGAATGGCTGCCATCGAAAACCAGCGTGGTTTGTTCCGATCATTTTGATAATAATGACCTTTATTCAACTAATCGTGGACTTCGCCGTGTGATCAAAACCGGATATAAAATTTTAAAAACAAAAATGAGATTTTATCAAAACAGTAATTAAACACGAGACTGTATTTTTTATGTTATTTTTGTTAGTTTCTCAGCTTAGTCTAGCAAATTTAAATACTACTGTACCAAATTTTATTTTTTAGATGTTATTTCCATCGTTCTACGTAATTGCTGAAAACTCAGTTTCACAAAGTTCCGGCTGTACGTTTTTTCAAGTATGTCCTAATTCTTCATTTATCTTCCTAAGGTTTTAATCAAAAGCTGCCATTACTCATGTTTTTTTTTTTGTTGGAGTTACCAGACTTGCCTCATGTAGCCATTGACGATAGGGCTGTATGTAAATGCACTTTGTACTTAATTGTTATATTATTTTATTTTATTTTGCGATGTAAAAAAAAATGGTTTTGTTTCGGAATCCTTCCTAACAATTGAGGTACAATACCATACTCAACAATATCTTACTCGTACAATATTATCCTACCCGCAATATTATTCCCCAAATTATAGGGAAAAACTTTAACAAATGACAACCCTTTTTACATACACATAGATAAAAAGGTGGCTTCACTTTTGATGTACGTAATGCTCCGTCTTTCTTATTTGGTTGGTCTGAGGTGTCAGTAGCAAAATTAAATAATGTATACTTTACGAGGAGATGCATGATAACAAAGATTATTTCTCATTTTTATGGTTTCGTTGGAAGGAGAGAAACATATACTTACGCCTTTAAAAAAAAAAAGAAATGCACAATTTTGAAATTAAGATTATGTAGAAATTTTATGTATTTTTATTATTTGATATTTCTTTTTAAATAACAAGTAGGTAGCTCCTAAAAACTACCAAAAAAGCGGCTAGAGTGGCGTTTTGTTCAGGGTATCGCCTTAAATAGAAGCTCGCCAAGCTATATTAGGTACCTATACTTACTCACTAAGAGTGCCACATGATCCTTTCAGCTTTTTATCCTTAGAACCCTCAGACCCCGCTTCCCACCTAGGGTTGAGGTGATGTTAAAATCCCAGAAACCAGCGCGCGTAGGGTTATACCATCCGTGCAGACTGTGCGGCCACATGTAATTGGTGCGGACTTTTCGTATTTACCGGATTTTGTAGAATGTAAAAGAAGTGGATGAGTACTCGGAAAAAAAAGGTTAATGCCAGCAGGACGATGGTGCTGAAATCATAATTTACTTACATACATAGAAATATAAAATATCATCTATGGGCTTTACACATGTCTACACGTTCTTCTGAAGAATGGAGATTGGTGAAGTTTGGTCACCCGACCTCTGTATGTGGGATTTACGGATTACAGTTGGCAACCGGTATCAAAGTAAGGTCACCTAACCAACCATCTTTTGTATAACAAAAGTTAAGTAAGTGGGTAATTAGGTATAACTACCCACTTTTACCTAATGTCAAAAATATTTTACCTAATTTCAAAAATAACAACAGTATCAAAGTGTGTCATTTCATATTCATGAAACAGAAAACAAAAAACAGCGATTTTTATCGGTTTTAAAATTAAGAATTCAATTAATTTATGCGTGTACAAACGAAAAACGAAAAAACGTCAGCCAGACAAAAGGGTATCATCGTGTTACCCAGTAACTGGGTGGTGGAGGTCAGATAGGCAGTCGCTCCATGTAAAATACAAATATTCAGCTACATCCGGCTAGACTGGAAGCCGATCCCAACATAGCTGGGAATAGGCCAGGCAGGCAGATTGATTGAAACGAAACTAACTTTTAATTATTTATTATATTGAATTATTGACAAGAAGATACTTTAACAGCATAAAATCGCAATGCAAATTCCACCATGTCTGATAAGATAGTCTCGTTATCATTGGTCAAGCTAGAGGTAGCAAGTGAGACTGCAGGTTTGCGGTCCTACGGGTAAACGGGTTCGACACTCTGGTGGGAAAGAAAGAAAGAAAATACGTTTATTTGCGGTAAACATGACGTAAAGAAAGAACAAAAACACAAAACAGAACAATATAGGGGAAAATAATACGCGTCACATCCACGTAAAACAGCCATCGCTCAGCATAATGATACGACCGAGAGAGAGCCAGAGACAGAGCCACAGCGCAAAGCGTTATTGAGTTTCCTATTAGACAATTGAAGAAGCCCAAAGTATAGATTTATGCCCAGAGAGCTTAAAACGGTCACTTTAGCAGAATCATCATATGAAAATATTATGAATCATCGTAAAATGTCACAAACTAACAATTCATTATAATATGATCTGTGTTATTCATATTACGAAATAATTCATCTGTTTGACAGTTTTCTATGGAGATTCGTAAAATGGTCCACAAATTATGAATTGCTTTTATTTCAAATTAGAGAAATTGCTGCAAACAGCAGTTCAGGGATTCAGGAAATGAACTGCTTTTAGAGGAATTGCTAATGTGGCCGGTGTAGGCCTTCTGTTTATAGCATAATACGCTAGTCCCCTATTTTCTGGGACTTATACTTACTTATATTTACTACGAAATGTGTAAGTAGGTACTCTAACACTCTCTGTTTACCACTTGTAGTTCTCGTTGTCTGGTTTGTGCCCCTAATCCTATCCTCACGAATAATTTACGGGGACAATATGAAGCCGTTAGTTAGCTTACTATAAAAATGGTTATCACTTGGTTTTATATTGATAAGCATCACGAGTTCATGACTGATGACTAGTTGAGTGATGACGAGTTAATCTCAGCAAAGAAAAGGGGTCAAATTATGACCCACTTATTATTTTTTTTTTTTAACCTTTTTGTATTTTCTTTAAAAGTATGTCGTGAACTGGTGACCTGCGAAAAGTTGCGTTTTCTCAAAAGTTGCGCAGTCCAAGAGCAAAGGACCGTCGCGTTATTTACTTACATAGGACACCCTAGATCCTTTATGAGGTTATTTACTCCATCGATTTTTGTTCTTATTTTTTTATGTATTTTTCTTATTTACATACTTCGGACCAAACTAATTGTACCTGAATTAATTAATTTCAACGTAGGTCACATAAACAAAAATAAACAAAAAAAATCCTCCACGTAAACTCAAAATAAAATAACCCAAATGATAAACGTCTACTGGCATTCAAATATTAATCCCGATCCAATTTAAAAAAAAACAACCTATTGTAGTTGCGGTGCTCTTATCAGGTAAAGTAAAGTAAGTATATAAGCGTGCTCTTGCGCACCTTGCATTTATTCACGAGTGATCTTCAAGGCAGTCACTGTCACTCGCGCAGTCGTGTCCGCGTACGCGACTCGAGCGCATGTAATCGATTATTTCAACGAAATGACAAATCGATAAAATCAATCGATAACGAATCATAAGATATTTGAATTATATTATTGTAACAGTGAAATAGAAACACTGTTGTGTGCAGTTTTAATTAATTCGCGTTTTTTTACGAAATCTCGAGTTGGTTGGAAGGAGCTGTGTTTTGAAGCCTGTAAAGTGAATGGTGTCCTTTTATAAGGTAAGGCGATATGTTACTTATTTTATTCTTAAGTTATTAAGTTAAATTTTAAAATATGTCAATCGGATTCACATCCTGTATAAAGCATCTTAATTGAAATACGAGTTTTTCCAAAAGAAAATAGGAGCCTACAGTATAGTCGAATGGATTTCATTATGTGTTCAATTAAGGTTTACAAAATATTTGCGGTAAAATATAAACCCATAAACCGCAATTTATTTATTTATCCTTACATATTATAAAACAAAGTCCTCCGCCGCGTCTGTCTGTCGTCCTGTACGCCATAAACTAAAAAACTACTGCACCGATTTTCGTGGTGTTTTCACAAATGGATAGAGTGGTTCTCGAGTAAGGTTTTAGTCTTTTAGTATCTATATAATATCCGACATCCACGCGGGCGAAGTCGCGGGGATCAGCCAGTAATTAATAAGTGGATCGAATGATTCTGTTAGACTTTTTTGAAAAGTGTTTAATAACAAGCGTAGAGCGGTTTGATAATTTTCATAATGTAAGTAAATAAATAATTAATGTACCTACCTATTTAAAACAACAATCGTACCTTTTAGTCTACAAACTCATAATACAATTAAATTATGATACTGTGTCCGGAAAGTTAGAGGAAAAGTGTGGTGGAAAATCTATCAATGCGGCCTTCTAGTTAACAAAAAAAGTCTACAGTGAAAGAAAAATACGATTATAATACTGCAGAGATACACACACACACTATAAATAATAATAATTATGTCACTCTCTGTATTTATTAATTTAGTAGATACTTACTGTCAGCTGTGAAGCTTCCCTAAATTAAATTAAATATTTCACACTTTTCTTCATGACTACATAATATTACGGTAGAGAGTCTGAAAAATCAAGGAAACTCAACGCCCAACACTAGGCTTGAAGATTATCACAATACCTGGCGAAATGTGGGTGCACTTCTGCTGCTTAGATTTGATATTTATTTATTTATAATTAATTACAACGGCTTGCGCCAATGACAGTAATTAATAGATAAAACTAGGCATAAAACAAAACATATAACATGATTAACATAATTCAAAAAACAAATAACAAGTCAGAGATCATACATACTTAACAATAACTTTAACTTTATGAAAACACACAACATCGAACCAACATCGATATGTAACATCGAAGGGTCAAGCAAAAAACATAAGAGCATCAAAAACCCGATTCCGATTACCTAATCACAGTCATGCCATGGGGCAACTTTTTCAAAACTATTTTGACAGATTCGATTTTTATCTGACTTCCAAAAAGGATGAGGATCTTTGTTCGTCTGTTTGTATTTTTTTATGTCAATACTGTCAATAAGCAAAAGCATTTTAAAAAAAACCGTATCGTATTACCCAGTTACTTGAGTTGTAGAGGACAGTTCTGTTATATAGTCGCTCCATATAAAATACTTACTGGTATTCAGCTGCATCCGGTTAGACAGGAAGACGACCCCAACATAGTTTATGATTTCAGATCAGTTAATTTAAAATCCCTAAAAAAGCCGGTATCTACATTGGCTCTACATATTTACTTAGTACATTTTCACTGCTAATCTGTCCAACTAATTGTGATGGAGGAGGTACCTACGGTGTTTTTTGGAGATTTTCTTCCCGGAGAACAATTTTTCTTACTTCCAAATTTCCAATACTCAGATTTGCACGCGGCATAAATATGTAGAAATGAAAATTTTCATTATTTATGACTGACTAGCGGCGCCCCGCGGTTTCACCCGCGTAAGTCTCGATCCCGTAGGAATATCGAGATAAAAAGTATCCTATGTGTTAATCCAGGTCATAAACTATCTGTTTGCCAAATTTCATCCAAATCCATTCAGCCGTTTTTGCGTGATTGAGTAACAAACATCCAAACACACAAACACACAAACTTTCACATTTATAATATTAGTAGGATAGGATATGAGTACGGAGTCGGATATCAGTTATAATTTATGACTGATATGAGTACGGAGTCGGATATCAGTTATAATTCATAACCCTACTCCAGGAGGCCTAAAACGGCCACATTAGCAATTCCTATAAAAGCAATTCATGTCCTGAGTTCCCAGCTGCCATTAGCAATAATCCTAATTTGACACAAAAGCAATTCATAACTTGTTGACCATTTTACGAATCTCCATAGAAAACAGCCAAAGGGATGAATTATTTCGTAACATAAATTGCACGCAGATCATATTATGAATTCTCAGTTTGTTACATTTTACGATGATTCATAATATTTTCCTATTAGGTATGATTCTGCCTAAGTGGCCGTGGCCCCCAAAATAGATGCAGGAAAAACTAGCATGAAGATTTTTAGGTACTTATACAAATATATAGTTATGTATATTTTTAGTATACCCACAGAACATGGTTTTACATAATAACTGTTACACATATATTGTAAAAAAAAAAATTGGTAAAAATTTTCTTATGTCAATAGTGTCAATACCTACATAGCGGCGTTATTTAAAAATTATTACCTAGCGGAAACTGGTTATCTAATATAATGGAACTTAACAGTTCATAGTATGAGGGATTCCCTCCAATCCGTGGTATAAATAGCCACTTTGTATAGTTTTACCAGTTAAACTACTTATAATAAATTGAACATTTATGTTGATTATGTGACCTAGCCGGTGCTGTCCGTCAATTATGTTCCTACTGGGTAGTACCTACCTTTGCCATATTATAGTTTTTTTTTTACGGATCTTTGCCTTATGAACGTTAGGTACATACTTCGAAGGTACCTAAAATTGAAAAATCTATTTAAGTTTTTTTATTTTATTCAGGTGACTGCTTATCTTACTTACTTCTTAGTGTAAGTTTAGTAACCATGTTTGATGAGCAAATCAAACTATAATGCAGTTATTTTTAAATATTTTTCTTTCATAAATAACTGCTAACTACGAAAGAAGTAAAATATCCTTTTTAATTCTTCAAGGATTTTCAGTTTTTGGTCCGCGCGCGGCCCGGCCGCGGTCATACAGGTTAAATAGTGTGAAGAATAATATTGTTCATACATCGGTCGGCTATATAATTGGCGGCAGCAGATTTTCGCACTGTAGGTAATAGAGTAATTAAGGTGGGTAATGACAGCGTAGGAGCTCGTGGCTACGTAATAACAGCCGCACGGGTTGATACATCAGGTTAAGCTACGCTTGCCGGGGTTGGTCCGTGGATGGGTGACCATCTTTACATACCGAGACTCCTCCGTGCCTCGGAAAGCACGTTAAGCCGTTGGTCCCGGCTGTCATTTGTGGATCTTTGACAGTCGTTACGGGTCGTCAGAAGCCCGAAAGTCTGATAACCAGTCTTACCAAGGGGTATCGTATTACCCAGTTACTGGGTTGTGGAGGTCAGATAGGCAGTCGCTCCATGTAAAATACTGGTATTCAGCTGCATCCGGTTAGTCTGGAAGCCGACCCCAACATAGTTGGGAAAAGGCTAGGCAGATGATGAATGACAGCGGCCAGCGGGTTGATTTGTCTTACTTGTCAAGTGATGTACACTTTTTTGTCAATATCCGGCCGGATATTTGGAAGCCGAATAGGTACTTATTAAAATTTTGCAAAACATTACTTTAAACAGCTACTTAATTAAGTACCTATTAGAAAATAATCTTAAAATTATGTTAGGTAAGTACTTATACGATTTTATTTATCAATCCATAAAATCGAATCGTTAGTAAATCAATTTAGTTGCGGTCTATTTGCAAAACCATGAATAGGTACAAATATTGTTAGCTTGTTTATTAATTTATTTAATTATGAGTACGCTTGGTATTTTTTAAATATTACATAGATGTTTGCACTTGCACGTGTACTTTGATAAGATAATAATGACAATTAAAGAAATCTTAGTAGTAAGCAGCTGGATATTTTTTATCATAGATCTACCTAAACTGATAAACGTTTTGCCATACGCTGCTATGTGGACTGTGGAGGAAAATTACATGTAGGTATAGGCAACAATACATTATTTGAGATTGTGTTTTGTGTGTCTGAAACAATGACGGCTTTTGATCTTGGATTGAATGTCTTATTTTTTATATTCGGCCATAAGCAAGTATAGATCACATCATTAATATGGTCGTAATACTTAGGTACCACGGCACAAATGCTACCTTCGCATACAATATTTTACTGTTATAAAATAGTTATTTTATAATTACTTACATATTTATATATTGAAAATGCAATGTCATTATTATAACAAGGTATAAGCCAAGGCAAAAGTGTCATTTAAGATTGAGTGTCTGGCTTAATTATGACTGTAGACAACATTTAAATTTAAAACTGTAAATTAGGTACCTACCGATTATTTGTATTAGTACCCCTACACTACACAGATAATCGCAAGCGCAACGCAATAGATCACATTTTTAACCGCCTTCTTCAAAAAGGAGGAGGTTCTCAATTCGTATGTATGTTTTTTTTTTGTGTGTTACGCGGTTACTCCGCCAATTATGAATTGATTTTGATGATTCTTTTTCGTTTGGTAGGTCATGCTTCAGAGGTGGTCCCATATAAATTTTATTTGCTTTGCTTGCGTAGTTTTTGAGTTAGCTTCAATATTACGTATTTTTCCCACTTAGTATTTATGGACGATGTTTAAGGTTACTCCGTCACTGTTATTTACAAAGCAGGTAGTGGTATTCGAATTTGTGAGGGGTGGGTACAACTTTTTACAAAAAAAAAAAACGACTTAAAAAGAAATGTAAATAATATATAACATTAATTTCGGAAGTCGGTGGCAATAAACGAAAATTGAAAACCAAAGACACCGACTTCCGAAATTATAGAGATTTTTCACTTTTTAGTGTTTCTTCTTTAAGTCGGTTGTTAGACCTATGGTGTAGTAAGGGAGGCGCACATCGAAGTTCAAACTATACTTAGTCATAAACATAACAGGCGAAATGACTCTGTACACATCTGTCTATACCTTCTGGGAAAACAAGCGTGGTTAAAACTGAAACGAACCAAGTGTCAGTAAACAAAAAGCCATAAATTGCAAAGTGTCATATAACTAGCATCACAGAAATAGATCTCTCCGACCTTGGAACAGATAACTTTATCATTTTATCATATTTTTATTATCAGACGTCGAATTAAGAGCACTTGTAAACACTTGTTTTCACAATATTTGTTCTATCTTTATCCTATACTGTGTATCTATATAAAATTATAAACTGAAAATTTTCATGGTAAAACTAGAGTTTATTTAGTCACCCAAGCATAAAAGACATACATTTTTGATGTGGTTGGTTATTAGTGAATAAAATAAGTACCTACCTATTCGCAAAATATTTGCATCGTGTTTTTTCAATTCTGGTAAACATGCGCAGATGCAATTTCTACTTTGGCTAAAATTAGTATAAATGAGATTCTTGCCTTATTTACGTAACAAAAATAAATACATAAAAAAGAAACACACTTTATGAGGTCACCAGAGATAAACTAGATATGAATAAATAATTGCTTTTTGTCATTGTTTTACAGTTAGCCGGTAAAACAATTTCATGTTTGACAATAATTATGCGGCCAATCTGGGTAATAGGTATAGTCGTAAAAACCAGTCAAGAGCGAATCGGATTCGCACAAGAAGGGTTCCGTTTCCGTAACGTATTAAGATGGAGCAAAAAACGCTGATAAAAACACGTTTCTGTTATGGGGCGTTTAAGTATTCATTTTAATTAATTTTTATTATTTGTTGTTTTAGCGGCAATTGTCGAATCTGTGAAAATTTTAATTGTTTACGTATTACGGTTCATGAAATACAGCCTGGTGACAGACGGTCAGACAGACGGAAGGACAGCAGAGTCTTAGCAAGCGAGTATTCGGATACTCTCTTGCTAATCAAATTTCAGCGGTGTAAAAAACCACAAAACGCGAATTGCAAAATATAAAGTGTATTAGGGACATCGACAAATTTCGGCGGTTATGAAAAAAAAAAAAAAATTGCTGTTCTATACCTTTTGATCGCATATGTCAATACATATGCGAATATATAATAAAAATCTGATGTTTCCTACAAAAGTGCAATCACTTTTGTAGGAAACATCAGATTTAAAAAAATATTCGACTAAAAATTTTAACACGGGGATTCCTGATCCATGGTAACAGGTTGTGCGCCGATGTCCCTGCCAGCGTGTATAGTATGAGCATACAATTCAGGAGCGCGGTTATCCTCTAGCATATAAAAGTCAGGGAAATTAATGGTTAACCAAAATGACTAGGTAACAACATAAATTGTCCGGATATTCAAATCACAACTGTCATTCTTAATTTACCTGAGTGTACATTTTGCAGTACATACTGTAACTGCTGCAGTGGATAACAATTTCAAAAACTTGAATTATCGAGTGATACCGATACCAGCTGCTCAAGTAGTACCTAACCTACCTAAGTGCAACGAAGACCTAAAGATGATGCATAATATCTTATCAGTAGAAATAGCTAAAGATGGGTCCAACAACAACTTGAGATAACACCTTAGGACATGATTTACTTGAAGTGACATCAATAGCTGTCATATTGCCAAACATGTGATTATTAACCAGAAGCAGTTGCGATAATATTCAATACTTTATTTGCATTCCACAATGTGTAAGTACTTTAGTTATAAAGGTAACTTAAAATTATATTATGTGATCATTATGGACCCTGTCGGTGGGCACAGCAAAATAGTATGAAAGAGAAAGGTTAGAAAAACTTAGCTTGCAGTATTCTGCACCCTAATTAAGTAATTAATGCACGATCAATCAAAATCTGAAACGGTGAAACTAATGTCTAATTCAAAAAAATCTGCTCAACAATGTAAGTATCGCAATGTATGTTGTTGAATTGTCAAAATGAAACAGATCAAGTCTTAATCGGTTACGAAAATAAGTTACGCAATTAGATGCTGAACTAAATCTAATATTTGTAGGTTTTTTTTAATACTTACATATTGTATTTACTGTACCAATACTTATTAGATATTTTAGTAGTTACTTACCTACCAATAACTAGACCGCTTCATGTTTCTGACTGACCGACTCCTGGACAATTTAAAAATGCCTGTACTTAATTGAAAGAAATGAAATGAAAAATGAATGAGAAAAATTTAACTCAATATTTGAAGTGCCCTTACATCGTAATTTATCATGGCAGGTATTCCTTGTCTTACCGCTTTGCGCACTTCTGAAACTTATTGAATTTAACTTCTGTAATATCTCATGTCATGTGATACGATGTGGCTGTGGTTATTCGTCAACCATTAAAGTTCATTTTTTAATCCCAGATATTAATTTGACAGGTGTAGATGGCAAATTCCAAATTGAAAAAACAAGACAACGAAGATTTGAAATGTCAAATTACTTCGCTGGGATTAGGTAATTGATAAAAGAATACCTTCACTCGGTTTACATTAGTTCCGATCTCTAGCAGATTTAAATAATAGAAATAATGCTCTTGTTATTCGGTAAAGTTAAGAATTCTAGGACTTGTGAGAAAAAAGAATCAATTTCACAGTTTCATTTTAAAATAAAATGTTTTTCTGCCGCTTGCGCTCTTTCAAACATTATGGTCTAATTATGATAATCAACTTTTTCACCGTAAATAACAAAATGAAAAGAGTTGTTTTCCTTATTTTTGTGTTCTATCTATGTTGTTAAGACCGTAAATAAAGTAATTAAAGAAGTATTTAACTAAGTAATGTACCTACTGACGTAGGTAAGTCAGAAGATAGGTACTTACGCTTTACTTTTTTTCTTTCAAACAATTTAAAGCAATGACAACTGCACTAGTGATACAAGGAAAAAGGTTTTCCTCTTTGATTCGGAATCTACTCATTGGTTGACTTGAGAATTACCAACCTGCGGTTTATAATACGTGCCCGGAAAATTGGTCTTCCGCCTGCCATAAGAAACTGACTCACTTCAATTTTTTGTTGTACCTACCTACTAAGTCATATAAAGATGTTTACGTCAAAACATGGATAAACAAAACTTTGTACATCAGGAGCATAATAACATTACTTTGTCTCAAAAATCCACGTGATCTCAATTTCGTTTAATTGTCAAACGAAAACTATTGTAATTGCATTGCGGAATAAGGATGCGGATCCTTATTAGGATCCTGTAACATCCACAAGATTTTTAAGTTTTTGACCGACTCCTGTCCTTCGGTCCTTCGTCTTTGCAATATTGATATTTGAGACTGATGAAGACTGTAAAAGATCTGGAAAGATCTGTAATAAGGGGTGAGGAATATATACTTATGTTTGATTGGGGTGGCGGTTCATATTGTAATACCATAAGTGCATACTGTCATGAAAATGTTCATGTCAAAAGGCTAGTGTGCGTGACAGCTACGCTCGCGTCACGCACGTCATTGTTTTTTTAGTGTGCGTGCATTTAACGGATAACGGTTGGACGCTATTTTTGTCGACAAGTTCACAGCTTTGACTGCATCTAGATATATTTATATCTTTGATTAGAGATATAAATACATTGTCTTGTCTATATAATTTTTCTTCTACAAAACAATGCATAAAGTGATTAGGACGGACAATGGGCAGTTAGAACTTCAAATACGTTGTGGAACGAATCATCACATTCATCACTCATCATTTTATGGTTTTACATTTAGGGCAGCTTCCTTTACTGTTGTTTGACCGTCATCGTCATTTGGATGTTGTCAGATATGAAAGAATAGTAGGTACTGAATTATAAGTAGTACTTAGTCTACGTAACTAATGACGGAATGCTAAGGCCGTCGTCGTATTTTATATTATTGTTAAAGATTAATTCTGTTTCTGTCAAGGTATAGTTCGTTGTAAGTGACAACTGTCAGCTCCACAACCACCCGTGGCATTTTTGACGTAGAACAAGAATGTTTGGCCGGAGCAGTGGAGGCCCGATTAACGAGTTGTACGTCGTAGGTTGAACCCTGACAGGTGCTTTACTTTGTGTAAATTAAGTATTTCATCACCACTGCTTTCAAAACGGTGAAGGAAAACATCGTGAGGAAACCGGCATGTCCTAGAACCAAAAATTATAAGACATGTGACATCTACCAACCCGCACTGGGTTTGCGTGGTCATTCGGGATCACAAAGAGAGGAGGCCTGTGTCCAGCAGAGGGCAACATTATGCTAATCATGATTGGCGTAGAAGTAAAGGATAATAGAGATTACTGTTAATGGCGATGATAATATTGATGATAAAAAAATATAATTAACTATGCCGCGCGCGATCTTGAATAGATAATTAGGGTAATACTTAAATTGTGATTGTTGTAAAATCAGGTAAATTAATTCATAAGAAAATTAACTACCAATCGACCAACCTAAATTGTCTGTTTAATCAATGACAATTTTAATGTCATTCTTTAACAGTTATATATGAACTGGCTTTATCACGGCAAATTATTGACGTCATAATAATTAATTAAATTGACTGTTAGCATTGGAAAAAAGTCTGATAGTCTTGATCCGACCCCAACATAGTTGGGAAAAGGCTAGGCAGATGATGATGGTGAGTCTTGATCCAAATAACCTTCAACCGAACGTCACGCGCAAAACCATCAATTGTCTGATAAAAAGCAAGGGCGAGGGCGCTCGTCAATAGGGAAATATTGAATGAGAGCTATTAGAAAGACTACTTTACTTAGTCCGTAAGGGCTAAGGGTAGCCCTTGAGTTACTTAGTAAGTATTTAGTTAGGACGATGATGAAGGGATTGTGGAATGAGGGCTTTTATGAAAATTTACACCACCAGTTGGCGCCACTTTGACAAGAGGTCTTCCATTTCGACAATGTATATAAAATTTACGATGACGTTCACAATTCGTTTTATTCATTCGTTCGTCATTCAGTCACGATTAAAAAAATAAAAGGCGCTTTGACACTTTTGACAGGCGCCCGGACCTGATATCGCAGTGCTGCAACCTAGTGAATGTCATTTCAGTAAATCCTAATTACGAGTCTCAGACCAACAAAAAAAGCTTTTTTGTGTTGGTCTGAGTTACGAGTAGGTACCAAAATGGGTTAGGCAGGACGGTACATAAGTCTGGTGTCATTTATGTAGGTGGTAGTTTTAGATTATCACAAAAAATATCAACTCGTAATACATTTTTTTTATTTTTCTTTCACAATTCCCCGTGAGAGGGCCGATGCCTCTCTGCCATTCATTTCGTAACTCACTCACAATCGCTTGCCTTCATTTTGGTAGTTCATCGATATTCTTTGCATTGATCTATGAGATGTAAGGAGGCAGTATTTACCTAACTACTTTTACAATTCGGTTGGAGGTCAGATTTATACAGGATGTCCCAAAATTTATGTAAGATTTAAAATAACAATATAGAAAACAGTATATTTATTTTATTACAATTTCTTTAATGAATCATGAAGAACATAGACTAGGGTAGAGGCCGTCACGTGTTAGGGCATAAATCGAACAGATTGCGTGTGACTCCGGATTTTTAATTGGTCTGTCTGTGGTGTCTTGTTTATACCTTTTTAGTCGTAGTTGGGTTATAGTTTTTATTACTTTATTTTTTTTGGGTTATAATATATACTTTTTTGAAATGTGCTCATTAAGCTCTTTCATTTGATACCCAACATGGTACGATTAGACAATTTTTTTTTTAAGTTCCTGACTTTATGTAGCACAGCGGACGATCAAGACGCTTCCAACGATACCTCAGTTGTCACATTGTGATGAGTGGTTTAGAAGATAGGAGGGAACAGATGAACATACATACATACATACCGGTCAAAATCATAACCCTCCTTTTTTCTTCGCCGTAGTCGGGTAAAAACGGACTTCACTGCAGAACAAGTTTTAGCATTCATTTTCAAGTAAATTTAAAAAAAAAAAAAATTATTACATTTATTCGTGATTTAAATACCTAGATAAAACCAATTTAAAAAAAAAAACAATATTTTATGAGGTCGATACTTTTCATGCCGACGGTACACACCACTTTTTTAGGCGTTTTGACGACGTAGTATCTGGTATTATTATTCGGGTTGAGTTGACACGGGCCTAGTTGTCACTGACCCCAATTCCGATCAGCTAAACGAGAGAGTACAGGACCAGGAAATGTCTCATCCAGTAATCGAATTCAGCTAAGCTGTAGAGGCAATTTGCCTGATGTGCTATTCCATACATAATCCCATTAGCCTATGTACTATTCAATCAATAAAATAAACTGTTTTCTATTTAATTCAAATCTTGCGTACATATTTTGAGACACCCGATATTTCTGTCAATATATTTTTATCTGAATAAAATTACAGTTTTCGAGGAAGGTAAATGAGTCATTGATGCAGGATTATTAGATACTGAATTAAGAGTCAGTAAATATAAGATTGTCAGTCTACTGATGACCTTCCGAAAGCGACCGTGGGCGTAAAGTTTGTAAGTGGGTCACTTTCGTTTCCGCCAAAATAATCCTTTCACATTGATTGGTATTTGTTATTAAGAGCGAAACTTGAGAAAGCTCTAGGTACAGAAATTAACTTTGTAAGTCTGTACTTAGGCAGTATATCCATTTGGGGAGGTGTCAAAGTTGAAGACGCATTTAAAATAATTTAAGTTGCACATCAATTATATTTTCTTTTGCTTCTGATAACAACGTTGCTGATACTGCCAAGCCAATCATACGCACTTTGAAAAATCACTTTATTTAGCGCTAATTGATTTTTAGTCAGGTATTTTATAATAGTAAGAGAAACTCGATAATTTTCCGGCTTAATCAGTGCAAAAAAATCGTACAGTAAAAACAAGGTTTTCGTAGAATTGACCACTTTGAGCTGTTAAAGATTTTTTGCACTAAAATCTAAATTTAGAGATACCCGAGATCAAAACCTGTTTGTTAGTAGGTAACGACGATCCACTTAATTATTCGTAAGTACCATAACCAGCAAATCAAGATTCTCTCTCATCCTTATCGTTAGAATTTATTTGTAATTTTCGAAAAATTAGCCTTGTTTTTTGAGCAGAGCCTATAACTAGGAGGTGACATTGACATCGTTAACAAAAAATATCCTTCCTTTCTATCATAATTCTCTTGTATTTATTCCGAATTCATTTGGGGTCGGTGCGGCATTCTTTTCTCTTACCATAATTTCGGTATTCACTCATTTGGTAGTTTATTATTCATCTATGGTTTCTTAATTTAGCCAACCCCAATGTAGTAGAAAAGCCTAGGCAGCTGATGATTTCATAATTGGTCTTCCTCTACTTTTATCGCCATCTTGGTACATTTTCTTCAGGTCAGTAGGGGTTCTTCGACTGTGACGATCATGAGTAGTTGGCTATTTCAAGGAGTTAGACTCCTCTATCCCTCTGTACCTTACTACCTTGTAATGCCAAAGCTGCTATCTAGTTGATTAAGACTAATCTGTTTCATTTTGACAGTTCAACAACAGTCATTGCGTTATTTCTGAGCCACAAGATACAAATTCTTCCCGAGCACAAGTTACAAGTGACGCTTAGTTTGTGGCTCACCGAATTTGGCTAAATTGTATTGTTACTTTTTGATTAATAAACTTTATTTATTATTATTTGATTTACGTTGTTGAGCAGTTTTTTTTGTTGAACTTTTGAAGCAATTGATTAACAATCTGTTTCAAAACGATTCAGATTGTGATTTTTACGCAGTTAGGGTGCTGATTTTCGTTCTGAGTGCAGTAGCAAACGTTTATTTTAAAGTCTTCGATAACGAGCTGTGTGACAAAATATAAAAATAATATTAGGAACACGTGATCCAAATTATTTACGCTGATAATACTAATTTATGTAATCATGTTCTGATGTGGTTTGTACTTTTCTATTTTAAATATATAACTGAATTTTATACGTGTAGCATACCTTGATATACATTTGTAATACAAAAGTACCTACTAATTTCAATCGCATGCGCACTAGCGCTCTATGTATTAAGTTCGTAGGAATAGGAACTCACAATTGTAAAGGCGGCAAATATTTAACAGCATAGACTTATTGAGAAACATTGTTTAGATGGCAGTAGCAGAGGGCTCGTTTGACGTTTCACTTTCATCCGTCTCGCTGTCAACAGAATCGTGCTCAGAGTACATTATATAAAGAGGGGATCGTGTGTAACTAGTTCGTCTTGATTCACTCTTGCATAATTATCTAATGCATAATAATGTCACTGACTATTTGTAATCATTATAAGGAAAAGTATAGCATAATTCTGAGGCTCTCAACAAGTCACAGGTTTTATGATTCTTTGCTTTCTTTCATTTAGATACCTACTAGTAGATACATAGACTTCGTCCGATCGTAATATTATCGATTAATTGATTTTAAAGGTTTATCAAATTGTAGTGTAATCAAACTATTTGTGCCTTTTTATCATGATCTAGATTTACTTCCGTTTTGCTAACCTAAGAGCAGCTGTCTGTAGATCACAAGTTGAGAATAATTTTGTCTGTGCAGTGTGTCGTATCATTTCCATCTAAATCCAGAATCTTGAAATTTCTAACTGCCAGAATTATATATTATTTTATAGCTCATTCAAAAGGGCCTAAATGCAGTTTTAATGATCGTAAATTAATTATATGAACTGGATCATTAACACTAATACGCTGAGAAGACTCACAATCTAACAATATTCTTCAAACAATGTGTTATAATGTTATGTGTTTACTATAATAGCGTTCGCGACTGTTACAGAAAAGCGGGTCTTCTAAAAATTCACGTGTGTCGACACATGTTTATCACCTACACTTTAGTACCTAATTGATACTTTTGCTCGAAGTACTTTCTATTTCCTTAAGGCGACTAACCTTTTTTTTTATGGCTTCGCACGGTTTGTTCATTTAACCAATGTCACGTTTAGGGCGACTATAAATTTTTAATACTCCGGATAAATTTTTGGGTTCAGTTTCCAATTCAGCATTTGATCTATCTCCTTCTGCACTTCTTGCACCATCGACTGCCTCTCTTGCGCTCTTTGTATAGGTTTTCAGCTGCTTTTAGTTATGTTGTCGGTCCGACTAGAAAGCTGTGTATCATCACATCAGTGGATTTTGTATTAGTATTCTCCGATTTCGAATGAACAGATTGTAACATGACAAACGGGACAAATATAGCTCTCTGTTAAAATATGCTTCCAGCGCTAGCGCTCGGCGTGTCAACACGTCTGGTTCGCCACTGGTTAATCTTCATCCTGGGGAAGCCTCGTTAAGGGGTGAAACACGTGTCGATTTCATATAGGGTTCTTTATGACTCTTAAGGAATAGTTAAGTGGAATAGGCTACTAAATACGAGTATATCTACGTCTATTATAATTTTTAAATATGCTTGTTAAAATTCGAACCCTTCCATGTTTGGAAAACTAAAAACAGCCCGTATGTACATTATTATATTGTGCAATACCTATGTTTGTGAGGTGCCTCTTTGTTGAGTACCAACCCCAGAAAGTTTTGCTTTAGTTTTGCCTTGACATTGGCGATAACGCCAACCTTTGCGACGCATTTTGAAATGAACTTGGAAGTTGGACTAAGTTTGGCCATCAAACTGAAATTGAAGATTCAAACGACAAGATTGATCCTCACAATAAAATTAAGATTAATCAACAATTAAGATCACTGAGTTAGTGGAATTTAAAATAAAATTGATTTGTCTGCTTGATTCCAATCGGTGTTCAAATAAAAAGCAAAGCCTCAGAGGCCGGGTGGTAACGTTACGATACGCTTGATTTAACGTAACTATTACACCAATTTTTTTACGATACCTATATTTTCATTATTTGGTTGTAAAGTACGTGTCATACGGTTACTGTGGAATAAAAGAAAAAGACATGATATCAATGGTAAGGAAATATTACCACTTGACCTCGATTTACAATATTACTGAAAGTAAAAATTAATTTTTTATATAATTTTTTTTTTACCAAAATCCTACAGAAAACTACTTACTTAGCTAAGTGATTTTTTCGGGATAACTTTATTTCTAAATATCTAGGCACATACAATGATGGTTTATGGTATCTAATACCTTTCTTTGGTATTGTTTGTGCACGATTACTGATAAATAAGTAGGTACGTTTAACTGCACTGACTGGACAGATCCATTCAATCCGTGTGGTTCTTTCCTCAAAAGACCATTTCAGACACCAATCTAAGTACATGGTCTTCACATGATCTGACCAAGATTACGTCTGGACTTTAAAAGAAATAGTGAGCTCTGAGTTTGTTTCGGCCTTTCTTCTCAGAGTAGTCGGTTAGGAAACGCCGACCTCATCTAGTTTTTAAAATATGATTGACGTGTAAAAGTGTTTGTACAAAACTACAGATAGAAATAAAATAATTTATCATTAACAAAATTGTTTCACCTAATACCAATATGTTTTGATGTCAAGGAAAAAATATTGGCAATAGTGCTAATAAATAAAAACATGATTCCGCAGCCGAAAATGCTAAACGACATCGATTCATGGTCACTAAAATTTGCATATTGTCTTTAGTTACGTATGTTCAATAATGGCGTTACAATTTGCAAAATCAATGTTAAAATTGCTAAAGTAATATGGAGCAATCTTCTGAACAGATAGAGTAACCAATCTCGTTAAAAAAAAACGCATTTTTCGTAATGAAATAATAATAATATTCAAAGGTGTGCAAAAAGTTAAACTGTGTAATGGTTGTGATTACTTGTCGAGTCATTAACAGAAGTAATCGTTTAGATCATTCTGTTAATGATGAATTCACGTCACGGTGTGAAGACGACTGTGGTCGGCTGGTTTACAAATCTAGTGACGGCTTATAGTTAGGTACCTAGTAGTTAGAAAAAAGTACCTACTCGCAGTATATATACAGCTGCAGGCATACCTACGTGTATTACCCGTACCTATGTAGGTATGATAGAATAGAATAGAATACTCTTTATTATGTTGTGAAAGTTAATAATAAATATTTTGTTTTAAATAAAATTCACTGGAATACTATTAATCTATTAAAATCTTATTTTTATTTTATCAAAGATTGTTAGAACATTTTTGTTTTTCAGTTACTATAGTACCTGTCATAAAGACCTACAAAGAGTATGCATTATGTATTACAATCTTTACATATGTACACCATAAAAATGACAGACATCAATTGAATGATTTACTGCACTTCCATTCTACGTTAATTTGTATTAAAGCATATTGTTACTTGTTTCAGATGCGGGAATTTCTGATCTTGTTGGCGGCTACCGGCCTGGCCGGTGCCGCAGACCTGCCCCCCAGCTGCGAGAGGCCAGTCTACTGTGAGAGCAAGCTCCTCCATCACGTCCAGATGGCCAGGATCTTCAACGACTCCAAGACCTTCGTCGATCTCCCAATGAAGTACGACGAAACCAAAACATTAACCGACTTCGAGCTTTTGCTGAATGACACCAATCAAAATCCGTCTCTAGCACAGTTAACACAGTTCGTTGACGAACACTTCTCTACCGAAAGCGAACTCGAGGACTGGACTCCATCAGACCACAGCAATGACCCTGCATTCCTTAACACTATAACAGACGAAGCCTTGAGAGCGTTTGGAAAAGGCATCAACGACATCTGGCCTCTTCTTGCTCGAAAAGTCAAAGCAGATGTTCTTGAAAAACCTGAACAGTTCAGTTTAGTTCCGGTTACTCATGGATTCATCATACCCGGAGGACGATTCAAGGAGATTTACTACTGGGACTCTTACTGGATCATCGAAGGTTTGCTCATTAGTGGAATGCAAGAAACAGCCAAGGGGATGATTGAAAATCTCATTGAACTTTTGAATAAGTTTGGTCACATTCCTAACGGAAGCAGATGGTACTATCAGGAACGCAGTCAGCCGCCTATGTTGACGGCGATGGTTGCTCTTTATTATCAATACACCCTGGATATCGAATTTATTAGGAATAACATAGCTCATTTAGAAAATGAAATGGACTTTTGGTTAACAAACAGAACTGTTACTATTGAAAAAAATGGCAGAAACCACACGCTTGGCAGATATTACGCTCCTAGCGAAGGTCCGAGACCTGAGTCGTATTTTGAAGACTACAATAACACGATCGGCTTCAGTGAACAAGATCGCACTGATTTCTATATCGACACTAAAAGCGCAGCAGAGAGTGGTTGGGACTTTTCAACGCGTTGGTTCATTCTATCAGACGGAAGCAACAACGGTACTATTACTGACATTCACACTAGGTACCTCATCCCTGTGGATTTAAATGCCATCGTCGCTGGTGCTCTCCAGCACTTGGCGGTATTCAATGTTTTATTGTTAAATATACAAAAGTCTGCCGAGTACGCAATGTTAGCCTCAGAATGGAGAGACAGCATTGAGGCAGTTCTGTGGAACGAAGAAGCTGCGATGTGGTACGACTACGATTTTCGGGACAATTTACATCGTAAATACTTTTACTCGTCTAACGTCGCGCCGCTGTGGCAGAATGCCGTCAGCTCAACCTTTCTGACAGCCAATGGGCCCAGGATTGTGAGCCGTCTTGAACAATCCGGAGGGCTGGACTTCCCCGGTGGTGTGCCGACATCACTCATCAGGAGCGGAGAGCAGTGGGACTTCCCTAACGTATGGCCGCCAGAAGTGAGCATTGTTGTGAATGCCATTGATCACATCGGTACGGTGGAGGCAAAAGCACTGGCATTTGAAGTCGCACAAACATTTGTAAGGTCTTGCCACTGGGGCTTCCTGGAGTACAAGCAGATGTTTGAGAAGTACGACGCAGAGAATCCTGGTAAGTTCGGCGGAGGTGGTGAATACAACGTGCAGTTCGGTTTTGGTTGGAGCAACGGCGCTATTCTAGAGTTTTTGAAAAAATATGGCAGTGTTTTGACTGCCGCAGACAATAATAATGTAACAACGACAGCTGCTCCTTCCAACACCAACACTAGTGACATTTCAAATAAAAGCGCATGACTAGGCGTGGGTGCTATAAACCATTTCTTAATTCTACTATCAGCAATAAAAATATTTATTGATTAAGGTAAATAATAATAATTGAAGGTTGTGAACTTACGTTTATAAATTAAATTATTAAGTATTTATTTATAGACTACAAGGTAATAAAACATATTGAACTCTTTTAATTACAATACGTTAATTGTAAAATTGTGTGTCTCAAGTTAAAATCTTGAAGTCAGTATTGTCATAGATAAAACCAAATCCCTCTGCACCTTGGAGGAGCGCTATCACAAAATGTAGTCACAATGGGTAATCGAAAGTCACGTAGCATGACCATTATGACCACTTCCATCTCTAATGTACGAAGGCAAAGTTTAATTCCTTTCTTCATTTTTGACATTGTGCCGTGCTTAGACGGTTTTCTTCAATCTGTCATTTTTGACGTTCCTTATGTTTCCTCCGTGGTCATGCTACTATGCCTGCTGTATAACTTAGTTTAGGAAGGATATTTCTTCACTTGATTGTTTGCAGGAAACAGAAGTTTCCAATAAAATACCACATTGAGAAGATCTTACCATAAAAGCAGCCTAATTCCGTAACTGCTCGTAATTGCTTTCGTTTTGACAGTTGCTTCGACAGTCCTCGCTGAAAGATGTTATCTGCCAAATGAATGCCATTGTGATTGCTAGTATGTCGGAGTAAGCCTGCTGATAGAACTTAAAAGCCGATCCGAGCTAACTTTCAGAAAGGCTATTCTTAAAGTGAACATTTTTTTTTTTTTTGTAAGTACTTATTTAGTTAAATGTACATTTTTTTTTGTGTTTTACTTTTATTTATATAATAACTTATCGAAGTAGGTTATTGAAAGCCCAGGGAAAATCAGGGTTAAAAAGCATAGTTTGGTGATACCTATTTCACTATTTATAAAACCTACAGTTTCAGAAGTAGGCATTTATTAGCATAATTTCGTCATAATAATAGTGTTATTTGAATGTTCAAAGTACTTAATTAATGTAATAAGATACCACTGTAAGCATTATAATGATTATTATTTAATGATATCGATACCAATAGTACCTATTCAGTTTTATGAGCATAGCTGTGAGTACCTCCTACTGTAATGATATAATATCGTAGAGTCAGCAAAAAAAGAATACCACCTCACAAGAAATCTTTGCACTGCGAAGGCAAAATTTACCTGCTTGCGAGGTTTACTCTGTTGTTGACTGTACAAATAAAATAGGAAGCTAATTTCTTACCTACTTGTAAGTACTCTATGTAATGTAAGTCATGGAAATTAATTGTTAAAAAAATTTAGTGTACGTGACCAGAGAGCTGGCCTTTTTTTGCCCAAAAAATCAGCATCGCCATACAAAACGTGGCAATGCTGCCAGCCTTTTGGGCACTTTTCCTGTTGACAGCGATGCGGACGAATGGTTTGATTTGATGATTCTTTCCCCTCCTTTTTCACATACATGTTCATATTATTATTAATAATTGTGTTCCTACCAATTTAATTGTCCGCATATTCAAATGATAACTGCCATTCTTTGAAAGCTATAAGATATGGCTATAACATGGCCAAAATATGCTTGACAAATTAATTTCCCTGGCTGTAGTTGCCAATTTATTTAAAACCAGTGTAATATAAAATATTGTGTTGATTTTATTATAATTCTAGCGTAAGTACCTAACCTTGTTATGAATTGTTATATTCCATTAATCATGTTTTCTAAGTTATTATTTTATAATTTATCTCCACTCTATGACAGTTACAATCATGGCGTTACCCGCTTAAAGGGTTGTGTTTAAAAAAAAAAAACTATATTATGTAAGATACGTTAGATTTTTAATACAGAAAAACAAGGCTTTACTAAAAGTAAAACCTGTCTATACTACCTACCTATATCAAATTATAATACATCGTGGGTTTGTGAGATAGGTTTTCAGGGTGAAAACCGAAACTATTATACTTATAAGGGCAGTTCTATACATTCAGTCAGGAGTTGATTTTCCAATAAAGCGCTCGTGTGTGCATCTTGCTCTACTTCGCATAGCTTCAACTTCGTCCCGACTACTTACTTGTATCAGAAATTTACTCTGGGGTGGTATTATGAAGTATTAATGCCATCATTATTCCGCTGCGAAAACGGGATGGTGCTAGCGGCCTTGTCTAGCTCCGTCTCTCTCTCACACTGGAAAAATGATGGCATTAATACTTCATAATACGGCACCTGTACTTAAATAGATAAGTTTAATTAATCTTGTAAACTGACTTTTTCGTCTGTTGATAGAACTAAATGTTGTTTTATATTAAAGGCTGTGTCGATAAATCTGTGTGTTTATTTATATTCTACTAGCTGTTGCCTGCGCCTTCGTTTGCGATTCAGGATGAAAAGTAACCTATGTCCAAAGCTAAGCCATGGTCTACCCATGCCCAAACTAACTTTCCAATTTCCCTAAACTCACAGCCCCATGCCATACCACTTGTATTTTTTTTCCTCGTGGTTGTATAGCAGAGAGGGAGGAGGTATATGCATGCATGAATCAGTGATATTCCTTCTGTTATTGAATTCATAACATAAATTCACTCTTTCTTACGGATAGGTAGAAACTACAGAACGTTACCTGCTAAATCCTTACATAACTACTCCATTAAAATTAGCTTGTTAATAAAAAAATAAGAACGAAGAAAAAGAAAAGTTATTGTCTTAATTGTAGTCTTTCAATGCCTGTAAAAGTTAGGCTAATTTGATTGATTGATTGACGCTGTTGGTGTGTTTAATTTATTTACACGACTGCCCAAAAAGGAGTGCAATGTTTTTTAATTATTTATTTTTAACGTTAACGTCCAAAATAAGTAGGTCTTAGGAACCTACCTCAGAGTCCTCAGATCAAATAAAAAACCAAGACAGAGCGTATGCTCAGAGCGGAGGTGTAGTTTTGGCATGTTTCACTGTATTGATCACAGCACTCAGTCTTGGTTTTTTATTTGGTCTGAGATAGGTACTTATTTGATTGAAGTTCCTTGTAGCAACCGTCCGAGATCAATGTGTTTGATTACAAAAATAACTGGTTTTTAAAATTAATTGGTTAGACATACGTACCTTTAAAAAAATTGGTTGTAACGGACACCTACATAGAACAAAAAAGTCTGCATAAAAAAGTTTATCAAGGCAAAATCATTGCCAAATAAAACGTAGATGTGACAGCTTGATTTATTTATTGTACAGTCGCGGACTTTAATTGATGAGCCACTTGACACTGTTCGTATATTAGCCGTGTAACGCAAATCGGGCTTAGTCGGTTATACTCGTACATCCAGACACGGAAAGTCATGTCTTCCTATTATAGAAGAAAATTATATTTTAATATCTTTACCGGTTGGCTAACCTGAGAGCCAGAACTACAAACTTGACAGCACAGTGACTTCCCAAAGTCAAGCAATTGCAGGTCTAGCAATCGTAACCTAGCAACGATTGTGTTAGCGTAGCCATAGTAACGTTAGCGTACGGAGAAATTTTAAGTCATTTCGACATATTCGAAAATAACGTCTTTGACATCGACATTTCAACTGTCACAGTCTTCGGATAGGTTTTCAGGATTATCGAGTTAATGAGCTCTGATTCAAAGGAGGTCAGTATCAAATAGATTGGATAAACATTGTATTTATTTATCATTGAGAACTTATTAGTCAACTTCTATGGATAAGACTATTTCCGATTACCTACTAGTAATTTGTCATCTTGATTACGAGCATGCGATTTGAGTTCGTGTGTAATCGTGTAATCTCGTGAATGTATGAAACTGCAAAATTGAAAAGTTTGAAAGGTACTAAGCTAAAGCAATATGTAGACTATTGTAGACAATTTACCTATTATACATTCCTCATAGAGGCTGAATAAAAAGGGCCTCCTATGAAGATTCGAATAACGTCGATTCGAAACACGCTATTTCGAAAAAAATTGCGGGTGGTACGCCCGCGCCAGTTCGAAAACACAATGAATCGAAAAACGCTTTATCGAATGCCGTTATCGCGAACACGCTGATCCGAAAAACTCTTTGAATGGAACACTTGTATCGAAATCCACTGTTGCGTTTATTTGTCTAGGAATCGAACACACGACCCTGATGAGACACAGCAGCCGGTCGATTCTGTAACATCACGCCACGAAAACTTAGGTGAAGTGTGCGTGGAGTGAGCTGTCAGTGTCACTGAAGCTAGGGATGCCCGCGCATTACATTTACAATCATAATCGAGATTTTAATAATATTTTTATTCTAATCCGATATTCAGTCAGAAACTCATTTTTTTTTTACTTACTCATTTTTATCCTAGACTAGTCCTTAGGCCTGAGGCGCGAGCGCGTTACGCACGTACCTACTTACAATAGTTAAATAAAACTAAGTAACTTCTAAAGAAAATGCGCATCGACATAAGTTTGTTATTATGAACCCATTGTTAAACTCTTTATTTATATACTTAAACGCAATCCCATGACCCACCATGAACTGCAAGCCAAGATTCCCCGCACCAGCGCCGCTTCAAGCACCGCGCTACCACACTCAGTGCGGCCAAGCATTCAGTGATCGCGTGCTAAGTGTGCCTGGCTGACGGACCATACCTACAATTTAACCCCACACAAACTATGTGCCGTGGCGTGCCTAGGGGTCAAAATTAGGGCAAGCCCACAGATTTTTTACGATTTAAAAAAACTGCCAAGTGAGCGATTTAAGGAGTTTCTTTGTTGTTCATGGTAACACCATTATTATAATTTTTGTTAGAAAACCTATATAATGCGAAAAGTTCTACTTATTTCAAGCATCAGTACATAATTGTCGTAAGCGCCATCTATATTAGCGAACGCGCGTCACCACACCGCTTAGCAGAACCTTTTCACCATAATAAATTCATATTCGCTGTCACATGAGAAATTATTCAATCGAAAGCCGCTAGGTGGCCCCCAAATTATAGATTTGTTGTTCTATTACCATACGCATACTTAGTTTTATATGAATTGTCTTAGTTTTATGAATTTTATTTTATGAAATGTCGATTGAAAATGTTAAATGAGATATTATATTTTATAATTAATCATAATGACAATAGCCAACTCTAATCTTTATTTAAAAACACCTAGGTATGAAGAATATCTTTGATACGAAAATGATTGTGTTTTGTGATCTTGATGAGATGTAGTAATAATAAGATGGTTTGTTTTTCAGTGGTTTAACGAAACTACAATTGCCATACAAACAAAACTATACCTACTTTTGATGTCTTTCATGGCACCAGCTACCTAAGTTTGTCATACTCATCAATCGAATGCCAATTTCAATAAATATTCTTCAACTGACAAAAATACTTGTTTTTATATCCGAGTAACAGTAATTTGGGGTTGATTACGGTGATGCAGAGTTACTTACTGTTAGAAAACTCAATGTATTTACATACCTTTTCGAACACAGTTTCCAAATTCACATTTTGATGATAAAAATAACACTATAATCACTTACTAAGCTTAGGGAATGATATAGCCGCAATAACTAGGTACCTATCACATCATTTTAAATAATAAAACTAATTCACTACTTCAACACTTGGAAAATAAAATACTGATCTCAGAATTTAATTTCAAAACAATAACAAAATAATTGAGTCGCGTCGGCCGTCGCGTCGCAGACTTGCAACTCACTTTACGCGGGTCAACATCGGGGCTACTGCGTACTGCAGCCTAGTCTATAGTGTATCATCTATGCTGCAGCTAGTGCATTAGCGCAAACTTAATGCCTCTCAAAATAAAAAGTACTCTGTGCTCCCAAAAGCCCGGCTTTTCATTTCATACAAATCTGCGTAGTACTTACCAATATATATCAACCAATGTAAACGTTTCTATAGCAATTTGAAGGCGAAAACTGCTAGACAAAGAAAGGTAAGGCAAGCAGCTTTTAAAGCCGACGAGTGTGAGCGAAAAGGCGCATTTGAATGCAATGTAGTCAAAGAGAATTAAACTAATCATCATCGTACATTAGGTACTAAGTTCAACCGAAATTTTTGCAACGCGCGCACAGGCTCAGTCCACCTCGCGCCGAAGTGAAGTGAAGTTATCAGAATCGGGTGAAGGGAGAATGGAGATTCGGATGAAGTGCTCACTCCACGCAGCGCATGCGCGCTAAGCACTCAAATATAAAAAATAATTTTCCACTGACATTTGCAACGCGCCGAAGTGGAGTGTAGTAACCATGGTTACCAGACGGGTGAAGTGAAGTGTACACTTGGCGCATGCGCGGTAGGCACTCAATTCTTTTTAAATAATTTTCCTCATTGACGGCCCTTTCCATAGGCCTATTCGTATTTGAGTTCAGACACAATATTTAGCACCTATTTATTTCAATGTCTAAATCCAGCCGCTTTTATATAATTAAAACAACAAATGAATTTTACTTGAAAGGTGAGATTGAGCAACTTCGTAAAATTTGTGCTAAACATACTTGCTTCGCACAAATTAATTTATGAAGTTGCTCAATCTCAGTCATCAATAATTTTTTTCAGTGATTGGTGTATTGTTCGTTCACCTAAATACATAGGTATTATGTAAAAATCCGGCCAAGTGCGAGTCGGACTCGCGTATGAAGGGTTCCGCCGTACCATTATTTAAAAAAACCGGCCAAGTGCGAGTCGGACTCACGCACGAAGGGTTCCGTACCATTATCTATAAAAACGGCAAAAAAAACCACGTTTATTGTATGGGAGCTACCTTTAAACATTTATTTTATTGTTTTTTAGTATTTATTGTTATAGCGGCAACAGAAATACATCACCTGTGAAAATTTCAACTGTAAAACTATCACGGTTCATGAGGTACAGCCCGGTGACAGACAGACTCTAAACAGACGAACGGACAGCGGAGTCTTAGTAATAGGGTCCCGTTTTACCCTTTGGGTACGGAACCCTAAAAAGCACAAAGGTAGTAAGTAATATCCCATCATCTAGATTGGTAGATAAACCTTTTATACCTAAATATTTAGGCACACCAATAATCTAGTTATGGGTGCTCATATGATCCATACCTACATAAACACAAATTGCCAATCACTCTTGAAAACGAGAAAAATTAAAATTGTTATAATAAAATTCATGTTTTTATTATAAACTGATAAAATTATGTGTGTTTAGGTTGGTATAGTTTTCCTGTGTAGATACCTACTATTTTGACACACTATGTAGTCTCATAGATGTAAATTGACGCTATGTTTGTCATTCAACTCTCCTGTCACAGGTCTGCTGGGAAAAATATCTAATGATAAATCTTTATGTATTTTACTTTATTAAGTGTTTAGTGTGTACATTAATAAATAAATAGATAAATAGAATTTATTCATTTGTATCACATCAAAAAGTTTTGCTAATACATTTTTGCTACTGAGCCAGCGGCCTCTCGTCGTTCAACTTCTTGATGGAACAGAGGGGCGTTGGATGTGTGTGGACTGCACTCCACCAGCGCTGGAAATAATGGTAAGCATTTATTACTATTTAGTTTATTTCATTCCTACACTCATCAGAGTACCTATATTTTTATAAACAATTAAACCACTTTAAATAATATGTAGTACTTTCAATAAGAATTCAAAGCGGTATGATTTATTTATAACAAGTACTCATTTCAATCAATCATTTTGAGTACAATGAGTTGAAACATTTCTTAATTCCAAGGTGTGTGAAATAATGAATACTTACCACGATTGATGTGATTAAATCAAGTAGAGGCGGTGTTCCTTTATTGTCTTCAATTCTTTTAAGGCCTTAGCAATTTGCAGGATCTAATGGGCTCATCTGCTGAGAGGTAGAATATTTATCAGATTAATAATATACACTTGTTTAAAATGGCTACCAATTTTTTTTTTTAGTTATCTTATTTTGTCCTGGTACTGTTGGGCAAAGGTCTCCCCCATACTTTTCTAATTTTCCATAAGTTGTTCCTTCGCCGGCCGATCGGTCAGGAACGAGGCCAAATCGTCACGCCAGCGTTTCTTAGGCCTGGCTGGGTGACGACTCCCGTCTTCGGGCACCCACTGTGTGACGGTCCTGGCTTATACTTCTAGATAGCTACGTACTATTTTACCTGACTGACAACCACTCCTTGCAGTTAACCATACGACTGATGATCTAGTTAACATAATATTATGAACAGTAACACAGGAATTTTATAGTTGAGGAATCCATTGCATCATCATCGTTTCATTCAGTCGCAAGACGACCACTGCTGGACATGGGCCTTCCCAAGCACCACCACAATCCATTGAGTTTCGGATAATTTTAGAAAAACTTTTACCTACCAGTACATGCCAATATAATTAATTACTACTTAACCTATCACATTCATTCATAATTATTAACCTATCACATTCACAATTACACACTAATATTAATTATGTCCCTGACAAACTTATTCAAAGTAGGTACTAAATACAAACTTTCATTTGTTTATTTTGTAGATAATTTTTGGAAGGCCACAAAACTAAACGGGAATTTTGGAACTAGGGATGGCGATTTGAGATCGATTAATCGAAGAATCGATTTCTCGAGCCAAAACAATCGATTTTTTAAATCGATATGTAGTTCTGAATCTATTCAGTGAATCGATATTTCACCCTTGGAAATCGACATTCGATTTTTTCAGTTTTGGTAAAAACCGTAAAATTATTTTCAATTAGGAATTTAAATTACGCGCTTCGCGCGCTTTAATTTTTCAACCAATAAAGAATCAGGGACCATATTTTTGCGAAAATTCGATACTCAGTTAACTTTACACTTATTTTGATTTCAATACTTATTATTATTATTATATTATAAATCATATATAATATATAATATAGAGGATAGAGGATTGGTTGAATGTACTCGTAATATTACTGTGTTGTCGGTTAAAGAGTTAATGGCTCAAAAATTCGCAAGATGGCTATGTGCTTAGTTTCCAATTGGGAACTATAAGCTGAATTAGCTATTTTCTTCACTTTTTAATGTAACAAAATACATTTAGAAAATAAATATCTTCTTTTAAACCTGACCTGATACTTTAACATGGTAATAAAAATAATTTAATAATTATGAAATAATTTTCTATAATTGTCATTATCGAATTTCCTGAACTAATAAATTCCGTGATTCTACTGATAAGAGATCATTTATTATGGTATTTTTCTTGTTTTTCATAAAATGGATTTATATTTACATTGTAAAGGCAAACGTAAAAAAATCGATTTTTAAGGAATCGATCTTTTGGACCTCGATTTTTTTGTGAATCGATTTATTAGGTTACGATTCGAATCGATTTAAAAATCGATCTTTTTCGTAAAGAATCGCCATCCCTATATGGAACTTCATAGAGGTATTTACTAGACATTTAGACATTTCCATCATAGTTACTATACTCTATGTTTCCATCACAGATGATAGAGATTTGATGAAGTTTAGTTATTTTAGTAATGCATTATTAAAATTAGATCGTTGTCACATTTAAACCTATCAAAGTACCTAGGTACTAAATTCAAAAAATCAGTTTGTTTAATTATAGCTGCAGTTATTTTTGAAACTTGGAACGCGTCGGCGCGTGTCATCAGTGTTGACAACAGGCAAGAATTTTAAATTAATTTGACATTGATTGAGATACGCTGGTGTGATACCTGAGATACTTATCATACTCTATGTACCTGAGTTACCTGACAACGATTTCTGATGATGTAGCAATAAAATAAATTAAATAATTAAGACCTTATGTACGTGGCGAAATAAGGAACTAGGTACATGAAATGAATGAATACTGAATTTGACAGAAGTTAGACATCATCCAGTAAGTCTTGGTGTTAGAATATGGTTGTTTACTGTGAAACAGGAAAAAGTAAGGATTCCCCATCCGCGATGGTTATTTATATTTATTTATTTTGTTTTTTTATTTATGGTTTTTTATTATTTACTTTTTTTGGTTATTTATTTTTATTTAATTACTTGGACTTCAGACGTCATATGAAACGTAATATTATTTTGATTTTACGGTATTTTTTTCTATTTTATAGTCTGCCTATAAAATAGAAAAAAATACCAAAGATATCAAGGAGATTTACTGCGAGAATTATTGCGTTATTTGCAGCACTACGATCAACGTCAATGCCCATCATCGCCTTACCGTGCGTTTATTTACACTGGCGAAACATTACAACAAAACATTATTAAATCTCTAGTTCCTGTCAAAAATTGTATGGAACTGGAGATTTCAACATGTGTTGTCGTTAATATTCGCTAGTGCAAACGCACGGTAAGACAAAACGTAAGTGTTGCCGCTTCATTCAACGCAATAATTTTTGCTCTTTGAACTGTCTAAAATACCGCTATCCGAGTATAAACGCCAATGTGAATGGCGTTGTCAAATTATCGCAATACATTGTGGCTACACCTACGGTTACCGTCCATCATCGCGATAATAAACGGCGTTTCCCGTTGATGTAGCCCCAGCATAAAAAAATAAATTCTATGGTTGTAAAAACCATAGACAATTTTAGGCGGTTTTCGTTTAGGAAGTTTTCTGATAGTACTAATGTTCTGTGTTTCCGACTGTTTCCGACTATTCTGTGGTTTTATTTTGCCTTCGTTCCCTTGCCGCATCCGGCGTCAGTTTTGTGTTGTGGCGGTAAAGTTGCGAAGAAAGTTTGCGTTGCTTTATTTCCGTTCTTAACTTTTCAATTATATATATTATAATAGTGTATTTTGCATTAGTAGTGCAATATGTACAACAAGCACATTACAATTATAAAGGACAGCAAGTGTTGTATCGAACATGGCGGTCCTAATTTCCTAAACGAAATTATGAAAATGCATAACTACGTAATTAGTGCTTGTTTGCTGTTAATGAGATCGAACACAAAAAGTGGCTCCTGAGTAGTGCTGAGCATTAACAAGCTGAAGATCTTCACAAACTATGTGTATGCCAGAAACACTTTGAAAAAGGTACATGAATGAAGTAGGGCTAATCCTTGATTGTTTTCGGCCGAAGAAATGACCACAGGAATAGTCACAAAAGTTTACGAAGGTTCGTACATTATCAGTACTAGTTGCAATCATAATGAGTATATTTTCATTACTATCCACTGAAGTTTTAATTGCTAGCATTGCTTTTTATTTTTGCTTCTAACAGGCTGTCCAACTTTACTAATAAGTTATGAGTTATTGGCAAGTTTATTCAGGCGGACTGCAACCCTCACAATTTAATGGCAAACATTATTGATCACTACTCTTATCACCCCATAAATATGTGAAAAAAGCCTTTTAATTTAGTTCTAAGAATACTAATGTATACATGTCTTTTTCAGATGTATCTCAGAATTATGATCAAAACTTTTCTTGGAAAATGAAAGATGACCATACATAATATATGCCCGTATGCCTGGTAAGACTGATATTTTAATTAATGTTTTAAATCTTTAAACATTCATCGCATATAGAAATGTTAATGTTGTCATTAACTAGCATTTAGACAACCTGTCCTAATAATTAAAATAAATCAATCAATTTTTGTTTTTATATTCTCATTGTGGTGATTTTAATATTTCTGATGTACGTATTTTCTGAAACTCACTTTAATTTTAGCTCACAAAGTTATTTTTTTTTTTTCAATAATTTACTATAATACACCAATTTAATTTAAGTGTCATTTGTTCCAGCTTAACATGCTGATGAGGGAGGAGTTAGCACAACTCTCAATGAAAATACTGTTGAAACAGTATAATTTTTTGACTATCTTTTTGACTCAATAAATTATGCTAGTTTAAATAGTAAAACATCAAGATGGAAACCCATGCACGCATATTGTACATCCACACAACTGCCACTTTAAAATTAATGCAAGATGTTGAATATCTATACTAACAATGATTATTTTTACAAAATTCAAATTAACTATGTCATAAATAAACCAACGGATTTCAATCAATTTCAATTCAATTGAATCTTATTTGGTTACCTATCGAGTCATTTTTGGAAAACACAGAATGTGACTTGTCCAGCTCTCTGCTTTGGTAGAGATGATTTAGGAGCATAAATGTTATTTTTAAACATTTTACAAAAAAAAACAAAGACTGAAAATTAACTTTAATATCGAAAGTCGCTGGCAAAAAACGAAAATTGAAAAGCAAAGACACCGACTTCCGAAATTATAGTTATTTTACAGTTTTTAGTGTTTTTTTTTGTTTTTGTAAGTCGGTTTTTGTCTTATCGGCTCTCTGAAGAGTCTGAACCGAGCCAGGCCTAAGAAACGCTGGCGTGACGATTTGGACTCGTTCCTGACCGATCGGCCGGCGAAGGAACAACTTATGGAAAATTGGAAAAGTATGGGGGAGACCTTTGCCCAGCAGCTAGGAAAAATAAGTTAGCTAAAAAAAAAAATTGGTAAACATTTTAAACAAGTGTATATTATTAATCTGATAAATATTCTATCTCTCAGCAGATGAGCCCATTGGATCCTGCAAATTGCTAAGGCCTTAAAAGAATTGAAGACAGTAAAGGAACACCGCCTCTACTTGATTTAATCACATCAATCGTGGTAAGTATTCATTATTTCACACACCTTGGAATTAAGAAATGTTTCAACTCATTGTACTCAAAATGATTGATTGAAATGAGTACTTGTTATAAATAAATCATACCGCTTTGAATTCTTATTGAAAGTACTACATATTATTTAAAGTGGTTTAATTGTTTATAAAAATATAGGTACTCTGATGAGTGTAGGAATGAAATAAACTAAATAGTAATAAATGCTTACCATTATTTCCAGCGCTGGTGGAGTGCAGTCCACACACATCCAACGCCCCTCTGTTCCATCAAGAAGTTGAACGACGAGAGGCCGCTGGCTCAGTAGCAAAAATGTATTAGCAAAACTTTTTGATGTGATACAAATGAATAAATTCTATTTATCTATTTATTTATTAATGTACACACTAAACACTTAATAAAGTAAAATACATAAAGATTTATCATTAGATATTTTTCCCAGCAGACCTGTGACAGGAGAGTTGAATGACAAACATAGCGTCAATTTACATCTATGAGACTACATAGTGTGTCAAAATAGTAGGTATCTACACAGGAAAACTATACCAACCTAAACACACATAATTTTATCAGTTTATAATAAAAACATGAATTTTATTATAACAATTTTAATTTTTCTCGTTTTCAAGAGTGATTGGCAATTTGTGTTTATGTAGGTATGGATCATATGAGCACCCATAACTAGATTATTGGTGTGCCTAAATATTTAGGTATAAAAGGTTTATCTACCAATCTAGATGATGGGATATTACTTACTACCTTTGTGCTTTTTAGGGTTCCGTACCCAAAGGGTAAAACGGGACCCTATTACTAAGACTCCGCTGTCCGTTCGTCTGTTTAGAGTCTGTCTGTCACCGGGCTGTACCTCATGAACCGTGATAGTTTTACAGTTGAAATTTTCACAGGTGATGTATTTCTGTTGCCGCTATAACAATAAATACTAAAAAACAATAAAATAAATGTTTAAAGGTAGCTCCCATACAATAAACGTGGTTTTTTTTGCCGTTTTTATAGATAATGGTACGGAACCCTTCGTGCGTGAGTCCGACTCGCACTTGGCCGGTTTTTTTAAAATAATGGTACGGCGGAACCCTTCATACGCGAGTCCGACTCGCACTTGGCCGGATTTTTACATAATACCTATGTATTTAGGTGAACGAACAATACACCAATCACTGAAAAAAATTATTGATGACAGATTGAGCAACTTCATAAATTAATTTGTGCGAAGCAAGTATGTTTAGCACAAATTTTACGAAGTTGCTCAATCTCACCTTTCAAGTAAAATCCATTTGTTGTTTTAATTATATAAAAGCGGCTGGATTTAGACATTGAAATAAATAGGTGCTAATTATTGTGTCTGAACTCAAATACGAATAGGCCTATGGAAAGGGCCGTCAATGAGGAAAATTATTTAAAAAAAATTGAGTGCCTACCGCGCATGCGCCAAGTGTACACTTCACGCGATTCACGTTGTCATAGCAACCACCTCACTTCGGCGCGAGGTGGACTTAGCGGTGCGCGTTGCAAATGTCAGTGGAAAATTATTTTTTATATTTGAGTGCTTAGCGCGCATGCGCTGCGTGGAGTGAGCACTTCATCCGAATCTCCCTTCACCCGATTCTGATAACTTCACTTCATTTCGGCGCGAGGTGGACTGAGCATGTGCGCGCGTTGCCAAAATTTCGGTTGAACTTAGTACCTAATGTACGATGATTTGATGAATATTATGTTATTATTGGCAACGCGTAGGTAGGTTATCTACCTACAATAAACTACAAGGCAAGTAGGTACATATAACCCGCACGTCTTTTTATTTTAAATGACATTCACACACATCCTTTATGTATGTTCCCACATAGTTTGGGGTTAAATTGTAGGTATGGTCCGTCAGCCAGGCACACTTAGCACGCGATCACTGAATGCTTGGCCGCACTGAGTGTGGTAGCGCGGTGCGGGAAGCGGCGCTGGTGCGGGGAATCTTGGCTTGCAGTTCATGGTGGGTCATGGGATTGCGTTTAAGTATATAAATAAAGAGTTTAACAATGGGTTCATAATAACAAACTTATGTCGACGCGCATTTTCTTTAGTAGGTATTTAGTTTTATTTTATTATTGTAAGTAGGTACGTGCGTCACGCGCTCGCTCCTCAGGCTATAAGTATCTAGGAAAAAGAAACAGTAAGTAAAACAAAATTGAGTTTCTGACTGAATATCTGTTTCGCTATTTTATTTAAAAACTCTCTAAATAGTACTAATGATTAGACACTAAAATACTAGCTTTAAAATAATACAAAATTATCAATAGAATTAGAATAAAAATATTATTAAAATCTCGATTATGATTGTTAATGTAATGATTGGGCATCCCTAGCATCTTTTGGGATGACACTGACAGCTCACTCCACGCACACTTCACCTAAGTTTTCACGGCGTGATGTTTACAGAATAGCACTGGCCTCGTCTTTGGATTGGGTTTGGGAAACAAGGGCAGTGACAACTATTATTTAGTTTTAACTATTTAATAAACAAAGAAATCAACAAATCAAAATAGTAGGTGGTACTCACAACCAAAAATAAAAAACAACGTCATAATTATTGTAAAAAAATTATTAATTATGTGAGTCCGAAACATTAGAAATGGGGAATAGTCAATATAGACAAGTATTTAATGCTACAGCCTCAGACCAAATAAAAAACCAAGACGGAACATTAAAGTAGCCCGCGCACAGTCTTCAAAAACATAACATAGTCTTTCGTAATTTTTTTACCGACTTCTTAAAACAAAGGAGGTTATTATTCTCGTTTAGAGTCAGATCCATCAGTGATACAGAGTCGAACTTTTCGTTTCAACTCTTTTATGATATTACGAAAGCCGCCTATATAGGTTTTTGACATGATATAGGAACCAGGTAATATAAAAAATATATAAGTAAAGTTGATATTGCGACTCTATTATAACAGGCTATCTATCACTCGAATGTAAATTCCTCCTTTGAATTAATGATAGGAAAATGATTACTTATATATCTGAAATAATATTTCATAGCAATGAAAACTTGGAAAAAAAGAATGTGAAAAAGCCGTACTTATAAAAAATCGGTATTTTTAAACGGTTTCCATAAAATTTACAAGAAATTGTTTAGTCTATCTGGACCATACTGTGCCTGTATAACTACATATACAGGTGAATTTTATTCGTTTTAATGCTCTTAAGGGGTCATTGTACTCATGTACAACGACAACATTATGTACAACTTTTACTATGGGACAAACATTGAAATCGCGAAAAAAAATAGTAGAAATTCCCATCCCATCACTGTGACTTGATTGACTTTTGTAAATTATATTAGAGCAAAGTTGTAAATTTTACTACATATATAGGTATTATTCATGTATAACGAATTTATACGTCCTATTATACACAGGCTATGGACTGTGCATAACCACCAATTTTTATATCTGGCAAAACCGGTTTCTTCAGCAAATAAATTATACGATCTTACCAAGATTTGTGTATGATCTGCATTCAGGAATTCAGGATCCACGCCCACACGAAAATAAATAACAGGGCCGATGTATCGTTTTACCATAGCTTACTACTTACCTACCATAAAAAGTCAGTGACCTATGACCACCTTACAAGGAACCATTGAACCTCCTTACATTCATTGATTGATAGCGCCATCTAGCCTTAATAATTTGAACTTCGTTGGTACTGAGCATCGAGGGGGGTTTTGTTTTCATGGGCTCTTTATAGATGGCGTGAAACTCTTCACGCCTATGAATACCCAATGAGGTAAGCAGAATCTTTATACTTATAATAACTTTACTGTACTCGCGTCTGTGGTCATTATGGTTTACCGTTTGTCGTGAGATATGTTTTGTTTTGTCACGTTAGCGCTAATTAATAGCTACCTCGAGTTCAATGAACGGTTCCGAGCGAGCCTGTTGCCCTGTCGCTATTTACACACACACACACACACACACATTTCAAAGTTCCGGAGGAAACAGGAAAAAAAAAAGTGTTAACTCTCGACTCTAACAAAAATTACCACTTTAAAGTTTAATATTTCGCAAACGAATCCCTGAATCCAAAAGTGGTTTTCACACACTCACAATATTTTTGAACGACCTTTCTAACGACTTCCCACACCATGGTATAGATGAGAAAAAAATAACATCCCCACTATACGTATAAGTGGGGTAACCTAAAAAAATTTTTTTTTTCATGATTTTATTGTACACACGGCTACACCATCAAGCTATACATTTCCAGTTTATGCTGATCTCGCATTGTATAGGATTTCCGTACAATGCGAGGTCAGCTTATACTGGAAATGTATAGCTTGATGTGTAGCCGTGTGTACCTACCACTTTATCGGCGTGATTAATATATACGCCCATGCCAAATAACAGTATTTTAGTACTAAGAGTCTCTGAGCTAAACAGACAGACGGACATGGTGTAATTATAAGGGTTCCTTGTTGACTACGGAACCCTAAAAATGAATAAGTTGGTGGGAAATATGCGTCGCATCCACGCAAAACGGCTAATTAGATATGGAAGTAGGTAATAAAATGTATAACAATAACAGAGAGGGACCGTATTATGACGTATTAATGCCACCATTTTTCCAGTGTAGTAGAGAGACGGAGCTATACAAGGCCGATAGTACCATCCGTTTTTCGCAGTGGCATAATAATGGCATTAATACTTCATAATACGGCTCTAGATATAGAAAGAAAATACGTTTATTTGCGGCAAACATGACGCTAACAAAGGACAAACAAAATATACGAAAATAACAAGTTGCGGGAAAATATGCGTCACATTCACGCAAAACGGCCATCACTCAGCATAATGCTGCGACCCTATGCGAGACAGAGCCACAGCGCTGGTTTTCAGTGACAGCTGGCGAGAACATGATGACGTCAAACGGTGCAGCAGATAAACGTGCGTTTGCAGTGGCGAAACATTCAAGACAAAACATGTTGAAATCTCTATTTTTTGTCATTTTTCCATACAATGTTTGACAGGAACTAGAGATTTCAACATGTTTTGTCTTGAATGTTTACAGTAATAAATTATCAATAACAAAATAACAAATAAAATAAATACACTAAGTGTTTACAAAAATATAATAAGTAATATGTTTAATGAGGAAGTCTAGCGATTGACCTAATAAATAATAATAACCTTCTCAGACCATTAAAAAAAAGTAACGTTGTTATTATCACGGAACTTCTGTTCCGTGGTTATTATAATATCCGTTTTTAAATAAATAATTGTAATGGTTAACATATATTACTTATTCAAAAAAAATTACCTAACTCAAATCTATACGCATCCTGCATCCTGTTCACGACACGGCACACGCGCAGGAACTACATATTTAACCACTTAGCAATTATGGTTTTTTTTATTTATTCATCTTGATAAAAGTATAACAACTATCGAATAGGTTACACACAACGATTACTTGTTGCATACCTACGTAACTCCTGTTATGAAAATGTTCTATTTTGGCTATTTGACCATGGTTCGTTCAACCATGCATGTGTATCATATCATCACACGCAAGATTTATTGGATGTCGTGAAAACATAGACAACAATCTATGCCAAAGTGACAGTTCGCAATCTGACTTTAGGGGAGGGGCACGTGTCCGACTGTCCTAATGTCCGTGTTACTGCTGCTCGTGTGCGTATATCGGGAACGAAAGACCTTGGAATTTAGAACGTGCGCAACGTGCCGATAGTCCGCGGTAGTCGGTAGTAAAAGTGCTCGTGCAGTATCAGCTGAGATGGGTCGGCGACCTAACGCACAGTCATCGCAACGCAATCGCGACAACTGATCGTCATGATGCACGAAATGCATTTAATGTGTGTTGCTTGGATTTGCGGCCACTCGCCCCGCGTCGGTTCTCGCCGTTGTACGAGTTCGCAGTGCGCTCAAAAATTGTGGTTATCGCGCATTTCCCATCATACGCCAGTTAATGTAAGGCAAAAATTGTGATAGTGAATAGCCATGTTCAAGATCGGTTCGGCGCGGTATGTGCCGCTGTATCCGGTACTAGGGTTGCTGGGTGCGTGCGCGCAGGCTATCAACATCGTCTCCGTCTGCAACTCCTCCATCTACTGCGGTGGAGACCTTCTTCGTACAGTGCAGCTCGCCAGAATTTTCCCTGATTCGAAGACTTTCGTCGATTTAAGACTTGCACATTCTGAAAATGAAACATTGGCCAATTTTACTAACCTAATGAGTGAGACTAATAATAATCCATCTCGCGAGCAAATCAGTTCATTTGTAGATTCAAACTTTATCGATGGTGACGAGCTGTTCAACTGGAACCCACCAGATTTTGACCCTAACCCTCCGATCCTCGATCAGATCGCCGATCCAAAGCTGAAGCAGTTTGCGAAGGATATTATCAGTATTTGGCCAGGACTCGGCCGGAAAGTGTCGCAGGATGTGGATCGGAACTCTGATCAATACAGTTTTATTTATGTGCCTAACGGATTTATTGTTCCTGGTGGAAGATTCAAAGAGTTATACTATTGGGACTCATACTGGATCATCCGGGGACTCTTGATCAGTAATATGACGCAAACTGCAAAGGGAATGATTGATAATTTCATATATCTAGTTAATAAATTGGGTTACATTCCAAATGGAAGCAGAATTTATTATTTGGGACGCAGTCAGCCGCCTCTCCTAGCCTTGATGGTGTATGACTATTTTAAAGCGACGGGAGACGTCGCCTGGCTCGAAAAGAACATATGTACTGTAGAAAGGGAGCTTCATTATTGGTTGGAGAAGAAGAAGTTTACCGTTGAAGTAGATGGCAAACAGTACAGGCTTTTACGCTATGTATCGGATGAAGAAGACACGGGCCCACGTCCCGAATCATACTACGAGGATTATTTCACCAGCAGAGTACTATCCGACGCCAAACGGGAAGAGTTTTACAAAGAAATGAGGAGTGCGGCGGAGAGCGGTTGGGACTTCTCGTCGAGGTGGTTTGTGAACGCCAAAAATGTGACCACAGACAATTTGACCGATGTCCACACGTCGCGCATCCTACCAGTTGACCTGAATGCTATGTTTGCAGGCGCCCTACAAATTGTAGGTGACCTAAGAAATCAACTTAAAGACAGGCGGAGTGCGCTGAAGTGGTGGAGCCTAGCGAAATACTGGAGGGTAGCAATCGAAAATGTGTTGTGGTACCCGAATGATGGTGTGTGGTATGATTACGATACCACGGCGAAGTCGCGGAAGAGGCAGTTCTACCTGAGCTGTGCGACGCCTTTGTGGGCAGAAGCCGTGGAACCAGCGAGTGCGCCAGTTTACGCGTCACATTTAGTGAAATACTTGTTGTCGACCAGCGCGCTGAACTTCCCCGGTGGCATCCCGACGTCGTTGTGGCACACAGGCGAGCAGTGGGACTTCCCGAACGCTTGGCCGCCTCTCCAGAGTATCGTGATCGGCGGTTTGGAAAAGAGCGGTTACGAAGAAGCAGTAAAGCTGGCAAGAGAACAAGTCACGGTTTGGATTCGTGCGAATTACATAGGTTATGGGAAGTGGCAGAAGATGTTTGAGAAGTACAGTTGTGTGCAGCCAGGAGGTCACGGGGGTGGCGGGGAGTACTCCGTCCAATCTGGATTCGGATGGACCAACGGAATTGTTTTAGAGCTACTACAAAGATATGGGAAGGAGTTACAAATTGATGAACATGGTGAAAATGGTTTGCCTTCCGTACGGATGGTATAGTGCATTGAAACTTTAATTGAATTGACAACTTTTAAGGATCTTGACCAGTGGCCGCAGCGACCAGGTAAACTATAGAAACCGATACGAATCGCGCACTTGGTCGCAACGACTAACTAGCCGCAGACTATACAATACCACTAGACGACCACGCGACGGCCCACGACTGGCCGGAGTCGTAGCCGTCTACTATCTCGAGATCCCGTAAACTTATTATAGGACTAAAGTGATTGTAGATGAAATGAGCTATATTGCTAAATAATTTCTCACATTTCAAGTGATCTTGTGACTTCCAGTATATATTTACCCTTTGGCTTGCATGCCAAATACATACATTTCTTATTACTTACCTACTCTTAATTTATTTCTTACCAAGCAACATGACAATGTTATTACACTGTATGCAAGTTCAAATGAAACTTGATACTAGTGTATTTCACTTGTATTGGATTTGGACTTTATACCTATTTTATTTACTTATGTGTTTTGATAAATTAGCATTTATTTTGGATTTGAGCCATTTTTAATTCAAATAGTTACGGTAGGTACCTACGGTCGGGGTCTGAGAATGTTTACCACCCTAAGGCTTATAATTGCATGCACACATCTATGTCACAAGGTCGATGATTCAAAATTCAAACCTATTTTCTTTTTTAAATGTCATTATGGTAATGTGTCAACTTTAATTTTAGACTTTATTGCACGCAGTGTGGTAAAGAATCTAATTTGAAAACTGATAAACATTTTTAGACCGTGATAGTACATCATACTTAATTGTGTTGAGATTTGAGAATGCGGTCATGACCGAGAAATTAAACCTAGGTAGGTACTTACCTACGTAAAAACTAGATTGACCAGTGTAACTTTGTATATTTATATAAAATATAAGCCTACCTAGGCACCTATTTTTATCTTACTGTCTGATCAAAAATCGAGTTGTTGTACGGTTAACAACGAAACTCGATCAACACTGTTGCTTTTACATTTCATCAGACAAAATAATTCGTTCGATACACTGGTTTTCAGAGATTTTACGATCTTAATTGTTCATATGTTCAGTTTTTTATACATACAGTGCTCACAGAGTTATGGCTAAAGTAAAAAAAAGTGTCTAAAGTGTTATTCGACTTTCGTTGCTGACCGGACCAGTAAGGAAGTGCAACGCTTACCTACTTATTAAGGAAAATTACGTGTTGTTAGTTGTTATGTTTATTTATAATTTTATAGAAATATTTTATTATTGTTGAAGACAAATAGGTATGTATAGTTACTAAAGTCAAATGAGGTTGGAATAAATCAAGTTTCTTAAATTAAAATGTGTTTTAAATGAGTAAGTAACTATAGTTTCTATAAATCTCACAAAGTAAAATACCTAGGTAATGGTGTATACCTACGTAATTTGCATTAAACTCTTCTAAACGTAGCTGTTAATTCGAAAGGTGATGTACCGTCTGCCAAAAAAGGAGTTCTCAATTCCAGACGGTGGTAAGATGGACATCTTCTCAACCCTCTCATAGATGTATGTTCTGGACAGATTCGACTGTTTCCCAGAATACAGATAAGCTGTTTAACAACAGCCGGGATAGAGGTACCTACACTCAACGGGATAAATATCGCTTGGTGTATGATCAAATAAAGGCTGTAGCCTTTTTTTAACAATTTCTATGAAAACATCACGGAAATTGTTCTACAAGTGTACCTGTAGAACAATTTCCGTGATGTTTTCATAGAAATTGTTCCACCAGTGTCGCATCACGCCGCGCGTCGCGTCGCGCCTGTCTTGTTTTTCTGCTGCAGTCGGGTAAAAAGGGCCACCAACTTTCAAACTAGCTACGCCACTGATTTCTATAGCTATTAGGTACAATAAAATGTTCTATACTTTGATCGAGACCGCTGTTCCGCGCATGAGGTATATGCGCAGCGAGAGGGGGCTGTGCAGTCCCATACTTCGTCAAAGCTCAGACCGCGCGGCGTCCCGCCCGCGGCTCATTGGTCAACGCTGCCTCACCGCGCATTCCTAAGGCGTTGGAGCAGCGGTTCTCGTCAAATAATAGCACAGCATTGAGGTACTATGTAAGTATACTGTGCGTTAGTACATAGTACGTCAATGTAGCAAACTGCACATCAAATAATTTTGAAAACATGACTAATAAGTAATAAGTAATAGTATAATAGATAAATTGAAATAAGAACAGCAAGAAAGTCTGTCATTTAATATTCATGAAACAGAAACCCAAAAACAGCTAATTAGAATTTTTATCGCAATTTGTAGTACCTCTAAACGACCGGGTGGCACACGCGCAGGCCAAAATTACGATACCTACAGGTACATTAGCGTACCTTGACCGAAATATAAAAAAAACCAATTAATTATGCATGTACACACGGCTACACATCAAGCTAAACATTTCCAGTTTATGCTGATCTCGCATTGTATAGGATTTCCGTACAATATGAGGTCAGCATAAACTGGAAACGTATAGCTTGAGGTGTAGCCGTGTGTACAAATGAAAAAGCACCAGTCTTACCAGGGTATCGCGATTCTCAGTAACTGGGGTGTGGAGTTCAGATAGGCAGTCGCTCCATGACAAATACTGGTATTCAGCTGGATCCGGTTAGAGTGGAAGCGTACCTACCCTTACATAGTTGGGAAAAGGCTAGGCAAAATGAATTGGAACCATTTGAAATTCTTATTCACAAAAATATACAAACATTTTGCGATTGCCACGATAGGAAAATTAAAAAATCAGTCTTTTATGTACCTATTCTTGAGTTTGGTAAAGAATTACATGGGTAGAAACTTTCCTTCCTTCGTATAATAATTATATGTAATGTAGGTATTATAATATACAGTATGTTAACTAACAAAAGGCGTAATATATAAATAATATAGGTTGGAAGGTACACACGGCTACACATCAAGCTATATATTTCCAGTTTATGCTGATCTCGCAATGTATAGGATTTCCGTACAATGCGAGTTCAGCTGGAAATGTATAGCTTGATGTGTAGCCGTGTGTACCTACTTCCAACCTATTATTTATTTATTTATTTATATTTTATTCTATTCGACAAATGTAGGTACAGCTAACTTATACAGTTTTTTTATACAATGTGAAATTGAAGGCCATTTACAAGTTTCCAGTGATAAACATAAAAACCGGCCAAGTGCATGTCGAACCACGCACAATGAAGATTTCCGTAGTTGGGATGAATTTATCCAACAAACTTTGCACGTTTTAAAATGTTTTTGCAACTGCAAATTTAAGTTGGTCGATTATTACTCGGTAACTTGTGGAGCCTACTTAGCTGTGATAGTTTTCCTTTTAATTTCGTTACATATACTACTGCTGTGATTTTTTTTACTTATTCAAAACCAACTATTTAGCTGGCAGGGGGGAGGACACTTGACTCTTGACTTGAATTTGAGATATACAAGAAACCTGTAACGGACAGCAGCGAGTCTTCGGACGAAGACACAGAAAGCAGCAAAGTGTAACACAGCACAACAGGGAGATAGAAAAGAGCCGAGAACGCAGCATATCTTCGCCAATGGATGCACCGATGAAGATTGAATGGAGCCAACTGACGGCGATGTCGTAAAAAGATGCCCATCCTTATATAAATATTACCCGTCTCTCCACTAGTCCATTGCCTACTCAAGGATGCATATCCGGTATTACTCGCAAATCCATATCCGGTATTACTCGCAAATCCTTCCTTATCCTAAGAGGGCACATTTCATATCCTTACCATTACCGCGCCCCCCGGTCTACTCCTTGATATGCAATGGTCTCTGTAGCCCCATGAAACATGAGGCTCCAGGGGCTAGTGCAAATCTTGGGGTTCATTCGATTTATTGAGTCTGGTTAAACCACGCTGGGATCGGTGCATTTCATTAATTCATTATTTCAAACCAACCATTTAGCGGGCAGGGGGGGAGGAAACTTGACTAACAAAAATTTGCATCAAGCTTAATATTTCGCTAACGGATCCCTGAATCCAAAAATGGTTTTCACAAACTCACATTATTTCCCTTACCTACCTTTTCAACAATAACCCACACCATGTGATTAACGAGAAAAAAAAACCATCCCCAGTTTAGGTACGTGTAGGGGAGGTACCAAAAAAATTTTCGATTTTATTTTACCTCCTTGTCGGTGCATAATGTTACCCATATGGGTAGTATTATGCGTAGCCAAAGGCTGGACAATAGTTCTTTCAAATTCTACTAAAATGCACTTTGTTGTTTTTTTCTCCATTATACAGCTGTTAGCCAGCTGTGCTGTTTAACAGTGTAGAAATCGTCCCTCATATAGTCTCAAGAACGTCTTGTCCGATAATACAGCTACATAAGAGCCTTTGACTGTAATATAGCATATAATTATGTAGATAATAGAGAAGTCTAGACAAGTGTTTCTACTGACATGACCTAGAAACAACTTTACAGTCACAGTATAATAAAGTAACAGTATTATGTATTGGTAGTGACTTTGAATTACCTACGGCCGGTCAGTATATAAACCTTCTAGGTCCGTGCGTAACTGCCGCGCACTCGACACTGTTGCGTACTGGTATACACTGAGATTCCGAAGCGCGTCGTTTCAGCCTTTTACGAAGACATAACGAACATACTGTTAAGTACTTATTTATACTGTTCTACAGGTGCACTAGGCCAGGCTGCACCTACACATGAACTGGTCATACCACTTTCATCATTTCATATCGTATGAAGCCTGTATACGCAACCCGAAGGGTAGGCAGAGATATGTCCAGTGGTGTGGTCCAGTTCCATTATAGTACACCATCATTTCGCCAGTCCATCAATCCATCTATAATAGGTACCTAGAGTTTTCCCAACTATGTTGGGGTCGGCTTCCAGTCTAACCGGATGCAGTTGAATGCCAGTATTTTACGTGGAACGATTATCTGACCTCCATAACCCAGTTATACTAAGTATCACTTCAGTCAGACTTTTGGGCTTATGACTACCCGTAACGACTGTCAAAGATCTACGAATGGCAGCCGGGATTCCGGGGCAAGGAGGAGTTTCGCCAATATCAATAAATGTATGGTCACCCGCCCACCACGAACCAACCACGGCAAGCGTAGTAATTAAGCTTTGATCGACCCGTGCGGCTGTTTTATCATTTAGCTACGAGTCCCTCCTAAGCCAGTTACAGTGCGTTTGCAGTAATGTTGGCTCCACTGATAAATTTAATAAACGGATCTATTGGTTAGCTTCGTAGTGTAGGTATTCAACATTACAGCTGAACTATTTGATGAAACGCACTAACATTGAGAGCGGGCCTGTTTACATTAATCAGGCACAAATTCAGACTAGATACACCAGGCTAGAATACGTTTCATCAAATACTTAGTTCCATTGCTGCGAAATGCCCCTAATGTTGGCTTCACTGTTAAATTTTAATAGTGCACCTATTATGTACCTGTAACCCATTTGAAATAAGATTAGGCATTTAAATAAACCTTTTTTAAAGTAGTTTCAACCGATTTTGACTTCAATTGCGTTGGTGGCATGACCACATGGCATGACAAATGGCAGCTGCAGAAGACAGTTGGTATTGTGTAACCTTTTTTACTTTTAATGCTATCCTTAATCCAATCCAATATCCTTATTATGCCTACGATATAGAAGTCAAAATCGATTGAACGGACTGTAAAAAGGTTTGTTTAAATGTCTAATCTTATTTCAAATGGAGTATAGCTCCGTAGCGCATTTGTGGTCGACGTGTTCGTCCTACAACAGTGGAGCCAACATTAAGGCATAGGAACTATTTGATGTTCATGCATCTCAGTCAAGACCATAGATGTACGTACATACCTACTTACTTATCATTTTATCTATGGACAAGACCATAGATGTATTATTTAAGGTCAAGCTCAGGTTATTACTCTGAGAGGTCAAGACGATCAATTGTCAGTAAGTTGAGTTTTGTGAGATGAGCGTATGAATTTGGTCGTAGCCATTTTATGTTAAAGAAAATAAGTAAAACGTACAATTCAACCCTACATATTTCTTAGGGTCAACGACCGCTGGTGTGGTTTTTTAATTTGACCCTGTTTATTTAGGTAAAGATAAGATATTGCAAAAAAACGCCCCTTGTTTTAAAAGTTTTATTTTGCAAATATTATTCAATATTTCATTATGTATTTGACAAACCTAATAAATGCAATTTAAATTGGCGCCAACCGCCAAATTAATATTATATCTTATTGCAAAAACACCTTCATTCTCCACTCGACATAAGTAAGCAAATGTTATGAACCCACTTTTAAATAACAATTGTGTTTCAAGCGCTTCCTTTCTTAAGAAATGAGGTATCTGTTGATTTATATTATGAATCTACACTAAAATCTACCTACATAATTATAACCATTAAACTAAAAGACTTATTTAATCAAAGTATCCAGAGGTTTCAAACAGAAGAAACTGCTGTAAATTTCATCATCATGACATTTAAAAAGGCCTTTGACTGGGTCCCTATGCAAATATTTGGTAAAAGGCTTTGGAAGGAGTGAGTGCACTTGATAAGTACATCAACTTATTACAGAAAAGTAGAGAACTGTGAGGCTCCAATACGTAGAGAGCAGTATTTAGTAAACTAATCAATAGAGGTTGAAAGGTGTTCACCAAGGGACTGTTCTAAGTCCCTCCTGATTTTGACTTTTGTTATAGGCATTGATGTCTCCAAAAGAAGAATATGTTTGCATGTGAATAATAGGAAAACAAGTTATCTTAACTTCACCATGTGGGATAAAGAGACGGTAAGAAAAAGATTACAAGATCCAGAGACTGATGACTTAAAATCTTATATGCACCGTAACCTGACCAGTGAAGAAGGAAAGAGAGGAAATATTTACATCTAAATAACAAAATAGAAACTGCGCAAGTGTTAAGATGTTATGAAATTATGTAGCTTAAAGACAAAAGATCTGTTGGCTACTTATATAAACAATACAAAGTGAAGAAGAAAGATAGTAGCGCTACAAAGAGATGCATGGTATAAAACCATACAAGAGACAAACGGTAACGAACTATGTTCCCCATAAGCTTTGTCAAACCATCTGGGAGGTAAAGATGCAATTAATTATTTCAAATATCACGCATATACGGCAATTTGTTAGGACTCTAATTTACATTACCACCTATATCTTCGGTCGTTTACAAAAAAAGAAAATGTTCTTAAAATGAATGTTGTAAATATTCCTAACGTGTATATTTGTTTCAATAAAATCTATGTGCTATTTAATATCTAATAAAAACCCGGGAATCTATTCAGCCTTATTCAACAGCATCGAAATCACAATCACTTGCCGGTGTCACGTAGGGAATTTCCATTTGAGATCCGAATTCTGCCTCCAACAATACTTGTTGGATTTTAAGTCTAGCGAGCGCGTTCTGTTTAGAGCTCAGCCGTTTTAGTGTGGGGGCACAACTAACGAGGAAAAGTTCATCAGGGTCCGATCTATTACACGAACAAGCGGTCACTTCTTCGTCTGTGGAGCTCTGACGAGCTTTCTTGGGCGAGGGTTCGGAGTCGTCGTCGTCGTCTTCGTCGTATTTGATGTCCTGGCTGTAGGACAGGTCCGGCAAGCATTGTAGCGCGCGTTGACGTACTTCATCTTCATTATCTGAATCTTCGGTTTCTTTTTTGAGTGTGGTTGTTCTGTAGATATGAAAATTATAAACGGTTAAAAGTCAATTAGGACATAGTCAATTAGGTATAATCTACCTCTGATTATTTAGTTAAATGTTCAGTGTTAATATCAAGTGAGGTAGGGAATGTTGTCGTTCAGCGTTCTCCAGTGCCAAAATAGAGCATCATTCATACACCATTATAAAACTAAGTATATAAATAAACAATAGAAATATGTACTTAGTACTTACCCATTGTCTTTAGGTTCTATATGCGGCAGTAGAAACCTCATATGCTGATGGTAAGGCCACCTGGTACGTCCTCCATGCGTTCTCTGCAGCTTTATGAACGAATCGCGGAGCGACCTCCACCGTTTCTTGCATTCAGTTTCTGCGAAAGAAAACACTACATTACACAAGGTAAAAAATTTAATTGGTTTACGTACACAAATAGGATCATTTATATTAGGTAAGTAGATCACCGGCAACGGAGTTTGTGCTAATAACAACATAGTACTGTAAGGTTTTATGCAGTAAGCAACCTACACTTGTACTGGCTGTTAAGAAAGGCTTGAATCAAGGGTTCGAACAGTTTGTAAATAGAATAAGAGAGATAGGGTGACAGCCCAAGGCTGGGTCGAAGGCTAGATAAATATAAAATGTATCTTCGATTTCTCTAATTATTATAATCAGTTAAACGAACAAGAAGTGTTTTATTCGATCCGGTACTGTAGAGTCTCGGAGTCTACAGTACCTACCTAGGAAAGTATTGCGACGGTTGACAAAGCCACACTGTTGAATGTTTTCGCTGTTTTTCTAGGGTTGTTTGTTATGACCAAGTTGAATAGTACACACGCCAAAATGAGGTATGGTGAGATTCAATTACGGCATCCACTTATGATAAAGTAAGTACCTAGCTTTTCATGTTGGAAACTAAGATTTGTCTAAGATACAGTGTTGGCATAAACAAAAAGATTTGGAAATGAAAACTTACCAGAAACATGGAGTGATTCTTGAACCTCTTTCCAGGCATCGTCTCTAAGCTTTGTTTTATTGAAACCGCTCACGGACTTATCATATAAAATTGGGCGCTTTTCGACCTCCTTGATCAAATCAATTTCATTCATTTTTATACGCTTATTATTGCTGTTGGTGTGTGATGCGTGACTGTACCTACCAACAATATTTTAAATTAAGATTACACGCGGGGAAATAATAACGAACCTATGATAATTTTATTGTTGTAACTGATTTTGGCAGTGTGTAAATAAAGTGCAAAGTAATATTTTTATTTTTTCGGGGTTTTACGGAACACGGACGCGATTTTACGAGGTTTCAATTATTCAATATTTCGGTAAACCGGACTAAATTATTTCGTTTTCTAAATACTATTTAACAAATTCGATGATATACAGGTGGTCCACGTCAATTGAAGCCGGCGTTCGTTGGCATTCACTGACACACAATCACTTTTTTATTTTATTAACGTTTTAGGGCGAACATTTTTTATTTAATGATACACAATACGGACTGATGGTGAAATGGGGTGGCTGTGATCTGAGGAGTGAGGTGTGTGGTGTGTGACGCACGGTACGCGCGCGCCGCGCGTATCGAGCGGCGCGGCCGGCGCGGCGCGGCGCGGCGGTGCCCCAACGACGACCCTAGTAAACTCCAACGTTATTGATTTTGCTGATTAGGAAACAAGTGAATGGGGATAAGTATGTTGGCGTAATGTTACATTTGAGTTATTGACGTCATTTACTAAACCTCTGCCCTTTTTTTCTAAACTTATTTTTAATCAATTATTTACTTACTTTAATCGTCAATATTGTGCCATTTTTAATGAACAAATCTAAGTATTACTTTTGGACCTATTGAAGTAGGTACTTACTTATAGAACAAAGAAAAATATTTTTGGGAAGTCGGAGAAAAGCTTTATTAATGTTAGTACCTACCTACCCAACTACCTAGAGGTATCCTTAATTTATTTGTTTATTTTGCTAAACAAAAACAGTCAATTGACTTGACCTGTAAAAATTAGATAAGTATTTTAATTAATTCTAAATGAGTAAGTACCTAAATACAAATTTATGTTTACTTGGAATGAAATATATGTTACATAGAGTAACTTACTTAAAATAAGTTACCTGCTGTGTTGTGTGTTAGGTACCTGTAAGTTTATCTACATTATCTGCAAATAAACATTTTTTATTCTATAAAATTAAAAAAAGGCTTACCTTAAGGCGTTATGTAGAGCCGATTGCATTGTAAGCAGGAATAGTTAGGTATTTTGTATGTGTTGGTAATAACAAAGAATAAAAATTTATTCAACGGTATTTGCTCGAAAATCGGTGAACCGCAATCTGCTTATCTCTTTCCAGGAAAACAAGAAATATCAAACTAATGTTTACATAAAAAATTACCGATAGTAGCGTGCTTACGATAAAGTGAATATTTTCAAGTGATGTCTGAGGGCGGCAGTTAGATTTCTTCTTTAAAGTTGGACTCCCCTATAAACGGACTTCAAAAAGGAAGTCTATTTGTTTAAAAAATTACGTTTTTTGGATAAAAAATAAATCGCTGTTCAGTAATTATTTTTATTTTAGCAATCTTACTGACCACCGTGACCACGTAACACATTAATTAACCTACTTAGTCAAATCAGGTTTTTTTCGGGAAAATTAACCAAATCCTAATAGAAAAACAAAAACCAAATAACACTGCCGGCTCTGGGGATTGAACCCAGGACCATTCAGCAGTTACGTTGTGACAACTTGACCAATGTGGTCTGCCTGTTTTCCATTGGGAATTGTTTTGGGTAACAGTCCCGAATAAGAATTTGTGCTCGGTTGGTGGAAATAGCATCCACCCCCTAACTATCTAAATTAGGTGTAGGTACACCCCGATTCAGTTTGAGTCGAACTACAGTTCGATTCAAACGGTATGGTACATATTCATAATTCTTTGGTGCATGTTGGGTGTACGTCAAAGAGGACGCTTCGAAATGTTGCCACTACACGGAGGATGATATTCTCATATCCTAACCTATCGGTTTGCCAATTTCTTTTATTTATTTTTATCTTTTTATGTATATTTAATGTATAGTATATTCTATTAGATAATAATCGTCCTAATAATGGTTTACCCGTGCCGCACCGGTCGACGTCATTACGTCAGCGCCGGCTGTCGCTGAAAACCAGCGCTGGGGCTCTGTCCTGCATAGGGTCGCAGCATAATGCTGAGCGATAGCCGTTTTGAGTGGATGTGACGCATGTTTCCCCCAACCTTTTGTTATTTTTTGTGTTTATTTTCTTTTTTTTTGCGTCATGTTTACCGCAAATAAACGTATTTTCTTTCTTTTCTTACATACCCCTGTATGTACTAACGTAATTTGTTATCTGTAATCATTTCGGTCACCTCTCCAAGGCTCGTATTACAGAACCAATGCAAACTCGTTTTTGATTGATTGAAACTAGTTTTAAGTAATTCTTGAGTCTTAAATGAGGTTCTGTAATACGGGCCTTAGAGATGACCTTTCAAACATCAAATCATAAAAAATGCATTATTATAAAAATATATTTGTAACTCGTAACAATCGTTAATAACATGAGATAAGAAATGACTCTTACAACTAATTATTTCTTAATAATAATTATTATAATCAGTCATTCTCATAATCTAGATTCCCATTAATTATTTTCTAAATAATTAAACGCATTACTGAATCTTAGGTAACTAGCCTCAATAAAAAAAATATCTACAAATATGTCAATTTTAAAACATTACATGTCTTTTTTTTTTATTAACTTATTTGTCGATATTTTGGTGGAAGCTTACTAATTAAATTATCTCTGCCATATATAGGGTGACTAGTAAGGGTATTAGTGAACCTAGAATTTTATGCACGTCAAAATGTTGGGAGGAACAGCTAATTTTTTTCAGGATATCAGGTTAGGTCCCACTGTAAAAGTTGTTAATAATGATGAGTAAAGGCACGTGTTTATGTATCGGTCACTAATTACCAGTCACCCTTATATATTAAGGGGGATGCGCTAAGGTAGCCCGTGAAGTTAAAATTTTCCTGTATTTTGCAATTTGCAAGTCAGTGTCAGGTTGTAACTTGTAAGTTGATTAAAATATGATTCGCAGCCGTAACAAATACGGTTTTACAGAATAAACGAATGAAGAAGAAAAGCTAAATTTTAAAGTTTTCTATGTTCATGAATTGAATGACTATTTCATGAAATCATGACGTTAAAGCAGTTTTTCTAACTTAGAGAGTTGTATTACTAATTCTAATGATTATAATTCTGTAAATCCGTATTTGTTACGGCCGCGAATCATATTTTAATCAACATACAACCTGACACTGATCTGCAAATTGCAAAAAACGTAAGAAAACTTGAATTTCGCGGGCTACCCTGAAGGAGCTAAATCTGTTTGCCTGTATGTTTGTAAGAGGTAATCTCTGAAAGCGTCCGATTACAAAAAATCTTTCACTGATAGTTATAGATGGGTATTACACTATCATATCTATGATCATAGATCTTTTAGTCATAGATATAATGAAATTGTAGAATAGACATACTAAAAGGGTATACACCCCCTTAGATTTTACACTATGATTTAACTATCTATGAAGCTCACAAATTACCTATAATATGCCTATTTTACAATTTCATTATATCTATGATCATAGATCTATGATCCTATGATAGTATAATACCCCGCATAGAAAGTTACACAATTTGCGAGTGGCATAGTATATGTTTTACGGTATAGTTGACTTCCACGCGAACGAAAGTCGCTAGCAGAAGCTAGTGCTGTATCTGTATAATATAACGATGAATAACAATAACAATGTCTTTAAGAAGCATCATCAATAAATACATGAATTTAATCAGGTTTTACTTTAAACTAAATAATGTCACAATTATCACCGGTGACTCCATCTAACAATGATATTTAAAATCTGAAAAACTTGAGTTAAAGAATCAATAACAGCAATTACGTAAATTAACATAACATCTTTATAGTTTCACACAATATTTTTCTTTTTAAATTAATTTTTAGGCGGGTAGCACACCTCCGCCGCATAACCATAGCAGTCAAAACAGTAGTTCAAAACTGGCTCGCGTCATTTTCCGCTACTAAAATCGGATACGAGTAGCGGAACATGACGCAAGTCTGGGCTTTCATTTTGACAGTTTAACAACATTAATTGCGTTATTTACGTGGTTGAGCAGAAGTAGGAAGTAAAAGTGGTACAAATAGCCCGAAAGAAGTTTAGGAAACTAAACTTCTTTCGTATTTGTACCACTTTTTATCTCTTTTACTCGTTGGGGAAAATGGACTTCAAAATGCTTCTCTTCCATATTTGCACAATAGAATTTCTCGTCACATATTTGACATTGTACACTATCAATCAGTTTGTGTCTTTCGAAATGGGTTTGACTTACAAAATACCGTGAGCATTTATCACAATGAATACTTGAATGGCAACTCACATAGTGCCTCTCTAAATTAATTTTTTGGTTGAACTGTTTTGAGCAATCATTACATTCGAATTTAAGTAAGCGGTTTGTTTTTTTTTTTTTTGTGTGCATTCCCTTTATGTGTCTTTTTAGATACTCCTTTGTGAGAAACTTCCTGTCACATTCCTCACATACGAAATGTTTCTTTGAAATCATATGCCTCTGTACATGCATCATTAAATTGGATTTACTAGTGTAACATTTTTTGCAATGGTCACAAGCAAAGTTTCGTTCGTGAGTGTGTACCACCATGTGTTTCTTAACATCATGTCGACTATAAAATCTCTTATAGCATATTTCACACTCAAACTCTTTTTTGTTCTCATGCCGTAATTTATGGGCAATAAGGCCACTGACGTCACAGAATGTTTTAGGGCAGTAAGAGCAGCAGTATCGTTTGTCTCCCGTGTGTGTTCGTTTGTGGCGTATCAATGCGGACTGATCGTGGAATGCCTTGTGACAATACGGACATTCATGAGCCTTAATCGCACTGTGTGTATCTTCATGACGATCCCTATAGCATGGCATGGTAAAAGCTTTAGGGCAATGTTTGCATACATAGATCCTCTCTGTGGCCATGTGCCTCACTATATGGTTTTTTAGTGTGGTGCTTTGGGCGAACGCCTTCGGACATAAATGGCAAGTGTAGGGGCGCTCACCAGAATGAAGACGGTAATGACAAAAAACATTTCGTTTGCAACTAAATAATTTCTTACATTCAGGACATTCATACTTATTATCTGAGGTCTTTTTAATATCTATATCTGGGTCTGGTACATTCCATTCCGTTTTTTGATTATTGCTATTAGGATCTACTTTCAACGCAACTTTCCACTTCTTCTTTTTAGGTTTTTCCTTCTTTATGGTTCCTTTTATTGTTGTCTCCCCCTTCTTGGATTTAGATTTAGACTTTCTTTGGGATTTTTCTTGAGGCTTTGTTTGGTGTATGACTTGGTCCTCTTCTGGATCTAAATCTTCTGACAAAGTGGGGTCTACTTTAATTTTTGTTCCATGTACTAATTTGATGTGGCATTTCAAATCCTGATAATTATAATATCCAATGCCACATTCACAGATGTGAGGGAATGGCAAATGAAGAATAGAATGCTCATCAAGAGTAGTTTGTGCAGCATAACTAACATCGCAATCTAGACATTTGTAGGGTTTCACAATATCATGGTTCTGAAATTTGGTGATTTTTCTTTCATTTCTCCTAGAAAAGAAAATAATGGCAGTTACTTTACAGGTAATCTAGGGGCATTTTTATGAAGTCATAAATGATTTCTTAGCTTCATAATTTCATATACATTGCCTGCCTCAACAATAATAACAATATATTCAACAATATTAAGTTGTTAAACAGAACTTATAGAATGCAAGCAAGCCTTTATGGATATGATAAAAATTAGGCAAACATGGAAAAGACAAGGCTAAGTACTTACACATTCTCCTGTATGTGTGCCAGCTTATGAAGCAAAAAATCTCGGTTATTATCAAATCTTTTGGTGCATTTGTCACATTTGAATATTTTGGCCCTTTCTACAGATACATATGCACTAACAAGCTGAAAAACAAAAAACATTCATTTTGTTATTTGTAGCTGAGCTGACACAAAAAATGCCAAAACAAGTCTTTGAGACAAGGGAATAATGACACAAATATGTAAAGGCCCAAATTGCTGATAATCAAAAGCATTGCAGCAACAAGTGTTTGTGTTACTGGATACAAGTTACACACGCACAGCAAACATTGTTGCCAGAAACATGTTTCAAAAACAATAAAATGTTTCTGACTATGTTGCAAAACTTTTTTTTATCCTTACTTCACTGGGCTACACTTAAGGGACTGATTTCAAAGCATTTAAAATCAATTACAGGCTCTTTTGAATTGTCAAGGACTTCCCTGAATCAATTTTTTATTTATTTCATTTCTTTTCTTGTGATCTGCAGCTGAAAATCAGTGTCAGGTTTTATACCTTGAGTTTAAAGGCATAATAATAGTTGTTTTCTTTCTGTTTTATGTGTTTTTTTTTTGTTGTAATGCCAACTCATTTTTCTTTATTTCAAGGAGTCACTCCTTGAAATTAGAAGCAGAAAGTGGAAGCTAGGTGTCCATTCCTAAACAAAGATGGCTATGGAGAAGAAAAGGCAACAAACTCCATAGACACTCTTTTAAAATCAAGATCTTACTAGATATTGGGTACATTATTTTTGTAACTTACATGTGATAAGAAGTATTCATCATGATAAGACATATGTTTCATGAGGTCACACGTATTTGGGAACACTTTTGGGCATTTGTCACATTTGTATACCTTAAGTTTTTCTAGTTTTACCAGCAATTCCGGTCCCTGAAACGTGACATACAACAAAATGATTTATTTTCTATCATCCAGCCCTTTATAACAATAAAACATTTAATTCAGGCTGCAATGGCCCATATAAATATACCTACTTTACAAACTAAACTAAAAATATAAAACAAACTTGTGTTACTAAGGCTCAAGCTGCAATATTATTGCAACTTTTTAAGAGCAACATCGACCTGAACCAGGAATTAAGGCTTATCAATGATCCACCACCACTGTGGTGGCATCTTACAGCAAAATATGCCACTTCAAATTTTAAGGGGTGTTTAGGGGTGAGGTTATGTATCGAAATCATTCAAACCTATAACTTAATACTTACTAGTTTCATGTTTGCTGGTAATAAAACACTGGAGACAAACTTTTGCTAAGTTTAACTGAATGAAGAACTCATGAATTTGTGGATGCTTTGCCGTTACTGTTAGCGAACAAACGTTTTACAAACTATTAAGTATCTTTCACAAAACATTTCATTAGAAAGCCTAAATTAATTCAAGGGCGGAAAATGCAGTTTTCCAATTTTTCCATCAATAATACTTTTCTTTTTATTGAAAATCGCGCTGCCGTAAGCGATTTCATTTGACTTGACGTTGACACGCTTGACATTAATCTACGACCACAGACGTTGAGTTGAGTCAGCTTTGACAAAACAAAAAGGTTAAAATGTCCTTTTATGTACTTGATAGACCAAAAAACAATGAATGAACTTTTCTAGTTTCCACTAGAAGATACCGGCACGGCAGGGTTTCCGAATGGCAATTTTCGGAAAACATATTTTTATAATCAAAATGTATGGGTTTGTTTTTACGTTTCCGTAGCCAAATGGCAAAAACGGAACTCTTTATAGCTTTGTACAGTCACGAGCAAAAATATGTATACACTCAGCAAAATTTAATAACGGTTTTCTTGTTGAATAACGATTGCAACTTTGAGTTGATACCTTTTTCATAATAATATAGGTTCCAAAATACTATGTTCCTTAACCGTGCGTTTGCACTGGCGAAACATTTAATACAAAACATGTTGAAATCTCTAGTTCCTGTCAAAAATTGTATGGAACATTGACATAAAGTAGAGATTTCAACATGTTTTGTCTTTAATGTTTCGCCAGTGCAAACGCACGGTAAAACATCACATAACAATCAATACAGTAGGAGAAAATCACGTTTAAAAGTTGCTAAGTTGTTACATATTCGTGCTCGTGACTGTACAATCATTTTACCGTCAAAATTATAATTTCTATGTAGATAATTTGAAATTTTGGGAGTTGGTAGCTTCAAGCAAGACCGCACAGTTTTCATATAGTCTGTGTAGTTTACTTTACTAATGTTGGCCATGGCTTGCCGCTTGGGTGTCATGTCATCTGTCACTGTCATGTCAGATATTCTGTCCAGTCAGATTGCTTTGAATTGTTTTGCTTCGTGAACAGTAATTTTCGGTTTACAAAGAACCTATATAATTATAAATTCTAATAAAAACTTGTGAGCTACATACAATTTTCGGAAAATAATAATTCCGATTAGCGGTCACAATCAGCTGATTGGGAGGCAAGTATAAAATATTCAAAATTCTTATCTCTCTTTACCACTCATTATTTATTTATGTAAGTAAATATTGTTCGGATACACTTATCGTATGCCAAATAACATCTTATTCTTAGGTAAGTAGATATGTATAATAATAAAAACTAAAAATCGTTTATATTTCAAATTGGAGGTGGCATTGTATAGTTATGTTACGAGTCCTTTGTAAGTAGAGGATGTAGTACACCTTGGCATACAAAACCTTCACTAGGATGTGTTATTAACATGACGATGACTAAAGTATCACTCCATATTTGCTGGTTCTTACAAACCAGTAAATTTTGTATGACATCAGCATTTTCTTTTTGCCCAGACAGTGGATACCATTCCTTAGCTATTGAGTAAAACCTGTTTTACAGAATAAGAAGAAGAAACAAACTTTTAATACGTTACAGTTTAAAACAATCACCCTTCAGCCGGTCTTCCCTTGAATCATTAAGGAACACCACGGAGTGATAATGTTAAGGAACTTTCCCCCTGCACTAGCACTAGGAAGTGATAAAGAGCAGTCGTCCCCCAGGCCAAAATGACTGCCTGTCAACACTTAACAATTGCTTGAGCTGGGAGGAGGAAGTGGCGCAACAAACACCCCAGTAGCACTGCTGTCTGTTCAGTTTATTTGCCACGTTGGTGCTTGCCACCTTTTCAAACCATAACTTTCATTCAAAATTTTTACTGGCACCTTACTATTTAAAAAAAAAATTGTAGTAATTCTTGTGCAAGTCAAAATTAATCTCATATTAACTCCTTGACTGTTCTTTCTGATATCAGTTCAAAAATAGTTGTAAAATAATGACTGAACACTGAACAACATAAAACCCAACCTAGAAAACTGGTCTTTGGTTGTAAACTGTAAAAATAATAAACTCTCTCTATGGATTGATATTTATTTTGCATAGTAAATACTTGACACAGTATTTATGTTGAGTTATCTTATCTTGGCTTATGATGTCTGTGTAATAAATGTGTTATATAAAATAAAGACTGGCTTTGTGGTTGTATAAGTGTATGTTCAAACCTTTGTGGGCCACACTCAATACCATAATAATATTATTATTTCAGTCTGCTCTTTAAAATAATATTCTTCTTCTTCTTTGTCGATGCACTCTTGACAGAGCGGTCGTGGTCATCACATTGCAGTGAGATTTCGGACAGCCGTGATTTGCTTCACGATGCGACGCCAGCCTTCTCTGTTGGCTGCAACATGATGTGTGTATTTGTAATGGCATGGCATGTTCCATCTTGGAAAGCAACTGCTCCATGTAGGAAATATTAGACGCCAATAGCGTAAATTCAATATTTTTATTCCACTAATTGATACACCGTAGCGGCGATATGATACATCCTTGACGGACGCCTGCTCTGGGGTGGAAATCACTCGATAGTACGGCATCTGTTTTCACTGGCGCTGTTCCATCCTAATAAAGACGCTTCAAAAGGTGCACACGGTGTTTGGGTGTACCCAAAGCGAGAAGGGATGTGCACAGCATCGTCCATTTCACCAAGTAAAACGCCTTGGAAAATACAACAAACCATATAAAATAATAATGTTGGTTTGTTGAACTCTCGGGCTTTCTCAATAGTTTTACGCACTATGTAGATCTGATCTGTTCTCCAGTTTGCCATGTTTTGTTGAGACAAAAAATTAAACCGGCAAAAAACGAAAATTGAAAAGCGAAGACAACGACTTCCGAAATTAAAGTTATTTATTTTTCGCTTTTCAGTTCTTTTTTCAACGGTTTAATTTTTTGTAAAAAAGTTTTTTATTTTTCGCTTTTGAGTTACCATCCACTCCAGGGTATTCCAGGGGGTTACTCCAGGTTAAAGACCTGGAGTTGATGATGAGTGGTTGTGTCATCAGAACTATGTATGTGTACGAAATTTCAACAGAATCGGTTCACAGTTGAAAATTCAGTTGGTTAAAAATCAATCAACCCCATTTTTTCTACCTTTAGGGGTGGATTATAGTTTCCAATTTTAAATGAGACCAACTTCGAGGTATACCCTTCCCAATAAAAAAGAATTTTTCAAATCGGACATCTGAATAAAAAGTTATGTGTGGTCATACATTTTTCGTCGGTTAAAAAAGAGCATGAAATATTCGTACGTAGCGCCGCCGTATTGTTTGCCTGCGGCCTTGATAGTCTCGATTAGAATAGCGTCTTTGTCGATAGCTTTACCATTCTTTAGATGTTTAATGGCAGCCACGACTTCCTCTTTGAGTAAACTGGGTTCCATATCTCTACTATATTTTTGGAATAAATATAATAACTCCATATATTCGGTAGTTTTTGAGTTTATCGCGTTCAGACAGACTGACGCAGCGCGGCGCGTCGGGGGGCCTTTATTTTATAATATGTGGTAATTAAATGCATTCAAATTAATTTCCATTTTCGGTATTTTCCATTATGTTTAAAAAACCTTATCATTGTGTATGTGTACAGTGAAATCTTATTTATGAATGCTAATTTATTGCATACAGGTCATACTTTCATTTCTTGAAAATAATATGTCAACTTACATCCTGTATTACAAGTTTTCAATTGCTTGTCCAAACAGTTGTATATATTTAAATTACACTTAATTTCACTAATTAATTTTTCCTTTTCATCGTAGTAGCACTTGGATAATTGAAACAAATATATAGAAAAATAATACAATTTTAGTAAGTTAAGTATTAAAAGAGGGTGAATTTTTTATTTTTGCTGTAGCATAAACTGAAAGTGAGATATACTTTAAAAAAAAAGAATTACTTGTTACAAAAAAATGTGTGTGACAAAGGCGAAATATGATAACAATTTATTGAACAAATCCAGCTGCATCTACTTGTTTCACATTTAAACCCATATTATTATGTAGGTATGCTAATAAATATTTATTGTGATTACCTTGCAGATAGTTTCACGTTCATTGTTCCTTGCGGACTGCTATGTTGAAAATGTCTGCACAGGTAAGTTAAAATTACAATATTATTTAAAATATATTATAATATCCATCTAATAGCCCATACTTTCTTTTTTAATTTTTAAGAACTTTAATTTAATGTTAAATATTAGAATAGGCTGTTTATTTATTTATTTATTAGTACAGAAAATTAACCCAAAATCTTTGTCATAATTATAAATCTTGCATGTATCAAAATTATAGGAAACCATATTAATAAGCATACTTGTACTACATTATACAAAAGAAAATATATTTTTATAAATGTCTAAACAATAAATTAAGAATAACTTTGGCTACCATGTTACAGCTTAGAATCTTTAGTTGTGGTTTGAAACCACAACCACAAATACACCATTAAATTACTATAATTTAATATTTAAATAATAAATTCAACAGCTAGAACACATAATCAGTGCATACAAGACCCTGTCGAAGATACCATCAGTTGCTGGTGCACAGCTCAACAATGCCGCCAATAAGATCAACGCTAAGTGGTCGGTGCGAAATCTGGATAAAGGCAAGGTCTCCAAGTTTGCCTCCTCCTACACCTTGGATAAAGACTTCAACGTCATTGATGAAAGTGACTTTGGGACTGATATAAGTAATGAGTAAGTATCTCATTGGGTTATATGGCTTTTTACATTGTTATTTTCTGCAAACTACTACCGTGGACAAGCTCCACAAAATATAGAGTTATAAAAGGTACAAAGCAGATTTAATAATATCTTTTATGCATAGTAGATTTGTTTTGTGGGCAACTTCTTTTTATACAAATTAAGACTTGTTATGACGTGTTTTATTTAGCTATTTCTAGCTTCACACACATAGGTACTCAAAATAAAAAATGATTTATTCAAAGGCTGAGAATCAACACTTTTTGAACATCAAAATGACATAAAACAACCCACCAAATCGCCCGCCCTTTTCTTCACTTAACTTTATATCATTTTGATTACTTAAACATATGCATTATTATATAATTTCCAGAATCCTATCAGCTGTGTCCCCTTCGGAGACCTACAAAGCATTGATCCGCGAGGAGAAGAATGGCAAGGATCCCAAGAAGCAGTACCTCGAGGTATGGAGCAAGAAGACCTTGGCGCATAGTGTGGACCTTACCAGCCTGGACAAACATGGCGATGTTTATGCTGACTGTAAGTTTTTACTATGGTAATATTTAAATCATTGCTTATTACTCGTCGTAAAGTGATTGTTTTCTATCCTGCGTTCGCAATTAAGTTTTCGAACATGTAAACAAAAATGACGTGGCTTTGGAAAAAATAACTTTGATGCCCAAAATAAAAAGTTCAGTTTTCGCTTCAAATAATTGTATGACTTGTTCAATGGTAAAGCTTGTCGACAGTAATAGAGGGGCGCGTTATTTCTGAGTGTACAGTAGCACAAGCTATTTGGTATACAGGCAAAATATATTCATTTTCCGCTACACTGGCAAAATTCGTTTTGATTGTGTGTGTAATATAACTTTTTGAGTTGATGGCTGAGGAGAGTGACGTAAAAGGATTGTTGACTACAAAAAACACTTACAAAATTGTTTAAAGTAGTTGCAAGTTGCCTGTATACCAAATAGCTTGTTCGACTGTACAAGCTATACTCGTCATTCTGAAATCTACTTAATATACATAGATAAAAAGTTGATATTTGTTTTCATCAATGACTTTATGATTACAGCTGAATTTGGAGGTTTAAAATGGTCGCATGACGAGACATCGTTAGTTTATGTTGCCGAGAAGAAGCTGCCCAAATTCGAGCCTTATATCAAGAGGAAAGATGATAAACCCAAGAATGACGGCAGCGGGGAAACAGCGCCCAAAAGGGTGAGCTACAGAAGTTTTTGAACTTTGCTTTTTTTTAAGTGCATTTCATAATAGCCATTACCTTAACTTTAGGTAAATATGCATCCAATTATCCGCTCTCAACTTACAAAGTACATTTTGGTCTTACGCTTTGATATTTATTAAGAGTAATTAGGACTAATCAAGCAATTTTTCCAGGGGGAAGAGTTCATATACCGACAAGACTGGGGCGAGCAATTGGTGGGCAAGCATCTGTCTGTCATAGTCGTGTTCAAATTGGACGGAGAGAAGTTATCCGTGCTGGGCGGGATTCCGGACAGCATGTGTCCGGGACAGGTAGGTGCACTGTAGGCAAGGCAACATCTATCCATCATAATTGTATTGGATAGGCATGACCTGGAATAGGACAGGATACGTTTTGTCCCCATATTCCCACGGGATCGAGACCTACGCGGGTGAAACCGCGGGGCACAGCTAGCAATTCATAATACGGTACATTTGTGATTTATTTGTGCCAGGTTCGTTTCTCTCCGGACGGCAACAGCGTAGTGGGTGTCGTTTGGGAGACGGAGCCCCGCAGACTGGGCCTCATATTCTGCACAAACCGGCCCAGTTACATCTTTGAATGTAGTCTGGATGGAGAATTCAGTGAGTTGTTTTATTATTTACCTACAGCTTCTATCAGCTTTTTTTTTTAAACCATTCATAACAAGACGGCGGGGATCTTAATTTAAAAAAATCTGAAAGAGGTGGTTAGTGACATAAACCGGAAAGAGTTAAGATTGATTTGAAAAACTGAAGGCCAATTCTCGTACATATAAAATGTTCACATTTAATTCACCATCTGTCAAACTTGTCAAAAATGTTTCTAAATTGATTGTATTTTTTGACAGATTGCGAATGAGATTCTTATAAATTACGGGAATTGCCCCTCTGAAGTGGGAAGGCTGTCTGTTGTAACTCAAATCGTGTCTTCAATAGCAGATCCAAGTAATATCCGATGGGAGACTTACACATAACTGGCGAAATGTGGGTGTCTACGAGTATAATACACCTCTGTCCAACCCTTTGGGATAAGCAGGCGTGTTATTTGTTGCAAACTTGTGTGTTTTTGGCTAGTGATAACCTATCTTATTATAGAGTTGATAACTGAATCCGGCCTAGCGGTCCGGTCTCCAAGATTCAACTCCACCGGAGACCTGGTGTGGTTGCAGCGCAAGGCTAATGGGCCGCACCACGCCTGTCACGAGCTCGTGATCAGGAAGAAAGGCTCTGTAAGTTACAGTAACCTATAACATATAATAAGAATTTCGTTACACCACAATATCCATATTTTCCTGAAAATACAAAAAGTTTCGTGAAATGCCGTGATTGTGAAAGTTACTTATTACAAAATATTTAATTATCAAATAAAAAAATCACACCGAGTTCGCTCCAAAACTAGCGACCATTTCCGAATGGTATAACTAAAGGCAAGGCCAAACGAACGCGTTCATCCTGCGTCCGCTTGGCGTGCACGGTGGCGATAATTTTTTTATAATTAACTTGTAGTAGCCTCCGGACCGAATTTCGGCATAGCAGCCAATCTCAGCGGAGACTAACCCTCGGTACGGGAGATTATAGGGCGTGTGTGCACTCTTTCGACACTCGCTCTCATACTCTTCAGACACGGCAGGCCAACACTCGCTCTCGCTCTATCAGGCGCGACACGGCGCCATTTACGCGATACGCGGGTATCACACCGCCAACTTACAAACTCTGGGCTGTTATTGAGAAATCTTGTTCTGTTTTATGACATTAGGTTTTTCCAATGAACTTGTAGGTAGTTGCTCACACCGGCGCGTCCTGTGATTACTGCGTCCACGGCGATATTCAGTGAACAAATATTTGCACGCGATCTCGAACGTATGTTCCACGCGTTGATTTGACCTTGATTTTAGTTATATATACCATACGGTTAAATATAAAATGGTCGCTATAGTAGAAAATATAAACTGCAGGGTAAAGGTGTTTTCAAAGTCGTCCATTGGTCACTGTGAACATAGCTTTCTAATTTGTTGCGACCCGATTGGCCGAGGGGCGGGGCTAGGCTAGGACAATGATAACTCACTATTTTCTTAACGCGAATGGACTATAGTGGAAAAGTTTTGGAGCAAACTCCAGTGTGCCACAGAGGCGAAGGCTCCATACAACACGATTCCCACCGGCTTCCCTTTGGAAGTTCGGAACAGAAACTCTATCGCTACCTTTTCAAAATGGCCCCAGTCAATAGTGTCCAACATAGAAAAAAAAAAAAAGTAAAATATAGTTCAGTAATATGTACTTAGTTGATTGATGAAGAATGTTATTGATGTAATTACCTATAGAACAGATTTTTTTTTTCTTCGGTTATAAAAAATAATCACCTCGCCACTGGTGTGCCAGATTTACAGCTAAGTACACACGGCTACACATCAAGCTATACTTTTCCAGTATAAGCTGACCTCGCATTGTACAGAAATCCTATACAATGCGAGATCAGCATATACTGGAAATGCATAGCTTGATGTGTAGCCGTGTGTACAACATTTAAACTTTTCAATAATTTCAGGATACACCATCCACATTAATCAAAGTAGTGGATTCCTCCATTAACATACAGTACGGGGAAGTTTCGGAATTGTTCTTCGGCATTTACTGTCAGGCGCTCCCCAGTAGGTGCTTCAACGCGGCCGGGGACAGACTCCTATTCTCTAGTCCACAGGAGACCGAAGTGCACTCCTATGTTTATAACATGGGTATGTATTTAAGTATTTATTTAAACTTTTGTGCAGGATTATTTAAAAATAGCCGAAATCTCTTACCACTTTTTTTTATGAATTTATGACCCTGAACAAAGCTCCAGAAGATTAAAAACATTCCTATTTCCTAGTCAAATATTTATAAATTGCATTCCTGCCTAAAAGTGATTAACCTATTCATTCCTTGACTGTACAGTCACGGCCACGAGCACCAATATGTATACACTTAGCAACTTTTAAAAGTGATTTTCTCCTACTGTATTGATTGTAATGTTATGTTATAACGAACATAGTATTTTGGAACCCATATTGTTATGAAATAGGTATCATCTCAAAGTTGCAATCGTTATTCCACGAGAAAATCGTTATTGAATTTTGCTGAGTGTATACATATTTTTCATATAGTAACAATGTCACACAGGGAGCGGCCAGTTAGTGGACATATCAAACAGGGCCCAGCGTGGGTCAACCACTATTCTGGACGTCCGCGGTGACGTCATACTCGCGACTTGCTCTAATCTGAAATCACCAGGACAGGTAACGAATTTATTTTTGCCTGACTTTGACATTGAAATAAATAAGACCGTAATTTCTTCATCACCCGACGCTTTGTAGTTTTAAGCTGCTTCAGAGGTATATTAATCATAAACGAATAGTTTTAATTTGATTCAGAGCCATCTTAATCTCATACGAATAGTTTAAATTTGTTGCTTTTTTAAGTTGAAGTCTTTTTATTGCCATCACATTTCATTAAATCGATCATTGGGCCTTAGTGGGGAAAAGTGAACTCAGTTTATGCGATTTTAATTTGCCCCACCAAAACCAATAAGTGGGGCACAGTGGACGACCAAATTGTAAACAGACCACAAAGTGGAATTGTCCAAAATTACAGCCATATCAGGTCGCAGCGCATCGCAGTCCAATACAAAAAAGCCCGGTGCGGCCAGGCTGTAGTGTGCGAGGGTTCATCCACACTAATATCATAAATTTGAAAGTTAGTCTGTCTGTCTGTATGTATGTATGTATGTTTGTTACCTTTTCACGCCAAAACCACTGAACCAATTTCGACAAAATTTGGCAAGGAGATAAATGGAACCCTGGGGTAGGACATAGGCTATTTTTTATCGATATACCACGCGGGCGAAGCCTCGAGCGGAAGCTAGTATAATATACAACGTACCGCTACAATGGCGAAATTAATTTAACACACGTATACGATTTCGCGTATTCGTTTTATGAAAATATTTGAATTTCATTAAACGTTATTATTTATTGATTTATTTTCAATTTTCTAAATTACCATCCTGGAGCAACCTGTACTTAAATAACTGTAACGAAGAGGTCATTTGCCGGGGTCACGGATCATATGTAGGCGAATAAAAGGAAAGCCGCGCAATTTCTTAAAAATGTCGCCGACAAAGGATTTTACCGATAGAACGTAAGCCAGCTGGTAGGTAGCTTCATGTATGAATCTTTTACACAGAGTGATCTCAATATTGGTTATGCTTTTATTATTTAGTTTGTTTGAAAATTAAAAATTTTCTATTTTCGAATTATTTTATTTTATTATATTTTTTATGTTTACTGGCCACTAGCCCTACCCGTGTGTTAAATTAATGTCGCCATTGTAGCGGCACGTTGTATACGAAAGTATTAGGGAAAGTATATAGGAGTATTTTGCGTTGGCTCTTCCTATCCCTTCAGTCCTATCCATACAGTCGTGATGTTATCTTGTTTGTGCCAGTTGTTCGTGGCGCATCTGCCGCCTGACTCGCGCGAGACTGACATCGTATGGAAGCGCGTGAGTTCCAACTGCGGAGCGCCTTTCTCTGTCACCGAATCGGATGTTGTCTACTTCGAGCTAGGGGAAAAACCTAAGGGTAAGTTTCGTTTTATTGATCACTACACCCCGTTCATGGTAGGAAGGGCCCTACGTCACCCGTCGTGGAAATTTTCCACGACACGACCGAATTGTTAGGAATATGACTATGGAATTTTAAACAAAAGTATTTAAAAGAAACACTTTTCACGATCACCTCTAGTAAAATTACCTATATACAGCAATATTTGATTTAGATATTATATTTTGCACACATTGTGCAAACTCGTTTGACAGTGTGCGGAGCGCTAAGCTTCGCACAAGTGCAAAAATGAATATATTTCCTTGTGATGTTATCTTAATGGTGGTGAAAACCGCATCAAAATCTATCACGAAGTTTAGAAGTACTAAGTGAATACACAGTTTGTTTTCTACTATGTTTTTTCGAGAACATCGAGGCTTGGAAAATGGTTAACGGAATTTGCAAAATGTTTCATAATATCGAAAAAAAAAATTTGATCATCAAAAAAAAAACTTATTTGTTTGGTAGCAATTTGTTCTATTTGGTAGGATATACAATTATTTCGGAGAGTGTTTAAGTTGTAATCTTTCCAAAACTGAAACTTTATACGTATGGTGTATTCTCATTTTCAATGTAATGAAATGTTCCACAGAAAATTTTACAGCTATTTACTTCACGCCTCCGGTACAGGACAAGAAGCTTCCACTAATTGTGTGGCCGCATGGCGGACCCCACTCCAACTTTGTCAACGCTTTCGCTTTCGAAGCAGCCCTGTTCAACATGTTGGGTAAGCTTTAGTTATAAAGAATAACTAACTTATAACAAAAAATATATAAAAAAAACATCCGATTTGATAACCTCGGTACCTCCTCTCTTTAAAAGTTGGTTAAAAATACCCAAGTAATAAAATAAAAAAACACACATAAAGCAAAATGATTAAAACCTCATTTACACGAAGAGTTTCTCGCTTATCGAGAGGCGAGAATGTCTATGGAAGTGTTGCAAGGGAGAAAAAATCAGCATGTGTAAATGAGCCTTGAAGTCAGATATTAAGTAAATTGAATAGCTTTAGTACAATTTTAGTTCGAAAATTAATTGACTGGTCAACGGCAAATAATAAACTTACTAAACTACTATACTCATTACACCTAAAGTCGCGACAATCTTAGAAATCCGATTTGACAGCTATAAAAATACCTTGTGTAGCGATGGAAAATAAATCGGTTGCTTTAAAAAATCGATTCTCGAGACATCGATTGATCATACTTAGCGAGTTTGTAATCGACGATTTATCTACATTGCTTAAAACTGATTCTCGAGGCATATCTTTTTACTACACGTATAGGCTGACCTCGCATTGTACGGAAATCCTATACAATGCGAGACCAGCATGAACTGGAAATGTATAGTTTGATGTGTAGCCGTATGTACGAGTACGAAACGTCAAATCGGACTTCTTAGATTGTCGTGAGTGCAGTGTTATTACTAAACGAAGATGGTTCTATATTTAGCGGTGCTCGAACTTAGTCAGAGAGTTTTATTCACAACCCAAAACCAAATGCAGTCACAATAAAGTAGTCGGAAACAAACAAAATTTCAGGATTCGCGAGCTTACAAGTCAACTACCGCGGCTCGACCGGCGCGGGAGAGATCTCGTTAAAATCCTTGCTAAGCCGATGCGGCGACAAAGACGTGAAAAACTGTAAAACAGCCACCGACTATGCAGTGGAAAACTACCCCATTGACGCGAGCAAAGTGTTCCTAATGGGTGGCTCTCATGGCGGGTTCCTAGTTACGCATTTGAGCGGACAGTACCCAGATACTTATGCTGCTGTAGTAAGCAGGAATCCGGTCATAGATATCGCCAGTATGTTTAATTCCACGGATATAGCTGACTGGTGAGTTTGCATGTTTTATTAATCTGTGGTCCTTTTGTTTGTGTAAAACTTAATTTTTACTTGTTATTTTTGTTTTGTGTTGTAACATCAACTGTGGATCTATGCTGGATGCTGCCAGCTTAGCCAATTAGGACTATCAACAATGTACAGTTGCGGAAAGAAAAGGTTACGCTATTTCACGTAATAGTGGGCACAAACCTTCCAGACTGTAATTTTAATTGAAAATATTTGCTGTAGCGCTAATACCAGTTTTGTCTAACTATATTATAGCGCCATCTATATTCTATAGTCAAGCACTACCGAATTCATAAGTTTACTGGTCTACCAAAAACCGCTCGATGCGCTTAAAGAAGTTTTCACTTCAAAAATCAAGTCATAGACGACGCGCCAGTAAAAAACATTTCTTTCCTCGACTGTACTTTGCAAAAACATCCTTTCTTTCCGCGACTGTACTTTGCAAAAACATCCTTTCTTTCCTCGACTGTACTTTGCAAAAACATCCTTTCTTTCCTCGACTGTACTTTGCAAAAACATCCTTTCTTTCCGCGACTGTACTTTGCAAAAAAATACATTCTTGTCAAAATGCACGTGTGAGTGAAAATGTTCTGTGTTACATACATTAATAACATCGTGAATTCGTGATGTCATGCGCATGTTTTAAAGATAAACGCTCGTGGTAGGCGCGGTCGTATGACGTAGAAGCGAGAGGACACGAGACTAAGTTCAGTCCTACTCGCTCACTTTATGACCGCGACTGCCGAGTCTTGGCACAGTGTTAATATGCTAATGTCATGTTCTATTTATTAAGTTATTATTTTATAAGTGGTAATTGAATGTTATTAATTAAATATCACAGAGGCCTTGCCAAGCGTATTTTGTTTCTGATTACTTTATGTTCTATACAGTGCACCGTATTGTAAAGTACGTACGTTATATTAATTTAAAGGCTGTTTTTACCACCGTCACGTAAGCCGTGGAACAGAATTGATGCCATAAATTTGAGCATTTTTTTTAGACTAGCTGCTACCGGCGGCTTCACCCGCGTTGACCGTAGTTCTTTTTCTAAAATAAAAACGACCTACCTAATAAAACATCAGCTATCTATCCGTTTCGCAGATTAGCCGGAACAAACAGACTTTTGTTTTTTATATGCATTTAGTAAAAAGCTGAAAAAATAAGCTCTTAGGGCCGGCGCACACTTGGCGAGGCGCAGCGCAGCGCGGTTGTCACTGCCAAACAAATATCATCATTGCGTTTCTTAAAATAAACTCGAGAATAAATAAACTGAGATGCGCACGTCTTTTTGCTTAGATGCGCTCTCGAGCTAATGTAAGTTTATTTATTCTCAACTTTATCTAAACTTTTTCAACGCCTATAATTGTTTGGCAGAGAGAACCGCACTGCGCTGCAATTCGTCAAGTGTGCGCTGGCCCTTAATGAATACTGTACATTTTTACCGAACCACCAGATACTCACAGTTTACACGTTGACGTCAGATTTTCAACTAAGTACCTTACTTCAAAGAAAATATTTCTCACTAGGTTTCGCATCAGCAAGAATAAACTACCGAGGGTCGATCGGCCACGGAGACGAAAAAAACCGATCTCTAATATCCCACGTTGGCGAATACGACGTACAAGACTGCTGTCTCGCTCTAACCACGGTACTAGAAAGAGATGAAAGATTATGTAGAGATAACGTCTTTCTCTATGGAGGAAGTTATGGTGGGTTGGTGGTGGCCCATCTGGCTGGTCTATACCCTGATAGGTTTAAGGCTATGGTGATGAGGAACCCATTGATAGATCTGGCCACCAAAGCCAATTATGCTGATAATTCTGATGGGTGAGTTCAGTTTTAATATATCGAGATTTTGGAGTGGTAACGAACTGGTTTGCAAGGTTTTGTGTAGTAGATATTTAATGTAAAATAACGTTCAATTACTGCTTTTTTAAAAAGTTTTAGAAGGAGATGACATCACTGTTTCATGCGATTATTATTTTTATTTGCTTTCCACCACACTTTCACCACTCTCATTTTTTCTCGCAGCTTAAGGGCTAAACTGTGCGAGTCGAACTTTTATCATAATAATTACCATAAACCGAAACAAATTAAACTTTATCTCAACGGCATAAAGGCTTATCAAAACGAGAATAATCGTATACTATGTTCATTCTGAAACATCTCTTGCGTCCTTGAGATACGGTTTAATTTCCTTTATTGTTCAGATCTTTTTGAACAGTTTTTGATGTTGACTTTATCAATATCTAGGTGTGCAGTTGAAGCCGGATACGACTTCACAGAGTATGGGCCAGTTACTGAAGAAATGTTGCTTGCCATGAGACGAGCATCGCCGATAGTCCACGTCCATAATGTAAAGGCGCCTACAGCCCTCATGCTGGGCACAGGAGACCTGCGCGTGCCGCACTACCAGGGGCTGGAGTATGCCAGGAGATTGAAGGGGAATGGAGTAGTTACGAAGTAAATAAAATTGTCTATGAATGCAAGGCGATGGCCATCTACTATTTGAAATGGAACTAAATTGATTATTCCAGTGTTAGCCTGCGGGGTAATTGCATAACACACTTACAGTCGCAATGGCTTTCATTTTGACAGTTCAGCAACATTCATTGCAATAATATTTTTTATTTGTGTAACATAGTGAATTATTGCGTCATTTACGTTGTTGAGCAGAAAGTTTTTTCGAACAAGCAATGTATTATCAATATCCTTCAAAATCATTCAGATTGCGATTGAAAGTGTGTTATGCAATTAGGTTGCTGAAGATCCAAAAAATCAGCATGCGACCACCAGCTGATTTTTGGATCCTGGGTTCGATCCCGGGTTGGAAAAACTTGTTCGAGTTTTTTTGCCCATTATTCTCAGTAGAAGCTCGGAGTCTGAAATGCTGCCCGGTCAATAGCAATGAGGAGATACACCCACATCTCGCCAGTTATGTTTAAGTCCATTTAATAGCAGGCGAGCCTATTGTCATCAACCGGGCACTAATCCCGACTCCGGGCTGGTACTGAGAAATTCCTAATGGAAAAACCCAATATCACATTGCCCGACATGGGAACCGAACCCAGGACTTCATGCTCACCAGTAGCGCTTGCGACCACTCGACCAACGAGGCAGTCTGGAGTCATACCAATTGGTAGTCAGTATTTATTTAATCTTCCTTATTTCCAGAGTGTACATGTATGAGGACAACCATTCGCTATCCTCACTCCCTGCTGAGATGGACAACCTCATCAACGGCTTAAACTGGTTCATGCAACATCTCGACGAGCCCAAAAAACGTACTGACAGCTTTTGACAACCTTGGATGAACATTTTTCCTGGCCTGCCTCCCCCTCAATCTTGTTCTTTTCGTGTGGTTAGTGACTAACCTGGTGTCAGAGTTTAAAAGCCGCTCATGGGCCTCTGACTTGGCTTCACATGCCGTCAAGACATATCTCGCCATAAGTAATTTCAGGCAAATGAATTGTGAAACAAATTGACTAACAATTTAAAATATTGTTCGATTATTCAAATCACAACTGTCTCTCTTTGGCAGTTGTATAACATGGCTATATATAACACGTCAAATGGGTTTGTAATGAATTTGATTTTAGGTGGCAGACAGGTGCGGCGGTACTTTAATAAAACAATTTCTAGAAAAACTTAATTTAAAATTGTTCTACCAGAATCGCGTCGCATTGCGCCTGTCTGCGGGAGCCGTTGCATTTAAAAGTACACGCTCTTGACTGTACATTAAGACCTCGTGTTCATTGGGAAGCAAAGTTGCGTAGCGTTGTCTCAGCAACATGTTTTTTTTTGTTTGCGGGAATTGACTGTGAAACAAAAGCTGAGTTAACGTCAAATCATTTATTTTAATAGGCACAGGAATGTCAAATATTACAAGAAATCTTAGTTACCCCGCCTGAGCAACACTGATTCTAAAAACATTTTGATGTTGCTGTAAACAATGCTTTACAATTGCAACTGTTGCTCAACTTTGTTTCCAACTGTTGCTCAAATTGTTTAAATATATTTAAAACATAGGTACTTCTGTCTCGTATAAAATATATTTAAAACATAGGTACTTCTGTCTCGCTTCAAACAGTTAATAGATATAGACCGATGTTTTAAATTATTTTGGAAGTCATTTGTTGGACCTAAGTATACCTCACCACTGCGAAGGAAATGGAAATAAAAAATGGCGCCTCAATGACGTAATACTAACGTGATTTTAAAGACAATGGAGGAGTCTTTCTAAAAGTGATCATGAAACGTTTTCGAACGGTAGTTGTAAAAAGTACACGCACTGTTAGAATCATAACCAATCGGTAGAGATGCCATACGTACCGATTTATCGATTGTATCAAAAGTTATAATTATATATTTTTTTATTATAGTTTGGCCCAGTTGGCAAGATATGTTTCTTGAAAAATGTCGGAAACAATAATCAAAAACTCAATAAAAAATAGTGTTGCCAACTGCAAGATGAATCGATTTATGGTACAATCGGTAGACCTCTAATATATTATATTATAAGGTGTTTAATGAATAAGCATTTAAGAAAATAACATCGATAAAAAATGTCGGTGTTGAAACTTAACATTTTCCATCAACATTAAAATTTTTCGAGTTTGTACAACTGTCTATCCATCAGGGTAATTATTAGATAAGTTTGTAATAATAGATTTTTTATATGAATGTCAATAAATCAGTTAATATGCATTTTTTATTTTTAATATTAAGGGCTCATTCCTCAGGCTCATTCCCAAAAGCAGAGCAAATCGTCTCTTTTTTCTTATCTTTGATTTTCGCTAAACATGGATCGATAAAGACCATTTATTACGAAATAATCTTCATAAAAATAAACTTATATTATAAATGCGAAAGTGAGTTTGTTTGTTACGCTTTCTCGCTAAAATGGCTCAACGGATTTGGATGAAACTGGGCACATGGGTAGACCATCACCTGGAATCTCGCGGAGCGCAGCTAGTAACTTATAATCGTAAAAACATAAAGAAGTCTATCAAATATCAAGAGCCTGACAAGAGCCAATATTATTGTAAAGGGTGGATAGTACAACTAGGGGTTGGATAACAAATGGTACGATAAAACAAAGTGCCAATAAAAAGCAAAATTACACAGCTAGTCGCCTAATCACCGTATGATGGGTTGTAGTAGAAGCATAACAGTAGGTAAAGTGGCGTATGGATCGGGGGCTACCACACCATGCATTGAATATTGAAACTGCCTCGTTGGTCTAGCGCAAGCGCTTCTGCTGAGGTCCTGGTCCTGGGCTGAGCATGAGGTCCTGGGTTCGATTCCTGGGTCGGGCAAAGTGTTATTGGGTTTTCCAATCTAGAATTTTTCTGTACCAGCCCGGAGTCTAGATTCGTGCCCGATTGATGGCAATAGGCTCGTCCCATATTAGGTTCATGGGAATTAAACAAATCTGACTGGCTTTTGCGGGTGTACAAAGGTACGCATCTGCCTAACCCTTTCGGGGAATACAGGCGTAATGTCATCAGGCACTACATAGGCTTGGCAAAAAATTTGGTGTCAGTGTCAAGCGATTTTGAACCATGTACACCGTGCGGTGCATGTATTATTGCCATCTTATGCCTTGTCCCCGTGAATGATCATGGTACGGGCTGTGTTTCATTTCACTACCTCCGTATAAGCGCCTGTTAACTCACTGGAAGGTTAAATTTTTCACGTGTGTGTTTCCTTGCAACCGTTTTCATCCCCATAAACCGCGGAGCGACTAATTCTGTCTATTTTAATCTGAAATAATTACAGTAGGTGAGGTGAGGTACAGAAACGGTGGTGCCTCGACCAACAAGAAGCATACGTCAAGTAAGGACTTAACGTATGCCTCTTGTATAAAGAGTATAGGTAATGTAATAGAGTACGTAGGACTCCTCCATAGTCTCATTGTGTAAGGGCACAATGAGACTATGAGGAGTCCTACCTACTCTTTTACATTGATTTAGTTCTCCCGAATTTAAGTTAACGATAAAGATAGATATTGAGTACTTACAATTTTTTCTCCTTCAGAACAAAGTTAAACCACTGTAATGTCTCCACTGTGGCATTACCTCCCCTACCGTAACGAGACAGGTGGCACCATGAGTTGTAAACGCAAAGTCCACATGTTCGGACATTTGTGACGTCATTAATTAGTAATAAGTGCTACCTAAGTGCGATACATGTACTTGAGACAATTTATCCTTACGATTATGGTAGGTTATTGTTCAAGAACCCTAGAGTGGGCATTTTTTGAGGAGACGTATGTCCATTAACGAATCCGGTAACTGCAAAGTTTGTATTGTTGTCGGCAACAAGTAGTTACATACAATATTAGCGATTTGATAATAATAAAACATAAGTAGGTACTTAATTACATTTACTTACCGTTCAAATTGGTTGATGATATTTTTCAATGAAGGGTTGTGCCTGAATGTTATTCACCCTAATTATTTATTATCACAGTTGCTAATTATTTACCCAACCCGAGACAAGACCGTGACGAGATATAATGTTATTGTAAAAAATAATGTTTTCCCGCGTTTTTTACCCTACATGGCTGCCATATTGTCAGGTGTAGCCGCCTACCGGAACGAAGCCGTACCAGTCACCGGGTCCGTTTCCAAATTCATCCCTTATTATTAAAAAATCTAATTGCAGTGGGGTTTCAAGAGGGCGGAAAAAACTCATTCTAAAGGTGATTTTGGGTTGATATTTGAATGTAACCGTTCTTTGTTTTGCTTTTGAACACGGACTGTCGCGGTTTTACGAATTAAAAATAATATTCTGGAAAGAACTGTGACAATTCACCTAGGTAGGTATTCTTTGCATGTCACATCACAAAGTTACCACCAAAATAGACAAAGGCTTTCTTATTCTACCAGACAAGGCAGGGCGTTTTGTAGTTCGAGCTACCCCCCTTGGGATGGTGTGAGTACTTGTGTTTGGCGATTGGCACACGGCACCGCGCACCGCCGCGGTAGGCGGTCTCATGTCGCATTGGCCTCTATTAAATCCGCTGATACCTAACACACGTACACCGCCCGACCGCGCGGTCGAGCCAATAGAGACCGTGGCGGTGCGCGGTGCCGTGTGTTAATCGCCTTTGTGTTCTACTGTAGAACACAAAGGCGATTGGCCCTGTAGAACTTCTACAGGGCCACTTTCTAACTTTATTCAAACTCCTGAATCTTTGCTGAGTCACTTCACAATTTTCACAAGTTACAGTGACCTTTAACCTCCATGTACTTAATTAATTACGTTTTAGTCAATATGCTACAAAGATAAAATAGAAACGATTGGATTTAATATAAAGTCTCAGCAAACATGATATCGTCGTGAAATCACGTTCCATCCATGCTAATGTGATTGACAAAAGAGTTATTTTACAGAGGTCAAGTGTACCTACGCCCTCATAACCTTTCATATTCAATCACGCGCTTTGATCTGGGTAATTAACTGGCTGTGACATAACTTATTCTTTTACTATACTTAGTACGTGTCCATATTTAGTCGATACTACATACAGGTAAAAATAAAGTAAGGCTACACTGGGCACTTTCGTATCTAGACCAGTCGTTGACCTTTTAGCAAAATGTTAGTTTTTTTTTTGTTGTTTTTTCTTGTTCCTGGCTTGTTATGCTTAGCAGTACATTATGGTTTTATTTTTTTTGTCCAACTGTGGACGTCTTTCGACAGAATTATGACGATGATAGCTACCTATAAGTTCACTATCATACGTTATTGTGTTCAAAAATTTTCCATATAAAAAAAACCATAAAAGGCGAATGAGTAAAGTACATCAGTGCCCTGTTACACAAAACTTACAAGCCTTGTAGTACTAAATGTCATTATTTAGTACACAAGTACTTATATTATTACAATTTGATTCGTGATTTTGTTTATCAAAAAATTCTTTGTAAGTTACAACTTGTAGAACATCATAGCAAATCCTGAGTGTCCGGCGACTCTCTATTCCGTCTTACAAGTTTATAGGTGTTGTGCTTAGTACCGCAATAAATGTTTAAATTCGATTCTCTTTTTTTAAATGTGGTCAAAAGAGAGAGATGACCTGATGCCCGTGTCCCAGCAGTTGGAACATTAAGGCTGATTATGAATATGGAGATGAGCTATGAATTTAACGAAAATTAAAATTCTAGGTAACTTGTGAACGTGTAGATTTGTAACTTTTGATAAACAGGGCTCTGGTAGTTCAATACGTATTTGTCAATAGGCAGGTTTTCCAATCTATTTGATCCGTCTTTATACAGAAAATTAAAACAAGTGCTTGTCCAATGTCACCCTTCGTTGCCCCTGTTTACTTACTTTGTATTGATAATGACTCAGTAACTCTATGAATAGGCTACCCTTGCCGTACTTGGAATTCCAAGGTAAAAATCATAAAATCATAATCAATATCTACGTCTATTGTTTTTTTTTTCTAAGGTAAAAATCATAAAAATATACGTAAAAAATCGCATGTTGACCCTGGATGGGAGTAGCACAGGGATAGAGGGGGATGGCATAGTTCATGGGAGACTTCGATGACATAGCAGTGGATAGCATGCTAAACATTTTTGGCAGTGCGTTAAAAACTTTGCTAGTTTTATGGTAGATTATGCAGTATTGAGAATCCTATATGCAGCCTTTTAGTATCTGTCTCATCTGTCTCTAACCTTTTCACGGCTGAACGGATTTTCATGAAATTTGGCACACTGGTGGACTATGAGGTAACCTTGGTCAGGAGCAGGACGTAGAATACTGTACGTTTCCATGGGATAATTTCCTACCTCCAGAAGGGCGAGTTGCGGCCAAAAGCTAGTGACTCATATCCCAGCAGGAAGGTACAGTAAAGCAGGAAGCCATAAATCCAGGGTCCAAATACTAAAGAGGCCGGTGTGAAAAGAGTTTTCCAAAAACATAACCCGTCCTTTTGGCTTTACCGCAGTCAGATAAAAATGATGATGTCATCTGTTATAGTACGACAAGTGGACGGTGTTGTCTAACTTGAAAATGAAGGTAGGTAATCATGAAATTTCGTAGGTACTTATCAAGAATTTTAGTTTAGGGAAGGTCTTTTCATAGCAGGATGGATAAAAACAAGACAAAAATAAGTAGGTAAGTACCAACAATGACTAAAAAACAGCGATAATTGAAAATGTGAGTGTTATAACGGAAGTACCCGCACGAGCAGACTAGTGACGATATGCCTCAGAAATCATCGATCAGGCCCGCACTTAGGATTCTAAAAGACAACAGCAATATTAATGACTTAGACAAAAATATAGTTGCACTGCGTTAACATTAATAGAAATCATGTTTTGTTGAGGCCTCTTTTGTATTTCAAAGTTGTGATGGCTGAAACTGCTGTTGAAGTTTACCATTTGGTATAGGTTGATGGTGCCTAGCAGTTTGGTCCGTTCCTGCGTCCGATAACCGTGACTAATTGTCCGGAGCTATCAGCGATGCGGGCCGGCGTTGTCTTGCGGCGGAAAAATATCGATCGCAGCACACACCTGTTCGGAATCGTTCGACGGTGCACACAATGGGGCGCGCACCTCCACCTGCCCACTAGCACGCGCGCCGCCGCTCCGCGCGCACACACGCACGAGCCGCCGACACGACAGCATGCGCGCGGGGGGGCGCCGCTGACCGCCGCGACGTCACGCCGGCCGCGCCGTCGCCGATCGATTCCCTCCGGACATCTTGGACAACACCGTCCACCACCTTCTATTCTCTCAGGTAGGTAATCTTATCCAAGTGATCAAGTAGGTCCATTCATTCCCGGTGTTTCATTATTCATAAATCCAAGAAATCGAAGTTTCCAATATTAGCTGTTTCATGAACTACGTGACTCATCAGTTCATTGTCGCAATATTTTCAGGGCGAGCGATGTAGTTGGCCGCGATGCATATAACGTCAGGCCTATCTCCGGCGTCCGGGGAGATGCTGGACGCGACGTCGCTCAATTTTTATGGAGATTCAGGAGACCAATATGGGACGACGTATTTCGCCGTGGACCATACTGTCCCGGAGTCATCTCACACCGTCGAGATAGAGTACGTGTACGAGCAACCAGACACGTACGCCGTAAACCAAGAAGATATAGAAACGGATGTGGCTCAAAATGAAACGGTCGTCTCCGCAGATCAAGATGATTACTCTAAAAAGATACGCAGCAAACACAAGCCTAGCAAGATGGTTGTAGATGAGGAGCCAGAGGCTGATCTCACGAACTTGACGTGGCTGCAGAACATAACGAATATTATGTCAGTGCCGCAGTTTCCGTTACCTCCGATGTCGCCGAGCCCTCAAGTGAAGACGCAGCCGCAGAACACGAGGCTGCAGAAGTTCAACCAGACGATAGCGAAGTGTCAGAGAGACTTCACGGAGAACAAACACGAGTATCGGACGAACAATGAGAAGAAGCCTCCGTACTCATACAGCACGTTGATATGTATGGCGATGAGGTACAACAACGACAAGATGACGCTCTCCGCGATATACTCGTGGATCAGAGAGAATTTCAAGTACTACAGGAACGCTGATCCCACCTGGCAGGTGAGTGCTATCGCTTCAGTAGGGAATCCTCATGATTTAATAAACGTGTGATCTGCAAACAATGTGATAAGATTACGTCTAATTGGATTTATGAATAGGGAGTCGAGTGTATGATTGATACGTAGATATTTTTTTAGTGATCGGTGATTATACGCGGTTGTAAAAGGGGAAGTGATAGGTATAGGAGTATTTTTATTTTTTGGAAATTATGTTTCAACGTTACGTTACGGAAAGTCAGGTTTTGAAAAAAAAAATGTTTTAAACATTGCTGCGTTAAATATACTGACAACGTATATTGAAAGCAGGAATGTTTAAAAAGAACTATTTTTCAAATAAATTAACGGTTCCTTTACTTCAATTCCAGAATTCCATACGGCACAACCTCTCCCTGAACAAAGTGTTTGTGAAAGTAGCTCGATCTAAACATGAGCCAGGAAAAGGAGGCTTTTGGAAACTCGATCTCGCACATTTAGAGGGAACCAAACGAATCTCAAATAGACCTCACAAGAAGAAGAAATCGTCAACAAAAGACAAAACCACAGAGGAAAAAACTGCAATCGCCAATATACCGCAGGTCAACGCTATGGACGATATATCGAACGAAATAAATCAGGCTGTGACACTGCATTTGCCAGATTTCAACCTTGGCAGTATTCAGAGCCTCCCTGATATAGATTTGGAGACGAACATAGGAGCCAATGTGATCGTGGAGCCAACTATACCACCTCCTATGATCCCTGAAGATGATCTGTCGTCCCTGCTTTTAAATCCAACGGACTGGGACGATCTGCAACTCGACATGTTGGATAATTACCTGGATTCTTGTTTCAAGTAAGATTTTATGCGTTTATTGTTACGATTCGATGTTAGTGAGTGTACAGTTTCGTTTTAGGAGTAGTCGAGGATAATTTTATAATTATATAATGTGAAAATTATTGAACAAAATAATGGTGTCTTTTGTAGGTGTCCGATTTCCTAACATGACTACATTTACGTGTGTACTTTTATTCCTTTGTCTCGTGGATTCTTATTAATGGTGCATTAGTAAATATTTGAATAAGCCTTATAAAGTGTTGATAAATAATAGTACGAAAAAAAAAAGCCTTTTAAAAACTAAATAGTTGTGAGACTTGGTTCCGTCCGATAAGCTTTGAAATTAGAATTATAGTCAAACATCTAGTATTTGGAAAAATTAACAAGTACTAAGTGTTTAGTGGGATTTTTATAGCAGTTTGGGCTGAAAAGATTTTTATATTTATTTCATTTGTACTACATGAGCTAAGTACAGAATTTAGTCTAGTCAAAAAAGGCTTTTGCGAAAGAATAGGTAAGTATTACAATGTTGAATTTGTTTTATATAAAGGGAACATTTCGTGTTTAGGGACACTTGTTTGTCACCCTTCAACTGCATTTTATGTCAATAAGTAGTTGGTAGCTAAAATAATTTTTATCCGTATTGATTGTGTGTCAAAAGTCAACATTTTTAACACTCTGAAAATTGCGTATGAAAAATACAATGAGAAGCGCGATAAGTTATATTTTTTCGGATTTTATTAATTTTGTGTTTTTTCTAATGTAATGCGTTTAAGATGCAAATTTAATTCAAGCCGTCCACATAGGCTAGACCTATTTATAAAGTAAAATATCTATTGTATTGGAATGATTGTCTTTATAAAAACACTGCTTCCTAAACAAATCATAAAAAGTAGTACTAAAAAGAAACATATCAGTAAATGCCCGCATTATCAGAGGCGAATTAACTGTTGTTTTTTGGAAACCTAGTCTTAAAATAGTTATTTTTAGCTTAAAAACAGAAATGTTCATGCACAATTTAGTAACAATCTTTTAGCTCATAAATCGGGGTATAAAATACTTCAAAACCACTTGTCTCAAAATGTATAAATGATTTTGCTCAATGAAAGCTCAGTCGATGGCCTAACAAATTGGGCTATTAATTCGAACTAAACAGTATTATTGTATTGGAGGTTATGCACAATTAATTGTAGCAAATATTTTAATTAAATTATATTTACTTGATAAATTTATTGTATATCGATTATAGCACGTTGTAGAAGAGTTAGCAACTAAGCAACTAGTAATGATTTTGAACAACTACGAGTATGTCAAAAAAAGACAGTGATTGGAAATAATTGGTATTAAATTGTTAAATTTACCTTTACATGGCTAAATTAGCTACTAAATAAATGACTAAGATCAAGTATCGTAATTACTTACAATACAAACTAGTGTATTTCAAAATAAGGTATTCATAACAAACACAAAATAAAGATAACTGATTTGATTCTGACAGACTTTGTAAGGCGTTATAAAAACTGTTCGAAATTAGACAGCAGACAGAAAAGAGGCCTGGTGCCGTATTATGAAGTATTAATGCCATCATTTTTCCAGTGTGAGAGAGAGACGGAGCTAGACAAGGCCGCTAGCACCATCCCGTTTTCTCAGCGGAATAATGATGGCATTAATACTTCATAATACCACCCCTGAAGTACAGAAAAAAATCGGAAAGGTATTTGTACGAGTTGCTAACTGTAACCCTCTAATATGCTTATGTAAAAATTGTATACAATGACGTATTTACCGTTCAGTATTATGATGTACAAAGTAATATTATATAATTATTTTTAATTAGTAAGATGTGTGGCAATATTTTATATAATTATAAATGACTTATGAAGCATTATCAGATAATCCGTCCAGTATGGAAGCAGTTACCTGCTTTTCGAGTGAATTTTGCTCAGGAAAGATATACAAATATCTGTATTGTAAAGCAATGTAAAACTATTTTAATGCCTTAAAAAAGGTTTGTCGTTTTTCAGTATTTCGATTGCGCATTAATGCTTTATCTTTTCCACAGTTTGAAAGTTTGTTTACATGTTAGATTTAAATGTTCCAATACCGATGCAATGATCGGAAAGGTATTGGATGGTATCATGTTTGATGGTATTGAACAATTATCGGTTTGTAAATTTTTATGAAAATCCCTGTTTCAGTATAGTATAGGTATTTTTTATTATACATGGCACATACTATTCATTTTTGTATCTATAACGCGTAACGGAATAAACGCAAGAGCTCAATACACCCCAATTAGAATATTAAATTATAAGACTAAAATAATATCTGTAATTTAATTTAATTAAACCACACCTTAAATTAACTATTTTATTTAACGCGCACTACACATAGGATAGCTATGAGCGTATTACAAATATGGTTATGCTTTATTCCTTTGAGATAAGGATTAAATTTCCTTAAATAAAATATTTTATTACCTTGTTATGACGCAGTGGTTCTAATTTCAGTTAAATAAAAGATTTTTTCATGAAAAATTAACATATATAAATAATGACGGAAATCGATTCAAAAGCCGATTCTGAGCAAACTACTTTCAGGTCTTGCGCTTATTCTGTTACACGTTGTATATAGAAAGTTTGTACCAAAGGTTGATAATTAATTAAGAATCTATACCTATTAATTGGAAAAATAAGCGTTCACATAGAACTTGCTCTTTTTTAATTGTTGAAATAGTCCGTTAATGTAAGCAGTGTGTACGTCGAAAAACACGTTATATGTAGGTTTCTTATTTTACTTGCACAAAATTAGAAATACGGTGTTTAATATTGTGTAAAGTTTAGATTTAAATGTAGAAGAATCTTCCGTCCGTGAGTGTCTTAACTTTTAAACAATTTTATTGAAAAAGAGACGTCGTAATAAAAATAAATATAATGGCATATACATTTGCCTTTCTGGAAACCTTAAAAGAAATATTGTTGAAGTGGAATATTGATAATATAAAATAATTGTTGTGAAAAACTCTTGCCTTGATATTGCCCCATATTTGTGAAGTATCAGTCTTTCTTTTTATATTAAGCTGTATAAATTAAAGAAACGTAATGTGGTGGAAAGGGCGAAATTTGAATGCGATTAATCCCAATAGATACTTTAATAAATGAGTATTATTCAAAATTAAATTAGAAACACTGTAACTGAGATATTAAAGTGTATTAAATAAATACAGTATTTATGGACAGTTTTATCAAACTGTCAAATTGTACAATTATGATAGGCAAATCTAATTGGCGGAAGAAATACTAAAGGTGAAAGCAAGCGTATTTATTAGTCTCGTTTCTTAAAAAAACTAATAAAAACAAAATTTAGACTTTTGATGAAACTGCTAATAATGTTAAGTGTCCGCAACATGTACTAGTCATTGTGTTTACGTGTTTAGGAATTAGGAGATTAGAAATATGAAGCGAAATATGTATTATGTAATTTATTTTGTACGTATAACTTAATAAATAATATAATGTACAATGATTTAAAATAATTTCTTGTGGCACAAATATATTTTTCCTATTTTAAAGTTACGTTGAAATACCGTTCTATGTACCTACCTATTATTATTAATATAAAACTTATTTATTATACCTAGTTGGAACAATTTGACACGATACAATTCTAGAGGAGAGGGGGGAAGTCTGAATACATTAGCTAGTGATCTCACTGGGTTCAGTAAAAATGGTAAGTATTAGTAATATTGTCAGAAACAAGTTACCTACTAACATACCACTATTTGTTCTAAAAATCTCGTCCCTTTAATTAAATCGTGTCAAATTATTGCACTGAAAAAAATATGGTTGTTTTGAAATTGACGCTCAAAATCATGTACGCGATTTCATGTTTAGAAGTGTCCTTAATACATTCAATAAAGTGTTAAAATATTACGTTTTTTTTTTATTATATAAGTTACAGTTTACAACAATTGTCAGTTTAAAAAAAGCGACTATCACAGGTACGCACAAACAATTTTTTTTCTTGCAATTGATTTTCAACGCACTGCATAGAGAGTTGAAAATCCAGTGCGACATATAAAATACTCGCGTTAAAAAATTGCCCGTGGGCTGGGATGTATGTAAAGTCGAAAAAATACATACAAGTCGAACATATACCCTCCTTTTTTAAAGTCGGTTAAACAGTAAGTGGGCTTAGCTAATCTCGAGTCATCCTGACATAGGTCCAATTTATTTGGGGTTGGTGCTTTATCAGCTTAATCTCGAATAGGCATTTGTATGATTCCAGTCTTTACAATAAACTCCAGTGACCAGATGCCCAGTCACTATGATTCCTTTTACATTCTAACAAACAAATATTTAATAAATATTCCAAAAACAAATCATTTCTATCACAAACTGGAATGTTAGCTTTCCCTCTAATACTAGTTTCAAAGAACACGCTTGCCATCATTGCGATAGCCGCATTTATATTCCCGCTAGGCAAAGTTGGCAACACTGAGGCATCTGCAACATACAGTTTTTCTACCCCCAAAACTTGAAAAAAAGTATCAACTACAGAATTATTTGAGTCTGGTATCCCCATAGAACAAGTACCAACGGGATGGTAGCTTGTCAAAGTTAAATGTTTTATGTAGCAGTCAAAGTATGAATCTGTGAAAATCTCAAAATTTTCGCACCCTGGAAAATGGTTATTGTTTATGTATCCTCCAACATTTTTAATTGCCTTTGTATTTACAAATTCTATGACTAGTTTCAATCCATTCACTATAGTTTCTCTGTCGTCTTTATGTGATAAATACTTAGGGTCTATTAAAGGCGGTAATTTAGGGTCAGTACTATTAATAAAGACATGGCCTCTACTTTTAGGATGTAATATCAAAGGTAAAATGGTTCCCACATAACTATCAAAACTTTTAGAAAAATACTTATCCCATACTTCGTCTTTTATGTTCACATTATTTCTTAATAAACTACCCCTGTCTGAGGATAGGCCAACTGGCAACACCATAAATTGTAAATCTGGGTCTGCCTGGTTTTTAGTAGATAGGAAACCAATCACTTCACAACCTGGTGTTGTCCATGGACCTTTGCCATTCATAAAATATTGTAACACATTTAATGGGTTTATCATATCCAAAGCACTAATTGAAACAGATTGGTTGAATAATACAAAGTCTAACCCAGATCCTATATGGTCTTGAAGATTTGTACCAACTGGTAGATTTTTGACGACCGGTATCCCCAAAGATTTTAACAGGTTTTCAGGACCAATTCCTGACAGCTGTAAAATTTTTGGTGTATTGATTGCTCCAGCAGATAAAATTACGCCTTTTCTAGCGTAAATGTTAGTTTTTCTACCAGATAGTAGGACCCTGATGCCTTGAGCAGTGTTGCCATTAAACATTACGTTTTCTACTAAAGCATTGGTAATTACATGTTTGGGTGGATCTAAACTGTCAGAAGTGGACCATCGCTTTCCATTCTTCTGGCTGACAATATTTTTTCCAAAACCTAGTTTATCATAGTTTAATTCTTTAGCTGCCGCTAAGACAGCATCAGCTAATTCACTTTGGTATTGCACATAATTTAGGTGTAAAATGTTTTTTTCTACAAACTCAAATTGTTCTTTGATGAACTTTTTGGTGTATTTTCCATGAAACCAGTCTAGGTAGTGAGATAGGTTACCTCTGACATGTATCATATTGTTTAACTTGGATGACCCTCCTAAGATTTTCCCTTGGGCAAGTTTACACTTCTGAAAAAACAAAAAAAATATATGCATTAGATTTTATGAAAAGCAGCTTTACAAGTTTAATTAAAAAAGGAATGTTCAATTTTTTTTTTTTAAAGTTGTTTTTGTGAAACTTACTTTATTCTTCATTGCAAAACAAGCATGCTCCTGAGGCACAGTTTCATACTGCCAGTCTAATAGTGACCCATGGAAGAATGGACCAAGTACCGGTGCCTCCAGTAATGCATGACCCTTACTCCCTGCTTCTACCACTATGAACGTGTAGTTTGTTTCTGTTGCTAGTCTATGGGCAATGACAGAGCCTGCTGTGCCGGAACCAACTGTAAAAAATGGCATACCAGGTAGGTGTTTAACCAAATTAAAAGCAGGTTCTGAAAATCGCCACTTGCCCTCTTAAATCCCTGATACACTCTGCAATAGTTAAAAGTAGTTCTTACCGATGACATAGTCATATTCCGGTAGAATTTCTTGAAAATATATAGTGGATACCAAATCACTGTAGTAAACAAGATGAGTAAACAACGTAAATATGTGAACACAAGTGCTAAATAAGAAAAACTGAAAACAGTATAATGTCAACATGTCGAATAATAGTAGAAGTAGTTATTTGATTTATGTTATTTAATTAAAATCTACATTGTTAATTGTTATTTTTAGGTTATGTTTGTTTACAATATTGTACATTCTAATGACACATTTCTTTTGACAGTGACACTGACAGTAGTTTTTTTGTGGCAAAGGAAACAGAGTAGTAGCAATCTTTATGTTTTAAGTTCATGGGCAGCGGAGAGAAAAAGTGAATTTAGCTATTTCAAACTTGGTAACTGTCTCCTGTCTCTTAAAAGTTAAAATACAAACACAATGGCGACTCGGAACATGAAACGAGTTGCTGCGCAGTAACAATTTCGTGTCAGCGTGACTGCGCAGCGAGAAGCTAACTTCCAAGCCAAGCCACCTTAAGTTTGAATCGAACCATAGATTACTACGAACGAATAGTGCTGAACGTAGAACTCTCATAAAAAAAACGTTTCATGTTTATACGTAAAATTGCATCGTGTTTATCCGTGGAATTAGTATGTACTTTATCGTTTAGTAAGGAGAAATTAATGGAAACAAGCCTCTAAAATATATGATCACATTATATTACTTATACATTAAAATAAATACAAAATTTACGAATAATACATAATTATACATAGAAAAGTGTTCTTATATGAAATGCTAAAAGTGAAGCCGTACTGGCTTTCTCAGTTTAATTATGTGCTCAGACTTCAATTTTATAGATCTGCGGTTTCAGTTGTAATCTATCAATGGTTTCTTGTGGCAAACAATAAACGGGGTTTACAGCTTTAATAGTTTGGTTTCCTAATAACGATAGGCCGGCTATACCGAACAGCGTGTGGAAAGGGTCGGTTACATCGCCCGGCCGGTCGCTAAAACCGCCCGTCTCTGCGTCTTGGCAAGCTAGTATAAAATTCTGCAGTTTGTCTTTTTTAATCCAGTGGAGTCTGTTTATCATGGTAAGTGTTGACAATACCCACCTGAAAAAAAAATTACATATTTTTCATTGACAATACAAGAAAGATGAACTCTATCCATTTTTTTTTCTTTTGTTTTGTACTGCAACACAAAAGCATAAGCGTAAAATATTAGGATTAACTTTAGGCCCAAAAGCAAAAACAAATACCAAATTTATTGCCCTTGTGGACCTGAGTAACATGCGGGATTCGTCACAGTATGACTTCAGTTTTAAGTTTTCCTTACCAAGAATAGCACAGGTCAGGCAGTTTCTCTGGTCTGCCATTGAGTCCACCACTGGGCATCTGTCGCTCAGACAACCACCAAGCAAGGCGATTTATTCTGACTGCATCTAACCTGTTGCAAATAGATAGGGTACCCACACAGCAGTACACTAGACCTAAAAATTAAACATCAAAATTTATTATATGTCTTAGATTTTGTTATTATTTATTAACTTTGGCTGTACACAAAGCCAAGCACATGAACAAAAGAAAATAAATATGGCTCACAGTTAGGCCACGTCCTAACCGAAAGTGACTGTCGCGCGAGTATGCGACCGTCGCGTCGCGTTCGATTATAAATAATAAATGATTTATTTCTATAAGTAGGTTTGTACAAATACTTTTACACGTCAATCACATTTTTAAAACTAGATGAGGTCGGCGTTTCCTATCTGACTTCTCTTAGAAGAAAGGCCGAAACAAACTCAGAGGTTGCAGACTCTTTTAAAGTCCAGACATAATTTTGGTTAGATCATGTAGAGACCATGTAGATTTGTATCTACCAAAGAAAGGACATTATAGTACTCAAACTGAAGATAAATAAAAATATGATCCACATAGTCTTCAAATGTATATGTATGCTTTCGGTTAGGACGCAGCGTATTGCCACACGAATTACAGTACTGGGAACAATATTGTTTTACCTGGATATCAGTCAGTTCAGTCTGCTGATTTAATTTATAAAGGTTAATGTGTCCTTAGAGATTGCCATGGAGCGTTCTTGGCATAAGGCGAATAGACCGGTTTCCAAACGTCGTAATCTGAAGACGTACGAAGGACGAGGGGCGTAGGGATTAGGGGCAAAAGAAAATAGAGGCGTATGCCCAGTAGTGGGTGAAGTGGGGCTGTGGATGATGATAAATGGGCCCTTATAAGTTACAACGTATTGTATAAATGAACCCTAATAAATTACAAAGTATTGTATAAATGAGCCTTAATAAATTACAAAGTATTGTATAAAAATCAGCAGACTGAACTTTTGTGAGTGCCTCACTGAACTTCTTCTTACCCGCATGACTTTCAGATCCAGGTTTAGATCCAAAGCCTCCATCAAAGTTCATGCAACTGATCACAAATGAAGCTGCTTTTTCCACGTCTATTGCATCCAGTCTATTCAGGAGTGAGAGGCACATCACTGCACAGAACGAGAATCTCGTGTCTACCTCGCCCCATTGGTCACCTGGTTTAGCGAAAATAAGTTTTATTGATTAAGTAGAAGATTTAAATTCTTTTATCAAGAGTATCATGAGAGCTAATATAAATAAAACTATTGCAGAATTTTACAAAAATAGGAAAAATCTTTTCTGTGATGCCAGTGCAACCACAATTCCTACATTTCTTGGTACAATAAAAAAAAACATTTTGGTACAAAAATTTTATTTTCTTACTATAATTTCGGTGTTTTGTGTGAGAGTTAAAGAATATCATGATTTTGGGAAGCTTACCAAAGAAAGAGCCATCTTTTTGCTGCAGAGATGCCACAAATTGGACAACACCCTCTACATCTATGGCATCCAGCCTGTCATACATTGTGAGGACCTGAAGGAGTTAATACACCATGATAATCATAGGAGGGGTGGCAAACGGAGAGAGAGGGGAATGCGGGAGCTGGGGAGAGATGCTCACATTCTACCAGTTATGTTTAAATCTCATGTAATAGGGCATAATATACTCTGACAACTACTGGGCAATTACAATATAAAAAATCAATAGGATATTGGTTGACTTGAGGATCAAACCAAGGATTCCACACTCAACCAAAAAAATTTTGAAAAGTCATCTTAGAAGTTTAAATTAAAAAAACAAACCTGAATAGCACTTAAGGTGTACAGCATGTGTGGGTCATGTGGATAGCAGGCAGAGATGCCACCATTCTCCTTGCTCTGACATGTAGTGATGAATTTTATGATATCTTCTTTTGGCATCCTGTCAAATAAAGTAGTAAAAAATACATGTTTGTAAAATGTCTTTCCATAATAATTTTTCTGTAGTGACATTAATCAGGAAAAAAAAATTAAACCCTGACACTCTGTTTTGCTAAGAAATTAAAACTAAATACGTTGTTATGTACAGTTGATATGATACGCTAAAGACAATTTAGATCAAAATAGATAGTAGGTTGATACTTTTATAACCTCATAATTTTTTTATCGGCGCAGAATTAAACTTTTGATAAAATTAGGAGTGCATACTTATCAGAAGCTCCCATTAACTCCATAGCAGTTAAAGTCCAATAAATCCCGGACATTCGAAGATATTCAGTCATGTTATATTCAAAGTCTTCACAGTCCGTTCCATATTTTGACAAATAGTCTGCATGTTTCCTCAGCAACAGAGTTGTAGGCCTATCTGGTTTTAAGGTCACGTCTTTTACATGAAAATCCACCATTTTTATTCTGCTTATCAGTATTTATTTAGTATTTTTTTACTAAAGTATGTACAAAAGGGAATCTCCAATCAATTGTGATGATTACAACAACACAACAGTGACATGACAGTGAGTGATAATTATAATACTGTCAAAGTAAACTTCATTTGGTTAACTGATACGTGCGTGTAATGAAACTTGAACAAACAATATTCCTAATTTCTGATTTAACTTGCTAGTAAGGTGATGTAATTACGTAAATTATGTAATGCTAAAAATATTTCACTTAAAATAAAATAAAATTATATCACTAAAACGAATTTATTTTATTTCCTGAAGCTTTCAGGAACGGAAGACGTACATAGCTGCGTAGAACGAAGTGTTGTTTGTGTGCGTTCCATTATTGCTTGTTCCATTGATTGTTCCATTATGCGCCCAGTTAGCAATTAATTACATACAGTTTTTTTTTGTTCTACCGACCGCGGCCTCGCCCCATGTGGACCCATAATCTTATCCTAAAATAAAAGTAGGCTAAATTACTCCTTATAAAGTAAGCTATCTGTCAATGAAAGTTTTCTTTTGGTTTTAGTTTCTTTGTCGACTTATGTAAGTATCCAGACTCAGATTTCTTTTGACTATTGATAGATAACATTCCATTCGACCTACGGGTGGTATACATATGTACCTACCATGATAGGAGCGCGGGGCCTCCCAAATTGTGGAGCCTGTGGCATTGGCTACACTAGATACGTGGTTATTCCGGCCAGCGACCTGAGGGATTCTACCAGCGATATCTATGATGGAAAAGTCAAAACAGGGTAGCTGGGTGTCCCTAGCCTGCCTGGGCCGTGTAGGCCTAGGCTAGGGTTGCCAGATGATAATTTGATAAAGGAGGGCAGATGGACCTAAAAAGGAGGATTTTCTGTGAAAATGGAGGACATTCACAATTAAACGAATTTTTCACATTATTTTACTTTATTTTATTCATATTTAGCTGAGCTGCCAATTTTTGCAGCAAATAATTGTGAAAGTCTTCACATGTTATGTTTTTGAAGTTGTATTGATTGAGTAAGAATTAAAGATTTAGCTGACCGCACGCTTAGTCTGTTCCTCTCTTTGCTCCAGTGAGTATTAATCAGTGAAAAAACTCTTTCTACATTTGCGTTATGTGCCTTTATACAAAAATAAAACTCGCAGATCTTGGAGCAGTTCTGATAAAACATTCAATGTGTTTAGCACTTTTGAAGTGGATTGGACACTGTTCGTGCAACTTCAAATTATAATAGGCTACATCACTATCTGATTTTGATTTATTATGATTTATGAAAATTTATCATGTAGCTTAACATCGTCTATCTCTACACCTCTGATGCTCAAGAACTCAATGCATGAAACTAAATCATCATATTTTAGGTTTTTGTTCTCTTTCAGCAATGTCATCCACTCAAAACATTTGAAATCTTCCAAGGGTTTTATCCAATCCATCAAGTAATCTTCACAAGCCTTGTAAACGATGTTTAGCAAAAAGGAGGACTTACAGTAGGTAAGGGAGGACGGGAGGACAAAACATGGAAAAGGAAGACATGTCCTCCTTTTGGATACCATCTGGCAGCGTACGGTACCTACATATCTAACTAATATTGCTTTGAACCCAACCAGTTTGTTAAAGAAATTACGTTAACGTCCTAAATAAATAAACAGAAAATTCTAACAATTTACTTTGAGAAGATTATTTACTTAGGTACACGAGGACCATGTGTGGCTTTGTAATGGATTTTATCAATTTTTTTCAGAGAATGCTGCTCTCACATAATCGTATCTATTTACGTTGTATCTAGCGTTTTTCTAAGGGTCACGCGGTTCACCTTGTAGTGTAGGTAGGCAACGTCACGATTTCTCATAAAATATCTTGTTAACATGATCCCAGTACCTACCTAGGTACCTAATTCCATACAAGTATCTCATACCACCTCGAAGTACAAGTTCGATAGAGTCTAAGTTGAATAAAAACTTATTCATAGGAATCTTCGCCTAGCCCTTGATGACTTTCTTACTTTTTGTCACGAAAGGATTTAATTAAGTACTAACTTATTGAAATAAGGTTAGACATTTGAATAAACCTTTTTTACAGTCCGTTCACAGACTACTTAGAGATACTACGTATAGTCCGTTCAACCTATTTTGACTTCTATCGCGTTAGTGACATGACAAATGGCAGCTGCAGTAGACAGTTGGTATTGTGTAACCTTTTTTGCTTGCCATCTTTATGCCTTACGGTATAGAAGTCAAAATCGGTTGAACGGACTGTATAAAGGTTTGTTTAAATGTCTAATCTTATTTAAATTCATCGGTCTCCAGTAGTCTGGAAGATAGAATGGATTTTTGTACTTCTATTTTTGGGAACCCGCTTAGTGAACAATAAAATAATTTTTTTCTGAATATTTTTCTTTAAACGAAACCAAGGGAATATCGTCCACGTAGAGCGAAAAGTCACTAATTCGAAAAAAGGCCAAAATGACTTATCAATGTCACTAAAATCAACATTTTCTTCTCTAAATATCTGTCTAACCGAATTTTTGTAGCTGCCCCCACTTTTGTTTTACGAAATGCTTTTCACGTGTTTTAGCTCTTATAATATAAAATTTGTTTTATTTCCTTCAAATTAAAGCTAAAAACATAAAGGTTTGTAAAGGTAAGCCAACGTTATAACGATTCTTATTTTTAAAAACTTTAACTCTCATTATCTCAAAACACGATTTGTCGACTTAATGACTTTTCGCTCTACGGGGACGATATTATGTATCTAAGTACCTATGGAAGGTATGGATATCAGTAGGTGGCATTCTATAGTTTTTGCCATGCCCCATGGGACGAAGGCGTGAGTTGATATGTGTAGTTTTCTTTTAATTTTTGTTAAGATACGAGGAAAAAGGACACCATTATTATTTAGCCTGTACCTACCTATATTGTAGTCAATTTGCCTAGCCTTTTCCCAACTATGTTCGGGTCGGCTTCTAGTCTAACTGGATGCAGTTGAATACCAGTATGTAACATAGAACGACTGCCTATCTGACCTCCACAACCCAGTAACTGGGTAATACGAATAATACGATACCCCTTGGCAAGACTGGTTGTTAGACTTACGGGCTTCTGACGACCCGTAACGACTATCAACAATCCACGAATGACAGCCGGGACCAACGGCTTAACGTGCTTGCCGAGGTACGGAGGAGTCTCGGTCTGTAAAAATGGTCATCCATCCACGGACCAACCCCGGCAAGCGTAGCTTAACCTAATGGATCGACCCGTGCGGCTTTTATTACTTAGCCACGAGCTCCTCACCTACATAAATTGTAGTAAGTATAGTAATTTTATTCTAGGTCTCTTCAAATATAATGTAATTATAATTAATATAATTAGGTATATTATTAAAAGTACTAAATATTGTAAAACACGAACAATGGAATTTCTTGCCCATTCTTCTCTATATGAAACTATCTTTTGGAAGGAGTGCCTAGAATCAATTCTATTTTCTTGTTTTATTTTGGGCTAAATAATGAAAGTGCCAAACAAAAAAAAAGTTTAGATTCCGATAGAAGATGTTATTCTCTTCACTTTTCACTATTGGACCAATTATGTAGGGGAATTCCCTGCTCTCTTATACGATTTTGAAAAATACTGTTTTCAGCTTAGATTTTTACATAAGGTTTTCAGTATGTGTAGTTAAAATAATTAATAGTACCTACATAATCTAATTAAAGTAATAGCTTGAAGTAATAAAAATGAAGAGGAAAACGTAATCTTTCGGAATACTTATAGCTTTTTTTTGTTTGGCCGGCCAGCATTTTCATATTAAGCCCAAAAATTTATGGACGGTGATGATCTCCTTTTGACTTTCAAATGTGCCTTTTTAATGACCTACTTGAAATAAATGATTTGAATTTGAATTTCTAAAGGCCTACGTGTAAAGTTGAGTCCAGTTGATTAGTTTTCAACTGAAATTGAGCAATTTCAACACGTGTCGTACTTGTCTATCACATTTTTGATGTGCACACGTGTCAGGATAGGAGGTATATTATATTGTATTTTTACCTACGTCGGGTCGGTTGTCGGCGTCGGGTGGGTTACAGTAACATTGTAATGCTTATAAAATTATGATTTATAATTTATATTCACAAAGTTTGTGTACACGAGGTAACATTGCTTAAAACTCTTTATTTATCTACTCATGTAACTTTTGATTTCGGAGTTGATACAGAAATAATGTGAAAATATTTTGCGTGCCCGAGGCAAACACTGATAAAACAAATAGATACCTAAGTACCACCAAATAATTTATTTTGGTCGAAAAGTAAGACATTTCTTTCATCGCACAATCTATGTATTAAATCTGAAGATTTTGTTTGAACGCGCTAACTTCATGTAACTACAAGTAAGATTTGAAAAAAATTGTTTGCAATATCAATAAAATAATCATGTTATAAACTTCGCACTACGATAAATAGGAGCCGAGCAAAAAAAAAAAAAGACAGAAAGATCACTAAGCGAAACGGAAGTAAAAGCGGGCGGGCGATGCGATGCGACGCGGTGGGTCGGGAGCCGAAATTTCACGCGGATGAATTCGCGTGCAGGAAAGCTAGTGTTCACATAATTTTTCCCAATTTAAGATAGTTAATTGATTCAGGCGTGACTTTGTGGAAATCCATTATAAAATACAATAGAATTAGATATATTTAGTAACCTATTCCGCTTAAATATTCTTCAAGAGTCATAAAAAACCCTGTAAGAAATCGTCACGTGTTTGGGTTTAAAGATTCTTTATTTATTCAAAAGAACATACATTGTTCACTTAGCGAATAAATACATATCTAGGGTAAGTGTAGTCCAGTAGCTGATAGTTTTTTTTTTTTTTAAAGTAGGTAGGTACTGTGTCGCATTTTATTTGCAAGGCCTTATTAGTTTTGTGTTGTTAGTGACGTACTGCTTAAGTTTTGCTTTGAATATGTTAAATGAGGAAATGCTCCTGATATCTGCCGGTAGATTATTATAAAGTTGTACGCCTTCGTATTTTATAGTTTTCCTGCCATATTGCGTCCGCGGGGGGTGCGTCTGTATTTGGTTGGGGTTTCTTTGGCTGTATTTGGATGTTTTTATGTTAAAGGATAATTGTGTGTGTATGGCTTTGTTAAGAATTTTTCTAATGAGAATGCAGGAATTGAAAGTGTAAAGTTGATGAATGCTCATTAGCTTGGTGTATTTATATAATTCGGATGTAGGTGTGTCATAATCGTAGTTGAATAGAAGTTTAATTATTTTATTTTGTGCTATTTGTAGATCTTTAATCGTAGATTTGGTGGCGCATCCCCAGATTTCGATTAGGTAATTTATGTGTGAGCGGACTAATGAGTTGTAAATATTGTAGCGGATTTTTTTTGGAATGTTATTAACATACGCGCGCATTGATCCCATTAGCGATGTTATTTTAGTTTTTAAGTAATCAATATGTGCTTGCCAAGTCAGTTTGTTGTCTAATCTAAGTCCGAGGTATTTTTCACAATTACTTTTGACAATTTTTGTGTTGTTTATGTGTAAGGCTGGATGGTCAAGAATTTTTTTATTTTTTGCTGTGAGGGTCATGTACGATGTTTTGGATGCATTTATGGTAAGTAAATTAGAGCTAAACCAGTTGTATAATATATCTAGGTCTTTTTGAGCGTCAGCTACAATGGTGTTTATGTTGTTACCGAAGTAGAAAAGGCAGGTATCATCGGCGTACAAAGTTAATTGTCCAGTTAAGCCTAGGTCTTTGATATTATTTATGTAAATAGCAAATAGGAGGGGGGATAGCAGCGATCCCTGAGGAACACCAAATTCTATAGGGGATGCTCCACTCACAGCGTTTCCTATCTTAACGATTTGTTTTCTATTGTCAAGGTAAGAGGAGAGGATATTGTACATTTCTCCGGTGATGCCAATGCTTTTTAGCTTTAATAATAGAATTTTATGGGACACCGTATCAAAAGCCTTTTTTAGGTCAATAAAAATACCGAGAGCAATGTTTTTTTTGTCAATGTTTGTTTTTATGGTGGTGACTAAATCAATTGTGGCGCACAAGGTGTTGGATTTTGGTCGGAAACCGAACTGCCGATCATAAATATAATTAATGTCGTTTAGGTATTTTTCTAGTCTAGTGTAGATTACTCGTTCAAAAATTTTTGATAGTACCGGTAATACCGATATGGGTCGATAATTACCGGGATCTGTCTTTGTGCCGGACTTGTATATAGGGTTCACTTTCGCAATTTTGAGGGTATTTGGAAATTGACTACTCTTAAAACAGTTATTGATACAATTTGTTAGGTTGGCCGCTATTAGGTTTTTTATACATTTGATAGTTTTAGTGGTGATGCCATCAATACCTGAGCTACAGCTCGGGTCCAAGTTATCAATTATTTTTATGATTTCATTACTAGTGCAAGGCGTAAGAGTTTCTAATTGTTTTGTGTTGGGATTATTGTTCATTGTGGTGTATGTTGAGTTATTATGGAATTTGTGTGGTATTTGAGTGGCTAGGAGCTTCCCTACGGACGCAAAATAGCTGTTGAAAGTCTCACATACCTCGATTGGGTCGCTAATGGTTTTGTTGTTTACGTTTAGCTTAGGTATGTTGCAGGCGGTGACCGGTTTGTTATTAGATAGATAGTTGATTAGGGACCACATCCTCTTTGGATTTGATTTGCATTTAGAGAATTTGTTAAAAAAATATTGTCGTTTTTCTTTCTTCATAGCGTGTTGCACTTCGTTTCTCTTTGTTATAAAATCTGTTTTGAAGTCGTTATTGTTTGGATCAGTTTTAGATTTCCTCCATAGTATATTTCGATTGTCAATTTCTCTCGTAATTTTTCTGTTGATCCAATCGTCTCTGGGTAGGTTTAGGATTTTTGATTTCTTCTTCGTGTTTGTTTCCACTTTATCCTTTATAAAACTCTCTAGGGAATGGTAGTCGTCGTTTGTTGTTATGTAGTTGGTGTTGGAGATGTCTTTGTATAGATTTGTGTAGTCAATGGCTGGGTAGTGATGTATTTTTTTAGGTGGTCGTTTGTATCTCCTTAGTTCCAGGTATATATGGTTGTGATCAGATAAGGATGATTCCCACTTAGCGCGCGGCAGCGGTTCCGGACGGACGTGTTTGCGCAGTGTTAAGTGTTCCCGTGTGTTTGGCTCAGTAGAGCCAGTGATCGTGTTTTCGTCGCGCCCCGCGACGGACGTCATAGTCGCCTTGACTATCTTCGACTTATTAGCTGTGTGCCTTTTTCAAGGCACAGCTAGTATAATTATTTCTTTAACAGTATATCGTTAGAATATACGTTCGACGGTGATTTTTGCCCCTTCCGGGTAAAAAACCACAGTTTCGTGGTCCTCGGTGGATACCTTACGGTGCCAACGAAACCGAGGGGGTGTTGACCCAAACGCACCCGCCAATCCCCATCAGGGTGAGGCAGAAAGTTGGACGGGTCCCAGTGTTCGGCCTTGGGGGATCTCCTAGTCGGCATTGGTGACAGTTTTCCTTTCACAGCAACACACCTGGTGTCGGTTGGGTGTGTCTACCCCTTCGCACCAGACCCAGTTAGGACCCCGTTGCACAAATAAGATAGGCAACGGGCCAAAGCAAGCTTAGGGCTCACCAATAGGTTACACACCTCCCTGTCTATACCCGACAGGGAGGGTCACACATCCCCGGGCAAGTCCACCCGGGGAGTTAGGTGTTAGGGCAAATGTTAGGTTCCCCTTACATTTCCTCCCTTTTACTCTCTCTAGCCTAGTCTTCCTACGACTATGGCTGTCGCCGTGCCTAACGACACGGCCCGCCTCATACTTGAGTGTCTCAAGGCCATCCTGGTCAAAGAAGGCATCTCAGACAAGTATGCCGATGAAGTCGCTCGCATCGAGCGAGCGCTCAATACCCCGATCGACCCTACCATCGCTGGTTTCAGCGATGTATTAGTCATTCCCCCTGTCTCAGCTAGTCTACCATGCTCATCCGGCCTCACCGGTGAGATGGATATAGACGAGCCCGCTTCTTCCAAGCGGGCTGATACCCCCATGCCCGCTTCCTCAAAGCGTGTAGCAGCGGCCTCTTTCCCGCTACATTCCGACTCGGAGGATGTCTTATCCTCCAACTCTACGTCCCAAACCGACGACGATGGCTTCTTGCCCGTCGTCGGCAAGGGAAACAAGAGGAAGAGGAAGAAGAAGCATAGCTCCACCCAGGCCACCAAGGTGGCCGCGGTGGAAGAGCCCGTTTCCGATAGGGAAACAAACAACGTCGTCATCGATGACGTCATTTCCCCCACCCCTACCCCCGTAGCGCAAGTCGCCGGTACAGTGCCCAGTAGCACTACCGTTGTTGACACCGCGATTTCCCCCTCCACCTCGACCGCCGCGATAGTAGCACAAGTTGCTCCGGGGCCTCGCATTAACAAAAAATCGCCCCCTCCCCCCGTGTTCATTCAGGACAAGGGGAAGTGGACCGATATTTCCAAATGGTGTTGCGATCAAAAGATCGCGTACACCAATGCCCGCAATACCCAACAGGGTATCAAAGTGACCATCCCTACGTCTAACGACTACAGGGATCTCACTAGACTCCTCCGTTCTAGAGGTGTGGCATTTCACACCTTCTCCCTGCCTGAGGAGAAACAGACCCGCGTGGTGATAAAACGTATCCCACGCGAACTCGCCACATCCGAGATTAAAAATGATCTCATTTCACAGGGCATCCCCGTCGACGAGGTTCACCGCATGCATCGCGCTCGCAACGGCGAGGCGTTCGACATGGTCCTCGTGGTCTGCCCCCCCTCAGAGGCCCGCCTACACCCGATATTCAATGTCAAAGCCATCTGCAACCTGATGGGCTTTGACATTGAAAAACCCCACAAGAATGCCACAGTCGGTCAATGTCACCGTTGCCAACTGTACGGGCATTCACAAAAACATTGTTATGCCACCCCCAGATGCGTCAAGTGCCTGGGTGAGCACGGCACGGCAGAATGTTCCCGTCCCAAAGACCGCTCGCTCTGCACCGAGCCGCCTAGCTGTGTGCTATGTGGCCAGTCAGGGCACCCAGCCAACTACCGGGGCTGCCCCAAGGCCCCCAAAGCCCCCTCCTCCAAACTGGCGAAGCGTACAGACGCTCGCCAGTCGAGGGAAGCTCCCTCCGCCTACAGGGCCCCCACCGCCCATATCCCAGAGAGGCTCAGCCCCCAAAGGCCTAGCCCCTGGAACCAACTCCATCACCAGCAGGCTTTCCCTGCCTTAGGGTACCCCAAGCCCCAGGTCCCCCCCCCCCTCACGCGTCCCCCCCCCCCCTTATGGATCCCCGTCTTCGCGCACCTGCGCCCCTTATTCGTCAGATCCCTGCTCTGTTAGCAGCGCGCCCTCCCCCCCCTCCCCCCGCGGCCCCTTTCGATCCATTTAATGTGATCACTTCCACTTACATGACTTTCCTCACCCCTCGCGCTAGGCAAATGGCCAACGAAATCGTTGCTGCCAGAAATGCCAACGACGTAGGTAGGATTCATCAAATTTTTAATGCGTATCCCGAGATCACGCAAGCCATGTCCTCCCTAGCCAACCACCCTACCCCCCATAATGTCTAACACCACCGTAGCTAGGTTCAAACCCCGATCCCTTAACTTAGGATTTTTCAATGCCAACGGCATTCAACACCAAAGAGATGAAATCGCGGAATTCCTCCGCGACCATCAGATAGATATCCTCTTAGTACAGGAAACATTCCTCAAACCCCATAAACGGAACCCTTCTATCGCAAACTATCGTATAGTTCGCAACGATAGAACCCGTTGTCACAAGGGCGGCACCCTTATATATTACAAAAAGGAACTCTATTGCATCCCAATAGATCCTCCCTCTCTCTCTCGGATAGAAGTCTCAGTATGCCGCCTAGGCATGTCCGGCCATCAGCCGATCACCCTAGTCTCTGCATACCTCCCTCCCTATTCCTCCGCCACGGAGAATCCCCAGGAATTCTCCAATGACTTCACCGCCCTACTCGGCTTGAGTGACTCCGTTATTATAGCGGGTGATCTCAACGCTAAACACCCGGCCTGGAATTGTTCCACTACCTCCGTTAGAGGGCGACACCTGTTCGACCTCTCAAACTCCCATAACTTCGATATCATCGCTCCGATGACTCCCACTCATTTCCCTCACGAACCCAGTCACTCCCCCGATATCTTAGACATGGCGATCCTTAAGAACGTCAACCTTAGGTTAAACTCTATAGAAACGGTGCACGAGCTCACCTCTGACCACCGCCCAGTAGTCATGAAACTGGCCCCCCGCATAGGTCTCCCCGACCCCACCCAACCCCCTGCCACCAAGAAGGTAACGGACTGGAGGAAAGTAGGCGAATTGCTGAAATCCAACACGTCCCCCCAATTGGACTCTATTCCCGAACAGTTCGATTCTGTCACCGACACGACGGCCGCGATCGACTCGCTCACGGATCACGTACAATCGGTTTTGAACGATTGTTCAAGGCAAGTTCCAGTGGTGGACGACCACCGCTTCAAATTGCCGGCCGATGTGCGTGATCTGATGACCGAGAAGAACGCGGCCACCCGTGCCTACAGCAATTTCCCATGCTCCGCTAACAAATCTCACATGCGCTACTTACAGCGTAAAGTAAGGACACGCATTGCTGAGTTGCGTGAAGCGGACTGGGACAAGATGCTGAGCGATCTCGAGCCCACTCACCAAGCTTTCTGGCAACTCCAGAGAAATCTCCAGTCCCAACAGGGCGCTTCCATGCCCCCCCTAGTCCGTCCCGATAAGACCATAGCCTTCGACGACTCCGACAAGGCGGAATGCCTAGCCGATAGTCTCGAGGCTCAATGCTCGCCTAGCTCACTGCCTGTAGACCAAGCTCATCTCGATGAGATTGACGCTGAAGTCGAACGCAGAGCATCTCTCCCCCCCGTCGAAGACCCCGATGATCCACTGCCCCCCATCACTCCTGATGAGGTGCACGAGATCATCAAAGGTCTTAAAACGCGTAAAGCCCCCGGCTCAGATGGACTCACTAATAGAGTGATCCAACTTTTCCCCGCACACTTAATAATGCTCTTGACCATCATCTTCAATGGTGCTCTCGGCAATAACATCTTCCCCCAGGCATGGAAGGAAGCCACCGTTATAGGTATCCCCAAACCCGGCAAGTCCAAATCCGATCCCTCTAGCTACCGTCCCATCAGTCTGCTCAGGGTTCTCGGTAAAATCTATGAGAGGCTTATTTATAAGCGTCTCAGAGACCACGCCGAGACCAAGGGTCTCATCCCGAACGAGCAATTTGGGTTCCGCACCCAACACTGCAGCATCCACCAAGCCCACCGCATAGTCGAGCACATAAGCGAAAGCTTTATGCGAGGCCTAATGGTGGGGGCGGTGTTCTTCGATATAGCGAAGGCGTTTGACAAAGTCTGGCACAATGGCTTATTATACAAGCTATACCAACTCGGTGTGCCCGATCGTCTCGTGCTCATCTTACGAGACTTTTTGTCAAACCGCACCTTTCGCTACCGCATAGAGGGTGCCCTATCCTCACCCCGTCCCATTCGCGCAGGTGTCCCCCAGGGCTCTGTCATATCCCCGCTCATCTTCACGCTGTTTACTAGCGATATTCCCAAAAGTAGAAAGGCACAGTTGGCTCTGTTCGCAGACGATAGGGCCATCTACTTTAAGGCCCGTAGTCCCGTTAGGATTCGCGACACTCTCCAAACCTCAGTCGACAAGCTCGGCGAATGGTTCAGGAAGTGGCGAATCGAGGTCAATCCCGATAAGAGTCAGGCGGTTCTCTTTTCCAAACCGCGTACGAAACCCACCCTCCCCGAGCCCATCACCATGTTCGGCAAGCCGATCCCTTGGGAGAAGCGAGCCAAATATCTCGGTGTAGTCCTCGATGACCACCTCACTTTTCAAGAGCACATAAAGCAGGTTCGCTCGCGAGCCGCTTTCGCTCTAGGTAGGCTTCACTCCGTCCTAAATGCACGTAGCAAATTGTCACTTAGGTGCAAATTGCGTATCTACACTGCGTGTATCCGTCCCATCATGACTTATGCCGGTGCCGTCTTTGCCCACACTAGACCCCGCCATATTCATAGGTTGCAAACCATTCAGAACCGATTCCTCCGTAGAGCTACCGATTCCCCCTACTATGTCCGTAACGAGATCCTCCATCTCGACCTTAAAATCCCCACGATAGCTCAATTCTTAAAACGCCTCTCTAAGCGTTTCTTTGACTCCGCCGCCAAACATCGCAACCCACTGGTTGTCGAGGCGGCCAATTATACCCCCTCTCGCATCAGTCATACCCGCCGTCCGAGGCATGCTCTCACCGACCCCGACGACCCCATAACTCTCCTCCAGGAGAGCAATAGGGCCACCAGTACGGTTCTTAAAACCAGACGCCGTCCTTCATTCCGACCTCGACGTCGAGGACCTCCTCGACCGCGACCCCGATCTAACAGGATGACGACTCATCCTACTCCTCCCCGACCCTTGTCTGTCGACGGTGAAGCGCCCGCACAGGCGGACGCTGAGCCGCCAGTAGTAGTAATAGTTAATTTAAACTCCCCGATCCAGCCTGTCCCCACTAGCTGCCCTCCCCCCAGCGACGCCCTAAGCCGAGGTCCGTACCCCACAGGGGGTGCCCTTAGCGAGCCGTCGTTTAGTTTATAATTAGTTTTAGATTAGTTTTTAAATGCCCCTGGCTGGAGGCGCTTTGAGTTAGTATCATAGCTTAGAGCATCTTCGCAGGACAGTCCGGTTAAGTAGATAGTACCCTTTGTGGTAAAACCTACGAGATGCCAATCATAAAAACAAAAAAAAAAAAAACAAGGATGATTCAATGACAGCCATGTGAAAGTTGTCTTTGGAGAGGTTTGAGCAGACATGGTCTAATATTGTATTGGTGGTATCGGTAGTCCGAGTTGAATATTTTTTGCTTGTTTTGTTTAGTATTTTGTATCCCATTTCTTTGATCATATTTGTATAGGTTACTGTAATCCGGTCCGGTTTTAATAAGTCGAGGTTGAAGTCGCCGAAAACAATGCATCGTCGTCTCTGTTGGAGTTGTGAAGAATAGTATTCCATAAAGTTTTTGCAATTCGTATCTGGAGGTTTGTAGATAACGCCGACGTTTAGCGCGTACTTTTCCAGGAAAATCCAAAGATAATTGTTTCCATCAATGTAGTTTTGTTGAATATCTTGGTGTTCAAGGTCATTGTGGACGAAAATTGATACCCCTCCGCCACGCCGATCATTGCGGTAATTGTAATGATGAGTATAGTTTGGTATGTGTAATGATGAGCCTTCGGAGTCAGATTTAATCCATGTTTCGCTCAATAAAATCACGTGAAGTACGTGCGGTGCGCTTTTTAAGATGCATTGAAGTTCATCTATTTTCCCCTGTTTTGATAGACTTCGTATGTTGATATACAAGAATTTAAGGGCTTGCGGGTCGGTGTTAAGATGAGAGTAATTGTCTATTGCTTGATACGTTGTTATGTTTTGGTTTGGACAGGTTGTTGTTAAGGTTGCAGTGGATATTAGTTTTTTGGAGGTACGGCATTCACAATTTTAGGTAGTCCTTTAATATATTTTATGATTATATTGGTTTCACCATTTTCTTGACGGCGCTGTAGCTCTGTTCTTAAATCGTTCAGGTATTTTTGTTGATTGGGTGTTTGGTCTGAGAATATTTTTATATTTGATTTAGTGAGCTTGTCCTTGTTACGTAGTATGTGTTGAGCTATTTCACGGGATTCCAGGTTTATTTTGATGGGCCTGTTTTTATCGGCATTGTATTTTCCGAGGCGCAGGCATTTGACTATGTTAGGGCACTTATTGTCGCCGTAAAGAGGTTTGAATATTTTTTGTATTTGTTGTTTTTCGAGATATTCTTGATCTGCCTTGTTTGTGTCCTCTAGTTCCAAAACTCCCGCTATAATTATATTTTTTTGTCGGTCGTGTCGTTCGCGCATTTCGTGAAGTATTTCTTCTTGTACAAACGTGGATGTTGGTTCTGTTTTTAGGGAAGATATTTGTGATTCGATTTGTTGTAATTTCTGCTCGGTTAGGCCACTTTTACATGCTAGCTGAGATAAATCAGACTTTAATACTTGTTGCTCAGTTGCCAACATGTCCGCACGTTGATTAATGCTCGACAAGTCCGTTTTAAGATCGCTCAAGTCTTGTCGTATTTGTGACATATTTTCTGACTGAGTTTTTGCAAGTTTCTCTAAGGAAGCAAAGATATCTTTACGAAAATTGGTTATTATGTCCGTGAATTGAGTATTCATAGTATTTATTTCCATATGTATTTTGGTTATCTCCTCTTTGCATTCACAGTCAAGCTCTGGCCTTTTTCTTTTGCGTAAAGTAATGGATTGTAAATCGTCGTTCTCGTCTAATTTACGCAAGTCCGGGTACGATGACGATGTGGTTGCAGCTACCGCCTTCGCCGTGTTGGTTTTTTCGTTAGGCGATCGTGTCACGTTCATAGTTGTGAGTAGGTGGTAAAATTTACGATGCCAAGATTGAAAGTTACTTGCGTTCGTTCACAGAGTGCGAGCGGGATCAAAAATGCAGTTTGTCTCTTTTACCCGCGGGGGTGAAGAGCGCCGCTTGTTGGCCACGCACCGCACGCCGCGCGCCGTGTGAAGTATGCCTACTGGAGTAGTATACAAAAGTCCTTTTTGCACAATAGTTAGCACGTTAATTAGCACTGTCACTTTTCAGTTTTAAGGTCCAAACTAGGGTGATCGGTATTTTTATATAAATAATTTACTTTTTATGAGAGTTTGACACACGTCTGGTTGCACCGGCTACTGGACGCGGTTTCACCTCTCAACGAGGCATCCTCAGGATGACGATTGACCAATCGCAAACCAGAACACGACGTGTTGCCACACCGAGCACTGGACGCAGAGACGTGCTGGACGTGTCGATTTCTTACAGGGTTTTTTATGACTCTTGAAGAATAGTTAAGCGGAATAGGTTACTAAATATATGTATCTACGCCTATTGTATTTTTTCCCAATTTGTTTTGAAAACCATTTTCATTTATCACATTTTCGGCTAGAAATCTCGAATCTAATGATGTAGGTAGCTACTACCCTAAGCTACTGGCCGGGTCACGCATATCCACTTTTGCCCGACCTGGCAATCGGACCCAGGACCTCATGCTCAGTAGTAGCGTTTGCAACCACTAGACCGAGGCAGTCAGGAGGAGTGATTTTTTTTTTTCTTCAATCAAATCAGTTGTTGGTATCTACACAGTCTTCTTAAATCAGGTGTTGGTATCACATAGTCTTCTTATCGTGTCGATGGCTATTTGTATAGTCAGCCTAGAATTTGGCTACGAGTTTGGCACTTTCAGTAACGTCCATCAACTCCTGCATCACGCAGGCAACAGACAGGACACACTGGACATAATATTATTCCATCAGGTATTTCCAATTTTACATCACTCTGATTAAATAATACACAAACAAATAGTGATTGTTTAAAACCAAAAAATATATATTATTTTAGTGTACTATATGTATGTATTCTGTCTATTTGTGGTTCTAAAAACGATAACAGAAACGTCACACGATCAAAAAAAAATCGGAAGAGGAGGCTAAATCCATGATATTTTAACGTTTTTCTTATTTTAAAGCTTTACTTCAAATAAAAATGTCTAAGAAAAGTTAATAACTTATAGCCGAGTAATTTGTGGACACATTTTGCAAAATAGTTTAATTCTTTTAATCCTTACTAATATTATAAATGCGAAAGTAACTCTGTCTGTCTGTCGCGCTTTCACGCCAAAACTAAGTACTGAACCGATTTAAATGAAATTTGGTACACAGATAGTCTAGAGCATGAGATAGGACATAGTCTATTTTTTATCGACATACCACGCGGGCGAAGCCGCGGGCGGAAGCTAGTAATAAAATATTATATGATAAAGGGCGTTCGCGTGAAGCGTTAGGACTCAAGCGCCCGAGAATATCATAAAATTTTGGGGCTACTGTGGTTGCCGGGCGCTTGACTGCATAATGTCTACTTCGCTGGGTCTACCTGGCCTTTAGTGCCTGATTTGATTGTGGGACAGGACTCCAGGGCCACATATTCCTGGACATACACTTATCGTCGAGTTCCATCTACACAAAGAAGTACTCACATAATGTAAATAAAAAATATCTACTTAAACAGATTAGTTAACGGGATTTCTGCAAAATTTTTAGGTTGAGATCAGGGGTGACGGACTCGGGGACGTCAGTCGCCCCCCACACATCAGGACCCGAGGTGGCGGCGCGTATAGTGTTCCACGCGCGCCCCTCTTAGTCGTCGCGGGGGGAGACAAGCTCCTCACTCCCCCCCTGATCTGAGGAGGCCCGCAGTCGCGGGCCGGCACCAGTCGGGGATTGCGGAAGATTCATACGTTCCCGCGACCCCCGGCGTAGGTGTGAGTCGGAACGCCGGGGTGGTTTTTAGTCAGTAAGAGTCTGACAGACCCGAGGACATCCAAGAGGATTTTCCATCCCGGAAACAAAAAATAAAGGTTAGGTTGAGATAATCGTTGGAAGATAATCTCATTAAGTCCTACGTACTATTTATCCGTAAGAAGAATGGGAAACGCTGACTCAGCTTCAAATGGTCTGCTCATCGCCCTTGGGGAAAAGGTACCTAAATGTGTTCCAACGTAAGATCGGGTTGTGGCCATAAAAAAGGCGAAGACAATCGCTTGTGGAGGAAAGTTTTCATCCTCTTTCGGGCTACCAGAGTGTTGTCTATGGTAAATAGGCTCAACGGGCTTAACAGAACTTTGGTGGCGTGACCACAGTGGGTTTTAAAAGTCTAGAATATAACAGAATATGGAAGTGTACAAATGGTGGTTTACAAATAAAGTTGGTCAAAATAAAAAATATCTCTACTAACACACCTCTAGGGTGTACAATAATAAGGAAATAAATAAGAAAAATAATATTATAATATGGATTGAATAATCCGAAAATTAAACAATGTACAAGAAAGAACTTTACTATTCTACTAGTCTAAGACCTATTTATAAAAATAGTTAAATAATTTCATAGGAAAAACTTATTTATAGTTTCTTTTTGTTTCGTAGGAAAATTAAATCTTCTTCTAGTAGGTAATTTACGTACAATTTAGTAAATTCGTTGCCATTTCAAAGATAATTAATATTTCCCAGGACTTGGGTCCCACAGAAACAGCTTTTTTGTCTCAGCGTATCTCTACTGTAGAGTCTGGCTTCCAAGAGTTGGTTTCCTACAGTTGTTGATAATTTGACTGGCAAGCATTAAAAAAAAAAAATGCTAGTTTAAATAAAAAGGTAAAAAAGAAATCTTTTCTTCTTTTTTAAAACGGTAGATTCTTGTTTCTAAGAGTTGGTTTCCTATAGTTGCTGGGAATTAGAGTAGCAACCATTTCTTTAAAACAAATACCCATAATTTAAAATAAAATGTAAGTGAAAACCTTTTTAAAAACAAGCTTTTAATAAACTAAAACACATCTAGAACGGGCTATCATAATTGAATGTGTATACAAAGTTTCTTGACTGTGCTGTTGATCGTTGAGGAGTTGCCTCGTCCGGAGCCAATCCTGGGTGCAGCAGCCAGATCATGATGGACCTTAGAACGGACTATACACATCATTGAGAGACATAATTGAATACGCATATTAAATTTCGTGTCCGTGCCGTTGACCGTTGAGGAGTTCCTTCGTCTGGAACGAAAACCGGGTGTAGAATCAGGTCATGCAGCATAAAAATGCATTGTCTTTGAAACTGAACCAACATGTAAAATTTTAACTCCGTAGGATAAGAGGAAATGGTTTTAATTCAGCTTGCAAGATTTGACCCATACATACTAACTGACTAACTAACAAGACACGTCGCTAAACACTTTCCTGAGAGTAACTCGTTGCTTTTCCAGCTTATTGTTGTATGTATTACGTACACCTTCTGTCCCGCTATTTCCGTGGCCCCAGATCGATTTAGTAGGAATCCTTTTAGTGCAATTGTTGAAGTTTTTTCTTTGCTCTCACGCAGATTGTTGGTCGAGTTTCTTTTTAAACTTTATCAGCCTTCACTAATATTGTGCTTGTTGCGCCTTGCGCGATAGTTTCAGGTCAAGTGAAGAATGAAAAATACCTTGTTTTGTAATCATTTGGTCTTCTTATTTACTTGAGTCGTTATGTACCTAATTTTTTTTTGTAGTACGTCCCATTTTATGGTATGTGTACCTCCCTATCACAGACGAATACATTATATACCTACCTACCTATATAACATTGTTGAAACAGAGTTGTCTTGGTTGGAAGCCTGTGTTGGTTGGATGAACCTACAAAATTGACCAGACAGATTTTAATTCGTTTGAGAACTTCGTCCTTCACGATTTATTTCAGCCATTATGATACCTTCTCGATGCGATAACAAATAAATTGAGGTAGACTTCAATGCACCTGTCAAAAGGTCATTGAACCAGCGTTTTGTTCAGTAAACTGTAATAAAATTGATTGAGTCAGATTAAAGCGCACGTTTTAGCGAGCTGGCGTGGGTAATGCATATTTGAATATTTAGTGATTTCGAGGCTCTTTAAGTATTCATCTCTAAACAACAAAGATAAAAGCTGAAACTGTTTTGATCCTTCAGTCGCTAAAAAGCTATGTAATTTGTATGATTTTTTCAGTACCTAGAGGCGCGGATTTGACGTCATTTGGCACATCTGTCAAAGTGTCTACTTACCTAGTGGCTTTGGGGAATAGCACTCTTTGTGCTGTCACCACGAACGCTTGAGAATGAAGAGCAATTTATTTATCACCTTTGGAACAGATTACTTAATTAACTACGTTTATGTAGCATCCCCCGTGCTCTTGAGTTTGCAAAAAAATGTTGTTCAGACAAACGCATTCCCGTGATACGTGTGGCTTGTGTATGGGTTACCAGAATCTATGTACCTAGTACGTATGTACTTAGTACTTATGTACCTAGTAACTATGTACCTAGTATCTATCTAGTATTAGAACTCTTTGTCTAGGTGCTCGTCCGGGTAAGCACTATCACTATCACCATATACCGACCGGTTTCAACGACATGGGTAACACAGCTGCCTGTGTACCCTACCCTACGATAGGGTTACCATTCGTCCGGATTTTTCCGGATTTGTCATTTGTCTGGATTATTTAACCGACGAAAAAAAAAGGAGGAGGTTCTCAAGTCGACACGTATATTTTTTTATTTTTATTTTTTTTATTTATTACCACGCATAACTTAGTAGTGAGTCGTCTGATTTAAAAAAATATTTTTATTGGGAAGGGTATACCTCGAAGTTGGTCCCATTTAAAATTGAAAACTATATAATCCACCCCTAAAGGTAGAAAAAATGGGGTTGATTGATTTTTCACCAACTGAATTTTCAACTGTGAACCGATTCTGTTGAAATTTCGCACACATACATAGTTCTGATGACACAACCAGTCATCATCAACTCCAGGTCTTTAACCTGGAGGAACCCCCTGGAGTACCCTGGAGTGGATGGTAACTCAAAAGCGAAAAATAAAAAACTTCGCGTCAAATAGACTCTAGAATTATGTAATTAATTTGTTTGTTTGTTTGGCGCCGCCGCCTCAAAATTTGTTACTTAAATTAGTTTAGGAGCTTAGTTACACTAAAAGGTTTATTTTTTATTTTTAGCTTTTCAGTTCTTTTTTCGTTGGTTTAATTTTTTGTAAAAAAGTTTTTCTTTCTTTCTAGGAAATAGATAAAGTAAAGGGGTAGGTACTGATAAAATATAAGTTTAAAATGGAAAATGCCCGGGCTTTTTTTGCATTTTTCCGCGATGTCTCTAATATAGATAACCATAATATTAACTTATAAAAGTTGTATGGAAACTTTTTATTTTTTGCGAATGAGCTGTGGAATAGAGATTCGCTTTTACAGTTTAAACTGAAACTGTCTGAATTATTTACATATTGAGAGTTCTTTTGCTTGTTATATTTTAAAAGGAAAATTAACATGACTGAGACTTAAAAGAAGAATCACCTTTGATGTCTCCCTCCGACTTTGATTAGGTAAGTGCCGAGTGCCGGAAAATTACATAACGTGATAATAACATACGTAGCTAGGTACATAATATTAAATAAATAAATAAAATAATAGTTTATTTTCTCCACAATATTACTCTTAATTGCTAGCCTTATTTCTACGGTAACATATTATAGGGGTATTATATTGTGGGAGACTGGTGCCTAAACTAGGCTCAAGTCCTGTATTTCAGGTCACCAGGACTCCTTCATTTAAGTTTAACAAATTATGTTATGTACTCGTACAAATGGTATGCAATTAGGGAAACGTTAACATTTTTTTAAAAGCTTACTAATTATAGTTGCGATTTATTTGTTAGTATGGTTAGTATCAGGGTGGGAGTGAGGTTGAGTGTGTACTGCGTGTATGTATAGTTTGTGTAGTTTGGGGATGTGCGTGTGGGGGTGTTGTGCGCGTGGGGGGGGGGGGGGGGGGTTGTGAGAGTGTGTGACTGTGAGGATAAATTCTTTTTGTTTTTGATCGTAGCATATTTGCATAATGATGTTTATGTTAAGACTGTTAATAAATTTTCAGTGTCATCGTAGTTGAGTTCTTGAAGCCAACTATGTAGTTTCATTTTGCACTTTATTTTATTGAGTTCATAAATAGATATGACCCTATTTACTTTATTGTACAGATACCGACCAAGGTGATAAAAGAAATGTTTTGAAAAAGATGTTGAAGGCGAAGTATGATAGTTCACAACAGGATATTACCTACCTACAATTTGAAAATTGATATACATAAGCAGTTTTATCATAATTATGTAACGAAGCCAAGTTCCATTAGAACGAACTTGTTTTCTTTCTCATACTTCTGCTTTTCTTTTCAGTTAGTACGCGGTGTCAACCGAAATATGAAAAGATGCTTCGTTCCCACTGCTTGCTCGGGTCGGCACGATTCGGAACAGCCGTGCGGTCAAATATAAATTCGATTTTGCCGCCCGGCCTGTATCAAATGATCTCGATAATGAATGTGGCACCCCTGCAACAAACATTTTGTTCTAAGTTTGCGACTCCTTCATCGCAAAATAAACAAGGGAGGTACCTATCTACAAAATTATCCTGTGCTATAAGAAATTCATCACGGCTTTAGTTTTACGACATCAACGGTTTACAACAGCAGTTATCTCCGGGCCGCTATCAGACTGAGGGGTTATAAACAATGCGTATAAACAGTTGATAATGTTTGCCGTTTTAGTGGTTAGTATACACAAGCGGAGTGATAAGAGTTTTGATACTGAGTTCTATTCTGTAAAACCTTACAGTGAAAACTTAGGTTAAATGCTAGCTTAAAATGAGCTGTCATTAGTGTCAAACCCTACCATCTGGCGGAATGACAGTTCACTTCAAGGTAGCATTACACCTTAAGTCTCTAGGTGAAATGCTAGCTGTCATTCTGCCAGATCTAAAGTGCGTTTCATCAAATAGTTTCTTCGCCGTAATGTTGGCTCCACTGTTAAATTAAAAAAAACGAGCTTTTTAGGTAGCTCCGTAGCATTTTCGTATTGGTCCTACAACAGTTGAGCCAACATTACAGCATAGGAACTATTTGATGAAACGCACTCTATATTTTATTTTACTTAATATCGGCATTTGCATCACTATTTAGAGGTTTAAAAAAAAAAAACCCGCAATTATTTTACAGATATATGAAAAAGGTGGCTGGGACGGACTGGATGCGGAAGGCATCACCCAGGAGTTGAGGTGCAACTTGGAAGAAGCTTATTAAGCCCAGCCCAGCAATGAACTGTGATGCTTTGTTGAAATACATGAAGACTGGAACGGCTACCAAACGAAGATAAAAAGTATGCCAATGTCACAATGTGAACAGAACAAAACAATATGAGAAAACCAGTTAACTGTGATAGTGAGCGAATGTCTGAAAACTCAGTTTCGAATAAACTGACACAGACTTAACTTTTCATTTACGTAAGTAATTTTTTGCTTTGTAGTGAGTTACATGAGCAGAGTAAATTACTATTGAGGTTAAAAATTGTGAGGAAACCATAAAGGAAGAAGGAAGGTAGGCATGCCTGAGAGATATTTCCCGACGGCATGTGAAGCCAAGTCAGAGGCCCATGGGCGGCTTTAAACACCGCTTTCTCTGACACCAGGTTAGTAACTAATCACACGACAAAGAAAGAAGATTGAGGTGTTTTAAAGTGTAGTAGGATTAAAGTTTCTGTTAGGGTCGGCGCGCATCTGGCGAGGCACAGCGCAGAGAATTAGTCAATGCCAAGCAAATATCGACCCTGCACCAGTTGAAATGAAATTGAAAATAAATAAACTTCCATTAGCTCGAGAGCTCGTCTAATCGGAAAGAGGCGCGCGTCTCAGGTTATTTATTCTCAACTTTATTTTCAGGCACGCAACGTTGATATTTCTCGCCAGGATTGCGCAAACATAATGGCAATTGACAGTCTATGGATAAGCTCAGTCGAACCAAGATGCCTACATAAAAGAAACCTTACCTAATTATCTTTCAAGCTTAAAATACTGGTGTTTTCTTTGTATCATCTTGCGATATGATGTAGAGAAATATATTGCATGTGGAACAAACTGCAGTAACGAATGATTTATGCAAGTATTGTTACGCTCCACAAGTCTTTACATGCAGTTATTATCTCTAAATAAATAGCATGTGATGCACCGTTTAGAATATACATACCTACACCAATATGATTATGTACGTAGCTTTATTTATTTATTACTATGACTGCAACGTTACCTAAATGGAAGCGTAATTTTAACGGAATAAAGAAACCGCTCCACAGCAACCCACAGCTAAGCTACGCACGTGTACAGTACAACACAACTTTGGTTTTACGAATTTTGCCGATGCTACCACCACTGGCAAAATTCGTAAAACCGATCATCCGAACTGAGTGCGCCTTAAAAATCTTCAATCTTTATGCAAACGCAATAAATAACTTGTAAAGTTATATAACCAAATACATTAATAAAATTTAAATGAATGAATGCAAATTTTCAAAATGCTACATCTGTGTCGTACTGTAGGCACGTAGTTTTGCTTTGTATAAAAATAGGGTCGCAGACCTCTAAACCAGCTTTATTATACCTAAATAAAGTTAACGAAGGGAACAGCTCAAAAGGACAAGTACAACAGAGCTATTTTGTAAAAATATCACGGTGAAAATTTTGGTGAAGCGGGCTAACGTGAGCTGTCATTTCCTGTGACGTTAAGGATTGACACTACTGACAGCTCATTTCGAGCTCACTTCACCTCACTTTTCACGGTAAAATTTTTACAGTATCTAGATCGGCAGTCAGCGTATTTATTTTTGAAAGTTTTTAACAGTTTCGTCGTGTTCTGGTTTGCGACTGGTCAATCGTCATCCTGAGGATGCTTCGTTGAGAGATGAAACACGTGTCGATTTGTTACAGGGTTTTTTTTATGACTCTTGAAAAATAGTTAAGCGGAATAGGTTACTAAATATATCTATGTCTGTTGTATTTTATAATGGATTTCCGTAAAGTCACGCCTGAATCAATTAACTATCTCAAAATACTGTTACATTTTAACAGGAACATTTTACACATAATTTCTTTTTTACAGGGATTTTTTATGTAGGTACCAACTTTTATTTGGATGTGTATTAGAAATGTGTGTTCATATTTAAGGGTGTGTTACAGACCATCAAATTGAACGACTTTGTCTATGGGGCTAAAAAAAATAGCTATCCCATACATTTGGGTTGAGTAGGTATTAAAGTTTGTATGGGATAGCTGATTATTATTTTTCACGACTAAGATCTTTGTCCCATGGAGAAAGTTGTTCAGTTTACAGACTACCTACGTGCTGTAGATATCTCTAAGTGCAGGGACATCTTTAGCTATATAGGTAAGTTAGTAAGTATTCCGTCGTTTCTCATTGAGAAGTTATGAATGAAATCATGAAATGCCTTTGGCATTGGAATTTATAGTGGATTTATTTGAGAACCTGTTTCTATTTTTGTGGGAGTAGATGCTATTAGTATGTGTATGGAATCAGGTACAAATGGCGGCGTAGTATCTGGTACTATTATTCGGGTTGAGCTGACACGGGCCGAGTTGTCACCGACCGAATGCATGCGATGCTGCTAGACCAGCATCGCATGCATTCGGTTCTGATTGGCTGCCTCCTCTGTTGAGTAGCAAGCAAGTGTTCTTGTCTAAGTGGAGCACCGAACCGTTCCACCAGAGTTCTCTAGGTTCTTTCAGAGTATCTATGGTGTGGAGCAAGGAGCCTCTCTGTAAAGCGTAGTATCTCTAAGTAGTCTGTGCTGTAAAGGCACGGAAACCCGCGGCAATTTGCCGTGTTATAGCCATGTGATACAACTGCCCAAGTATGACAGTAAGTTGTGATTTGAATATACGGACAACTTAAGTTGGTACTCAAATTGCTTCACAGTTAGTTTCCCTGTCTTTGCATAATACAAGTGGTTTGGGGCATTATCATTATCCTACAACCTGACGACCAAACCTCCAGCTGGCATGACGTCACAAAACACTACAATTCTGTAATACAATTTACTTCAGCAATACACTTACAAGCCACTGAATACACATGACAAATGTATGACGGGTCAATTGTATCACAATTGTCCTCTATTGAGCACTCGGCTTAAGAATTAATAAACGTTTTTATTACACATTTGCTATCGCTGTTGAGTCCCACACGTTGTGCGAGTTGGATCGGTTGTGTAAGATAAATATTAAAAACAAAAGGTAGGCTGTGTTTAGTGTTTATAACGAAAGTTGTAGGTAATGTTTATTGTGGCTCTGTAGACGGTTTTGAAATGAGGTGATAATGTTCTGAGTGAGTTTTTATAGGAAAGTGGGGTAGGTATAGTGCAAGAAATGAAGGGTAAAAGTAATTAACTGTTGTTGTTATCCATAAATGTGAAAGTGAGTTTGTTTGTTTGTCACGCTTTCACGCTAAAACGGCTGAACGTATTTAGATGAAATTTGCCACATTGGTAGACCGTAACCTGGATTAGGACATAGAATTTTTTTATCCCGATATTCCCACACGATCGATAGTTAAGCCGGTAAAACCGCAAACGCAGCTATTTTTCTTATAATTTGAACGCGTTTTTTTGTGAATCAAAAGGTTTTAATAAAATAATGCCTATTGTAAAACCAATAAGGTGCTGAGTTTATTTAGGTATGTATCAAAGCACAAACAACTAGTTATTGTTTTCAACTTTTTGTTTCCGTTAACTGATTCTCATTTGTTTATCGCTAAAATTTTACTTATAACAACTGATTTGATAACAAATATTTTAATAGTGCCTTCGATTATCGTTGTATACCTAATTGTAAGGATATATTGTACCTACATACATTTTATCCCTATTGGAAAAGAGATTTAAAAAAAAATCCAGATCAAAACAATACTGAATGAGGTTTTTAGTAAGAAGTTTGTTATTTTATCTCTAACTAGCTGATGCCCGCGACTTTGCCCGCGTGGATGTCACTAAAACTTTACTCGAGAACCACTCTATCCATTGGTGAAAACAGCATGAAAATCGGTGCAGTAGTTTTTGAGTTTATTGCGTGCGGACGACAGACAGACGCGGCGGAGGACTTTGTATTATAATATGTAAGGATTTCGCTTCTTCTGAGCGTGTCGATCGATGGCAATCTAAATTTCGCTTCTTCTGAGCGTGTCGATCGATGGCAATCTAAATTTCGCTTCTTCTGAGCGTGTCGATGGCAATCTAAATTGAGTCACCTATTTGGCTTCAAATTTAGCATCTTCATTAGTGTCCATGAGTTCCTGTAACGTACCTCCAGTGTCCCATTGTTTGTGGAACAGCTTCACATTTACTCGTTTTCCTTGCATAACTGTCAAAATCACAATGATCCTTATTTGCGTTGCAATAAGGTTGTTGTCTGTTGGGTAGAAAATAACTGTGAAAGACTGTATGTGAGTGTGTGTGTCTCGGTCACATTCACCCTTCTCGTTCCGTGTTGTCACTCTTATCAATATTTTTGTAACCTTCTTGGTCTGTGTGTTTTAATTTCGCAAAGATAATGTAGAAGCAAGATTAACTTGGTACAGCGTTTAGGGATAAGCAGAGTCATGTATAATTATTACATAGTCCCTCCATGTAATAATTGTAGGTATATGACTTGTGCGACGAGTGATGATTTTAAAACGTTTCAAACGTGTCTTGGTAATGAAACATGTAGATGAAAAAATATAAAAAACATATAGATAGGAAGTAGATAAACGTGAAAGTAACACACTTAAGACCATGAGTGATTATGAATGACAATAACTCTGATAATACTTTGTTGACAAAAAATTACTTTGTTTACTGTATCATCTACTTACTTAAATGTAGTATGACAGTCCCTATCTACTCTAGATTGTTTGCCTAGGGAGCAAACAACTATTTTAAAAGCGAGAGTGTTTCGTTGAATCCAGAGCGGAGCGAAGGATTCTAAAGTAGAATCCTGAGCGCATCGAGGGATTCAAAGTACGTCACTTGAGCTTAAAATAGTGTTGCTGCCGAGGTGGACACTCTACTTTTTATCACCCTCTATGAGAAAAAAGAATGGATTCTTTGTATCTCAGTTTTAGCGTCGTATAAAATGTTTACTGGAGTTAATATAATACTTTCATTCTAACTATTCGAGGAAGACACACTCATTTTATATAAAATTAAGTATTCAATTGAATACAGAATTTGAGTAAACAATTACGAACGAAGGCGGAATACATTTCGCGTGTTTTAATTTGGCTCGCGCGCGGTATTCGGTATCATACAGCCTGTTACTCGTTTATACAATGTTTGTAATTGATCTCTTTGGTGATTGGAACTTTCACTAACAATATCAATATTCCAAATTCAAATCGCTTTAAGTCCCTTGGGATTAAAGAGCTATTTTAGTCCCTGTTTACGAAGAATAAACTTGCTCTTTTTGAAAAGATGTGATAAAAAGTTATATTTGTTAAGGTGCGGGGCGCTGTTAGCGAGACCACAGTAAAAAAAAAAAATGCAGTGTAACCACCAAATTCTGAGCGCTTCGTTATGAAAATAATTTCATTGTTAGTCATTGTCATTTTGATAAACCAATCACTACCGCCAACAAGAGAATTTACGGTACATTTATTGATCTGCACCCTAATTGCTAACAGACTTTCTATCACAATTCGAAAGAATTTGAAGGAAATTGCAAAATTATAGCTGCATATATTGAAAAAAAAATCTGCTTAGTAAAATAAAAACGCAATGAATCTTGTCGAACTGTGAAAATGAAAGGTATTGACATTGTAAGTGTGTTACGTAATTACCCCGCAGACTTCATAGGGCTTTCATAAACCGATTCATTGTTTAGAGTGGTCTGATTGATTTCGAGTACCACTCAAGTACAAATCAAGTACACTTCATTGCTAGCACTAGCAACCGTACTGTATATAAAGTTCTTCTCTAGTAGGTACGCTGGATTAGTTACCTATTTATCTTTATGAGGCCAATAAAGTACATGAAAATATCATGTACTTTATTGGCCTCATCAAGAATAATTAAAGTCATCATCTGCCTAGCCTTTTCCCAACCATGTTGGGGTCGGCTTCCAGTCTAAAGGGATGCAGCTGAATACCAGTATTTTACATGGAGCGACTGCCTATCTGACCTCCACAACCCAGTAAGTGGGTAATACGATACCCCTTGGCAAGACTGGTTGTCAGACTTTCGGGCTTCTGACGACCCGTAACGACTGTCAAAGATCCACAAATGACAGCTGGGACCAACGGTTTAACGTGATTTCCAAGGCACGGAGGAGTCTCGATATGTAAAGATGGTCACCCATCCACCGACCAACCCCGGCAAGCGTAGCTTAACCTGATGATTCGAACCGTGCGGCTGTTATTATTTAGCCTCGAGGTCCTCCAAAAAAAGAAGAAAGTCCAATACTTTATAATAAAGTACCTACGGATAGTAGAGACTTAGATAAGATGGTGGTAGCTAGCCAGGCGGACTTAGAACAAGCCCTAACACCAACTAAACCGAGCAGAAAATTTTGCCCCCACTGGGAATCGAACCCGGAACCTCTGGGTCTGAGAGAGGTGGTCTAAACACTAGACCACAGAGGCGGTTAAAATTTAAGAGTCAATAAGAGAGCCTAAGAAGATTGAGATTTAAGATCTTCAGTCGCCGATCTATAATGAGCTACTAAGTATTTAAAAGCTCATCAATATTATTCCGGTCGGTCTTACATCAAAGTAACTCGTAAAGATAACAGGTAATCTGTGATATAAATACGAACATCTTATGCATGATATTGATAGAGAAGTCTTAACTTGAGATAACCTTGTTATCGCTCTTGATCATAAACTGAGCTACAACTTGGCTGTAAAGTTAGATTGGATGCTATCGGACACATTCTATATCTACTAATAATAAAGCGGAAATGTTGAATTTTTTGTTTGTTTGTTGGAACGTGCTAATATCTGAAACTAGTGGTCGGATTTGAAAAAATCTTCTTGCATTTTTAGTGTAATTCTTGAGGAAGGCTATAGGCTATTTAACATCACAATACGACTCTTAAGGCCCAACCCTACCTAAAATTTTATCTCGCTCGTACCATACTACTCGCGGCCTGAGTGAGAGTGAGACGGAGTAGGGTGCTGGCGGTTCTCAAGCCTCGAATAGTTTAGGTAATTGCTTTTTACGGTGAAAATAATGGTAATAAAAAAACATAAGACCTGCTCTAGTTCAGTTATAATGCAAATGTTCATGATTTGATTTGATTTATTTTTTGAATACCAGCGGTTTATACATAGCACGTAGTAGATTTTTTTTCTATTGAGAAAATTTTATGTAATCTTGTTTTCGTCAAACATAGGACCTAGCATCAATTCTCAACTTTAACATATATTTATTTCAAAATTAAAGCTGCACTATTTTCGGCATAACGGAGGATCATGCTAAGCAATTTGAGGTAGGGTAAACCCTTAAGAGTGCTAGGGCTGATGAAGAATCGGACCACTTCTGAATATAAGACTAAAACAAGAAGATGACCCTTCGGTGGTATTAGGTACGCCTCCCATTGCACTGACGACACGTTGGTGTGCGTTAGCTACTAGGTACACCTCTGCCTAACCCTTCGGAGAAACGGGGCTGAGGTTATGTTATGTGTCATAGTGCTGTTAATAAATCATAAACTTTTGTGCTTAATTTCGTAATCAACAGTGGCACTTTCTTATCGTCAGGTATGTCGTTCACTAGTAATAAACATTCGAATTGTTGTTGATAAGCATTCCAATTTTCTCCTGTGAACACTTCCATATTAGTGATAGACGCCATGACTCGATTCTTTATTTCACTTTTTTCAATGTAATCACGTAAGTATTTTCTAACCTCACTTATACTATTTTCACTCGTAAATAATGTTTTGTATTCTAAGTTGTTCGCTATTTCTATAAGTTCTACTTTTGTTTTGGTTTGTATCCAAGATTTTTTTCCTTCTGCGATCAATTCCTTTATTGTATCCATTAACAGCGTGCACACACACTTTAAATTTCGTTTTTTTATTGTTTTCACAATAAACGTGTTTTGATTCGTATCCCTCTCGTCGCCAAATTGTTATATTTCTCTTTTATAGAATATAATAATTATAATGCGGTGAGTCATGGTAGTTTTTCAAAATATATTTAATCATTGTTATTATATCTCTGACAAGTTCCCCCAAAATCAACATGGCGGCGCTAGAGCTGCCCTTAACTCATGCTAGTGCTGGACACATATCCAGTACTATGACATTATGCATTAACATAGCATTATTATAATGTCTATCTCATAATATATATATCCCATAATATTTACTTATATAACGTAGACATTGCATTGTTAAATGATAAATGATTTTTATTTCTGTAAGTAGGTTTGTACAAACACTTTTACACGTCAATCACATTTTTTAAACTAGATGAGGTCGGCGTTTCCTATCTGACTACTCTGAGAAGAAAGGCCGAAATAAACTCAGAGGTCACAGTCTCTTTTAAAGTCCAGACATAATCTTGGTCAGATCATGTGAAGATCATGTAGATTGGTGTCTGAAATGGACTTTTGAGGAAAGAACCACACAGATTGAGTAGACCTGTCCAGTCAGTGCACGCATTTGTCAATAATCGTGCAGCTCAACTCCAATTTTAAGGAGCTCAACAATTTTAAGGAGCTCTGTTTTAATTGATTCCACTTATGTACCTATTTTAATGAATGACATTGAAGTGGATCGGTGGGATATTGACTTTGACTATGCGTTGCCGCGTGTGTTGTGTTGAGTTGTTTGTTTATTTATGCTTTTTAATAATAATACCAGCAGGGAAAATTCCGATTCCCATATTGTGAGTATGATATCCGCACAAGACTTGCTTTTTGCGTAATGTAACAAATAGCCGTTGATTAATTATTCAATACTAGCTGCGCCCCGTGGTTTCACCAGCGTAAGTCTCGATACCGTGAGGATATTGAAATAAAAAGTAGCGTATGTCCTTCTCCAGGTCAAGGTTTACCTCTGTGCCAAATTTCATCTAAATCCGTTCAGCTGTTTTAGTGTGATACCGTTACAAACAAACAAACTCACTTTCGTATTTATAATATTCAGTTAGTAGTATCCCTCTCTGTACTGCACAAAAAATATTGATAATGAATTGCAATAATAAAACTGAATAAGATAATAAATATTTTGCAGCTATTAGCAACGATGCCAACTTTGAGAATACACTTGCTTATAAAATCCGAAAGATTTTGAAAGAAATTCTTAATCTATTACTTCATATTTTGAAAAAGTCGTTATCTCGACAGCGTGAATAACGCAATGAATGTTGTCGAACCGTCAAAATGCTGCATGGCATTTGATAGTACAGTGTTAGGGCCAGCGCACATCTGGCGAGGCGCAGCGCAGCGCATTCGTCACTGCCAATCAAATATCGACTCTGCACCATTTGAAATAAAGTTGAAAATAAATAAACTTCCATTAGCTCGAGAGCGCGTCTAAGCGGAAAGCGGCGCGCATCTCTGGTTATTTATTCTCTACTTTATTTTTAGGCATGCAACGTTGATATTTGTTTGACAGTGAAAAATGGTCTGCGCTGCGCTCCGCCTTATATGTCCTTACGCAGGTTTTATATAATTCGGTTATACCAGTCACGTATTGTCTGACATTGAATAGGTCACATTGGTAGATGTTTGGCACCCCTGCTACCCCAGCCTACCCGTATAGGACGTATCAATGGCGCAGAGTGAAAGTTTTTAATAGGGGTATATAATTTTGTGTAATTTGTAACTGAATACTGAAGAGAAACGCCAGAAGAGCTTGTGGCTAAATAAAAAAAGCCGCACGGGTCGATCCATGAGCTACGCATGACTATCTTTACATATCGAGACTCCTGCCTCGGAAAGCACGTTAAGCCATTGGTCCCAGCTGTCATTCGTGGATCTTTGACAGTCGTTACGGGTCGTCTTCTGACGACCAGTCTTACCAAGGGGTAAGATAATTACCAGTTACCCAGTTACTGGGTTGTGGAGGTCAGATAGGTAGTCGCTCCATGTTAAATACTGGTATTCAGCTGCATCCGGTTAGACTGGAAGCCGACCCCAACATAACTGGGGAAAGGTTAAGGAGATTGGTTGCCTGAAGAGAACCGCTGTCTTGATATACCTATGTCTACTATTCCGTGGGAAAAAGTACACGTGTACATAATCACTACATATTATAAAACAAACTCCTCCGCCGCGTCTGTCTGTCTGTCTGATCGCAATAAACTCAAAAATTACTGCACCGATTTACATGCTGTTTTCACCAATGGATAGAGTGGTTCTCGAGGAAGGTTTTATTATATAATAACCGACATCCACACTGGCGAAGCTACGGGCATCAGCTGGTGTAATAATAATCCGAAATGATGAATTCAGAGACTAAGCAGGAATTTCAAAATCCATATTAAGTTTCGGTATGTATGAAGGTTCCTTCTTCCTTTAGGATAAATATCACATTTTACGACAGCTTTTCAGTCATCGCTGTTTTTCAGTGTGAAGGGACCGATGTAGTTACAGGCACCAAACATATTTCAGATTTATATCTGGACTGACCACGGATCTGCGATTTCTCTGGTATTGCGCATGGGTCTCCCTTGTTTTACCGAAAAGAAATTGCCAAATTATCTCTTCCTAAACAAATTTTCGCATAATTTCATTTGCCAAATTATTACTTACCAAAAAATCTCTTTACAAATAATTGTTACGAAAACCTATGTTTGGAAAGTGAACGTTTGAACAATAACTTGTTCACCAACTAGTACTTTTACCATTTTTTATCTAGTCAAATATTTCAGTTGGTATAACATATTTTACGCAAAATTATCTCTTTTTTCCATATTTTTTTCTATATAATCTAGTCGTTTCTGGCACTCGCCGGCCGCTGCCGCGGCACCACTCGCTTCGCTCGCTCGGCTCGTGCGTAGGTGGTCACAGTTTTAACCTAACCCAACCTAACCATTAAAAAAAAATTAATAACCTAATATTTTATATATATAAATATTTTATATATATTTATAATATATAAATATTTTATACTAGCTTTTGCTATTTTGTACTCGCGTTAATAAATGATTAACTATATTAAAATAAAATTGCATTTTTAATTATACAATTCCCAAAAAAATCTTATTTTTGCCTTTATATTTTTTGTCATAACAAATCATTTGACTAAACGTTTATTGTCTAAATATTGTTTGCTGTAATAAATCATTTGATTAAAGACCAAAAGTCTTAATGACATTATCCTTGGTAACAATCTGCCAAGTAAACATTTGACCAAATGAAAATGTGCGTACTAAAATTATTCCAAATATTACATTGGTATAAAAAAAGGTTGCTAAAATTTGTTTGGGTAATGAAAATTTGGCAAAATCTTTTCGGCAAAACGGCAGGATCCCATTGCGCATGTCCACAGGCGGATAGTGACTATTTCCAAGAGCACGGTGACGCCGGCGCCGGTTGCTGCCTGAGGCGCCACTATTAACAATTTCCATACAGACTAAGTGTGTCACCGTTTACAGGCACTAATAACGTCTAGAAATAGTAAATGCTAACTATTTTTACCCGATTGCCCCAGAGGGAGGGTAATGTTTTTCGAGAGTATGTATGTATGTTTGTATGTTTGTATGTATGTATGTATGTATGTCTGTCTACTTCTTTGGCACGCTCTGTAGCCTAAACGGCTAGATGGATTTTAACATACGAGGTGTCGTTAGGTTCGTCTTAATTGTGGAAGTGACATGGCTATAAAAATATATATATAGTATATTTCATCTGCAAATACAAAAAAAGGGAGGGGAAGTTTTTTTATTTTATTACAACTACATATATTGGTGTCAAATAAAAGCTAGTACCTATTAAGTATATTCCAAATACATGTATTAATAAAACTAAAAACCTTGAAATAAAACAAATTATTTAAAAAACAAAAAACTCGACTGCAAAAACCTATAACTGAAAAGCGAAAAACAAAAAGTTCAATGCTTGTTTTTCTCTTTTCAGTTATAGGTTTTTGCAGTCGGGTTTTTGTTTTAATTGCTTTTATTATGATTTATTGTTTTTTACAACTATTCGTAGTCTTTGAGCATCTACCATTTTTTTCAATCATCATAGAGAACGAGACAGCAACGAGTTTATTTGAATAGTCAAACGAACTTACCTACGTGAAGTTCGACTGTAATTACACTCGTTGGTGTGTCGTTCGAAGATGATGAGCCTCACCCGACCAAAAAATTCCATGCTATAGACCTAGGTATATGAGCATGGGCCCTGTGTTGTAAAACCAATAAATCACTTTTGCAGAGGCAGATGGCAGCACACGTCAGGACGCGTTCTTTTTTAGGGTTCCGCAGTCAACAAGGATAAATAAAATTGAATGTTTGGTTAGTCATATTTGCCAAAGTTTTAGGCATTATTGAACTTTTAATTATTAACAAAGGTCTGCTACGGCGTCAACTATGATAATAACTTAAATTTCAGTACAGTCGCGCCGTAAATCATTTTTAAATTGGTTTCAAATGTTTTAATCTGGGATTTTTCATAAAAAAACTAAAACTCTTAACTAATTCAAAAACTACTGAATTTCGGTAGAACATTTGGTGGCTTAATTTGTTGCATTTTAACCCTACTATGACTTCCTGCAAGGAATACGTCGAGTTACCAGTAACCCTGTATATAATGAAATTAAAAGGAAAACTATCACCGCTACGTAGGCTCCACAAGTTACCGAGTAATAATCGACCAACTTAAATTTGCAGTTGCAAAAACATGTTTTTCAAGAACATGTTTTTGTTTTTCATCCGAGTTTGTTTACTCTTCACTACTTCCTACTAAACCTAAAAATGTAATATTCATTACTTGCAGATGTCAAATGAAGCGATAGCCAAAGGCGAAGCAGTGCTATTGAAGCAGGCGCGCGACAAGTTTGTGGCAGCGTTCGATCGTCAACCTGCAGCCGCCGCGTGTGCGCCGGGTCGCGTTAACCTTATCGGAGAGCATATAGACTATTGTGAAGGATATGTTTTACCTGTGGTAAGAATATTTTTTGAATTATGGACTTCGAAACGTCTACAAATCTATTACTAATCACTATGTCAAACGGGTATGAAACTGCACACATCAGATTTATTCAGGAAACTCGCACTTTCGGTACATTGAGCCTTTCTACGTGTGGTTTCGGGATTTCAGGCTCAAAATATGGAGGCTTTAGAGAATTTTATACAGGCTGTTGATTTTGTCACCTGGGTCATCGGTAATCGTTAAGGGGTCGATTCTAGCCGTCATACGGAACAGCTTTTACATAATTATGAAACTTGTATCTGATAAGTGCGTAAAAAAACAACTTCCGGAACTTCCTATTATAGAAGTACATAAACAGATAATTACAAGTTATAGACAGACAGAAAAGCGCTTCAACAATAATTAATACAGCATTCATATTGTTAATGCTGGATTAATTACTGTTAAGGCTGGCAAAGACACAAGAAAGTCGAAGAAACCAGAGTATCTTAACTAATTACCCCTTAATTTCCGCTAAAAGCACCATTTAAATCAATTATTAATGAGAACTTTTCATAGTAACAAGATAATATCTTGATCGGATAAATGTCCTCTGAGATATCGATTATATCATCGCCATTGACGCCTTTTGTAATTACTAACGCCTAAATGTCAATGGTGGGTTATACGATTGTTTAATCGGTGTTTAATTGATTTTATTTTACAATCGACATTATTTATTTATTGCTATTGATTAAGGGGTTTATTCATAAACGATGATTAAAGTTAAGTGACGTTCAAACGTCAAAAATGTATGGTAAACAGTCGCTAATCATTACTTAACTTTAAGTAACGTTTATGAATAAAGGGGTAATAAGTCTTCAACTAAGTTACTGTATGTAAGTTAGTGAATTACTTATCTTTCTACTATAAACCCCGTTAAGTTTCAGAATATAAAATCCTGTTCACATGATGTTACCAAATTAATTCTTACAAGTTTTAACTAAGAGCGACGGGAACCACGAAAGTCGAACGCGCAAAGTTGAATAGGAGGATTTTTTATGAATCCTCGTCAACTTTTAACTCACCACAAAAATGTGCAATCAGTCGTACATAACTAGTGACGAAATTCTGTGAAAATATAATTTTAATTGTATTTTGTTGTAATTATGATAAATCATCAATTAAAGTGACAACTGAAGAGGACTCAGCTGTTTTATGTTTTACAATATCTTTAGCGACACGGTATTTAAATATTGTCATAATTTTCTAAATTAAATTGTGGGTTAGCTGGCTTGTTTATCAATATTCTGTAACCTCTGGTGTTCCAAAGCTGTATTACTTTTCCACTGATTTGATGTTTTTTTTTCAAGTGGCTGAATACAAAGGGTTGAAAATTATGAATGAAAACTATTGAAGTTACTCTTGCAATAATTTGCTGAATTCAGCTAAACCTTTTCCAGATCCAATTTTAATGAAACGAGACTCGGAAGCTTGGCATATTCCACGTTACGCAATATTTTTTACGCCAGGGTAACACGCGATATTCAAATTTTGTTCTGTTTTTTTTTGCAAATTATAACAATACCCGTAATACCCGTATTTTTAAGAAAACTTGCATTATAATCTCAGTCTCAATTTGTCAAAAAATACCTCTAATTTACCTACTTTTTTGACATTGATTATTGCTGACATGAGATTGAGATTAGATTTTGAACAGTTTTAATAACGGGAATTGACCTTGATGAGGAAATTTAAATTCAGCTGGCTACCTTAACGCATCCCTCTTAAATAAAAGCATTGACAAGAATAAAATTAATCTTTCTTCGACCAGGCATTACCTTTCGTGACCCTCATAGTTGGTGGTCTGAACAAAACAGGTGAATGTCGTCTGCTGTCAGTCCTGGGTACCGGTGAGGAGGTGCAGACCAGCTTCCCAGCGCCAACAGCATCAGCTCCATTGAAGCCAGGACAACCAGACTGGGCGAACTATGTCAAGGGTGTGGTAGCGAATTTCCCTGGTAAGTAATTTTTTAGGTGGTTAGCAATTTAGAAGCTGCTTCTTATACAAGGTTTAATATAAATAACTGAAAAGGCTCGGTAGCAGCTGTTTTTGTCGCGATTGCGTTTTATGTTCCATAGTTAATGAGGGGTCATGAGGAGCTAAGTAATAACAGCCGCACGGGTCGATCCATCAGGTTAAGCTACGCTTGCCGGGGTTGGTCCGTGGATGGGTGACCATCTTTACATATCGAAACTCCTCCGTGCCTCGGAAAGCACGTTAAGCCGTTGGTCCCGGCTGTCATTCGAGGATCTTTGACAGTCGTTACGGGTCGTCAGAAGCACGAAAGTCTGACAACCAGACTACCAAGGGGTATCGTATTACCCAGTTACTGGGTTGTGGAGGTCAGATAGGCAGTCGCTCCATGTAAAATACTGGTACTCAGCTGCATCCGGTTAGACTGGAAGCCGACCCCAACATAGTTGGGAAAAGGCTAGGCAGATTGAGTTAATGACCCCGTTAAGAGGTTTTCAGTTATTCACTTACACCATGTATTTTTGTCAGATCAGCGAGCAATTCCCTTAATGTTAAGAACGTTCATATTCGCATCTTATACGCAATCTGTCAAAAAAATAATTAATTTACCAACATTTTTGACAAGTTTCACACATTGCGACTTGAATGTGAACGTTTTTAACCGACTTCAAAAAAAGGAGGAGGTTATCAATTCGTCTGTTTTTTTAAAATGTTTGTTACCTCAGAACTTTCGATTGGGTAAACCGATTTTGATGATTATTTTTTATTTGAAAGCTGGTGCTTCCTGTGTGGTCCCATATACATTTTATTAACTTTGCTTGCGTAGTTTTTGAGTTAGCTTCAATATCAGTATTTTTTTCCCACTTAGTCTATGTAGACGATATCTTATTTGACTCCGTCACTGTTATTTACATAGCAGGTAGATAGCAGTATTCGAATTTGAGTGGGGTAGGTACCACAACTAAAAAGTGAAAAATAAAAACTTTTCCAAAAAAAAAACAACCGTCTTACAAAAAAAAAAACACGAAGTCGGTGTCTTTGCTTTTCAATTTTCGTTTTTTGCCACCGACTTCCGACATTAAATTTATTTTTCACTTTTTTTGTGTTTTTTTTTGGAAGTAAGTTGTTTTTTGTGTAAAAAGTTTGTTAAGTAAGAGAATTGGCCCTCTGACCAAAATTCTTAGCGTGTGAGACTGTTTCGGCCTAAAAATCTAATCTAACTAGTGACGCGACGGATGGAAAAATAACTACTGGAAGCAAATCACACGGATCTGGTCAGAACAGGCTGACGCAGTTCATCTGTTCAGATTGATCTCTCCATGTACATGGTTTTCAGCTTTTTCACTAAACTGAGAGACTTTTCGTGGAATAGCTCTATTTCTATTAATGGAGGCTGCGAAAAGTGCCCAGCGATGCTCATTTGTTTTGTTTCTTACTCTTTATTGAAACCTAACAAACAATCATTCATCAAACAATCACCATTCATTTTCATTTAAACAATCTGTCATCCTAACAAATATTATACATGCGAAAGTGAGTTTTTTTGTTTGATACGCTTTAACGCTAAAACGGCTGAACGGCTTTAGATGAAATTTAGCGCATGGGTAGACCATGACTTGGAATTGAACATAGGATACTTTTTATATTGATATTCCCACGGGATCGAGACTTACGCGGGTGAAACTGCGGGGCGCAACTAGTTTATAATAAAACTAGTTGCAAGCGTAACAAACAAACTCACTTTCACATTTATAATATTATCTAGTTAGGATAGTTAGAATTATGCTTCAATAAAAGTTCAACTTCGCTCAGTTGTAGACGGTCTCAATTAAGAATACCTGGAAAAGATGGAAACGAAATACTGTTTTTGCAAATATTTATAACTTTTTCAAAGAATTGAAAGTGTTCTCTTGACTTTGAAATAATCCTTCAAAAGACACAATATTTCAAGTTACCTATCCTTACATATTATTAAAAAAAAAGCCCTCCGCCGTGTCTGTCTGTCGTCCTGTACGCGATAAACTCAAAAACTACTACACCGATTTTCATGCTGTTTTCACTAGTGGATAGAGGGGTTCTCGAGTAAGGTTTTAGTATATAATAACCGACATCCACGCGGGCGAAGTCGCGGGCATCAGCTAGTTTTTAATAAGATAAATTACATCCTGCGACAAATATGACGAAAGTAGAGAGTAAAAAAAATGCAATAGACGCAGATATATTTAGTAACCTATTCCGTTTAACTATCTAGTCCAGCGATCGGCCTGGCAACACATTCGGTTCGCGACTGGTCAATCGTCATCCTGAGGATGCCGTTGAGAAGTACACGTGTTGATTTCTTACAGGGTTTTTTATGACGATGAACGACGATGATGACGATGAATATGTTACTAAATATATCTACGTCTACTCGCCATCTATTTTATAATGGACTTCCGCGAAAACACGCCTGAATAAACTGTCTTAGAGACTAAAAGTTAAAACACACTCTGATATAAGTACACAATCACTGAGCCTGGAATTATGACAGTTTAGTCAGGGAACTTAATTGTTGAGCAGATTGACACGCTACGTCAATTTGGCAAGTTATAGCCATTTCATACGACTGACAAAGAAGTTGACAGTTGTGATTTGAAATAACAGACAAATTCAGTAGTCCGGCCGTCGAGAGAATGCGTGCCTGATACCTGAAGGTTGGACAATTTCTAGCATTTCTAGGCTTGTCGACTCCGAAATGACGCTCCCCACTACCGCATTTTACGTCCACGCCACGGCGCCGTGTAATTAAAATACGGGAGCGGGGCGCGTCATTTCAGAGTGGACCAGCTATAGTAATAAGGATCAAATTCACAAAGCACATATTCGTTAGTATGAAACTGACCGATGTCAAGAACGCATTCTGTCTACGGCCGGATGTTGTCAAATTACCTGACCGTATGGTGCTTTTACACGGTGCAAATAACTTGGGTACGCTTGCGCAAGCTGCTCGCGTGAGTTACACGCACGGTACGTAGAGTGAGTTCTACAAGGATCTTTGGGCACCTGAATGAAATTGACAGGGGGGCGTTGTTGGTACTTAAAGGTTTGCGGAATTATAATGACAAAACAAGATGGCGGTGTTAGTTCCGATTTTGGGTACGCGGCAGATGAACCCTGTAGCGTTGTAAGTCATTGGAAACACAGTGCATTTTATATTGGGAATGTCAAAACGTTTTGTCATATCCAGTGTATTTGTCTTTTACACGGTGCATTTTACCCGCACCGTTTAGAAGCATCATGACATTTCATCATCATTATCATCAGCCTATAGCAGTCCACTGCTGGACATAGGCCTCTCCAATTGCACGCCATTCAGTTCGATTCTCGGGAACTCTCATCCAGCTGCTACCAGCCACCCTGCGAAGATGTACTCATGTAATAGCTAGATAGTTACTCTACTAAATAGCTCTTCTCCAATCCAGGTGGAGTGAGCGGCTTCGACGCGGTGATAGTGACAGATGTGCCGATGGGTGCTGGCCTATCCAGTAGTGCAGCTATCGAGGTCTCCACATTCACCCTGCTTGAAGCACTCACTGGCAGAAGCGTGGGGTAAGTGTTGTCAAGGCTTGTCGTCCACGACGCTACTCGATACTAACTAGTAACAAACTCAAATCATCAATGAGCAGCAAGAATGCTGATGCACAGCTCTAGTATTTCAATTGCGGTCGGTACACGACGCAACAAGTCACAAACTAGTTCATATTGCGTTAGCGGGTAAGTCGCGTGGTGATAGTCAGCGGTGGTATAGTATAGTAGGTACTACTTAGGGATGTTACGCACTAGACGGCCACGACTCTGGCCAGTCGTGGCCGTCTAGTGGTATTGTGTGTGATGTGTGGCCCGCTGGCAAAGCACAGAGTCAACTGAATTGCTACTTACTGCTTACTGCTTACTTATGTACCAGTGTTTTACAAATAAATATCTTCATTCTCTCATTCATTCATTTAATTGTAGTATATTTTAATTTAACCCCAAGCCAATATTCATTACCCTAAAGATCCAACTACGATTGCTCATTGACCAGTTAAAACAAAACAATTACATCGCAATTCGATTGAAGATACGGACCAGTGATTTCATTAACGCGATTGAAAATTAAACAGGGTGGTCGATAAATTGACATTAAGGAGCATGTGTTTACATATACAAATAAGCCTGTGTCCTGGGCTCAAGCGGTAGCGGAGCGTTGAGTGCGGTGGTACTATGGCCGGCTTTCTACTCGCTGTGCAAGAAAGCTAGGATAATCCCGGTTAAAAATGGTTTCCTTTCCCTATACTACAGTGCAGCTCTCAGGGGTTGATTTTCCAGCAGAAATGCGCTGTGTCAAAACGCAGCAGAAACGCGCTGTGTCAAAACGGGAAATAAAGCCATTTTAGCTTTTATAAAATATTTTTTCTTAACACAGAATTGTGTCTTTTCGACAGCGGAGAGATATTTAGCCATGCAGCGTTCACTCCGCGATTAATAAATACAATCCTATCCGTAACCACCTGAGGATCTCGACCCAGTGATAACGATAATGGGGAACAGTAAAAAAAGAATTCGATTGACATAAGCTATCAAAAAGCTCAACCAATCCTGTAGAAACTCGTTTAAGACATAAGAAACGCTTTCAAAGTGATTGCCAGTTGTCTACGCCTTCTGCTTACCCTTCTATAAGTAAGCGTGGCTAGCTAACCCGCTGTACTATTGCACCGCTTCGCTTATGTCAGGGGTTGCAGCCTATTCAGTTGTGTGTGCCGTGGGGCATTCACCACACGCGGCAGTTGAACTGCGAATAAAGGGGTAATCAAATGGCGCCTGATTAGATATGTCACATGAACTTGCATGAACCCGTTAGTGTTATTAGCGAACTACTAATGAAAAGGCTGTTTTGTCCACAATTATTGACTCATAAGCCTTCAACTGTCACTAACGAGACACAATAGAATTTTAATTGTTATCTGCCTTTAAAATGTCAATCAACTGTTGAGCGGATTGTAGACATACCGTACGTATCAGAAAGGTGAAGTCTACAGACCATCAAACTGTACAACTTTCTCCATGGGACCAACATCGTAATCGCGAGAAAAATCAACTGTTCCATACAAAACTTCTACTTCTACTTACCTACTCGACCCAAATGTATGGGACTGCCTGCGGCGGATTATTCATTCAACGTGCTAAAATGCTGATTCGCCCCTGCACGGTTGATGAAGACGCTTGAACGCGCAAATTGAACGCAAGAATTAGGGCACGCACCGCGCCGCGCCGGTTGTGAGCAGGCTCACTAATAACGTATTAGCTCGTAATAGCGTATGTTGATTTCTTTGTCTGACACTAATGCTGAAATGAACCTTTTTGGCGCAGCCTTGAGGCACACATTATTATTAAAACATTATTTGTAAATGTTATTCTTTCTTGTGAATGAAAAATTGAGTAAGTATGTATGGAAAAGCAGCAAACTACGCACGTAACGGTAACGCACGCACAGTACAGTCGGTCACTGATGTGAACTTTGGTTGTTGTGTACGGGGTTTTAGGGGCAGTTGTGCCTTCTCCAAATTGGGCCCACGGCACGGGGTATGGGCCCATGGCTGTGTCGTTAGAAAAATAGTTTTAGACTTTTTAAATCATTAGACTTTTATTTATCACGGTATCATTAGAAAAAAGGTTCGTTGTTTTCTAAGCAATATTTTATTCTACAGGTTAGTGGAAAAGGCAAAGCTATGCCAGAAAGCGGAGCACGAGTTCCCGGGAATGCCGTGCGGCATCATGGACCAGTACATCGTCACGATGGGCAGGAGGGACCATGCCTTGCTCATTGATTGCAGGTAAGGTGTAGGGCACAACTCGTCTTATTCTACTAAAAAACTGTAATCATTCCTTGTTTTCAACTTTTTACCCAAAAAAAAAACCTTATCCAAAAATAAAACAACCTTCTTCCAAAAAAATGTGAAAAATAACTATAATTTCAGAAGTCGGTGTCTTTGCTTTTCAGTTTTCGATTTTTGCCACCGACATCCGAAATTAAAATTATTTTTCACTTTGTAGTGTTTTTTTTGGAAGTCGGTTGTTTTTTTTTGTATTTATTTTTTATTTTTCTATTTTTAGTTGTGGTACCTACCTCACACAAATTCGAATGCTATGTAAATAAAAGTGAGAGGAACTTAAAACATCATCCATTTATGCTAAGTGGGAAAAAACACGTAATATTGAAGCTAAATCAAAACCTACGCAAGCAAAGTTAATATGTATGGGACCTCTGAATATCATGCGTTATACCACACAAAAAATGAATCATTAAAATGAGTTAGTAATTAGCGGAGTAATCGCGTTAATAACATGAGAAAACAAAAATCGAATTGAGAACCTCCGCCTTTTTGAAGTCGGTTAAAAACTAAAAGTGGTTCCCCAGCAATATTTTTTGCTCAATGTTAGTTTGGTGCACAGAATGCATAGAAAACGGTGATATGATAGGTCTTTTTACACCCTATATAGGTCCTTAGAAGCCGAGCAGATCCCCATGCAACTGGGAGACCTGGCTGTCCTGGTTACCAACTCCAACGTGAAGCACCAACTGACTGGCAGCGAGTACCCCATGCGACGTGCGCAGTGTCAGGAGGCCGCTGACCGACTGGGGCTACCCTCGCTCAGAGCGGCCAGGTTTGAGGACTTGGCAAGTAAGTGTTCATCTATATTATGATTTATTGCTCTCTAATGTACTTTCACTCGCAAATTATGTATATACATATCTTAATTCAAAAGCGGTTTTCTCGTGAAGTAACGATTGCAACTTTGAGATATGAAGTCAATAGATGAAGATAGAATATTCATAATAGGCAAGTATGGATTTCGAAATAGTGTGATTTAGTAGAAGATAATCAATTTTAAAAGTTGCTGGACAGACATCTGTCCTACTGAGGAGTTTGTTGCGCCAATACTTCTTACCAGCTAAAACATTAGAAAGTGATGAAGGGTGGGCGTTTTGGAGGACTGTCTTATGTAATTTTGACGTTCGAAAAGTGCTGATTCTCAGCCTAGTTTGAATAAATGACTTTTGATTTTGATTTTTGCTAAGTGTATATTATGTTACTGCTAAAGAAGGGTGTGGAAATAAACTTACATTAGCCGGCTAATCTTGAGTTTATGTTTGAGGAGAGCCTAATGTTCGACATAATGCGACATAAGTCGTAATTTTTGCACGGCAAGAAAAAGGTGTGTACAAAGGGCCTAATTTTTAACAAATTTTTCTTGGTAAAAGGTGACCATGGTGATATGGCAGTTTTGCCATTTCAGCCATTTTCATTTACTACTTTATTTTTAACCAAGGGGTTAGGGCTACACTGAAGTTTAGCCGGCTAAAGATGAAAGAAATTACCATTAGCCTCTCCTCAAAAATAAACCCATGTTCAGCCGGCTAATGTTAAGACACGACAGTCCACGTCCCTCTTTAGCCGTAACATATACATATAAATGCTCGTGATTGTACCCCGATAAGTCGAATTTTCATCTTCTCTTCTGTTGTTGAATTACTGTAAGGCAAATAAAAGTCTCTAGCACACCTACTTCTCTAAACAGGGATTAATTTAAATTTAGTGATCTATGCCTTGTTTACGCAGTTACGCACACAAAAAGTCATTAATCACAGAATGTTTACTTCCTACCGAAAGGCTCCTGGAGCTGGAGCAGCTGTGTACTTACCGACATTTTCCTTGCGCCGTCATTATAGCGAACTTGACAATGAACTTGCGATGACCTTTGGAATAAAGCTAACAGTTCACGACGCTACTCTAAAGTAACGTGCTACAAACTCCAATTTTATAAAATAGTAACGAAGTCAGAACTGGAGGAGCTCGTGGCTAAGTAATAACAGCCGCATGGGTCGATTTATCAGGTTAAGATACGCTTGCCGGGGTTGGTCCGTGGATGGGTGACCATCTTTACATATCGAGACTCCTCCGTGCCTCGGAAAGCACGTTAAAGCGTTGGTCCCGGCTGTCATTTGTGGATCTTTGACAGTCGTTACGGGTCGTCAGAAGCCCGAAACTCTGACAACCAGTCTTGCCAAGGGGTATCGTATTACCCAGTTACTGGGTTGTGGAGGTCAGATAGGCAGTCGCTCCATATAAAATACTGGTATTCAGCTGTATCCGGTTGGACTGGAAGCCGACCCCAACATGGTTAGGAAAAGGCTAAGCAGATGATGAACGAAGTCAAAACTGTACATTGAATATTTTTGAAAAAAGTTACGGTTACGTAGTACGTACGTGGTGTGGGAAAAAGTCTGACGCTGAAAATATAGTTTTTAAAATTTTGGTCTATTTGTTTGCAAAAACGGCTCAACGTATTTGGGTGAAATTTGGCACACAGATAGTTTATAACCGGTTTTAACACAGGGTTTTTAATCCCGGTAGTACGTCGCCGTGGGATATTATCCGACATACATGCAGGCGAAGCCGCGGGCAAAAGCTAGTCATCAATAAGTGGCCAGAATGTTACAGCAGTAGTATTTCAATGACGGCCCGTACTGGATGCGACCAATCACTACTCATTGGTGATTTGAGTTTGTAACACGTTACTTTTGAGTAGCGTTGTGGACGGTGGCCCTAATTTCGCAGCTGCGGAAAAGATCCCCAAGTAGATTGCTTACGGAACCAAGTCCCTTGGGTTGTTATGTTCTGTGTCGAGTCGTCTCTGTACACAAAAATAAATGGTCCTGTAGAAAGGCGTTATTTGAAATGACATCTGGGGGCTTAAAACTGTCACTTTAGCAGAATCATATTAAGAAAATATTATGAATCATCGTAAAATTTCACCAACTGACAATTCATAATATTTATGATCTGCGTGTAATTCCTATTGCGAAATAATTCGTCTGTTTGACAGTTTTCTGTGGAGATTCGTAAAATGGTCCACAAATTATGAATTGCTTTTATGTCAAATTAGAGGAATTGCTAATGACAGCTGGGATTCAGGAAATGAACTGCTTTTAGAAGAATTGCTAATGTGGCCGGTTTAGGCCCCCGATTTTAAATATAGAGCTGCTTGTGAAAATGTGGGAAATTCACAGGTATTTGATTCTGCATCGATAGAATTATAATTTTTATTTTTAATTAATGCCGCTGATAAATAAACGGAAATTATATAATACGCTTCATTAATCAGATCACGTATGTTTATGCATTATAAATGAAAAGCAGCCGATGATGCAAGTTTTGTAAATAAAGGATAGGTATATCGTTTAGATACAAGTTTTTTCAGGATATTGTAGGTAAAAACAGGTTTTTATCACAATTCGTACAACTTCAAAATGTATCTGCATGTATCTTCGTCATGTTTGCCGCAAATAACCGTATTTGCTTTCTTCTTTTTTTTTTTTTATCTATTTCCAGCAGTTATCGTCTTTGCTGAATGACGACGATAAAAATTTACAAATTAAAATTTTGTATCCAAGCCGCCTCAATCAATGAAACTTCTGAATACTTTGTACAATCTATTGTTTGCCACTCTATTCTAAGACAATTACGAAAAACTAATCAATTTTCGATTCTTCCATAATTTGATTAAGTATTTAGTGAATTTAAGTGAGTTAGTCATCCATTCGATTATTGTGTTTTGATAAAACTGAAGAAATTACGAACGGCACCAGGTGCAGTGGGACGAAGAAGTCACTTAGAACAAGATGGCGCTCAGGATTCAAGTAATAATGTTTTAAAGTTCTTGTTCAGCTTAATTTGATTAACAGCTTGTTTTAAGTTATTTAAATCGAAGAAAATGGAGATTAGTTACCTTTTGATGGACTGACAGACACCGGGCCACCCGAGACATTGACCTAAAGCTGAACTTATAGTGTGCTTACATACAGCTAAAATGCGCAATTCTTGGCAATTTCAATCATCATCATTTTAGCCGAAAGAGCCCACTGTTGGACATAGGCCTCGGGACCAAGTACCGCTCCTTCGACCGGTTCTGTGCTTCTCGCATCCAGCGCATTCCCGCGACCTTCACCAGGTCATCGGTCCACCTTGTGGGGAGCATTCCAACGCTACGTCTTCTGGTATGCGGTCACCACTCCAGAACCTTTCGGCCCCATCGGCTATCTGTTCTGCGAGCAATGTGCCCTGCCCACTTAATTTTGGCAATACTTCGGGCTATGTTGGTTACCTTGGTTCTCCTACGGATCTCTTCATTTCTCATTAAAGCGATTCAGGCAATTTCAATACAATCTTTGAATTGCCCTAAATTGCTCGGTGTTGCGGAGAGGTCATAGTTAATCACAATTGCTAAGATTTGAACAATTGACTTGTACTCATGTCAGCACATCATAAAAAAGGTGTTTTCAATACTATTTAAATGTTTTTCCCTGAATCGAAGTTTGTATTAAAACAAATTCATAGGTTAGCAGAAGAAGTAGATACCTATTGATTTTACATTATTTAAGTAAAATATTAATAACCATATTTATTTACCGTATTGTTAAGTATGTCGTCATGGGCCAGTGGATAAAGCCCCGCCTCTTATGCACGAGGCTGTGCTCAAATCCGGGCAAGTACCAAAGAAAACATCGTGAAGAAACCTGGACCTATAGTTAATATGAGTCTGACATCGCCAGCCAGTCTTGAGCAAGCGTGGTGCTCATTGCTCAAGCCTTCTCTGTATGAGAAGTGACCTGTGCCCTGCAGTAGGACAATAATAGGCTGGAATTACTATATTACTAATGACTATATTACTAATGACTGTATTACTATATTACTAATTACTATATTACTAATGACTATATTACTAATGACTGTATTACTATATTACTAATTACTATATTACTAATGACTATATTACTAATGACTGTATTACTATATTACTAATTACTATATTACTAATTACTATATTACTAATTACTATATTATTAATTACTATATTACTAATTATCATATTACTAATTATTATATTACTAATTACTATTTTACTAATTAGTATATTACTAATTACTATAATACTAATTACTGTATTACTATATTACTAATTACCATTTCCAGCTAGGTCTATTTATTGCTTCCGCTTCAAGGTTCATCTATCTCTATATCTATACATATTATAAATTGAAGTTGCTTTTCGTATTTGTCTGCATGTCCACGTTGTTGTTCTAAACCGCGCAACAGATTTTGATGAGGTTTTCACCATCGTTTACAGAATTTATTCCGGAAGGTTTATGTTATACACATAAACCTTCCGGAATAAATTCTCCAAATGATAGTAACAACCGCATTAAAATCCGATGCATAGTTTATAAAAACAACGCGGTGACACAAACAGATATGAAAAGCGACTTTAATTTATATATAACACTGGCCCGCGGCTTCGCCCGCGTGGATGTCGGTTATTATATACTAAAACTTTTCTCTATCCATGCATTGGTGAAAACAGCATGAAAATCAGTGCAGTAGTTTTTGAGTTTATCGCGAACAGACAGACAGACGCGGTGTAGGACTTTGTTATATAATATGTTCTAGCTGATGCCCGCGGCTTCACCCGCGTGGATGTCGGTTATTATATACTAAAACCGTCCTCCAGAACCATTCTATCCATTGGTGAAAACAGCATAAAAATCGGTGCAGCCGTTTTTGAGTTTATCGCGTACCGGACCACAGATAGACGCGGCGGAGGACTTTGTTTTATAATATGTAGTGAAGGATATCATAAATTAAAGTGAGCAATCCGTAACGAGAGTAATCTCTACAAAGAAACACTTCTTCAAAATGGATTCTAGAACATTTGTACCAATCTGATTGCAGAACTAAAACAGCAGAACTGTGATGAGGTGGTGCTGAAGAGAGCCAAACACGTCATAGAAGAGATCAGCAGGACAGAAGAGGTGGCCAGGGTCATGAAACAGAAGGATTTCAAACGAGTAAGTTTTAATAATAGTATGACCGAGTGGCTTCTAGAAGACTTACTGGCTATACTATGACCAAGTGGCACCTAATTGAGTATTAGGCAGATTATCACTGTTTTGTTCACCGTACCGTGAACGGGACGTCAACGAGAAACGATATTACATGGACGTAGTAAATATACTGTCGCTACTTCGGCGTCGTCATTTCGTTCCCGTTGACCGCCTGAGACTTAAATTTGTTTTTTGTTCAGCTGCATCCGGTTGGACTGGAAGCCGACCCCAACATGGTTGGGAAAAGGCTAGGCAGATGATGAGTTTATAGGGACCCAAATCAAGTTATTTCAATTTCACATTAATTATCTCCCTTTCCAAAATCAGGTCGGCGAACTATTCTACCAGTCTCACGAGTCTCTCAGCAAGCTGATGGAAGTCTCCTGTCCTGAACTGGACCAGATCGTTGACATTATCAGGGGATCACCAGGAGTGTATGGAGCGAGGATGACTGGCGGCGGCTTTGGAGGATGTGTTGTTACTCTGGTAAGGGTTCCACTATGATTTTTAGATTAATATAATACTTTTTTACCCGACTACCCCAGAAGGAGGGTAATGTTTTTCGAGAGTATGTATGTTTGTATGTATGTCTATTTCTTTGGCACGCTCTGTAGCCTAAACGGCTTGATGGATTTTAACATACGAGGTGCCGTTAGGTTCGTCTTAATTGTGGGAGTGACATAAGATATAAAAAATGTATATATTTCATCTACAAATACAAAAAAAAAGGGAGGGGAAGGTTTTTTTTTTTAATTACACCAGTATTGGTTAAAATCTAGTAATAAGTATGTTCCAAATACGTAGATTAATCAAACTAAAAAGCTTGCAATAAAACAAATTATTAAAAAAAACAAATAACACGCCTGCAAAAACCTATAACTGAAAAGAGAAAAACAAGCATTGAAGTTTCTTTTTTTTTGCAGTCGGGTTTTTTGTTTTTTTTAATAATTTGTTTTATATTATGAATCAAAATTTATAAATTTCACACAGGGTGACACAATGGGCGGTCTTACTCGTATCTTCTAGATATGATTAAAGTATTATTGAATTATTAGAAATGGGATTAGTTGAGGGATAACATGATCAATCTGCCTAGTCTTTTCTCATTTATGTTGTGGTCGGCTTCCAATCTTACCGGAGTGATAACTTGATCAATGATCGGTATTAGTTACTGTAGTTCGTGGGAGTCGCGTTCTTTACGGAACCACACGTTTACGGCCACACACTAAAGGCGTGTACGTACGAACGAACAAACATGGTGAACACGAACATCGAACAAGGAACATTTGGTTGAGTGAACACGAACATGGAACACGGAACATTTGGTAAAGTGAATACGAACTCCATACGATCATAGTTCGACTTGTGTTCACACTCTACTGCCCCGCTCTCTTTAGTAGCCATGGATCTGCCAATGTTCGCAATGTTGCATCAAATCTCCGAACACCGTCCACACAGAACAACGACATTAGATCGCCACGATCGTTTTTGACGAACAAAGTATTTGATGTTCGTTAGCCGTACGCACATGTGAACAAAGTGTTCTATATTCATGTTCACCATGTTCTTGTTCGTCCGTGTGTACACGCATTTAGGACTGATTTCATTTCAACCGCCAGATATCTTTTATTCGTTGAATAAAATTGACATTTGACAGTTATTGGATAGAAAAAGTGTCAAAAAAGTTCCGTTTGTCGAAGTTCAGTTTGGTAGTCATTCGCAGGATATACGAAGGTACTTATAGTAGATGTAAAAAATTTGGTAGAATCCTACTAATATTATAAATGTGAAAGTTTGTGTGTTTGGATGTTTGTTACTGAATCACGCAAAAACGGCAGAATGGATTTGGATGAAATTTTGCAAACAGATAGTTTATAACCTGGATTAACACATAGGATATTTTTTATCTCGATATTCTCACGGGATCGAGACTACGCGGGTGAAACTGCGGGGAGCAGCTAGTTCGCCATAAATATGTTACATTTATAGTCTTCATTTGTTTCAGGTTAAGAAAGGCGAAGTAGAAAATTTAAAGAAAAAGATACTATCCCAGTACAAGGGGACGCCTGTTTTCTTTCTGAGCCAACCCAGTGATGGAGCTCGGTTGTTAAAGTTGTAATAAATAAATTATTTTTGTTATGTTTTATTTTTGTACAATTCTGTGTTTTATTATATAAACCCTCACTAAATCACTAAGACTGCTTTTTTCAGTTTTTCTCGGATTTTTCGAGAGGTGGTTCAACACCAAAACTTAGCTGTAGAGATTAAAGACAGTACTATATTTTTAGCATTCTGTGAAAACGACAAACAGAATATTTTCTTGATTTTTAAAGAAAAATTCTGAAGTTTACGTAATTTCGATTACGATGGCGCCCACTTTAAGGCAAACGGTAAAAGTAGGCTCCGTAGCAGTCCAACAGTGACTGCCGTTTAGCTGTTGTCAGCGTTTTAATAACTTTTATTGATGTAGTAAGTAAGTAGTAATTTTGTGACTTAGAAACATAAAAAATAGCACCGAGACAAGACTATTTGTGACATTTCATTGACAATGTCAATTTCACTGAATCGTTTTTCAGATTCCGTGCACAAAGGGTGCCAGTGGGACCGTATTACTGACTCCGCTGTCCCTCCGTCTATCACAGGGCTGTATCTTTAAACATCTATAAACATAAAATAAGGTACCTAATTTTTAAACTATCCATACAAAAAACATCAAACATCCATAAAAAAAACGATGTAGTGTTAAATATTGTACGGTGGAACGAACCCTTCGTGTCTGAGTCGGACTCGCACTTGCCCGCATTTGTTTTCTTTGACTTTAACATTTTATTGCAAGGGATCACCTGCTGTAAAATCTCAAAAAGCGGACAAAGGATATTTTTCATGTAATCTTAATAAATAAATATCAAAGAGTTACGTAAACGGAAGCAAACTCAAGTATGAAACAGATAAAAGCCAGATTCACATTTTTATGGTATGGTTGTGTTATGTTAAAGTAAAATAAATAAATAAATGGTGTGGTGTGAAACGTAAAAAAACTGGTTTCACATTTTTGCCATGTTTTGTATCGAGAATATAAAGATAGAAAGAAATAAAACAATAAAAAAAAAAACACATCGAAGAATATCCTGATACATCAAAATTATAATAAAACCTACAAGTTCGAATACTCTACTCTAATCCAGCATGAAAATATTATAATTATAATATATAAAAATATTTTGATTTCAAAGAGTGTCCGTGGAGTTTCTTGCCCGTTCTTCTCCATAGGAACCCACTACGCTTTGGAATGGGCAACTAGCTTCATATTTCTCACTGAAAAATCCCACTCAAAAGTGCCTGTATTTGAAATAAATGCTTTAAGTTAGAGTTTCATTGAGCATACATCAGGGTAGGTAATTCTTCGGAAACCCAGGTATCCTCTGTGATCATCAGTAACACTAAGGCGTTGCTGGCTTTCCTTGAGGAGCTGGGGTGTATCGAGTGATCGATTTTGCCACTCGTTCGCAAAATACGCGCTTGGACGTGGAGTTGCGGACACGCAGTTATACAATAGGCCCGTTGTTGTAGGTGCTTTCAAAGGATTAAGTGCGGCTACGGGTGAGTTTACCTGAACAAAGCGTCGGCATTTGTAAGGTGGCTTTAGGTGGCTAGCAACTTAGCCCCATTAGGTGGCTAGCAACTGACCCCAAGTATGACACAAGCCTTATATTTTTCACTTCTATTACTATATTCCATTTCCTTTAAACCAACATGATTTGACTACAGAAGAGGAGCTCGTGGCTACGTAATAACAGCCGCACGGGTCGATCCATCAGGTTAAGCTACGCTTGTCGGGGTTGGTCCGTGGATGGGTGACCATCTTTACATACCGAGACTCCTCCGTGCCTCGGAAAGCACGTTAAGCCGTTGGTACCGGCTGTCATTTGTGGATCTTTGACAGTCGTTACGGGTCGTCAGAAGCCCGAAAGTCTGACAACCAGTCTTACCAAGGGGTATCGTATTACCCAGTTACTGGGTTGTGGAGGTCAGATAGGCAGTGGCTCCATGTAAAATACTGGTATTCAGCTGCATCCGGTTAGACTGGAAGCCAACCCCAATATAGTTGGGAAAAGGCTAGGCAGATGATGATTAGGCTACAGCAGATGTTTCTCACAGCCTTTTTTGTTTGTGTTTCCATTGTAACAAGTGATTCAGGGGAAAATTAATGAAGAAAAAAAAGATACTGCCTCGTTGGTTCAGTAGTCGCAAGCGCTACAGCTGAGCATGAGGTCCTGGGTTCAATTTCCGGTTCGGACAAACAAAGTATTAATGAGTTTTCCCTCTGGATTTTCTCAGTAGCAGCCCGGTTGATGGCAATAGGCTTTTAGGGGTACGGTACGGACACGGTAAACTTTAATTGCGCCATGCAGGATTTATGTGACGTCAGGATTTTTGTGTGACGTCAGGTCTTTGATGCGTAGTTCGCATGTGGCGATGTAGATACCGCCACAGGCTCGCCCCCTGTTACATGGGACTTAAACATAACTGGCAAAATGTGGGTGTACTGTAAGCACGCCTCTGCCTAACTCTTTGGCGAATAAAAGCGTGATGTTATGTTTGAGGAAAAAAAGATAGTCTCTTCATAATTATCTTCAATAGAAAGGAATCCGCACTGGATTTATTTCTTTCAGAAAGGCTTTGGAGGGAGTCTTATTCAAGCTCGACAGAAACTTTATTAATCTAAAATGAGATTGGACATCGACTAGGGACAGTCCACTGCTCGACTTTCTATCGTTCTAAGTCCTAGTAGGTACGTATTCACTTAGACAGGCTGAGTTTGTACTCATTGGGGGCAAAAGTACTCTTGAGTTTACAACTTTCAATATGGGACCAATTCTGAAATTATTGAAAAAAAATTGTTAAACAAAAAGGGTATTCAATGCTTATGAAAATGTACAAAACAAATGATAGTGTCAAAATTTGTTTGAAAACTGCCTACCTTATGGCTGCTAATATACATATTGTATGTCAGCACTACGCTGATATACAATATACATATTGTATACAACAATAGTGTATTCTTTAAAAAAAAACAAAAAACCGGGTTTTGTGAAAAGTCCAACCATTTTATCTTTCTTTTGCAGTTTATCTTTATTTACCAGTATTTTCTTAAAATATCTCCTTATTTCGAAAATTACGACCAAAAGACAAGACCGGATAAAGTCCGGACGAGGGGCTAAAAAGCCGGATAAATCCAGACGGCCTTCCTAGATTAGTTAAGTAGCTTAGTTTAGTTCAAGTCAGTCCAAAAGTGACCGTTTTTTTATTGTGACGTGTCACGTATAGACATCAAAGGAGAGGACTCGTTACTTTACTATAGGGCTACAAGGTTATTACGACGCGTGACTAAAATCGGAACTAATGCCGCCATCTTGTTTTTCGAACACATTTCAAGTGACATTTCACAAAACAATTACACAAATGTTTACCAACAGCGCCCCCTTGTCAACGTCATTTGAGCGCCAAAAGATCCTTGAAGCATTGTAATGTAAAAACAAAAAGAGGATAGAATTGGTAAACTCATATAATTATAATAAGCTCTACTATTATTAAAGACAGTTTAATGAATACCTTGAATTTTATTAAACCCTAGAACCCTTTTAATTGTTATGTAAAGAGGACTCAGAGAAAGTTTTAATTTTCGGATTATATCATTTGGAAAATACAAAGAACTTTTGTTTTATTTCATCGTCTTGGCTAAACAAGTTTTAATCTTGAGAAATTACTTTGAAAACTTTGATGTTTTTTAGTATGGTCAAAGTCGTATAGCCTGGTATTAAGCGACGTAGCTTCCCAACGAGAATTACTGGATACGATTCCCATGTAAATGACTTTAAAGGACTTGCCTATTTTACTATCATAATTTTCGGTTAAAATCCGTTAGAATGAATACTTTAACAGCTTTTACAAATAGCTGGACACCCATGGAAAGGACTGAAAAGTAATGTTGACAGTGTACACACGGCTACACATCAAGCTATACATTTCCAGTTTATGCTGATCTCGCATTGTATAGAATTTCCGTACAATTCGAGGTCAGCTTATACTGGAAATGTATAGTTTGGTGTGTAGCCGTGTGTACTTATTTAACTCTTATTCTTATCCTCTCCTTATCTTCTCTCTCTAATCCTTATTATTTTGGCAATAATTATTTTTGTTACTTATTACAAACAATGCATTCTTTGTGAACTTTCCTCAGAGAACAACACAATAGGTCCGTGTCACTAGCTATGAGGTTGTGAGCGCGGAACTATTCGGTAAAATCTCAGTGTCTACGCGTCTACGCCAAGCTACGGCGTAGCTTCTAATATGCTACGAACGCGTAGCCCGTAGATTCTAGCTACGGTATACGGGCTAGGCATAGGCTGCCTTCTTTATTGTGTAATCTATTCAAGCCTATCAATCAATTTTCTTTAGAAGTTATTTTTAACGTAGGTATATGGATAAATAATAATCAATCATTTTCAAACTATTTTTGGATATAACGTAATATCAATCTATCATAGTCTTAAAATCTGACCAAATCGTATCAAAATTCATTTTTTATAAGTAAAATAAATCTTGAAGCCTTCAGTCAAATAAAAATAAAACGCACTGTACTTTTCACGAAGCAACAGTTTCCCGACAAGGGACACTTTAGAATTTAGCCTCAGTCTACCGCCGGCATTCGTCGTGTGCAGACCTGTCCTGCTCGAGCGTCCGTCGCTTTCGAAACAAAACGAGACTCGTGAATAGAACTTAACTCATGTAAACTGTGTCTTGTGACTATTTTCTGGTGGTTCAAAGGTGAATTAAAATGTGATAAATTTCAGTGAACATTTAATTGGATTTTTGGAACGGAACTTTCTTGTGGTTTTTCGAACTTTTTTGTAAGTATTTTTTTGTTTGTGAGTTTTTAGTTTCATACCATTATTAGTGCCACAAAAAAATTGCTCGCCTGGTAGGTGTTTTGCAACATTTTATAAATTTTTACAACTTTTTCTATACCTGAGACTACCTATTATATAGCAATAAATAAATTAGCTAATCAATAATTATTATTCATTATTTATTAGATAATGATTAACATTAAGCGGTTTATTGATAAACTTGGTACTTTTAAAGATTACATTATAATGGTAATCTTTAAAAGTACCTACATAGTTTGATAACAATACCTACATATACTTGTGTATTTTAAACCTTCAAGTGTAAAAAACATTCGAGTTCTAAAACGCAGAAAGCCAGCATCGATCGATGTAAACATATTTTGAATGAATGAGAAATGGATGAAGTTTTTTAACGATAATGTTAATATGAAGTTATTATACAGTCGGCAAAAATATATTTTCGCGTTACGAAATTGACGACGATGACTCGTTCAATTTAAATAATTGCAATATACGAGACTTGTAAAGGACATCCCTAACTTATGGGGACGGAAATCATTATTTGGTGTTGGATAAATCGGGGCAATAAATAAAAAATTGATGGGTGAGAAAATCTTAAAAATTATCATCAACGAGTCAGGTCTAAAAAAAGATGGCGTGACGATTTGGATTTGTTTTTGCCAGATTGTGCGGAGAAGGCAAAAATAAAGAGAACTGGTAAATATGGGAGAGCCCCAGCAGTGGGCAAAGATGGGTTAGCATTTCAAAAATTGGGAAGCTTTCAATTATTTTTACTTTAAATATTTTGCAGAATTTTTATTTTCTTTTCATGCTGTCTGTACAACGTGGACAGCTGCTGAATTAATTTAAAGCACAAACATATTTGAATTTATCGTTTCATTTCTTGACTGTTTTATTTAAACTTTTGCAAGACTAAAATAATAACTATGTACTTAAAATTCAAATAGATCTTTTACACAAAAAAAATAAGGACCCATCTTGTTTTCAAAGGAAACATTTGCTTATTTAAATTCATTATAATAAAAGTGTTATTACAAAGGTTTTTGGGGCGAAAAAATATCTTTTCTCTTCATTATATTCTGTATTTCTAGGCTTTTTCATTTGGTAAGCGGATTGGTGGTCGTATTTTATTTATTTTTGCTAACTTTAATCATATTGTAAACTAAAAAAAATAAAGTAATAAAAACTAAAACCCAACTACGACAAAAAAGCCAATCAACGAAAAAGGTATAAACGAGACACCACACACAGACAAATTAAAAATCCGGTGTCACACGTGTTAGGGCATAAATTGAACAGATTGCGTGTGACTCCGGATTTTTAATTTGTCTGTGTGTGGTGTCTCGTTTATACCTTTTTAGTTGATTGACTTTTTTGTCGTAGTTGGGTTTTAGTTTTCATTACCTAATTTTGTTTTTTGGTTATAATCAGTGATCGGAGTAGGTAGATTGAACTGGGGCCATTGATCCGAAACGTATATATTAATATGGACATTCCTCCGGAATTGGTGGATTATTAAAAAAAACCGGAACTTATGTAGGAATTGTATTCTGCCAGAGTGGAAGGAGTCATTTGATGATTTGCCATCCTCAAAAAAATCGGAAATCGAAAATCGGAATTCGATTGTTTTTATTATTCAACAGATAAATAATGAATTAATTTAGTTTTGATACCTTCCTTTAAATTTTGAATTGAGTAGTAATAATATCACTACCAACATTAACAATATTTAATTGAATCCGGAAATACCGGAATTACTTTCCGGAAAAATGGCTTATCCATGTTATTCTTTCTGTGTGCATTTATGATACAAGTACCAAAAATCAATCTACCTACTCCGATCACTAGTTATAATGTATATATTTTTGAAATGTGCGTGTTACGATAAAAAAATATTTTTTTAGTTCATGACTATGTTATCTAGAGGGCACCATCGGTCCCCGCGGATGTCAAATGTGACAGTCGCGGTGTATGCGTATTCAAGTATCTTGTAGACGTTCGTCCTCCCGGTCAACACAGTATGTTGAGGAAAAATGTTGTTCGCTGTGATTGCTATAGTTGAAATTGAACTTCAATGGCTTTAATACGATTCCTTGAAAACCTTCGCTTTGATGTTCTTTAATATTTAATTTTCCTTTAAGGGGAAATCTATTTCAACGCGTTTGAGTATAGTTACTCTCAGTAAATTAAAAATGAAATGGGTGAATAGAGATTTTATGTTTCAGGTAAATTCAATTACCTAGGGCTCTAGGAGAATTACGTGTGTTATGGTTAATTTTTTTGTTCGTATTTAATTTTTAATTTTTAGCAATCATTAATTAGTCTTTAGTCATCATTAATTAGTCTCTACATAGGCTACATCCTACTAATATTATAAATGTGAAAGTTTGTGTGTTTGGATGTTTGTTCCTCAATCACGCAAAAACGGCTGAACGGATTTGGATGAAATTTGGCAAACAGATAGTTTATAACCTGGATTAACACATATGATACTTTTTATCCCGGTAGTAGGTTCCTATGGGTTAATTTTAGACATCTACACGGGCGAAGCCGCTGTCAAAAGTTCGTTTCATACAAATCTGTCCGACTTGGTTAATGATGACCCTTTATAGATAGAAAAGACCCTTAAGGAAAACCAGGAAGACTGACAGGTATTCAATCAAGTCATATTTCCCCGGTCTTCTTACTTCGAATACTATAAGATTTATTTTCAGTACATCGAACACACATAATAGTCTTACATACTATGCCTCAGTAATAATTCAGTAATATGAATTAGAACTTGAAAGAAAACATACCTACCATACAAAGTGGAGTCATTAGAATTGACATTGCAAAGTCAAAGTTTATTTTATTTTAATGATGAATCTATATACAAGGCAAGAGTGAATGAGATATTAACGCACAGCCTAAACCGCTGGTCCTAGAGACATGAAATTTAGAGGGTGTGTTCTTTATGAAGAGTAAGGTTCCACTAAGGAACGATTTTTCAAAATTCCACCGCTAAGAGGGTGAAACCGAGGGATTTCGTTAATCTTACAAATCTTATTCCTTGAGTTAATAGACTTGAAACTCGGCACGAATACTTATCTAAGTAAATTATAAAGTTTGTCATTTTTAGTTTTTATAAACTACCCCCTAAACGAAGATTGGGGGGTGTCAAAGTTTGTATAGAAGAATTTTAACGTGCTGTCCGATTAACTCGAAACTCAGTATTTATACTTAAAACCAAAGATAAAGAATGATGTGTATTCAGGTTTTTCAAAAATCTACCATTAACGGGGTGAAAATGGTTCGTCTACGTCACAGCTCAAACCACTGAAAGGATTGGGCTGAAATTTGGCACACAGTAAGTTATTAGGACCTAGTCGTGCATTAAGAAAGGGTTTTTGGAAAATTCGAGCTTTAAAGGGATGAAAAGGGAGGATTTCTTTTGTATGAAAAATCTTATTCCTCGAGTTAATAGACTTGAAAAAGTAAATTATAAATTTTGTCATTTTCAGTTTTTATAAACTACCTCCTAAACGAGGATTGGAGGGTGTCAAAGTTTGTATAGAAGAATTTTAACGTGTTGTCCGATTAACTCGAAACTCATTATTTATACTTAAAACCAAAAATAAGGAATAATGTGCATTAGAGTTTTTCAAAAATCTACCCCTAACGGGGTGAAAATGGGTAGTCTACGTCACAGCTCAAACCGCTGAACGGTATGGGCTGAAATTTGGCACACAGATAGTTATTAGGACCTAGGCGTGCACTAAGAAGGGTTTTTCGAAATTCGACCTTTAAAGGGGTGAAAAAGGAAGGGGGATTTCGTTTGTGCGATAAATCTTATTCGTTGAGTTAATAGACTTGAAACTTGGTACGAATACTTATCGAAGTAAATTATACAGTTTGTCATTTTTAGTTTTTCTAAACTACCCCCTAAACGGGGATTGGGGGCTATCAAATTTTGTATAGAAGATTTTTAACGTGCTGTCCGATTAACTCGAAACTCAGTATTTATACTTAAAACGAAAAATGAAAAATAATGTGTATCGGGGTTTTTACAAATCTACCCCTAACGGGATGAAAATGGGTAGTCTACGTCACAGCTCAAACCACTAAACGAATTGGGAAGAAATTTGGCACACAGATAGTTATTAGGACGTAGGAATCCACTAAGAAAGGGTTTTTGGAAAGTCGCCCTTATTCCTTTAGTTATTAAACTTGAAACTTGACAATACTTGCCACAGTAAATAATAAAGATTGTCACTTTTAGTTTTTTAAGCAATTCTTCACATAGACGAATAACGGGGTGGCAAAGTAAGTAAGTAAAAATTTTTACGCGCTGTCGGATTATCTCAAAACTCGGTACGGTAAGTACTAATACTTAAAACAAAAAAAATTAAAGTACGTGTTTCAGGGTTTTGTAAGTTAACAACTGACTTAACTTGAATAATACCTTCATTATGTAATGATACAATAATATTTAAACCACCACCGACTACATAATTATTATCATTATGTTGTAGCAGCCCGCAGATATGTTTTTCATCAATAAAAAACGGAAATATTGCCCGTGTTGCGGAAAATGGGATACATAATAAAATAGTAACTAAGTCAAAACTGTACATTAAATACTTTGAAAATAAGTAATTAGTACGAGGTGTGGGAATAAGTCTGATACCTAAAAGTATTTTTGTTCGTCTGTTTATTTGGATGTTTGTTCCGGATTGGCGCAAAAACGGCCCGACGGATATGGATGAAAGGCACACAGATAGTTTATAACCTGCACCCTAATTGCATAATACACGATCCACAATCTGAATCAGTTTGAAACAAATTTTCAATCAATTGCTTCATAAGTTTGAAAAAAAAATCTGCTTCACAACGTAAATAACGCAATGAATGTTGTTGAACTGTCAAAATGAAAGATTAGTCTTAATCGGTTACGAAAATAAGTTACGCAATTAGATAACTGGATTAACACATAGGGTGCTTTCAATCCCAGGCGGTAGTAAGTTCCCGTGGGATTTTTCCGACATCCACGCGGGCGAAGCCGCGGGCAAAAGCTAGTATTTACATAATAGGCTACATATTTACATACATTTTTCTTCTTTTGTTTTAAGTTGGCTGTAAACTGTACATGTGCCTAGGCTTACAATTAACATAATTTGGTGTTTATCTTTATATAATTACTAGCTGCGCCCCGCGGTTTCACCCGCGTAAGTCTCGATCCCGTGGAAATATCGGGAATATCCAGGTTATAAACTATCTGTTTGCCACATTTCATTCAAATCCATTCAGCCGTTTTTGCGTGATTGAGTAACAAACATCCAAACACACAAACACACAAACTTTCACATTTATAATATTTATATATTATATACATATATTATATATTTATATTATTATATTATATAGTAGGATAGTAGGATTACACTGAAAAAAGCTTTTAAAGACATGTTTTTTTTTGGCAATATGTTTGTGTAAACAATAATTGTTGGCGAGTACGCTACTGTGTGATAGTTTTTCATTAGGTCTTAGCTTTATTTAACAACCCAAAGGTAGTAATGGTTGGTATGGCTTCTTCTTTACTTGAAACTACGCGATTTACAGTTGTAGTAAGAGTTATAGAGAAGCGTTACTGATTAACGTGGGGTTTTGGGTTCGATGCCCAGTGCGAGCATTGTTTTTAGGTTTTTTTTTTAATTATAAAATTTTCAGACTCGCTCTCAATTAAATTGGATTTATAACTACTAGTTGTTGGCCGCGACTTCGTATGTATTTATTTATTTATTTATATATATTTTATTGTACACCATAAAAATATATAACAAAAGAAAAAACAATAATTACAAAATATACTAAATGTATTGTTTAATGTAATGACATGTGTTGTGTGTTGTGCTTTGTTAATGTATTTTGTGCTTGTTTTTTTCTATATGTATTTTGTATTTCATCATATTTTAATACGATCTAGGACGAAAAGTAGCCTATGTGCTCTATTATGGATTTGGGTGATTTATACACCTCTGAGTAGGTGTCTCTTCGGACAACATATAATGCGCGATATAATGTTACAGCTGTATCGCCGATAGGTTTAGGGAACTTTCTGTTATCCAGTAAGCTTAAAACCTCTCTTGAATCATTGATCCCACGACACCGTTTATCGTAGATATTATCAGAATCGCTCGATTTGGCAACCGCGTGGCTTGTAGTATACTGTTATGGTCCTATAGATAAACAGACTCTGTTGCCGATCTTACTTGTATCAATAGCAACTGGCATCGTTATGGGTGGTTGTCTATATTCTATCAATAACATGTCCAGTTTATGTTGAAAACATACACAGGTACAATCGAACAAGGAGATTGGTATCACGTAATCAACCTTATAACGCTGGGACACAGGCCTAATCTCTGTGAGAGGGAGTGGGCCTCCACGCGGGCCCATGCTGGTTGGGGATGTCACATGTCTTCGAATTGTTGGATGTTTTCCTTTGCCGTTTCAGAGCTGCAGTGGGGGATTAAATAAATTACTCTTCGATTTCACTTTGAGTAATTTATTTGCCTGTTTGGGGTCCAACTCATGACCTAAAATTTGTGACTCGGGGCCGTTACCACTCGGCCACCACTGCTCTGGAGTTTGGATTACAGCAACTTTTTTTTTTTAATTCCAAAATCTGTATTAACAATAATAACATAACATAACTAACTAACAAATACAACACACAACTTATAACTTCTTTATACCAATGTTGTGAGTGTGCTGAGGAGTATTCAAATCTTCTACATTACTCTTATAAGTAAGCTTAAAAAAGGATTTTAAAATGAATATTACCCGTGTTTTTTTGCCTGCATACCGAACTCTTTGTTTGATTGTACTTGTTTGATTGTATGGTTTATCAGCAACAAAAGATTCCGTAGACATCCCTAGGCTAATTAGGTCTTCCAATTATCAATCGCAGAGAAAATTGCCTTAATTACTTTGAAGACTGATTAGTGTACGTTGTTTGTTGTCATCTAATGCGGGTGACACGTAGGGAGCATTCTGGGCGATGGTGGCCGAGGTTTTAAAAGGGTAAATACTGGAAATTGGCAACGTCACAAATAGCTGTCAAATAACATAACATCAAGCCTGTAATTTCGGGGTTTTGCATGGGCGAACCTGGAGTACACCCACATTTCACCAGTTATGTTTAAGTCCCATGTAATGGGGAGCAGGCCTATTGCCATCAAGCGGGTACAAATCCAGACTCCGAGCTGCTACTGAGAAACTGGTCGAAAACGCCCAATAACGACCTCGGAATCGAATCAAGGACCTCATGGTCAGCAGTATCGCTTGCAACCACTAGACCAACGAGGCTGTCAACTGAACGAACGAACTGCAAAGATTTAAATCATTAGATTTGTCCTGACCATGCTAAGTCACGCGAACGTTGTCCAGTCACGGACTTTAATTGATGAGCCACTTGGCACTGTTCGTATTTTAGCCGTGTAAATCGGGCTTAGTCGGCTATACTCGTACATCCAGACACGGAAAGTCATGTCTTCGTATTAAAGAAGAAGAAAATTATATTTAATATCTTTACCGGTTGGCTAACCTGAGAGCCAGAACTACAAACTTGACAGCAGAGTGACTACCCACGATTGTTTTAGCATAGCCATAGTAACGTTAGCGTATGGAGAAATTTAAAAAATTACTCATTTCGAAAAATTCGCAAATAAGGTCTCTGACATCGACATTTCAACTATCACTGTCTTCGGTTAAGTTTTCAGAAATATCGAGCTAATGAGCTCTGATTCAAAGGTCAGTAGCAAATAGATTGGATAAACATTGTATTTATTTATCATTGAGAACTTATTAGTCAACCTCTATGGATAAGACTATTTCCGATTACTAGTAATTTGTCATCTTGTTTACGAGCATGCGATTTGAGTTCATGTTTAATCGTGTAATCTCGTAAATGTATGACACAGCAAAATTGAAAAGTTTGAAAGTGGCTTATCAATTAAAGTCCGTGACTGTCCATACTGAGAAGAGTGAGCTCACATAACAAGACATGGGGCTTATTGTGTGATACACGATGCAAGTTTCTTGCAGCAGTGTGCAGCGGCCCTGTGGTAACCGCCGCGACTTACGAATACGTACGTAGGTTCGAACCCAGACAGGCGCTTTACTTGGTGTAGATTATTTCATCACCACTGCTCTCAAAACGGTGAAGGACAACATCGTGAGGAAACCAGCATGTCCTAGAACCGAACACTCGAAGACATAATATGTGATATCTACCAAGCCGCACTGGGCCCGCTCTCTCTCACAGACAGGAGGACTCTGTATCCCAGCTGTGGGAATTTATTACGCTAATTATGTCTTGTCAAATGGATTTTCTGCGTAAATCCGGTTAATTATGACTATCTGGATTTTTTGCGTATATCTGTTTGGTGGTTATATCTCGGAAAACAAAAGGCTTTACATGCTAAAGACCGTCCTTGAATGTGGTACGAGATGGGATAAAACGGATTCGGATATAAATGGAGCTTAGTTTAATATTTCAGGAGATTTTCGGTTATCCTTTCGGGAAAGCGTCTCCAAGTTATTCGGACTTCTGTAGTGTGGACCGCTCGGTAAATGCTGCCACCATGCATCCATTCTTCATCGCGTCTGACCATCTTGCCGTAGCTCTGCTCTTACAGTGGACACCTTTCCGTAAATCTTCGATCGAAATCGGTTCGATTTAAATCTTTGTTGAAATCTCGTAAGATGTAATTACGTATTTTATGTATTATTGTAAGTATTTTAACGGTTTACACAAAATAATAAAATTTGAAAATTTTTAGGGTTTCGTACCCAAAGGGTAAAAACGGGACCCTATTACTAAGACGCCGCTGTCCGTCCGTCTGTCTGTCTGTCCGTCTGTCACCAGGCTGTAACTCATGAATCGTGATAGTTAGACAGTTGAAATTTTCACAGATGATGTATTTCTGTTGGCGCTACAACGACAAATACTAAAAACAGAATACAATAAATATTTTAGGGGCTCTCATACAGCAAACGTGATTTTTTTGCCGTTTTTATAGATAATGGTCCAACTCTCACTTGGCCGGTTTTTTATTCAAGTTGTAGAAGAAGATTAATGGGCCATTAAAAGTTTGTTGTTACTTACACTTGCAGGGCTATATTAAGGCTTAAAGTCCATTATGTTATTACGAAGGGGCCCCCACGTTGGGAAAATCACTTAAGATCATGACGCTCTCAGTAAAAAGTTTGATACATATATCTGCGCAGTTTTCATACACAGAAAAGGGGGATACCTAGACTTCATACATTCTGGGGCCTAAGTCTGCTAATTTACAAAAGTTGCCATGATCAAACCATTGTGAATTTTTGACAGATTTTGTATGGCAAACATGTCAAAAACTCACAATGGAGTGACCATTCCGACGTTAGTAAATTATTAGACTTGGCCCCCAGGATGTCCTGACCGATCCAGTATTAGTTGGACTTTGATTTTGTATAAAATAATGCATGCATACCATAATCAGCCTATAATGTTCCCACTGCTGGGACACGCCTCCTCTCTGTGAGAGGGATTGGGCCATAATCCACCGCGCGAGCCGAGTGCGGGTTGGTAGATGTCACGTCTTAATTTTTTTTGTTTCTAGGACATTCACTCTTCATGTTTTCCTTCACCGTTTTGAGAACAGTGGTGACATAGATATCCCTGGTAATGAAATGAAATACACAAAGTAAAGTGCCAGTCTGGGTTCGAACTCACAACTAGTGAGTCGGAGGCTATACCGCTGAATCACCACTGCTTATATAAAATACTGATTTTGTATTAATTGTGTAGGTATTTGCAAGGAGTGCCTTATTGACGGCCCGGGTGATGTCAGTAGGTCCACCCTCTATTACATCGGACTCAAACATAGCTAGCAAAATGTGGGTGTATAATAGGTGCACCTCTGCCTAACCCTTCAGGGAATAGAGGCGTGGTGTTATATGTAGGCAGTGGAAGCTTGCTTGGTCCCTTATAAATTGTATTAACTTTGCTTGGGTAGTTTTTTTATGAAATAACGTAAAACGTAACACGGAGGATGATATTCTCATATCTTAACCGATAAGTTTGCCAATTTCTTTTATTTATTTTTATTTTTATTTTTTTTATGTATAGTTTATGTATAGTATATTCGTCGCTTGTTTATTCTATTGGGTAATAATAATGGTTCACCCGTGCCGCACCGGTCGACGTCATTACGTCAGCGCCGGCTGTCGCTGAAAACCAGCGCTGGGGCTCTGTCCTGCATAGGGTCGCAGCATAATGCTGAGCGATAGCCGTTTTGCGTGAATGTGACGCATGTTTCCCCCAACCTTTTGTATTTTTTTTTTGTGTTTTTTTTTTTTTTTTTTTTTGCGTCATGTTTACCGCAAATAAACGTATTTTCTTTCTTTCTTTCTTTCTAAATGAAAACGGTGGCTGTTCACACGAGCGTCAGTGATAAGGCTGATCGACGTTTAATTTTGAAATGAAACTCAACTTGGCGTTGTCGTATTGGTGGGATGACTTCAAGCGTTTTATGAGGCACTGCGACTGCAATCAATAGTGCTTGAGTGAACTTTATTAACTGAACCAAAAGATAAGTTCTTTTGTTGTAGCGTAGTAAGAACTTGCTCCATCTAAATAAAAGTAAAAAAAAATACAGGTAGGTTTAATTAAAATAAAGTGATGATCATAGCATTATTTTAGAAATAAACGAAATATCTACATTACAACATAACATTGTTCACGCATGTTTTTCCCGAAATAAAAACGTGTTACAAAAAAAAAAAACTACCGACTTTAAAATAAAACACTACAAAGTGAAAAATTACTTTAATTTCGGAACGCGGTGGCAAAAAATGAAAATTCAAAACCAAAGACACCAAACCTCCCAAATTTTTTAAAAGTTTGTATTATTTCAGTGAGCAGTGGTGGCCCAGTGGTAACTGTCCCGACTTACGAGTTGTTGGTCGTGTGTTCGAACCCACCCAGGCATTTTACTTTGTGTAAATTATTTCATCACCACTGCTCTCAAAACGGTGAAGGAAAACATCGCGAGGAAACCGGCATGTTCTAGAACTAAAAATTCGAAGACATGTGACATTTACCAACCCGCACTGGGCCCGCGTGGTAGATTACGGCCCATTACCTCTCGAAGAGAGGAGGCCTGTGTCCCAGCACTGGGAACGTTATAGGCTGATTATGCTTTATGCTACTCGTATTATTATTTCAGCTGAAGCTATCACCTTTTGTACCTAGGAATGACCGTAAGCAATTAGGCATTAGAATACACTTCTAGACCAATTATTAAAATTATGAAAACTGGATAATTATACATCATTTTCGTATACAGCACAGCATCATGCTGGGAAGTCTTCTTGCCACAGTCGTATCTGTGTAAAAGTGGAAAAAATGTGCAGTGAAAAAAGTGGTGTAAAATTGAGGTGGACCTTTTGTTCCACCTCAAAACTTGTTTGCGGATTTAGATTTTTTTCCGAGTTCCTACATATTATCATAGAAAACGAGTGAAACTGCGCGCAACTGCTAGTTAAAAATGAACACAATCCTTACTAATAAGTGCTAAAAAAAAAAAAAAAAAATAAGCTCCTACGCACCGAATAATATTTAGACGAAAGTATCGAAAATATTCAAGTTCAAGTGTGTTATTGTTACTTTACACAAATTATTTTATTTTCATGTTGATCGTTTCATGTTGATCGTGTCATGTGAAATGACCGAATAAGGCATACATTTTGAATAAAATTCAATAAAGTACGGAAAATATTCAAGTTCAAGTAGGGTTTTGTTACAAATTTATTTTAACATTTTGATAAAAAAAACATTCAATGAAGAGCTGTAAAGCTAAGCGCACACTACTGCAGCGGCGGGCGTATTGAAAAAATGCGCCAAAGTACATAAACATAAAAAACAAAGTACACAAAGTACCTATTCAGATATAAGCGATATATCGGGATACCGGGACCTTGGCAACAGGCAACTAAAGGAACACGGGTGGGTTTTAGTCAGTAAAAGTCTGCCACGCCCTCTCACTCCGCTCAAAGCGGGAGGGTCATTTGCTGATTTCCCACCCGCAAAAAAGAAGAAAAAAGTGCACTGAGCCTCGCGCACACCGCGCGCTCGGCCGCTCGGCAGGCGTATTTTTGCTGTAGTGTGCGATGGTGCATAAAAAATTTACAAAGTGATGCAGGGGGATTTTTGCAATGCGTTGCGATGCGGCGCGCATCGCTCTAATGTGCGCGAGCCTTAAATAGTCAAGTTCAAGTGGGCTTTCACATTTTATTTTGACATTTTAATTAAGAGCCGTAAATAAATATTTAAGTTCAAGTGGTCAAAAATATAATTTTATTTTACAAAACATCACGCTTGTGCCTTTTTCCGAAGGGGTAGTAAGAGCTGTAACTACACCTAGAGGGCAAGCCTATTATTATATTATTATCAACCGATCACAAATACAGCTTCCAAGCTGCTACTGGGAAATCGCTGATGAAATAATCCAATAGCACTTAACCCGACCTGGAAATCGAACGCAGGACCCCATATCACGCTTGCAGCCACTAGACCGACGAGTTAATTAAAACATCCTTAATATTATAAATGCGAATGTGAGTTTGTTTGTTTGTTACGCTTTCACGCTAAAACGGCTGAACGGATTTAGATGAAATTTGGCGCATGGGTAAACCACATGACCTGGATTGGGACTAAGGCTACTTTTTATTCCAATATTCCCACTGGATTGAGACTTATGCGGGTGAAACCGCGGGGCGCAGTTAGTAGTACATATTTTATGAAGGTCACACGTGTCATGACGCATACTGTTTATCAATAGAAAACATATCAGATCAAATACCAAAAAAAAACACAATGTCTTTGTCTAAAATCTACAATCCATTTTTTCATTTTTATTATGACACGAGCCGTGCATTAACAGGTATACGTGGCGTGTGGCGCTGGAAAGTGCTGGCAATTGATCCCACTCCAAAACAAAAGGTGTGCTGTAAAAATGGCGGACAATTTTTCAGGATCACTTTCCTAAATTATAGTTTTTAGGGTTCCGTACCCAAAGGGTGCCAATAGGACCTTATCACTAAGGCTCCGCTGTCCAGCACCCGAATAGCGTAATGCACGATCGGTCAGAATTGGAATTGGTTTGAAACAAATGTCTAATCCATTACTACATAAGTGAGAAAATAGAATCTGCTCAACAACGTAACTTACGAACTTATGAAGCAATGGATATTTGTTTTGAACCAATTCCAATTCTGATTGATCGTGTATTACGCAATTAGGGTGCATAATATGTCTATTACAGGGGTAGTATTATGAAGTATGAACGCCATCATTATTCCACTGCGAAAACGGGATAGTGCTATCGGCCTTGTCTAGCTCCGTCTTTCTCTCACACTGGAAAAATGGTGGCAAACTTCATAATACGCACCGGGACTGCATCTTTTGAACCATAATAGGGGTAGACACTTGACATTTTTATAGAGTGTGTACTACTATGACCGCTATAACAACAAAAAATAACAATAAAATAAAGTTAAAAATTAAAAGGGTTCATCAATAAAATACAAGAAACGCGGTTTTTTCGGCGTTTTTCTCGATCTTAGTAATGACAGGAAACGAAACGAAACGTCTAACTAATATAACATTATTGCATACTCTCAAGTTAAACAACAAATAAAAATATGTACTGTTAAATAAACTATATGTGTACTGTGTGTGTGTGTGTGTGTGTGTGTGTGTGTGTGGGTGTGTGTGTGTGTGTATGTGTGTGAGTGTGTGTGTACTAAAACGCTTGAGAGCGTTATCTTATGTGTGAGGGCGTGTGTGAGGAGATAATTTCAAAGATTTAGAGGGTTCAAGAGGGTTTATTCTAATATTTAATTTTATAAGAGACGCGTACACTGTTCGGTAGCTAAGATTAGACTGATGATCCAAAACAAAAAGCACTCCTAACATATTTTAAACCAAATTGTTGGAACGTTCGAAACACGCGGCTGCCCTCTAGCCAGCCTGTACCACGCGAGGTTGCGCATCGCATAAAACCTCACAGTACTGTGTGTCTGTGTACTGTGTGAGTGTGTACTGTGTGTGTGCGCGTGTGTACTGTGTGTGTGTGTGTACTGTGTGTATGTACTGTGTGTTTATAGTCTGGTTTTTATTATGTGTTATGTGTTATGTATTCTATAAGATTATTTTGTGTATTTTATCTATGGGCCTTAGTTGCCTGTAAATAAATAAATAAATATTGTTCGGTTAGTACGGAATCCTTCACGTGTGAGTCCGACTCGCAATGGCTTTTTTAACATCAAACTTTTCTGCATAAGTCGATAAAGTAATTTCTATTTCTGTATGAACGGTCAAAGAGAAAGAAAACCTAACTTATTTGAAGCGGAATGCTAAAAATTTCGAGCTCGCTTTGCTTGCAATATTTTTTTCAAGATTTTCCGCAAAAAGGACAAGGACAAAAAAAGTTGGCAATCCTAAACTCCCCCCAAATTAATTCCTGGCTACGGCCCTGATTAAACTAATTAGAAAGTGCTTGACGAATTAAAGAGAAATTACCTTTCGACATAATAACAGTTTTTTGGAGTGCCAATATAATAAATAGGATTGTAAATGTTGAGTGTAATAACATTTTGCTGATTCAGTATAGGGCACTTATTTATTCAATCACGTTGATTATTTATTTTATTAGACAATAATAAAATTAAAAAAAAATTGAGACAAATGAGACAATTATACAATTTTTTTTATTTTTTATTTTTATTTAAACATTTATTTCGGACCAGGTCCATATTCTTGTTAGTAACAATATACTTAATAACTAATGTTAGTATTCAACACACAACACAAATTAAACTGCGACATGAAGCCGCATCCACCTCTGTAGCATGGGGGACTCCCCCCGATCTGCAAATACACCCAGTATAGAGTTGGAACTACCACGAATGCGAGTGAGTAGGGAGGCACACCTTTGCCTCATGATAGCGGCAAATCCATCAACCCGCGCCTCAGCAAACATCCCTGACGCACTGCAACGCCATGGCAGCCCCAACAGTACCCTGAGTGCATTGTTATATTGGACACGCAGGTCGCTGTACGCCCGCTGCGAATAACAGACCCACAGGCTGCAGGTGTAAAAAGATTGGCAATATGCTTTAAAAAGCGTGATTTTAACCGAAGTCGTACACCGTGCAAACCTGCGGGCTAGCATGTTACAACGGACAGTCAGCGACCTGCGTTCCCTTTCAATGTCCACATTATCACTTAAATCATCGGTGACCCAGTGACCCAAATATTTAAATTTAGATACCCTGCACAGTGGAGTGCCATAGAGTGAGACATTCGGAAAAGCTGGGTAAGAAAAACCACTTGCTTTGAAGAGCATTAGTTCACTCTTCCCAACATTATACTTGAGCCCATGAGTCACCGCATATGATTCACAAATAGATACTAGCCGCCTCATGGCACTAATTGATGGACTCAGCAACACCATGTCGTCTGCGTAACTAAGGTTATTGGTACACACTCCGTCAATATGACATCCAACCATGGTGCCGCTGAGCTCAGCAATCAGCCGGTTTATGTACAGGCTGAACAAGCGAGGTGAGCTTAACCCCCCCTGCCTCACTCCGCACTCCAACCGGTACACACCCGACAGAGAACCGTTCCATCTCACACAATTGCATTGATTGCTATACCAAAACTTAAATATGGACATAACTTCAGTTGGTAAAGAAGTTTCAGAGAGCAACTTATCCCACAACACGTCGTAACTGACAAGATCGAATGCCTTCGATAAGTCCAAAAAACAGGCAAAGGCAGGCGTTTTTCTATCCTTGTAGTACTGCACAGTCTGCTTTAAACACAATATAGTGCTTTCAGTAGACAGCCCCGGCCTAAAGCCAAACTGAGCGTCGTGTAATTGAACATGCTTAGCTAATTGTTTGTCAAGCAGACTGTCCAGCACCTTGGCTGAAACAGTTGCCAAGGATATATAGGTCTGTAATTGGAGACGTCGGAGGCATTTCCAGTTTTATTTTTAATAACAGGGACCACAACAGTAAACATGAAGCCATGTGGTAAATAACAGTGACTGACACACAAATTAAAAAACATCGCAAGTACACGCGGCAAGTGCACCCCGGCGTATTTCAGATGTTCGATACTGAGGCCATCGTGACCTGGTGACTTACCCCTCTTCATTGATTTTACCACCGACGCAACTTCCTTAGCAGTAAATCGAACATCAATGTCCCCAGAAATGGCCTCAGTATCGACAATCCGAGTTTTTTCAACAAGAGGTGACTCTTAAAGTGTTGCTTAAATAAGTTCGCTACTTCTGTTGGCTCGTGCACGCCCGCCACGCTCACCGGACAACCTGACCGTGGATTTAACTTATTGGTTGCCTTCCAAAATGCACCAAACTGCTGTTCTGAATGATTTTTAGCCATTATATCCATTTTTATTTGTTTTTCATTATCCTGACAATATTTAAGCTTTTCTTTAAAAACTTTTCTGGATTGACACATGTTTGTGTAAATGTACCCCGACGTAGGTTTGTTATGTAGCAACCAAGTCTATATAAACCTTCTGAAAGCAATACCCTCTGGCCACAAGTTATCGTCTAAAAATGTATTTATTTTGTGCTTAGGAACAAACAACTTGAAAGCATTATATTGCCTGTCAGTCTTCATATTAATTTTTTCCAACGTCACCACTTCATTAACTTTACTTCGTATGTACTCACATATGTCCTCCTCCGTAGTTTCTTTATTTACATAAGATATAAATAAGGGTATTTTCATATCTGCAGCACGAAACTTTATTGGTACATTTGATACAGCTTTCCCTGTCAAACCAGTGAAACGATTTCTATATTTTGATTTCTGCACCAACGTCCAATCATCCTCCCTTTTAGTTTCTTTCCACCTGCCATTGCTTACAATCTCTGCCATTGTCAGCTGCTTCTCCGCGCTCGCAAAACCGGTCGGACGCTGCGAGGCTGACAAGACAGGAACATTAGGCTTCTCACTCGCAGTACCAGTAAGCGACACAGCACATGAACGTTCATGACTCATACAACTGGGGCTTGGGCACTGGGACGATGCACAGGTCATATTATGAGAAACACTTAACAACTCTGAGTTAGGGTTTTCAGTATACCCTCCTATTTTGGTATTCATATTCAAACTTGGTAACGGCGGCAGCGTTGACTTGCTTGTATTGAAATTCATGTTTTCTAGCTGCTCTTTAGTCACATAATCACTTTTAATCAAGTTTACATCAGATCGTAGTACTAATAAATCCTTCAACAGCTTCGTCACGTCTACGTGATCGACAAATGCCACAAAAATAGGGATTTGTTCAGGATCCATGGATTTAAATACCGTAATCATGTCCTCCAGGTCTTTCTGCTTTTTGTTCTTACGCCTCGACACGAGTTTTTGACTTGTCTTCGTAGAAACATACAATAACTTTTTTGCCTCATCAATATCTTCCTCAGAAAAGGCCGACGAGCATATTTTTATTAACCCTTCATTGTCCACTACATCATGCCTATTACGTATGAAGGCCAGAACTTCCGAGATAACAACATTACAACTCGTACACTTGACCGTATTTGCACAGTTCACAGACATTTTGAACGCAAAAATCGGCGACCGCTCATTAGTGCGCGCGCGCGATGACTCGACAATATCAATGATACAATTTTAAATAATATTAGAAAAAAAAAACTACGTTTAAAAAATTCTTGTCTACATCGATATCGATTTCCTGCAAAGAGAAGGGACATCCCTACCAATCTATTTTAAGGATTTAATGCTGTTTTTTTTTAATCTGTGGGAAGTTAGCAATGAACTTGAGCAATTGATGAACTGAAGTAATTGATTGAAATTGATTGTTTTTTTTCTTTTCGTGTTGGCACGAGTTATACGAAGTTATCTCAGGCTATAGTGAGAAGATTAATTAGCTAGATCTTTGAAACTTTTCTAATTAATTATGGCTTTCTTAAGTACCCTACTTAAAATTAGAGGCCTGATTCAGTGATGTCATACAGTAGTTTATTATTTTTGGTACACAAAATAAATCTCATTGAAACAATGTTGAACATAGGTACTCGGATATTTTATAGAAGGACAGAGGACCTAGACAACTGACCATCGCCTCCACAGCGTTTCGTATAATTTCTACAACAACTTTCAACAGGATTGACTTTTCTTTTCGATAGCTTATGTCAGTCCTATACATTTTAGCCTTTTCCATTATCGTTATCGCTGATAGAATGTCACTTAGTCTAGGGCCTTTGAACTGATAACTTACGAGATTTTTTTCCCAGACTCTAAAGAAGGAAATGATGAATGATTCACCACATTGAGTGAACATACAAAAGCCACTACTGAGATTGGGTTCGTCGATTACATCTCGTACGTAACAAATGTATATCTTGGTAGGCGCAGACTTTTTCACAAACGAAGTTTTACGATGACGGACGGATCTTCACGAATTTCTTTCGTATCGTTTTAGTGCATTTACAAACTAATCTCACATAGTAGCTACATAATCTAATTAAAAAATTGTCTGTAGGTCATTCAAATATATTTTTCGTGAGGGAATCCAACCCCGTGAGACGAAGTACACCAGATAATCGCTCAGCCACTGTACTATGCTCTTATAAATTTGCAGAGAAAAGTACTAATGCAAAAGGTTTTTTTTACCATCTGTCTAAGTTAGATTTGTTCCTTAAAGTGAAAGTTACAGGGTAGCCTGTAAAATTAAAATTTTCTTACGTTTGATTTCATGATTTCATGAAATAGTCATTCAATGCTCTTATTTTCCTTTTTTGTTTCGCTTGGGTACCTGACACTGACAAGAAAATTGGAAAAATTGTAACATTTGAATTTCGCGGGCTACCTTAGCGCTTCCCCTTTAAGAACTTTTCCATAAGAGATTTGTTCTTATGGAACAAATCCTAATGATTATAAGTCTGTAAATACATGTTTATTATGGTCGCGAATCATATTTCGATCAAAATAAAACCTGACACTGACCTGCAAATTGCAAAAAACCTAAGAAAAATGTAATTACGCGGGCTGCCACTGCGGAAAGTAATGTTTGAATCTTGAGTGAGGTTTTGTAATTCGGGCCTTGGATTTTGCAAGACGGGATGGCAAAGTGCTTTTGCCCTTTGTGCGTGTAAACTTTGCATACAAATGCTCAAATACCCAGAGCCGTATCGACTATACCTAGGTACCTATATTTATTTGCGTATTTCATGTTAGTTATGTCTGGCGCCAGGGTAAGATTCAAGACATATCTTAGTATGCCATGCATAACCGAATATTCTATAAGACATCCGTATTTACGAAAACAAATTCGGATAGTAACGCTGACTACCTACTCGATATTCCTGATTGAATATTCGATTACTTTGTTATAGGGATAGGTACGCGATAACGTAAGCAAGAATATTATGCGGTATTTTTTGCCCAAAAATTATATAGACTAGGTATTTTTAATCCAAAATCCGTAAATAGACTAGGTATTTTTAATCCAAAAACCATATAGACTAGGTATTTTTAACCCAAAAACCATATAGACTAGGTATTTTTAACCCAAAAACCATATAGACTAGGTATTTTTAACCCAAAAACCATATAGACTAGGTAGCTTATATGGTTTTTGGGCAAAAAAAGACCGGTAAAATAAAAATAAAAAACCATTAGGTTTTTTTGCATAAGCCGATAAAGTTAGTTCTATCTAAAGTTAGTTCTGTTTCTGTACGGTCAAAGAGAAAGAAAACCAATCTTATTCGAAGCGTCGAGCTCGCTTCCGCCCGCAATATTTTTTTTTAATGATTTTCCGCACCCTTTTTGCGGAAAATCATAGGACACAAGGACAAAAAAGTTGGCAATACTACCCCGAAATGAATCCTTGGTCATAAGGGTCAAATTGGCATACGGGATTTATATCGGGAGAGCAGTGGTGGCCCAGTGGTAACGGCCGCGAATTATGACTTGTAGGTCGTAGGTTCGAACCCTGACAGGCGCTTTACTTTGTGTAAATTATTTTACCTTTGCTCTCAAAACGGTAAAAGAAAACATTGTGAGGAAACCGGCATGTCCTAGAACCAAAAATTCGAAGACATGTGACATCTACCGACCAGCACTGGGCCCGAGTTTGGATGAAATTTGGCAAATGGGTAGACTATGAACTGGAGAAGGACATAAGATACTTTTTACCCCGATATTCCCACGGGATTTGTAATATTAGTAATAATTATTAGTTAGGATATATTAGTTAGGGTTATGTAGACAGGCTCGCTTATCACATGTGACTTAAACAGGCGTTAAGTTATATTGTTATTTTAGTTTCTTGTCTAGTATTACGCTATTTTATTACTGAAATACACAATTCTACCTACTTAAATGGCGCCAGTCGTCCCTGAATACAAACGACAGTTGTACTATGTTCAGTGTACCGGCCAATTCGCGGATCGTCGTAAAAATATTCAACCAAAATATAGCGAGTGACAAAATTTTCACGAGCGTCTCCATTCGACGGGTTCGTATATAATATTTGTTTAAGAAGGAGTAAGTAGTAGTAAAATGTTTATCTGTGGGCTTTCAAAATAAAAAAAAACATTTTTACACAAAAAAAAAAAACAACCAACTTGAAAAAAAAAATCTAAAAGAAAAAAAAAACTAACACCCAATTACGACAAAAAACTCAACTGAAAAAGTATAAACAAGACATCATAGACAGACAAATTGTTTGTCTTTAAAGGATCGTTTTATGCGCCGCTCAGTCAAGTGTGTCACCCTATGTAAAATTTTTGCTTTTATAGCTTGATTTCATATTGTGTACAAAATAAAGAGTATTCTATTCTATTCTTTGGACAAATTAATGAAGGTGACTGAGCAAATATAACTTTATGAGGTCGAATTCTGCACGGCTTGCTACGCGGCTACGAGCCAAGCTACGGCGTAGCAAGCACTGTGCTACGAGCGTATTATGGTATCTACGCCTTGCTTTCGGGTGCTATAAGTAATTAGTATAGTAATTAATATAATTCAAATATTTTTTACATTTAACATAAAATCACGCTTGTAACCCCCAAAGGGTTAGGTAGACGTGTACCTATAGTACACCCACATTTCGCCAGTTACATTTAAATCCCTTGTAACAAGGGGCGAGGCTATTGCCATTAACCGGGCACAAATCCAGGTTCCGGGCACTACTGAGAAATTCCACATGGAATAACCCAATAACACTTTATCCGATACGGGAATCGAACCTCATGCTCATCAGTAGCTCTTGTGACCACTAGACGAACAAGGCAGTCAAAATCCAATCACGATGGTAATTATAAAATCATTTCAAGACTTTTCTGTTCGTAACTTTGTGAAGTTTCTTTTTTTCGTACATATAAATACACGGTCCAGAGCACGCTCCTAAGAAAAATACTCGTTGGAAAAGTACTTTTCAATTCCTATGTAGTCTGTGGTACTATCGCTGAATAAATAATGGAAGCAATCTGTCTTTGAAAAAGAAAAATTGCGTTATCTTCAAGTAAACTTGTTGGGTATTGCAGATTTTTTTGTTTTGTTTTAAATATAATTCTTTCACAAATACCCGTTTTATTTCTCCTTTTGAATCCTAGAACTTGAAGAATACAACTCTGACTGTTCAATGTTGAAGAATAATCCATTCTAATATTATAATATGTATATATGTATGTTACCTTTTCACGCCTAAACCACTGAACGGATTTCGACAAAATTTGGCAAGGAGATAGATGGCACCCTGGGGAAGGACATAGGCTACTTTTTATCCACATACCATGCGGGCGAAGCCGCGGGCGGAAGTTAGTAAATAATAAATAAAAAAACGAAATCATTTTAATTCGGACAATTAAGAGATCCACGAATTGTTAGTAATAGGGCACTTAAAACACTATTGTTAGTAACTTAAACTAAAGATCAATTTGCGAGAAGGCTACTGTTGTACCATGAAGGTTTTAATGCACTATGGTTTAGGAGTAGAGTCTCCTTTATTTAGTTGTTGCCTAGCAACTGTTATGTTCTGTTCTGTCATCCTGTGTGTTCAGATGAAGTTAATTTTATATTTATTTTATAAAATGTAAAGAACTTTATTAAACCACTGTGTTACAATGATCTTCTATTTTCATTGAAAGGAAACTCAGCCAACAGGTTATGGGCCCAGGCGTGGTCTGGTGCGATATCTGAGCGGAAAATTATCTGATCTCAATTTCAAATATGGAACAAGCTGTTATAAAAAGTGTTGAGAGATTGGCAGGCCAAGCGAAATATTGTACGTGGGTTTTTACTATGGAAATGTTTCTGACCGATCTCGATCTGTGGGAGTGTGTGAATGAAAAGTTCGTGGCAGACTCGGTAGAGGCTAAAAGGAAGGATGCCAAAGCTAGGAGTAAAATCTGCCTCATGTGCAAGGAAAATATTTATCCCATGATCATGCATCTCAAGACAGCGAGAGATACTTGGCAAGCGTTGCAAAAATCATATGCTGACGGCGGATTACTGCGACGGCTTTATCTGTTGCGGAAGTTATTCAATGTCAAATTGACAATGTTTTCATCGATGGAGGAATATCTCAATGACATCCAGGCAACCAGCCAGTCCTTACTTAGCATAAAGGCAGGTCTAGGTGATGAATTTGTTAGGATTATTATGTTGGCCGGTTTAACCGACGTGTACAATCCTCTGGTGATGATTATGGAGCATTCAGGCATGAAGATTACGACAGAGTCTGTGCAGGCAGCGCTGCTCAAAGAAAGCTTGAGGAAAAGCAGCACAACGAACACAACTGAAGATGACACGGCAACGGCACTGATGTCAAAGTCCAAAAAGGGTGTTATATGCCATTTGTGTAAACAGAAAGGGCATTATAAGTGGCAGTGCCAACGTCGTAAGACGGGAGACAAGTCTGTAAACAACAAATACACATCTTTCAGTAAGAAGAAAGACAATAAGGAAACCTCGGGTCTAATGGCCGCTCTAACTATGACGGTTGGTGAGGGCCATTGGGTCGTAGATTCTGGAGCTACATCACACATGACGTCTGATATGCACATTCTTGAAGATAGACAATACATTAGTTCTAAGCTAGTGACGACCGCGAACAATGATAAAATTAAGTCTAGTGAACAAGGGGATGTGTATGTCATGGGGCGCTCTGTGAGGTTTGAGGATGTACTTATGCTTCCAGGTTTGACGACAAACTTGCTGTTGGTAAGTAAAATGTGTACTAAGGGTTGCACTGTTGTTTTCGATGAGACTTCTTGTAAGGTTTACCAAAAGGATTACAAAATAAAAGTAATCGGGAAGCCAGTATTGACAGCACCACTGAAACAGGGTTTATATGTTTTAGATAAAGAAGTAGCGATGGTTCTGACGTGTCCTCCAGAAGATTCTTCTCGCGCCTGTTTTGATTTGAGGCACAGAAGACTAGGTCACCTGAGTGGAGCTCTGATGGTGAAGCTGAAAAGTTTGGCAGATGGTCTGACTTTTGAAGAGGTGAGCACGGAACCATGTGAAGGGTGTTGTAAAGGGAAGGAGTGCGTCAAAATGTTTCCTAAAGGGAAAAGCAAGAGAGCAAAAGACTTTTTTGAACTCGTGCATTCAGATTTAGCGGGTCCTATGGAGGTATAATCCTGGGGTGGTAATAGGTACTACCTGATTTTTGTGGATGACTTCAGCCGAAAAATATTTAGCTATTTGTTGAAATCCAAGACCGAAGTTTTCGCAAAATTTATGGAATTCAAGGCACTAGTTGAAAATCAGACGGGAAAGAGGATAAAGAAATTTCTTAGCGATAATGGCACTGAGTATACCAACGTAGAATTTCACGGTTTCCTGAAGAAACATGGGATACCAAAGATCAGTACCTTATACTCCTCAACAGAATGGAGTGGCGGAGCGAACAATACGCACAATAACTGAGAAGGCTAGATGTATGGTGCATGAGGCTGGTTTGGACAAGAGATTCTGGGGAGAAGCTGTTGGTTGTGCCGTTTACTTGAAGAACCGATCTCCAACAATGGCCCTCAAGGATAAAGTTCCAGAGGAGGTTTTTACAGGAGAGAGAGTTGATCTATCGCATCCGAAAATATTTGGATGTAGAGCTCAGATTCTGGTAAAGGATCATAGTCGCAAGAAGTTTGATCCAAAGACGGTTCAAATGATAATGACTGGGTATTCGAACAATTCGAAGGCGTACCGATTTATCAATTTGGAGGATGATCCAACGAGGATTATCATCGCTCGAGATGGTACATTTATGGAAAATGTTCCCGTGACTATAAAAGAGAAAGAGAGAGAAGACAGAGCTGTTCCTGTTTCTAAGAAGGATGCTATGGTCATAGATATACAGTATGACATTCCTGGAGTTAGTTGTTCCACTACTCAACCAGAGCTTCCAGAGGTTGCTGGTCCCGGTGCAGTGGGGGTTCCGGTGGTTAGTTCGGATCTGAATGAAGAAGAATCTGGAAGTGCATCTAGTACAGCGAGGGCTAGTTCACCGACGAGATCGGATTCAGGAGAGAATTTTTACGACTCTGTCGACATAGAGAATCCTATGGCAGAAGATTTGCAAAGTTCGAGACGTTACCCTGCTCGAAATAGGGTTCCGAAGCGGGAGAACGACATGATATAAAATTTCTATGTGTCGGATGATCCCGACCCTATTTCAGTTAAGAGATTTATATGGAACAGCCGCAATCTTTTGTTCAAGAGGGGAGTGAAGGCAAGGTTTGCAAATTAAAGAAAGCCATTTATGGCCTCAAACAAGCTGCCAGGTGTTGGAACTAAAAGATTCATGAGCATATATTAAAGATGGGGTTGTCTCGGTCTAAATATGACCAGTGTGTATACTGTATACACAAAGAATCATGAAGAAATTTTCACTGTTATAGCTTTGTACGTGGACGATTTTTATACAGTATGTTAACTAACAGAGGGCGTTCCCGTTAACCCGCAATAGTATACCATACATACAAGCTAAAAAAAATATTACCATTAAAAAAAAAAAAGTTTTTTTTTATTTTTTATAATAAAATATTCACAAAAAATATTAAATTGATACGTAAAAGAAACACTCTGTACACGCGCACTTGTCCTTCAAAGTAAGTACGGCAATGTCGCAATTTACCTATGAATGACGGGCCGCGTGTGCGGCGATCTGATTGATGCGCCTAGCCCCGCCCCCTGCTCCCCGAATGTCCACAGGATTTGTCCACCTAATTTTAGTCGGAACTAATCTCGCGTGCATACCGGATGTGCATTTATTTTCGCATTGCAACATCTTGTCTCCTTTCGTCATTCGTGTGTGAAAAATGCCGCGTTATCAGGTCAGTGCTAGGGAGTACGTGAACATGGTGCATATTTAAGCTGAGTGTAATTGTGTGATGGTGCTTTGAGGATCCCAATGCACAATTTAATGCGACGAGTGCACCAAAACAACCGTCGGCGATTGCAACAAGCAATGTGTAGAGAGAGAAGGTCAGCATATTGCGCAGTTCAAAATCTAAGTAAGTCTTTAAACATTATTTAAATGTACCTACCTATCATAATACCTAAAACCTTTTCGAAAAAAGAAATAACACTAAGAAACGACTGTGCCACAAAATAAATAAAATCAGAAAGCCCACTCTTTGCTAAAACTACTTTTATACTCAGGGAGTACCTACCCCGTACAACGAGCGTATTACTTATGTGGTTTTACACGATTGCTATTAAGTAATTTATTACGAATGCAACTGCATAAAGTAAAAGTTTTTTTTTTTCATTTCGATGTCTGTGCAGAAAACATTACAAAACGTTGGACAGTGATTGCTTACGTGCAATACCTCATTATCATTTAAAAGCTAGCCTAAAACTGAGATTGAAATGAAACTTTCTCTAATACTTAACCGCACACTATTTATGAGCGTAGTTACCTACTACGTTATTTATTTTTCTAATTACTTTCTTATTAGCACTGTAAGGCACCGGAGTCACCGATCTGAGTGAATAGGTAAAACACATTCGTGTACTTGTTCCATGAGTGGGCCTTCTGTACTTTTATCTGTTTATTTTGTGGCCGCGAGCCCGCGACCGACGCGACGTGTCGGCAAAGCGCTGCAGACGCGCCACCCCGTGTCCATTACTCGGCCGCTGCGAGCAGAATAATTCGCTGTACTCTGTATTCTAATATGATTGAAACGTGGCTTAGATAGGTATATGAATTTATGTTTTTACTGTTTGCGAATAGGTTCTTACAAGCCCAAGGGGCCTCAGTGACGCATTCCTTTGTCAGCCGAGCATTTGAGACGGGTTGTTTTTATTTTACTGATAACAACACGACGCTGTGTTTTTCACTATCTTTCCGCTCGTTTTCCGGTGATGCAAGGTTGCATCAATCAAATCCGTTGAGCCCCACTGATACATATTTGCATCAGTTGACTCACGCTATTAAAATCTCTATTTCTACGGAGTAAAGGGCTAATATCGTCTGTGGAAAGGTACAGTATTAATTTTGCCGCCTTTACCAAAGTCAGCGCTCGCCATTCAGTGCCGTCACGCCGCCCGCCCCCCGCCCCCCGCACCTCGCCCGGCCGGCCGGCTCGGTGAGAAGCTCGCTCGGCAACGTGCGCGCGCGAGAACAAAATTGCGACGTTGCCGGTTTGGGCTACGCCACTACGCTAGGTACTATTCCGCGTTAGTATTTTGATTTTAAACAGGTCGTTTCGAATTTATTGCCAATTTAGTTTTTTTTTTTATTCGGATTTTTTTTAACTCATTTTTGTACGCTGATATTTTTATTTGAATCTATTAATGATATAGATTATCGAGTTTAAGGGAACGCCCTCTGTTATTTAACATACTGTATATTCACAAATAAAACTGTAGAAGCCAGGATGGTGGTACATCAGGTTGAAAGATCGTTCAAAATAAAGGATTTGGGTGAGGCAAGAGAATGTCTTGGAGTCCGGATCGAGAGGAAGAGTTTAAGTGAAATCCACTTGTCTCAAAAGAAATACATTTCAAAACTCTTGGAGAAATATGGAATGTTGGAGTGCAAACCAGTTGGTACACCGGTTGAAGTGAATCTTCGATTAAAATGTGGTGGAAAGAATGACAACACGCAGTATCAAGAAATTATCGGTTCACTTATGTATCTGGCATGTTGTACAAGACCTGATACGAGTATATCATATGCAGTTACGATGCTAAGTCAATTCAATAACTGCAATGATTCTACTCACATGGCGGCACTAAAACGATTCCTTAGGTATCTAAAAGGGACAGCGGAGCTATCGTTGTGTTACAAAAAATGTAATAAGCCTTTGGTCGCCTATGCAGATGAAGATTGGGGAAATGGGCCTGATGGGAAATCTTTCTCTGGTTATACCCTAGTTTTCAGTGGTGCTGCGGTGTTTTGGCAGTCTTTAAAACAGCGTTGTGTAGCGTTAAGTACTGCTGAAGCTGAGTACATCGCAATCTGTGAGGTCGCTAAGGAAGTGATATCAGTTAATGGCTTATATTCTGAACTGACCGGCAGGCATAACATTGCTGTTACTATTTTTAGTGATAGTCAAAGTGCTAGTAAGCTAGTTTATACTCCTGCTATTGGAAAACGTTCTAAATATATAAATATAAGATATCATTTCGTTAGGGAATTAGCAGAACAAAGGGTAATTTGTGTTGAATATTGTGAGACTGCCCTTATGCCTGCTGATATGATAACAAAGGGAGTTGGTAAGCAGAAACATGTGTTCTGCAGACAGCATAGTGGATTAAGTGGGGGTGTTGTACCATGAAGGTTTTAATGCACTTTGGTTTAGGAGTACAGTCTCCTTTATTTAGTTGTTGCCTAGCAACTGTTATGTTCTGTTCTGTCATCCTGTGTGTTCAGATGAAGTTAATTTTATATTTATTTTATAAAATGTAAAGAACTTTATTAAACCACTGTGTTACAATGATCTTATATTTTCATTGAAAGGAAACTCAGCCAACAGCTACCCATCACTAGACAACGAGAAATGGAAACTAAGGTATAAATAAATCTTATTTATTTATTTATTTATTAGGGACAAAAAACAGTTAAGCTGAGTTAAGCTCCTCGGTTACTGACAAATGCTTGCACTGATTGCACAGGTCCACTCAAATCTGTGTGGTTTCTTAAAAGAGACTGCGACCTCTGAGTTTGTTTCTGCCTTTCTTCTCAGAGTAGTCAGATAGGAAACGCCGATCTCATCTAGCTTATTTTTTTTTATGTGAATTGTGAAAGTGATTCCGGTATCCTATTTACAGAATAAACAATTTCATTTCATTTCAATTTCATTTCAATTTCATTTCAATTTCATTTCAATTTCATTTCAATTTCATTTCAATTTCATTTCAATTAAATGCTACAAAATACAGATAAATAATTAAACTAGGATTTAACAAACATGTAACCCACACTATTGTCCATTGTCTTCTCACATATTGCCTTATTATGGCGGAGGAAGTATTTGCCGCCACAGCATCCAGGATGAATGTAATGGGATTCTATTGTGTAGATCTTTCAAAGTCTTTGGCCCATCGTCCACGACGCTACTCCAAAGTTACAAACTCAAATCACCAATGAGTGGGCAGAATGTCATAGCATTAGTATTTCAATGGTGTACACGACGTGTCTTACTTACGCGTTATTGAACTTTTTTTTTATTAACCGACTTCGTTTCTATTTTTTTTAATGTTTATCCGATTCGGATGTCTCATCTTTGTTTTATGTTTATCCGGGCAAACTCCGTCATCCAACACCGATTTGCACATTTTTTTTTTTAAGGGTTATATTCTTCTGAGATTTTTCCATTGCCATTTTTTTATTTTTTTATGTGGGAAATCTTTAAATGACTTCTCCCGCTCTGTGCGGAGCGGAAGGGCGTGTCAGACTTTTACTGACTAAAACCCACACGTGTTCCTTCAGTTGTCTGTTGCCAAGGTCCCGGTATCCCTTTCGGACTATCCCGCAACTCTGGCAGGTTTCATTGCCATCACGTCAGGATCTGATGATGGGATCCTAGAGAAAACCAGCGAACTCTCCAAATATTATAGGCACAATTATAGCGATTTGGGTATTTTTTATAGTAACTCATGCAGTTGCTCTCGGAAAGCACCATTTGGTGAAGTGGAACTGATGATGAAGACCACAAGTGGCCACCGGAACTACTCAATAATAAGTATTTCACGGGTTGTAATTCGATTAGGTACTTTAATATGGTTGCCAAGCAATTTATGCTCGTCACAATGTATATGGTTAAGTGGGGCTGATGGTGAAGTACCAGGAGAACTCCTGAACGATTAACGTCCCTGCATCGGGAAAAGCAACATTTTTTAAAAGGTGATGAGATTTTGCTATTTAACGGTTGATATTAGGATATTGTTACTTAGATAAATTACAAATTGACCCACTAAAAAGCGAGAAATAAAAACCTTTTTACAAAAAATAAAACAACCGACTTCCAAAAAAACACTACAAATTGAAAAATAACTTTAATTTTGGAAGTTGGTGGCAAAAACACGAAAATTCAAAACCAAAGACACCAACTTCCGAAATTAAAGTTATTTTTCAATTTGTAGTGTGTTTTTGGAAGTCAGTTGTTTTTTTTTTAACTTTTGAGTAGCGTCGTATCCGGCCGGCGGCGGGCCTTAAGAGAATCCAGTTTAGTAGTAATCGAATCAAACCAGGGTTGATTCGAATATTTGTGTTCCCGCAGCCAAAGACGTAGGGTACCGTATTTTAATCTAAGTTCGCTCGTGTTAATGACACCCACACAGGAGAGCCAATACAGGACACGTGTGTTCGGAGCATTTTCAATTAAATTCTAAAGTAAACCTCTAAGGGGAATGAGTGATAACTATTTTAGTTCGAAATAATTTTCTTGCAAATACGGTTACATACACAGGGTTAAAGATACGTAAATATGTCAAATTTAAATTATTACCTACTTAAGTAAAAAAGTATATTTCTAGAACATAAGCTTTTTGAGTTACAGCAATATAATTCTATATATATAGAGGAGCTCGTGGCTAAGTAATAACAGCCGCACGGGTCGATTCATCAGGTTAAGCTACGCTTGCCGGGGTTGGTCTGCGGATGGGTGACCATCTTTACATATCGAGACTCCTCCGTGCCTCGGAAAGCACGTTAAACCGTTGGTCCCGGCTGTCATTTGTGGATCTTTGACAGTCGTTACGGGTCGTCAGAAGCCCGAAAGTCTGACAACCAGTCTTGCCAAGGGGTATCGTATTACCCAGTTACTGGGTTGTGGAAGTCAGATAGGCAGTCGCTCCATGTAAAATACTGGTATTCAGCTGCATCCGGTTAGACTGGAAGCCGACCCCAACATGTTCGGAAAAGGCTAGGCAGATGATGAACTAATATTAAAAATGCGAAAGTAAGTTTGATTGTTTGTTTGTTACGCTTTTACGCTAAAACGACTGAACGGATTTGGATGAAATTTGGCACATGGGTAGACCATGACCCGGAGAAGGACATAGGCTCTTCGTCCTGGATAGCAGACGAAGTTGCGGGCAACAGCTAGTATGAAATATATTTAAATGCAAAAAATAGGCTCATCTGCAGCTTGAGTTAGTAAAAAAAGTATATTTCTAGAACATAAGCTTTTTGAATTACAACAATATAATTCTATGTAAGAATAATCGGGACGGCTTCAATGAAGTTAGTATATATAATAACAAGTTAAAATAAAATTAGGCCCCCATTCACCCAGTACCGAAATGTGTCAGTACTTTGAAATTCCATTTAAAGGTCAGCTAAAACAAACTTCCCGGAAAGTAGACAATTTGAATTAATCGAATTGAATTCAAACCTAACGAATAACAATGGGCCAAATTTAAAAAGACAATAGGCCCGTTCAGCAATTAAACACTTATAAGGGTTTGATCAATAATTTTAAGCATCTTCTCCGCTGTCTGTCCGTCTGTCACAGGACGTATTTATTTTATCGTAATAGGTAGACACTAGAAATTTTCACAGAGTGTGTACTACTACGGCTCCTGTAACCACAAATAATATAAAGTTAAATACTAAAGGAACCATACAAGAAACGTGTTTTTTTTTAAACATGTAGAGTCAAATATTCTGAATGATAAATGATTTTTTTAAGTAAGTAGGTTTGTACAAACACTTTTACACGTCAATCACATTTTTAAAACTAGATGGGGTGGCCATTTTTTATCTGACAACTCTGAGAAGAACGGCCGCAACAAACTCAGAGGTCAGTCTCTTTTCAATTTCAGACATAATCTTGGTCAGATCATGTGAAGACCATGTAGATTGGTGTCTGAAATGGTAATAATAATGGTACTGTACGGTGGTAAGGAACCCTTTGTGTGAGGGGCAAATTCGCACTTGGTAGCTTTTAAAAATGATAGGTCGACCTCTCAAGGTACTTATAAAAGTATTGGGAAAAAAATAATCTGCCGTCTTACCCCTAGTTTCTGAGTTTACGGAGTTTATCTATTCGATAATGCAATTGGTTCGAATCTTGTTTCTGAGCACTCAATTGAAGAAAAAGTCAGTGTAGAAAACTTTGTCGAATGTACAGCTGTTGAAAGTGTATCTAGGACCTCAGAATCTAGGTATTGGTGACGTCATTCCAAATGAAGGGCGCTCTTTTTAGGAAATAAGATTATAATTATTAATGTCATATGTAATATTAAGTAACATTATTTTTAGCGCTACTGCTGAGTGTGAGGTCCTGGGTTCGATTCCCAGGTCGGGCAAAGTGTTATTGGGTTTTCCATCTGGAATTTCTCAGTAGCAAGGCCGTATTTTGGATTTGTGCCCGGTTGATAGCAATAACCTCGCCTGATTTTACATGGGACTTAAACATAACTGGCGAAATGTGGGTTTACAATAGGTATATATCTGCCTAACCCTTCAAGGAAAACAGCCGTGATGTTATGTTATAATAAGTTAATATTATATTTCTCTTTTACAGAAACCACTCCAATGATGGACCCAACTTGAATGGCAACCACCAAGATGGCACACGTCAAATTTTTCATCTTCCTCATCCTCACAGAAATCGGACTATCTACCGAAGACGATAACAAACAAGATACAGAAATAAACAATACAGACCTAGACGATTATATTGAATACAACAAAACTGACATATACGATGTATATAACAATACTGATGAAGTAGCAAACCAACCAGTAAATCATAAGAAATGTGAAGTGTTCAACACAACGAATACTGACGATGCTGATTACATTCAGACAAACAATTTAAATTCTATATACTTGAACAATATACATTCCAGCTTGACGTCAAACTTGATTGAAGTGAAACTGTCAGTCGATAGAATGGAGTTAGAAGGAGTAAACTTGTTCGATATAGTGAATAGTGATTGTGGTGGTGCTAAAGTATGTCCAAATGCGAGCGGGAATTGGACTAATGATAAGACTATTACTGTCGGATTTCTTGGAGCTTATGGCAGGAGTCAGGTGAGTTTCTGTTTTGTATTTTAGCAAACATACAATAGTATTGAAGCAACAAATACATCGTCGAAACACATTGTTGCTTCAACTTATGTCACAGGCAATTAGGTAAACCGCACCGTATATGTCAGGCTTAAGGGAGAATTTTACTTAACTGAAATACAAAACGTTTGTATTCTTTTTGTAACTCACCATTTTGGCCTGTAACGGTGTTCAAGGTCTTGGTTACATTTTAATTTCAAGTAAAATGTCAATTTACGTTTAATATATAATATATATTTTTTCGTTTTACGTTTTATAAAATACTAGCTCTGTCCGTGACTTCGTTCTCGTGGAATTTGTAAAATACTAAAATAACAGCCACATTTCCCACCCGGACTATAACTTCGTTTTAGGTTAGAGTTCTTTCTGATTTGTTTTCTTTTTGCTCGGCTCATAGGGGTCGTTAAATAACATATAACCTTCCTTTAGGATTGGTCTATCAAATACAAAAATATTTTTTCAAATCCGAGTGGTAGTCCCAGAGACTAGCGCGTTCAAAAAAACTCTTTAGCTTTTATAAGTATAGAAAAAATTAAAGTAATAAAAATTAAAACCCAACTACGACTAAAAAGGTATAAACAAGACACCACAGACAAACAAATTAAAAATCCGGAGTCATACGTGTTAGGGCATAAATGGAATAGATTACGTGTGACTCCGGATTTTTAATTTGTCTGTCTGTGGTGTTTTGTTTTTCCCTTTTTAGTCGTAGTTGGGTTTTAGTTTTTATTACTTTAATATTTTTAAATTCTTTTCTTTCTTGGGTCAGTAAAGGTTGTATTTTGCCTCGTCTCATGTTACAGTCAGTTTTATAAAGTAGTGAATGACCCGTTATAAAACATCATATAATAATGCCTCATATCTCGTTACAGTTTATATGTCCACGGTCATTATTTTTACAACCTCGTTAATTTTAGAAAGCCTACAGTGGCCGCTGTATTTATACTAACATTACTTTTACTGCCAGTCCGTACAGTAGCATCATTTTTTACGTACCAATTCTGATTTCTGTAAACATTTTCATACAAATATATACTATTATACAGTCGGTCAGCCTATTTCGACTGTGGGGTAATTCTAACTAATGAGAATAATTGTACTCTATTGATACAAGTATTAGTTTGAATTATTCTCATGGTTTATGGATAACATAGTATTTTTTTTATTTATAGACATGTATTTACAGAATTTAAAAGACTTAATTCTCATTTTTTTACGTGCAGTCGGAAATATGATGCTATAACGTACGAACGCACACGTTTTCGACTGAATGTTAGAATTTCCTGAAAATAGATATTGGAGTGCATAGTTCAAAATAATTTTCCAACAGCTACGGTGTCGTTATTGGAATCAAGGTGGTCTCGAATTCAAATAACTTCCCGGAGGTCATGTGAACTTAGAAAGGCTCTAAAAATATAGTTATCCTTCTTCGTATCCTACTAATATTATAAATTAGCTGTTCGTGCCCGACAAAAGAAAGAGAAAGACAGAATAACGTTTATTTGGACACAGTTCGTGAAACACAATATGCAAAAAAAATAAAAAAGTGAAAATATTGTTTTAACAATAATATGTGCCTCACGGCTGCGCCAAAAAGGTTCATTTTCGCTTAATGCCAGTCAAATGCTATCTGACGCTGGTTTATGAACCTTTAGGGACAATTGACGGGAGTATATACAATTTCAACATACTTAATACTTATTTATAGACTTCTAAATAAATAAATAAAAAACAAATACAATTACAAAAAATAACGAAATCCGACGTCGCGTCGCTAGGGTGAATATCATGTCTCTATGTCCAATTGACATTTTCATCCAATACTATCCAAATTTTCGACATTCCTGGTAGATTTTCATAATAAATTCTTTGAATGACAACTACGAACACAACAAAGAAATTGCCTAATGATCTTTCATACGTGTGGCGATTGATTTTTATTTGTATATGCGAAAGTCTGTACGTTTGTTTGTTTGTGAATTGGATCTTCGTTAATCAACGAGCAAATCTTGAAATGGATGAGGACTTATAATTTATACTCCAGTAGTACTTTCCTTCGGGAAAATTTCGGACTATTACGTGGGCGAACACTAAACTGTAGGTGTGTTACGCAGAGAACTTTTCGTATGGGATGGTAGTATTACAATAAAAGCTTCGACTTGTTTGTTTCTCATACAATAATATATTTTAATACTACGCAGTAACATATAACATACTACGCACCTGGCCTCATATCTGTCACATCTGACCTTTTAAAAGGCCACAAGGTCACTTACGACATTTGTCTTGCTTTCAACTTTCCCGGAATTTTCACTTACACTCGCACTTCCTTTGCTGAAAGTCTCCCATTCGTCCTTAATGCCGTGTTCACACCAAGCATATAGTAGGCTGCCGACTGTAAAAAAAATATGAAAAACAAAGGACAGTCACTCGGCGACTGACGTTATTTTTTCATAAATTTTGTATTGGTATTTCACAGTCGGTTGACTATCTTTCGGCAGCGTTCACGCTTTCATGTGAACTTAGCTTTAGACTGTTGGTAGTAATAATGAATTCATACCCCTCGGCCACAGTATACCTAATAAGTAACAGTATTATATCTTCATAGAAAACGGCCGAAACGACGCGCTTCGAAATCTCAGTGGAGAGTGCGCGACAGTTACGCATGGACGCGGAAAGTTTATCTACCGATCAGCCGTAGTTAATTATTTCAAGGTCACTGCCGAGACATAATACTGTTACTTTATTATACTGTGCCTCGGCTCTCGTCAGTCTAAGGTGCCAGTCAAGATAAAGGATATTAATCTTTGTTTTTCAGATTTAATGAGATACTATTGATCTCAAGAATCATCAGTGTGGCGCTCTAGATATATGAAAGAAATCTGATTTTTTTGCTACAAAAGATACAGATTATCGAATACGATACCAAATAAAGTTGTCAAAGATGTTATACATTTAAAAAATTTAATGAAAAGAAATCATTCACATAAGTCATTGTAATAAAATCTAAAGATATCTGAGACACTGGGAATATGTTATGCTCACTCAGATGTCTCGCTGGTGGTGGCGCGTGTGTTGGATCATTTAGCTCCCTTCAATGTCAACGTCATGTTAGTGAACGGGCGCCGTCAGTTGTGACTGATCATCTCTTACCTGGCATGGCCTATTTTAATTTTGAAGCATTTATTTCAAATAAACCAATTACAGGTACTCTTGAATTGTCAAGGGGTCGGTCAGTCAAAAAGATGAAGCTAGTTGTCCATTCCAAAGCGTAGTAGATTCCTATGGAGAAGAACGGGCAAGAAACTCCACGGACACTCTTTTAAATCAAAATATTGTTACAATATATTGGTTACATCATTCATGTTGAAATTATACATTTGAGAATAATGTAAAAAAAGACATGCACGTTAAAAGCGTTAGTAATTAAAATACCAAAAACAATTCAAAAATTAAAATAAATTAAAAATAAACCGTGGCACCTTAGCTTGGCGGCGCCCGTTCATGAACATGACGCATGGATCAGCACCATTCAGTTCAACCATTTTGAAGGGAATTTAATGATCCAATATAATTGCGCACGCTTTTAACGTGCTTTCTACATTGTTCTCACATTATGTAATTTCAACATGAATGATGTAACCAATTTTTTGTATATTTTTTTTTAATTTAAAAGAGTTTCCTTGGTGTTTCAAAAGTGCTTGTAAATGGTTTATGGTAATGGTTAAATGCTTTCGAGTTTTTTCTGTGACCTTAGAACACAGCAGTATATTTTCTTTTAATTAAGAATTTCTTGTAGTGTTTATGAGGATCTTAGGAGATAATTATTAAAAGTGTCAATTAATTAGGTTAATGAACTATCAAGAGGAGTTCGTGGCTAAGTAATAACAGCCACACCAGGTCGATCTATCAGGTTAAGCTACGCTTGCCGGGGTTGGTCGGTGGATGGGTGACTATCTTTACATACCGAGACTCCTCCGTGCCTCGGAAAGCACGTTAAGCCGTTGGTCCCGGCTGTCATTCGTGGATCTTTGACAGTCGTTACGGGTCGTCAGAAGCCCGAAAGTCTGGTAACCAGTCTTACCTAGGGGTATCGTATTACCCAGTTACTGGGTTGTGGAGGTCAGATAGGCAGTCGCTCCATGTAAAATACTGGTATTCAGCTGCATCTGGTTAGACTGGAAGCCGACCCCAACTTAGTTGGGAAAAGGCTAGGCAGGCAGATTTAACTATCAAGAGGGCCTTAGAGCTAATTAACATTAGTAGGTATTCTTTGTTTCTTTACTAGCGACCCGCTCCTGCTTCCCACAGTCTTGACGACTTGCTGATTAAAGTAATTATCCAATGACACCACAATGATTGCTATTGGATCGAGTACGAAAATACCCGTTCTCCTTTATTCAGTCTCAGTAAATGTCTTGAACATTATTTAAACCTATAATAAAATAAGGAGTGCTATTAGGATATTGTTTATAGAATTTCAAATCGATCGTGTTATCTATGTCTATCACCACGACGACGAAGCTTATTGTTTTTTGCAATTTAAAAATATTAAATTCTATCAAAAGGAGTCATTTGTAGGTATGCTAGAAAAAATAACACAGTAACAAAAAAAGAAATTTAAACGTATACATAAGACGATCCTACTAAATATGGAAGTTTGTAAGTTTGGAAGTTTATTATTACTCCATCTTTCAAAAACGGCAGAATGGATTAAGATAGTTTATAAACGGCAATAACAGGTAGGATATGTTTTCCCAGTAGTACGTTCCCGTTGGATAATTTCCGACATGCACCCGAAGCCGAAATTAGAAATGAAGAGATCCGTAGGAGAACCAAGGCCCGAACCGACATAGCCCGAAGTATAGCTAAACTTAAGTGACAGTGGGCAGGGCAAATTGCTCGCAGAACAGAAGGCGTAGCGTTGGAAGGCCCCCCACAAGGTGGACCGATGACCTGGTGAAGGCTGTGGGAATCCGCTGGATGCGAGAAGCACAGAACCGGTCGAAGTGGCGGTGCTTGGGGGAGGCCTATGTCCAGCAGTGGACGTCTTTCAGCTGAAATGATGATGATGACCCGAAGCCGCGGGAAAAAGCTAGTATGTAAATAGATCACATTAAAAGTAACAGACAATTATTTAGTCTGAGAAAGTTCTGAAGTATGTCAGCAGTCCTGTGACATCGAGTATGTCTCTACTCTGTAGGTCGTTGCCTCACACGAGAGTAATGGTACAATTTATTTTTGTTGATTACATTCTCCTAGTTATGCCCATTGGGAATTACGTAGCTAATAGGTCGGTCATAGACACTTGCTATAAAGCTCACTAATTGTTCAGATTCCGATGAATAAACGAAGGACAAAAAAATTAAAGTTATAAAAACTCAACTACGACAAAAAAGTCAACTAAAAAAGTATAAACAAGTCATCACAGACAGACAAATTAAAAATCCGGTGTCATACGTGTTAGGGATAAATCGAGCAGATTACGTGTGACTCCGGATTTTTTATTTGTCTGTGTGTGATGACTTGTTTATGTAAACTCCTCATCACAATTTGACAACTGAGGTATCGTTGGAAGCGTCTTGATCGTCCGCTGGTTAAAGGTTATGTGACGTCACATCAAATTGAATATAGCGCCGTCTAGACGACATAAAGTCATGACCTAAAAAAAAACTTTTTTTTAATGTGGTCATGTTGGGTATTAAATGAAAGTGCTTCAAAAATTATATTTTTTAAATGTGCTAATTAAGCACATAAACGATAATTAAGTATGATCAAGAAAACCCGAGTGTTTTATGTACAGAATAAATTATCTTTGTAGTTCAAAGTAAAAGATAGAACGAACAGACTAAATAGAAAATGATCATACCATGACGTAAAGCTTTATGTAAATTATTCTTAAATCCTTTTGTACCGACATCCATTATTTAGATGTACGACTCTTATCTTTATATTATCAATAGGCTCCTGTTTCGTCATATTATATTTTACTAGCTGATGCCCGCGACTTCGTCCGCGTGGATGTCGGTTATTATATACTTAAACCTTACTCGAGAACCACTCTATCCATTGATGAAAACAGCATGAAAATCGGTGCAGTAGTTATCGCGTACAGGACGACAGACAGACGCGGCGGAGGACTTTGTTTTAAGTATAATGTCTAAGTATTTTCAGTATAACTACGCTCAAAAGACTTACCGTTTAAAATACCTAAAGTTTCACCGATTTTTGTTATAACTAATGTACGAAATCCATAAAGAAGAACAGACAGACAGACGCGGCGGAGGACTTTGTTTTATAATATGTAAGGATTACAACTATGAAAAATGGCTGCTGCTAGACATAATGCACAATACAAGCGAGAAAATGTTTAGAACATTTTACTTGATTTTTAAAATATATAAGCCCGTAGTAGCTGTACACGAAACATTTAAATTAAACCCATTTTCATTGTATAAAGATAACGATGTCTTGTTTAAAAACGTGTTCTACATTCAATCTGCCTAGCCTTTTCCCAACTATTTTGAGGTTGGCTTCCAGTCTAACCAGATGCAGCTAAATAGCAGTATTTTACATGGAGCGACTGCCTATCTGACCTCCACAACCCAGCAACTGGGTAATATGATGCCCCTTGGTATGATTGGTTGTCAGACTTTCGGATTTCTGACGACCCGTAACGACTGTCAAAGATCCGTCAATGACGGCTAGGACCAACGGATTAACGTGCTTTCTGAGACACGGAGGTGAGTCAGTTTGTAAAGATGATCACTCATCCACGGACCAACCCCGGCAAGCGTAGCTTAACCTCATAGATCGACCCGTGCGGCTGTTATTACTTAGCCACGAGCTCCTCACGTGTTGTAAACAAAATATAATGTACGTGTTGTACATTATATTTTATTAATATATTTATATAATATTAGCTGATGCTCGCGACTTCGCCTACGTGGATGTCGGTTATTATATACTAAAACCTTACTCAAGAAACACTCTATCCATTGGTGAAAACAGCATGGAAATCGGTGCAGTAGTTTTTGAGTTTATCGCGTACAGGACGACAGACGGACGCGGCGGAGGACTTTGTTTTATAATATGTGAGGATATTCCTTTGTTTATTAACCGACTTCAAAAAAAGGAGGTTATCAATTCGTCTGCTTTTTTTATTTTTTTGTTTGTTACCTCAGAACTTTCGAGGGGGTTAACCGATTTTGATGATTCTTTTTTTATTTGAAAGCAGGTGCTTCTCGTGTGGTCCCATATAAATTTTATTAACTTTGCTTTCGGAGTTTTTGAGTTAGCTTCAATAATTACGTATTTTTCTCACTTAGTCTATGTAGACGACATCTTATATGACACAGTCACTGTTATTTACATAGCAGGTAGTGGTATTAGAATTTGTGTGGGGTAGATACCACAACTAAAAAGTGAAAAATAACTTTAATTTTCTGAAGTCGGTGGCAAAAAACGAAAATTGAAAAGCACAGACACCGTTTTTAATGTATTTTTTTTGGAAGTCGGTTGTTTTTTATTGTAAAAAGTTTTTTTTGGGTTCATCTTAAAGGTAGCCAACCGCAGGCGGCAGCAGCAGGCGACACGACTGGTTTCTATGTATTTCTATGAAAAACCTTCCGAGCTCCTTAAGTTCTGAGTTGAGCTTCACTATTACTGACAAATGCTTGCACTGACTGGGCAGGTCCACTAAAATCGTTGTAGTTCTTTCTTCAAAAGACCATTTCAGACGCTAATCTACATGGTCCTCATATGGTCTGACCAATATTATGTCTGGACTTTAAAAGAGACTGCGACCTCTGAGTTTGTTTCGGCCTTTCTTCTCAGAGTAGTCAGATAGGAAACGCCGACCTCATCTATCTTATTTTTAATATTTTGTAATATGACGTGTTGAAGTGATTCCAATATTCTATTTACAGAATAAACAATTTCATTTCATTTCATGTCTAGCGACAAGTCGGTTTCATAACTTAAGCTTTAGAGGACAAAACTACTTTTTATATAATAAACTGCTTTCTGGGAATGTAATAATATTTTCATTTTCTAGGTATCTATCTGTTCTACACATTGTTGAGTTAGAAAAAGGAAATTGAAAAATATAATCAAAATAGTTTATTGTCCAGTTAACATTGTAAACGGATACAATAGAGTCGATATATTTTTGCAGGTCTTAACACGTTCCGGGACACTTGACTACTTGCAAATGTCATGATATGTCACTACAAAATCCCATACATTTTATCATACCGTCTACAGCCGTACTACCGGCCGTACATACCGTACGTACACATGCCGTGACAAAAATCAACATCACTGTACCTGTATGGCTCAGTCTACGTCTGTCGGCGGTGTTAATGTGTCATAAGGCACTGCTTATGTGTTGAAAAATTACTTGAAAAGAGTTTGCCGTGACACCTACGAACAAATGAAATCGCGTGATGTGACTCTAGATCATGTGCTTCCTAGGAATGTTATGGGCAAGCAGCTACTATCGACGGTTTGCCAAATTACATGAAATAAAATAGGCCACCCTTAGCCGTACTGTCACGTAACGATATACCGAGATAACGTCGAGAGGCGGTCTGTCTCAGAATGTGTTAACTTTGGCGCATAAAACTTTCGCGCATGTTCTCGCATTAACACTCGCATCATGTCACCATTGGTTCCTAAAAAAATTTACTGCGCAGCCCTCTGCGCGAACTTTGAATCTGCCTAATTATATCGGCCGTATTGTACACAGGTTAACAGAAGTTGAGATGACATATTGTTACTGTTAGCCTGCATCATCCCACTACTGGGCAAAGGCCTCTCCCCATGACTTCCAGCTCTTTCGATGGGGTGTTCTATAGTAGGCTCATGTGGACCACTAGTCGTTTGTTTTCTTCAGTTCGACTCGCCATCTTCTACGGGGTCTGCCGCAACGCCTTCTGGCTGTGTCCGGGCTCCACGTAGTAGTTATTTTGGCCTACAGCTCATTGGGCATACGACAGACGTGGCCAGCCTGGTCCCATTTCAGCGTAGCGGCCTTTAAAAAAAAATGAGCAGCTTAAAATATTACCTACAGCTTGGTTACAAAGTATTATTTGCCAGTGAGCTCTACACTAGACTTTTGGTTAGGTACTTCTTCAAGTTAGTTAAACATTAGATACCCCTTCTTTCTTCTGCTAAGCAGTAATGCTCGCGAAGGAGGAGGTGGAACGCGTGAGGGAGACGCAACGTTTGCGCCCTCACGCCCCTAACTGCCGCCGCTGGAGACGCTCTGGGCGTCGGGAATCCCAGGCGGAATCCCGGCCACCATAGGCGCGGGCTTGCGGACGGCGAGTAATGGGTAGGTCGCCGTCCGATAAGGACCAGGCCCGGGTCAATGGCACGTTGTATTCCACGCGTGCCTTAAAGAGATGTCAGCACAATTGGCGGGGTCCGCTGGGACCGATGCCTGCCAGGGTTGCGGGAAAGTCCGAAAGGGATACCGGGACCTTGGCAACAGGCAACTGAAGGAACACGGGTGGGTTTTAGTCAGTAAAAGTCTGAGATGCCCATCCGCACCGCCCAGAGCGGGAGAAGTCATTATTTTGATGATATGGGAACATCAAAAAAAAAAAAATATCCCTTCTTTTTTCTCTTCTTGTTATACAAGAATTAAATAAATAAATAAAAGTTTTCATTGTTTCTCATACAATTGTTCTACAGCACCAAATTGAGACAGCCCCGGTAAGTTATAAAGGTACTTGTGATGGGGTTACCTCGCTACTTCCCATGGGTTACTAACTACAATGTTGAGACATAATTAAAAAGAAAGGAAAAGTTTAGGTTCTAGGGTGTTACAAAATTGTTGTAGCATGTTCAGGTATGTGTAGTGTTTGCGTGTGTGTATGCGTGTGGGGGTCGGATGTGCAGAATGTCTGTGTGTGAGTGTATGTGTGTGTTAATGATTGATTAACTATTGTAAATTTTGATTGGGTACAGGTTCTTCATTAGCATATTCTGGTTAATATAAGTTCAATTTCATCGTAGGTTTGAGATTTCAACCATTCCGTTATAGTATTTTTACACTCGTAGCCCAATATGGGGTAAATATTTAATTTACGGTTCAATGTATTATAAATATAAGTTGATTGCGTATTATACTGTCGCCTGACGAAAACCGTACTCACCCGAGGGGAATGGGCCACAATATCTTTACGTCTTTTGTCGAGTTTTGATGGATGAAATGAGAGGGCCTTGTGCAGTTGGGTGGTTGGTTGGGCAGTGTGGGTTATGTTCAATACGTATAATTTCCTAACTGTAAGCAGATTACAAATCTTGCAAAGGTTGCCTGTAGAATATCGAAAGGGTTTAAAAATACATGACTTTGATTAGAGACCTTTGAGCCCTTTCTAGGTCTAGTAATTTGGTCTTGGTAGCCCCTCCCCAAATCGGTATATAGTATGTGATGAACGAATGTGCCAAAGTAGTATAAATATTGAGAAGCAACGGCGGCATCACATGCCGCAAAGTTTTAAAAATCCATACGAGTTTTCTGACCCTTACCATGGTATTTTCAATATGTAACTGTTATACCAAGATATTTAGTGGATCTGACTTGTTTTATGCTTTGACAATTGCAAGGATAATGAAAATTTGCACACTCATGGATCAATCACGATCCCAAAAAGAATTGTAGCTTATGTCGTGGTTAAAAAGGGCTCGTGGTATCGGCGATGCCAGTCCTGGAGCGTAATTATTGTGTTGCGAATTCGAGCGGTCAGTTTAATTTTTGGATTGCTATTGTTTGGACTATTAAGGCTTGGACAAAGAGTTTAATTTGAGAAAAATACCAGTTTGTAACTGGCCCACTGTAAGACAAAGGTTTTATTTTTATTTTATACAATATTGTTAATGTTCATTTAACTCGTCAAAATGTAGGGAACAGCTGATTTAGTTTTGGTCCCGTAGTAAAAGTTGTTCATAATGATAAACTTTACTCATCATTTTCACGTGTTTAAGTATCGGTCACTAATTATATCAGTCACACTATATGTATATACCCGTGAACTATATCATCAATAAATACTCGTACCCGTGGTATTGTTCTAATAAATTCTTGGTAGGGGTCTATTGAGTCTGAGCTCATCTATCACTATTGCCTATGGGCAGGAGGCGGCTTCATTTCACTATTAGTATGTAAGTGTAGGGTTTTTTAAAGATTTTAATAATTCATTCTTATTTTTGAGAAACGGCAACACAGTCCAACCGTCATTTTGTGAAGGGGAAGGGGTAGCTTATAAACGCGGGCACTTGGCCGAGAGAGCTCAGTCTGTTCAGAGGTAACTGTGATGACTGTATCGATGAAGGAGGGAAGAGAGAAATAAAGTATCATTAAATATATAAGTGAGTTTTATTATACTTCAGAAGTGGGATACAAAAGGTAAAGTAATTTGAATTTCTTTACGCTAAAATTAACATGTGGTAGCCTTAAGCTCGCTGTCCTATTTGGTCGGGGTACTCCCCGATAATAAGGCAATGAAGACTGGGCTTCTAATATGTTCTATAGCCTTGTGGTGTGATTGTATTTGGTCAGGGTACTCCCTGATAATACGATTATAAAATAAGGTTATGATTGTTGTGAATCTTTTCTATTTTGTGTCGAATTTAAAGTGTGCTTTGTTACCACTTGGTCAGGGTAGTCCTTGATAGTGGTAGCATGCATTTAGAGCAACCTTAGGTCGCCGTCTTATTCGATCGGGGCACTCCCTGATAATACGGCTGCGAGATGAGGTTGTGATTTATTGTGAATCTTACAAAATTGGTTAGAATTGAGCAAGGTTTGTTACCATTTGGTCGGGGCTACTCCCCGGTAGTGATAGCATGCTTCTGCCGTAACCTTTAGTTGCTGTTTTATTTGGTTAGGGTACTCCCTAATAATACAACCGTTTATTGAAGGTTACTTTTAATATTTCCTTTAGGAACAACTATGAAAAAGGGCATAATTTGCTAACATTTGGTCGGGGTACTCCCTGACAATGATGGTAAATAGCTCGGAAGCCTGGTTGTGTATTAATGCTTGATCAGGGCACTCCTTGATAGTGTTAATAGACAGCTGGGTGTTACAAGGTGTCGTTGTGGCTCTTTTTTACGTTATGCAATTTGTTTTATCGAACATTTATGTCCTTAAATGTGATCAATTCCAGTTTCACAATGGAAAAGAATAACGGTGACCCCCGGTCGTTGGATGTTTCTCCTCGCGGGCGCAATGACAACCGACGGCGCCTTCTAACTCCAGTAAGGTGCTCGTCCCGTCATCGCAGTGATGTTTCCGGAGCACGCTGCTGTGGCACTCGAAGTCGCAGCAAGTCACGGAGGCAAAGTTTTCGTGAGAAAGAGCTTGAGTTTGAGCAAGAACGAGAGCGACTACGTGTACTCGAACAGGAACTACGCCAGGAACATAAGAAGATAACAGAGGCGCATGGAAATCGAGCTGGTAGAAGTTACAAGAGGACTACGAGCCGCCATCACTATAAGAGCCGGCAGCACAGCTGTAGCCCGAGCCAGTCACGTCAACGTGAGCATCGAGCTACAACAGCCAAGCGGAGGCGAGCTTCACGTGAGCAGAGTAACGATAATCTACGTGGCGACAGCGCAACACAAGATAAAAGGTCATGTACTCCTTCTTTTACCGTTAAAGATGTTATGGACTTAGTTCATTCTATTAAACATGGTTTTACATCTCAGCCGTCTACAAGTGCATCAATTTCAAAGAATATTGATCACAAAAACATTCTCCCTAATTTCGACCCCTTTTTTTTTTTTTTTTTTTTTTGAGGGTGGGAAATCATCCAATGACTTCTCCCGCTCTGGGCGGAGCGGAAGGGCGTGTCAGACTTTTACTGACTAAAACCCACCCGTGTTCCTTCATTTGCCTGTTGCCAAGGTCCCGGTATCCCTTTCGGACTTTCCCGCAACCCTGGCAGGCATCGGTCCTATTGGACCCCGTCATTTTTGCTGACATCTCTTTGAGGCGCGCGTGGAACACGACGCGCCATCGACCCGGGCCTGGTCCTTATCGGACGGCGAGCTGCCCGTTGCTCGCCGTCCGCAAGCCCGCGCCTATGGTGGCCGGAAATCCGCCTGGGATTCCCGACGCCCAGGGCGTCTCCAACGGCGGCGGTTAGGGGCGTGAGGGCGCAAACTTTGCCTTTCCCTCACGCGTTCCGCCTCCTCCTTCGCGAGCATTACTGCTTCGCAGAAGGAGGTGACGGCTTCCCATGCCCTCTCGCTCCGTACCATGGCCTGAACCAGGGCCGGACGCGAGAGGTCACTGCCGCCAATCGCCTCCGCGAGGACACGGCGGTGCTCCGCCCAAGCAGGGCACACCTCAACCGTATGCTCCACCGTGTCCTCCGGGCGATCCACACAGTGGTGACACCCGGGCGTTTCCTCCCGCCTAATCCTACACAGGTACCTCCCGAAGCTGCCATGTCCGGTGAGGACCTGTGTCAGGCGGAAGGTGAGGACGCCGTGGCGCCTCTCTATCCACTCCTCAAAGAGGGGACTTATCGCCGCTATTGTGCCGTGCCCAGCACTGGGTTGCGACAATCGCACTCTCCATGCCGCCATAAGATCTTGCCGGAGCTCTGTCCGCTGTGCCGCGATTTCTCGCGGCAGCGGAGTTACACCCCGGCGCTTCACCTCCTCGCGCCACTCCCAGATGTGCGCGAGGACCTTCGCCTCCAGATCCCATGGCGGTAATCCGGCAAGGAGGTTCGCCGCCTCACGGGAGACCGTGCGGTATCCCCGGGCCAGCCGAATGGCCATGACCCTTTGGGACGCGTTCAACCGGCGTGCTGGCCGCAGCCTAAGGGAACGCGCCCACACCGGTGCCCCGTAAAGGGCCATGGACCGCACGACCCCCGCATAGAGCCTCCGGCAGGAGGCGTTTGGACCCCCTAGATTGGGCAGGAGCCGCCTCAAGGCGGCCCCAGCCCGGTCCAGCCTTGGAGCCAAACGTCGGAAATGCTCCACGAAGTTCCACCGGCTGTCGAGGACGAGTCCCAGGTACTTCATCGTCGACTCGACGCCGATGTGAACCCCTCCTACCGTAATTTGGGAACCCGACGGTGGCGCGTTCCGAGGGCCATGAAAACACATGACCTCGGACTTGTGCAAGGCCACCTCGAGTCCCAACTGCCGGATTCTATCGACGATTGTCGCAACCCAGCGTGTCGCTAGATCGGCCGCCGCCTGGTGCGACCTCCCCTGCGCCAGGACCAGCGTGTCGTCAGCGTAGCAAACTACGCTGACGTCGCTAGGGAGGTCGGCGCGCAGCACCCAGTCGTATCCGATGTCCCACAGATGCGGCCCCAGGACCGATCCCTGTGGGACACCGCACGACATCTCTCGCCGGTTCCACATTCCCTGGTGACCGGGGTAGATGACGGCCCTGTCCGTCAAATAGGCCTCGACCACACGACAGAGGTAGGTCGGCATCCGGTGGTACCGGAGTGCCTCCCTTATGCAACTCCAGGGCAGGGTGTTGAAGGCGTTGGCGATGTCTAGTGACACCGCCAAGACGACCCCGCCCCGGGCCACAGCATCCCCCGTCGTGAGGGCCCGTACACGCATGATGGCGTCCACCGTAGAGCGCCCTCTGCGGAAACCAAACTGGCTCTCCGCCAAATCCGGCCCCACCCGCACCAGCCGCCCGACGAGGCGGTTTGCAATGACTCTTTCAAAGAGCTTGCCCACCTCGTCGAGCAGCACGATGGGCCGATAAGCGGACGGAGAGTCCGCAGGGCGCCCCGGCTTCTTAATGAGGACCAGTTTCCCCGTCTTCCAACGAAGTGGGAACTGGCCCCTCTCCATGCATGCGCATAGGAGACCTCTTAGTCGAGGCCCGAGAGCCTCCATGGCCAGGACCCAGGCCTTCCCAGGAAGGCCGTCGGGTCCTGGGGCGGTATTCTTGGCATTCAGCCTTCGTACCGCCACTCTCATTTCTACCTCGGTCACCTCCGGAGCATCGTCGTCGTCGTCGTCGGCGGTGTGGTCCGCATCGAGCACCGCAGTAGGCGGAGCCATGAGCGGGGAGGTATGTTCCCCTGTCGAAGGGAACAGAGCGCTCACCACGTCCTCCACAAGCTGAGGCCGGAGCCTCTGCGTCAGCGGGGGAGCCCATGGGCGGAGTTTCTCCCGCACCATTTTGTATGGGCGTCCCCACGGGTCTCTGTTCAGAGTCTCCAGCGTCTCCTCCCGGGCCAGTGCCCTGGCCCGCAGGATCTCCTCCTGGAGGGCGGTCTTCGCCGCTCTGTACCCCTCGTACAGCTCCGCCTGAATGGCTTCCGTATCCGGAGGGCGGATACGGAGCCTGCGGTGCCTGGTGTACTGGCGTCGCGCAGCAACGCACGCCTGGCGCAGCGCTGTCAGCTCCTGCGACCACCAGCTCACCTGGCGCGAAGCACGTCCCGGCTGGACCCGGGGCATTGCCACGTCACAAATATTGGACATGGCCTCCCGGAACCACTCCGCCTCGTCGTTGATGTCGGCAGGCCTGTCCGGTGATGACACCCAGGCCTGCACGATCGAGGCTTCCAGGAGAAGCTCCCGGTCCAGCTGCTTCAGCGCCCAACGCGGACCACCCGGGGCCTGTCGGACCGGCGCGCTCGAGGTCTGGGCGGAGACGTCGAACCGGATATACCGGTGGTCGGAATACGTCTCCACCCCCTCCATGACGCGCCAGTCAATGACACGCGGCGACAGAGCGGGGCTGGCGAACGAGATGTCCACCACTGATTCACCCCGCATCCGCACACACGTGGGGACGGAACCCCGGTTTAGGACGACCAGGCCTGTCTCCAGAGCCCAGTCCTCCACCATCCTGCCCCGTGTGTCCGTAAGCCGGGAACCCCAAGCCACATTCTTGGCATTGAAGTCCCCCAGTACGAGCACGGGGAGGGAACGGAACCCGACGACGACGACTTTCAACTCCGCAAGGGAGTTGTGGAACTCGGCGAGAGTTCGGTTCGGGGAGAAGTACACCCCTACCACGACAAACTCCCCGAACCGTGCTGCCACGCAACCCCGTCCTCTTTTGACAGCCTCGAGGGACGGGGTACCGGCGGCGGCCGACGAAATAAGGGTCACTGAGCCGCTCAGGTCCTCCACCCAGTCATCCCTGGGCGGGACAAAGTACGGCTCAGCGACCACGGCGATATTGATCGACCACTGCGCCATGCTCTGGAGCAACAGATCCTGAGCGGCGGCGCAGTGGTTGATGTTCGCCTGGAGGAGGCGAAATGGGGCCGTTATTGGCACTCCATTTCATCCCCCTCCCGAGACCCATGTGAGGGCCCTGCCGCAGCAGCAGCTGGGGCGGTGACGACGCCGGTGGTGGCAGCGGCAGCGGCGGTGGCAGTGGCGGCGACTGCGGCGGTGACGACGGTGGTGGCGGTGACGGTGGCTGAGGGCTTTCCCCTGCCCCTGGCTTTAGCGGGGGGAACGCAGGCCCTACCCCCGATCCGGTGGTCGGCCGGCTTGCCCGCGGCCGCACATGCGACGCAGTGCGGCGTGGCCGTGCATGTGCCGGCCTTGTGACCGGGCTGACCGCAGCGGTAGCAGGCATCGCTGCGGTCCACTCGGAGGTGCATTTAGCTCCCACGTGGTCGCCCACATGGCAGCGGAAGCACCTCCGAGGTCTGGGCTCCAGCAGTTTGACCTGCGCTGAAACCCAGCCCACCAAGAGCCTTTGGCCCACCCCGGCTATTTTCTTGGCCGCCGCGACGGGGCAGCTCACCGTAACGGCTTGCATACCCCTGGAGTCGGGACCGATGGTGCCTACCTTAACCTGCTCGGCAGAGCACCCCCCGGTTCCAACTACGGCGGCCACCACCTGTGCCTGCGTCACAGAGTCGTCCAGGCCCTGGATGCGCATTTCGGCGCACTTAGTGGGCCTGGACACTCGGGCCTCATCCGCGTTCAAGGACGCCCTGAGCTTTTCAGCCAGGGCGTCAGCGGCCGAGCCACCAGCCGGACCTGGGAACTCCAGCATCCGGGCCCCAGTGGCAGCGATCCTCAGTCGGATGCCACCGGCGGCGCCGAGCTCCCCTAGGTCCACCACCTCCGCCACTTTGGCAAATACGTCCTTATACGCGCCCACGCCCTTCTCTGCCGCTTCCGGCTGTAGCGTGACCACTACAGCTGCGGACTTCGGGGCGTGGAGCCTAGCCGCGACGCTTCGCTTCTTTTGCCGCTGCCGCCTGGCCTTTTTCTTCTTGGCCGCCCTTGCCTTCTTGCCCGCCCTCCTCTTCTCCCCGGCCACTTGCCATTCAGCATCGACCGGGGGATGTATAAGAGGTGCGGGTGCGGTCTGAGGTGGGGGTGGTCGTTTAGCCACCGGGACCACCGGGGCCAGGGCCGGAGCTGGGGCCCGAGCCCGAGCCGGGGCCGGGGCCGGGGCCGGGGCCCGAGCCGGGGCCGGGGCCGGGGCCCGAGCCGGGGCCGGGGCCGGGGCCCGAGCCACCTGCTTAGCCGCCCCGCCCTTTTTTGCCGCCCCGCCCTTGTTCTGCCCCGCCGAGGCAGATGCAGCGGCAGCGGCATATGACGCCCGCTGGCCGGGGGCCGGCTGACTTGCCGCTAACGGGGGGCGCAGGACGATGGCCTCCAGGGCGGAGAATCGTCTCCGCATTTCGGCCATCTCCTGCCGCACGAGGGTTAAGACCCGGTCCTCGGCAGCAGCAGGCACGGGCCCTCCCTGCCCGTGCTGCTCCCCCCTCTGCGGTGCCTCCTGGGGGCCGGCTCCTCGGAGCAAGGCCAGGTCCGCTCTGAGCTCCGCGTTCTCCTTTCGGAGAAGCTCCATTGCGGCCGTCAGTCGTGCGACCTCCGCCCGCATCTCGGAAACTCCATCCGACGGAGTCCCTCTACAGGAGGCCTCCGCTGCCGCCATTATGGAGGCCGTGGCCTCTGCTATGGCCTTGTCCTTCGAGGTCTTAAGCCTCTTCAAGGCCACATTGTTTATCGCAGAGACCACGATCTCTGCGAGCCTGGCCGCGCCCGGCGAATTGGGGCCACTAGTGGCGCCCGGCACACCACTTGCCACCTTTGACGGAGCCGCCCTGAGGCTGGCCCCGCTAGGGTGGGGCACCTCCGCTTCCAGCCTCCCGGCCCGCTGGACCGGCTTGACCGGGCTGGACGGGCTCGACTCGCAGGCCCCATTGGTGTGGAGCCCCCTACCCGCACCCTTCTCGCGGACTCCACCCCGCCGGCCGGAGTGGATCTTCCTCCGGCTAATTTCGACCCCTCAGCGAAAAACCAGCGTATTGACATTTGGCTGCGTAAAGTAAATGAATGCTCTACCGTATACGGCTGGGATGATAAAACAACGATACATTTTGCAATGCAAAAACTTCAGGGTTTGGCCAAAGTTTGGTATGAGGGTCTGAACACAATTTTGCATACTTGGGAAGAATGGCAAGTGAAGTTGACGAGTGCTTTTCCTTGCGAGCAAAACTATGGCCAGATCCTGGAGGACATGCTCAAGAGAAAAAGTAAGTTTGGCGAACCAATAGAAGTATATTTTTATGAAAAACTTGCGTTGTTAACTCAGTGTGATATTACGGGTAAACGCGCAGTAGATTGTATTATCCATGGTATCTCTGATAGGACAATGAAATCGAGTGCATTGGCACTTCGTTGTTCTCAGCCTGATCAGCTCCTCCAATTCCTAATGAGTAACAAAGAAAGCCAGACTTCAGATCGTAGTTTCGGTAAAAATAATTCTAACCAATATAATTTTAAAACAAATCAAAGTAAATCTAATCAGTCTCAGGGTCCTTTGTTCTGCTATAATTGTAAGGAGCGAGGTCACCCTTACTTACATTGCCCGAAGCCACTAATTAAATGCAATAAATGCAACAAAATTGGTCACAAGACCGATAATTGCTCGCAAGATCCTAAATCCGATAATTCAGTAAGTAAAACTGGAGCACCAGCTAAGACAATGTGTATTTCAAGTTCCAGTCCTAACTCAAAATTCATAAAACTAGTCACAGTGAACGGTAGGACTGTAGAAGCATTTATTGATTTTGGTAGCGAGGTGACGTTGGTTAGGGAGTCAACAATTTCGAAGTTTAATCTAGTGCATGATCAGGTCTCGTCGGTTATGAAAGGATTCGGGAATGAGGTGGTCCGATCGTTAGGTAATATTTTGCTCGATATAATGGTAGATGGAGTTGATGCGAGGGTAGCTTGCAGAGTTGTTGAAGATAATTTATTAGATAAACCTATGTTAATAGGCCAGTCATACACGGAGCAACCACATATTCTTGTGTTCAAAAATTCCCACACTTTGCAATTTCGTAAGTTGCATACTGAAATCCCAATGGTTTATCCCGATGCTAATAATCTTCAACTTGCTGAGGTTAGGATCGCTGCTGATGTAGAGCTTCATGGACCTGCATCCATAAAGGCACGTGTCGGTTCCGAATTTGGTGGCTGTTTAATGCTGAACAACAACATCGTGGGTGCTCCAAATCAAGAGGTTGTTGTTTTTGGTGGTGTTTACCAGGTCCAGCGTGGGAATTTAGACATTCTTGTTTATCCATTTTCTATCCCCTGTAGATTACAAAAGCAATTTGTTGCTGGGAGAGGAGAAAAAGTAGATTTTGTCCAGAGGATAGTAATACAGTCTCCGGGAATTGCAGAGTCTGAAGGTATTAAAGATAACTGTGAACGTGACATTCAGGAGAAAGACGTACACATAGGTGATTCTGTATCAAAGGACGATAGACAGAGGCTTATGAGCATACTTAAACAATATAAACATTGTTTCGCCTCAAATTTGCAAAATTTGGGTTGTACAGATGTTACGCAGATGACAATAGAGTTGAATAGTCAACGTCCTATTGTCTATCGCCCTTACAGGTTATCGCATCATGAACGTGAGAAAGTTCAGTCCATGTTAGGTGAAATGTTGGATGCAGGGATCGTTAGAGAATCGGTATCGGAGTATGCAAGTCCTATTATATTAGTTCGTAAAAAAAATGGCAGTTTTCGAATGTGTATTGATTATAGAATGCTGAACTCTGTAACGGTAAAGGAAAGATACCCGATGCCGATTATAGACGATGAGATAGCAAGGTTGTCTGGGCAGGCGTGTTTCATAACACTTGATTTGGCATCTGGTTATTATCAGGTGCCAATTTCGGAACCATGCAAACATCTAACGGCATTTGTCACTCCAGATGGATTGTACGAATTCAATCGTATGCCATTTGGTTTGGCAAATGCACCAGCCATTTTTCAGAGAATGATTAATAAGGTCTTAGGGTCAGCTCGATTCACCCACGCTACAGCGTACATGGATGATGTGCTTATTTTTGGTAAAAATGCTGCTGAATGTCGTGATAGGCTCGTACAAATTCTAAAGCTGTTAGAAGATGCAAATCTTACGTTAAATTTGTCAAAATGTAACTTTTTGCACAATAATATTGATTATCTTGGGTATGAGATTAGCTCATCAGGAATTCGGCCAGGTGAAAAGAAAATTCAGTCGGTTATGGATTTTCCACGGCCAGTTAATATTCATGGTGTTAGGCAATTCCTCGGACTTGCTAGTTATTTTCGTAAATTTATCAAAAACTTTGCTCAGTTAGCTTCGCCAATGATGCAATTGTTAAAAAAAGACTCCACATGGGTGTGGGGCCAAGAACAGGAGAACGCATTCCAGGTTCTTAAATCACAATTAATAGACAGACCAGTTTTAGCTATTTATGATCACGACGCGGAGACGGAATTACATACCGACGCCAGCAAGGATGGCGTTGGAGGCATACTCTTGCAGCGTTGTAAGGATAGTGGTTTTCTTCGGCCAATTGCATATTGTAGTAGGCGTACGTCGCCGGAGGAAAAATATTATCACTCTTATGAATTGGAAACGCTAGCTGTTATTCGTTCCTTAGAGAAATTTCGGGTCTATTTATTAGGTAAGGAATTTAAAATAGTCACTGATTGTAGTGCTCTTCGTTCCACTTTCATGAAACGCGATCTCATACCTAGAATAGCACGCTGGTGGCTTTTGCTGCAGGAATTTGATTGTTCAATTGAATATCGACCAGGCACTAAAATGTCCCATGTAGATGCGTTATCTCGTAATCCCGTTTCGAATGTTTCTACAACTGATTCATCTAGTCGGTGTGCTCAAGTAATGGTTATTAGTAGCGAAGACTGGTTACATACCCTTCAGCTGGGGGATTCGGAATTGGAACGTATCAAACAAGTTTTAGAAAAGGATTTAGATCCGAAGAATCTCCAATATATCAAAGATAATTATGTTGTTCGAGATAATAGGTTATATAGGTATTTTAACGACAATAAGGATAATGTTCGCTGGGCAGTCCCAAAGGGGGCGAGATGGCAAATATGTAGGATGAATCACGACGATATTGGTCATCTAGGATTAGAAAAAACTTTGGAAAGGATTAAAAGTAATTATTGGTTTCCAAAAATGTCACGGTTTATCAAAAAGTATGTGTCCGCCTGTATTGATTGTGCTTACGCTAAGAAGTCCACGAGTACGAACGAAGGTTTATTACATCCAATCGTAAAAGTAGAGTCACCGTTTCACACCCTGCATATTGACCATCTGGGCCCCTTTGTCAGATCCAAACGAGGATACTCTTACCTTCTAGTAGTGGTAGACTCGTTTACTAAGTTTGTGTTTATAAAGCCAGTTCGTAACACAAATACACAAAATGTAATTCGTGTCTTGGATGACATATTCTATACATTTAGAATGCCTGACCGTTTGATCAGTGATCGAGGCAGTTGCTTCACGTCTAACTTATTTAAAAGATACTGTTATGATAAAGGTATAAAACACATCTTAAATGCTGTCGCGAGTCCGAAATCAAACGGCCAGGTAGAACGATATAACCGTACAATACTAAATTCATTAAAAGCACTAAACCTGAGACATGATGATAGGGATTGGGACACCCAGTTAGGGAAAATACAATGGGGACTGAATAATACTGTCCAAAAGACAACCGCCAGGAGACCATCTGAAGTCATGTTCGGTACGTTCATGAAAAGTGAAATAAATCCTAATTTAAATGAGATAGCAGACGTGACTAGGGAAAATATAGACGTGACCACTATCCGAAATCAAGTTAAAGAAAGAATAGATACTGAACAAGTGAAGCAGAAATTACGTTACGATCAGAATAGACGTCCTGCTAAGGTATACAATAAGGGCGATTTAGTCAAAATTACTAAAGTTACTTTCAATAATGATGGGAAGAGTAGGAAACTTCTCCCATCTTATATAGGACCTTATCGGGTCACGAAAGTTTTAGGCCAAGATAGATATAAGATAGCGTCTATTCCCGGTTTTAGTAATAGCTCAAATAAACGCACTACCACTGTAGCAGCTGATCGAATGCTGCCGTGGGTACATGTAGCTGCGTTAGAACTAAATAAATCGGATTCTAGCGAATCTAGTGATGAGAGCGAACATAGTCATGCATAATGTTCATTAATATAAGTTTCTACAGGACAATTATTACAGAATGTTTAATATTATTGTTTCAGACCGAACGTGAGAATTGATTGGTTCACGTCATCGGTTATTTCACAATTGGAAACCTGACGTGAGAATTGACTGGTTCACGTCAGCGGTTATTACACAATTGGAGGCAAGAATTGATTGGTTTGCCTAGGTTTTTGGAGTCTCTGATCAGGTGTGAGAATTGATTGGTTCACAACCTGATAGAGTACGCAAGTTCAGTAGCGAGAATTGATTGGTTCGCACTAGCATAGCATAATCTTAAAAGTTCTCAAAGATTGATGTCATTATCCAAGAATAAAACTAATCCTTTAGTTGGCGAGAATTGATTGGTTCGCCAAAATTGCTGATGGTAATATTATAACTTCTATTTAATTATAGAGTAATATGGATGTCATAAATGTATTAGTTGAATAAATTAAATTAATATTAAATAATGTTGTGGTTTAATGAAAACCGTTGTTACAAAAACCTACTTAGTTAAGAATCTTTATGTCTTTTTTTTGTTGTGATTTTTTTTAGAACATAATATCTAATTGTTAAATCTGATGAATTCTTGAGTCCTCTCAGCCAAGAGTGTAGGGTATTTAAGTTACTACCTGGGTCGTGTATGAGGGCATACACGTCGTCAGGACGGTCGAGTGTAGGGTTTTTTAAAGATTTTAATAATTCATTCTTATTTTTGAGAAACGGCAACACAGTCCAACCGTCATTTTGTGAAGGGGAAGGGGTAGCTTATAAACGCGGGCACTTGGCCGAGAGAGCTCAGTCTGTTCAGAGGTAACTGTGATGACTGTATCGATGAAGGAGGGAAGAGAGAAATAAAGTATCATTAAATATATAAGTGAGTTTTATTATATAAGGTCACTCACTCAATTTGCGTGAGGGTCAATCTTTTGTGTACGTCATTACTGTAGGTAGGGTAGGTCGCTTGTCCCACGGCCGACGAGGAAGCGACTAGCTACCACGATGTTCTTTCTCAAGAAACGTACAAAAGATTGTAAGTCCCGTGTAAGTAAAATAGATACATTTATATTAAGAGGAAATAGGATCGGTCTTTTTCTCCATACAAAAAGTCATAATTCGAAGTTAAGCTCTCGTCTATTTCCTTCTCCAATATTGGACCAATTTAAAAAATATTTTATAAATTGAATAAGAAGGATATTTGCTGAATGTTTTTCTTTTTTCATTTAAAGTTGTCTTTGTACAATAGGCCTCTGATAACAGCGGTCTAAACAGACAATTTTGTGCATTTTCTGAGGGTTCTAGTGCTTCTACAGATAATGTATCTGAAAACATAGGGGCACAGTAAATATCCTTCTTATTCAATTTATAAAATATCTTTCAAATTGGTCCAATATTGGAGGAGGAAATAGACGAGAGCCGAACCTAGAATTATGACTTTTTGTATGGAGAAAAAGTCTGACCCTATTTCCTCTTAATAGTTGATCGCTGACTGTTCACACCGCTGGCGAGTCCTCGTTTGTCGCACCGACAAGAGCTATCAAAGAGATACTTGCTGAGCGATGCTCGCTTGGCGGGCTGAACACTCGCTGAGAGCCTTCCGCTTTGTACGCATACTAGCAAGTAATCACTCGTCGCCGTCGTGCACTCGGTGCTCGTTGCTCGCCAACTCGTTTTTAGTTGCTAACTTTACTTGCTTCTCATTAGTCGCCGGCGGCGCGGCAGTGGGACAGGTTCATATAGAGCACTCTGGTATGATTATGGATTTGGCAGATTTCAAGCGATATTGGAATCTGAATATTCATTGTAGCGGTTATCCAGCAGTCATCGTCTTCGGGCTTAAACTACCAACTTGTTCATGCCTTGTTTTTACTCAACTTATCGAAGTAATTGTTTAAATTGTATTGACCCATTTCTATTATTACTGCAGCAATTTATTGTGCAGCGGTTCATTCTTGCAGCAATTTTGCATTCACCGTTTAGATAAGTTTTGAATTGCCATACTGTTTTCCGACTTCAACATTTTCAAGAAAGGAGAGAAACAATACTTATTACGGATAAAAGACAATGTTACGATCTTAGTATGGAATGGTCCAAAACATTTTAAATGTACTTAAGGTTTTAAACTGAGTATTAGTATTAAATAATAATTATTATTAGGCTCTAATTTTGCTAAAAGGTTCATTCCTTTGGCACAGTTAAGTTTTAATTAGGTATTTCTATTAATAGCCAAAAATTGAGACAGAGCTCTCTTGGGCTATTGTAAAATGCCAGTAATTACGAAATCACAATTTTACGAGACATTGTACAATATTTCTTAAGGAGGAGCTCGTGGCTACGTAATAACAGCCGCACGGGTCGATCCATCAGGTTAAGCTACGCTTGCCAGGGTTGGTCTGTGGATGGGTGACCATCTTTACATACCGAGACTCCTCCGTGCCTCGGAAAGCACGTTAAGCCGTTGGTCCCGGCTGTCATTTGTGGATCTTTGACAGTCGTTACGGGTCGTCAGAAGCCCGAATACTGACAACCAGTCTTACCAAGGGGTATCGTATTACCCAGTTACTGAGTTGTGGAGGTCAGATAGGCAGTCGCTCCATGTAAAATACTGGTATTCAGCTGCATCCGGTTAGACTGGAAGCCGACCCGGTTGGGAAAAGGCTAGGTAGATGATGTACAATATTTCTTAAGGTTCACTTAAACTGCTGAGCATGAGGTCTTGCGTTCGGTGCCCGGGTCGGGCAAAGTATTATTGAGGATTTTCATGGAACTTCTCAGTAGCAGCCCGGAGTCTGGATTTGTGCCCGATTGATGACAATAGGCTCGTCCCCTATTACATGGAACTTAAACATAATAGGCGAAATGTGAGTGTACAAGGAGTAGGTACGTGACCTCTACCTCACCCTTCGGAGAATACCGGCGTGATGATATGTTATGTTCACTTAATTCTATAAACATTTTGAGATATGTAGGTATTATAAAATCCTAATATTTAAAGCTTACGACAACGAGCGATATTTTTATCATTATTTTATTAACCTCTCAACTCTCGATTGGCGTTTAGAAGGCGGTAGCAATTAAAATTCTATTTTGTCTCGTTAGTGTCAGTTGGCGGTTTATAACGTCTTGTTAATGTTGAAATAAAATGAACCATTAGAAAGGAAATCTTTTTACTGAATACTAACTTCCACCTGGACTATACAATTTAGAGAAATGACGACCAAAAAAAATATTATGACTATGATCAAGTACATTTTATATTAATGTGTAGGTAGTGTAGGGCAGGATTCAGTAAGAAATACATCACAGATACTTCAGCCTCTTGATACAAAATGTAAATACGTCACAGACGCCCCAGGTTCTTGATATAAGACATAAATACGTCACAGATGCCCCCAGCCTCTTGATACAAAATATAAATACGTCACAGACGCCCCAGGTTCTTGATATAAGACATAAATACGTCACAGATGCCCCCAGCCTCTTGATACAAAATATAAATACGTCACAGACGCCCCAGGTTCTTGATACAAAATAAAAATACGTCACAGACGCCCCAGGTTCTTGATATATCATGGCGGCATGGAGAGTGCGATTGTCGCAACCCAGTGCTGGGCACGCCACAATAGCGGCGATAAGTCCCCTCTTTGAGGAGTGGCTAGAGAGGCGCCACGGCGTCCTCACCTTCCGCCTGACACAGGTCCTCACCGGACATGGCAGCTTCGGGAGGTTCTTGTGTAGGATTAGGCGGGAGGAAACGCCCGGGTGTCACCACTGTGCGGATCGCCCGGAGGACACGGTGGAGCATACGGTTGAGGTATGCCTGCCCTGCTTGGGCGGAGCACCGCCGTATCCTCGCGGAGGCGATTGGTGGCAATGACCTCTCGCGTCCGGCCCTGGTTCAGGCCATGGTACGGAGCGAGAGGGCATGGGAAGCCGTCACCTCCTTCTGCGAAGCAGTAATGCTCGCGAAGGAGGAGGCGGAACGCGTGAGGGAAAGGCAAAGTTTGCGCCCTCACGCCCCTAACCGCCGCCGTTGGAGACGCCCTGGGCGTCGGGAATCCCAGGCGGATTCCCGGCCACAATAGGCGCGGGCTTGCGGACGGCGAGCAACGGGCAGCTCGCCATCCGATAAGGACCAGGCCCGGGTCGATGGCGCGTCGTGTTCCACGCGCGCCTCAAAGAGATGTCAGCAAAAATGACGGGGTCCAATAGGACCGATGCCTGCCAGGGTTGCGGGAAAGTCCGAAAGGGATACTGGGACCTTGGCAACAGGCAAATGAAGGAACACGGGTGGGTTTTAGTCAGTAAAAGTCTGACACGCCCTTCCGCTCCGCCCAGAGCGGGAGAAGTCATTGGATGATTTCCCACCCTCAAAAAAAAAAAAAAAAAGGTTCTTGATATAAGACATAAATACGTCACAGATGCCCAGCCTCTTGATACAAAACACACTGATTAAAGAGAAGCAGACTCTGTTGAGTATTTCTTGCTAAGTAATAATTTAATTGAATTTATAACTCCACTTATAAATAGGCTCCCAGCCTTCAAGCTCTTACAAAAAACTGAAAGAAAATTGCTTTTATCGAGTCCTGACTTTCTAAAGTGAATTTGAATATCTTAAAAACAAACATGCGTTCAAAACTTTGAACAGTGGAACATTTACTTGAAGTTTGACATATCCCATGAGAAAAGGCTTGAACGACTTCTAAAAGCAACGTCGAGATAAATAAACTCTGGAGTACGGTAAAACTACAACGAATAGTTAAGTGGTACTTAAACAGGTCACAGCTCCACACAGAGCTTAACTTGAATCATGGCGCCCCTTGATAATATGCTTGACGGACGACTAAAAGCAACTTAATAAACTTTTTTATTGCAGTAAAATAAACTAAAGGTATTATTTACACGAGGGAAAATTCTCGCCCGTTGGAAGGAGAATGTCCATGCGAGGCACAGTATCTAACGTAACTCGCATGGACATTCTCCTTTATTTCGAGTTTTTTTCTGGCTTATTCGCTTACTACGTTTAGGTATGTCATACATGACTAAACACGCGTTTTTCTTTAAAAAAGTATCTGAAATGTCTTTTAAAGGAAGAAGCTTTGACATGCGAGTTTCTTACGTACCTACTATTAACTCCAAGTATCATGTTTATGTCCTTTCAATGATTGCCCATTGGCAGTGAGAAACTGTGCTCGTGTAAATGTACCTTTCAGCCAGTAAAGAAGAAAGCTAGTATGCATAAATCAAACAATTCCCTGAAACTTTGAAAAGTTTACAAAAGTATATATATCTCGTTATGTGCACATGTTACTGTCTAAGACATTCACAAAGTGCCGTGCCAACAATTCAATAGGGAACTTGGAAATTGAAGTACGAATTAAATCCAGACCTAGTTTGGTACAAGGTGGAACACATTACAAGGTCGATTGATAGATTACTGCGGCAATAGGTTTAGTTGTTAGACCGGTACACCTGTAGACGTAGCTTGTCATTCCACTAGAAACTACATGTTTCTGGGAATGCCAGATGGTGTTTGTCGGGATTGTCTTTTATCTTCCAGGCTTAGTGGCCGGCTTCATCTTATTGAAAGACCATCTACATATATTTATTTATTTATTTCAGACAACCGTTGATCCATTGCGTTAAATTAAATTTACATTTATATTATAGCTTCCATTTTTCGTTGATAGATGCACCTATGTATGTGCTTAGGGACACCATAGTAATTGACGTGTGACCCACCCACAGTACGCCACTGAAATATTTATAGGTTGTACCAGCGCAGTTAAATTCATTTGGACGCGTTATTTAAAAAAAAGTATTCAGCTTTGGAATTTGGCGGTAATGGACGGATTGATGTACCAGAAACTAATAAATACAAGATGCTGTGCGACTACACGCCATTGACTGATGCAGATTACTGAAACCTTAACTATAATTGTTTTTTACTTTTTTTGTAATGTGCGTTTTGTTTGTGCAGAATAAACAATTTTTCTGTCTTTCTTTCTTTTTTCCTTTTTTTAACGCTTTTAATACAATATTCTGTCCTGCGTTATTTTTGACCAATTCTTGCACACAAGGAGCCCACACTCCTCAGTTCTAAATTCTAAATCCCAGCTAACTTCTTCTGAACAAAGAGGCACTCAGCATGTTACGTAATTAAAAAGTTAACAAAGGACACATGTAAATCCCTCAAGAGTACAAGTGTGGTTGTATGACCCAATTAAACGAATGCCTTCTGTGCCTGAGATGTGAGAAATGTGCAGTCATAGTATAATAACGTTTACGAGTAGCCCCATTTACACGATGCAAGTTTCTTGCCTGTGACACACCATAAAATTGAAGCAATAAATGAATTGTAGCGTTTAAACACTGTTTAGTTAGATTTAGACGGTGCAACATTTATTGCTGTTTCAACTTATGGTATGCCACAGGCAATTACACCGCACTGTGTAAATCAGACTTAATAAGGCCATCTAATCTCTTCACCACCCTTGGTTGACTGGTAGAGAATGCCTAAGGCATTAAGTCCGCCTTTGTACCTCTTTTTTGAGTGCAAAAAGTTTAAATAAATAAATAAATAAGGTATAGCGAAAGAGGTTGAAATATTTAGATAGTGAATTGATTCAGGCGTGACTTTGCGGAAATCCATTATAAAATACAATAGACGTAGATATATTTAGAATAGATATATTTACGTAGAATAGTTAAGCGGAATAGGTAACTAAATATATCCACGTCTATTGTATTTTGTTGAAATATTTGTTTGTCTTCATTGTGATTCTGTCTCGCTTGAGCAAACGTTTGTTGTTCAATAAATATTTGAACATTTTTTTACGCAGCTGCGTTATATTTGTTTGCTTTAAAATTATTGCGTAGTTTTATTTAATTATTTATTTATATAATAAGTACACCAACAGCATAATTATACAAATAATATTCGCAAAAAATCACACATATGTCGTAGATTATAAAAGTTGAGCGTTAATAGTCTCTCAATTGGTTATTATAGGTAGTACTAAGGTGAGGGTAAACGCCGTGATGCGGTCACTAGAGTGGGGCGGCACGTGGACAGAGTCGTGTTAAGTGAAGTGGCTGAGCGACGTTCAGTCTTGTGAGGGCAACGAACGGATGCAGACCTCCACTGCTCCTATGCAAAACTGTCGGTTTGCCCGAACGTAGAAACGAGTGCGTGAACATTATTAGTATTGTAACTACTGTGATAATTATTCTGAAAGTGAAATACTATCGATTTGCTGTAACACCGTGTTTTATTGTAAACCTGCACTATGGATTCCGTACCACCGAATCGAGATGATGACGGCACTATCGCTCACCCATAGCTGACGCCGTCATATATATATAAATTATAGTCGTTAATAATTCAAAGATAAACAGACATTGGACAGATGCTGCGTACTTAGTAATGTAATGAAATGAAATGAATTTGTTTATTCTGTAAATAGGATATTGGAATCACTTCTACACGTCATATTTTTTTTTTTTTTATAAGCTAGATTAGGTCGGCGTTTCCTATCTGATTACTCTGAGAAGAAAGGCCGAAACAAACTCAGAGGTCACAGTCTCTTTTAAATTCCAGACATAATCTTGGTCAGGCCATATGAGGACCATGTAGGTTAGAGTCTGAAATGGTCTTTTGAGGAAAGAACCACACAGATTTAAGTGGACCTGTCCAGTCAGTGCAAGCATTTGTCATTAATAGTGGAGATCAACTCAGAACTTAAAAGTAGTATAAAACTAGTTATTAAACTAAAATATTAGTAGAAAAATTAAATACTGGTGGTTTTAGCACATAAACAAAAATGTCATAAGGAAATATAATAACTAAATTAACAGTAAAAATTCGCGCTCTTGAGTTACCGAATGTAAAACAGAATCATTTTTCTGCCAAGCTTCATAATTCTGTGATCGCTTTTGCAGACAACCTTTACAGTACTTTGCAAACAATATAGCATAATGTTGTCGCACTGTAAAGTCGGCTTTAGCATAGACAATTTCATGGTCAAGTTTAATATTGCTAAAGCTTATCGACAATAGATTCCTTATTGAAACCATGCTTAATTGAAATGCCTTCGGTCGAAACACGATTCGTCGATCAGGATGCTCGTTTACCACAGTTGCGACTTTGTTTCCAAATGGATGTAGATGGAATCCACATGATTGGTAGTGCGAGACAATAAATTACGTTGGCCGTGAAGTCTGCAGTTCGAGATTTATCGATGGTGATTTGCAACCTTATTGCGTTGCCATAACGTTGTTAATTCTGATCGGCTGAAACGAGCTTTCAATAAATAGTAAGTTTCCTATTTGTATTTTAGTATTTGGAAATGCTAAGCTCTTGTAGTGCGAAGTACGAACTCAGGATTTCCCGCTCTTTTATTAATCAATCTGCCTAGCCTTTTCCCAACTATGTTGGGGTCGGCTTCCAGTGTAACCGGATGCAGCTGAATATCAGTAGTTTACATGGAGCTACTGCCTATAATCTGACCCCTACAACCCAGTGACTGAGTAATACGATACCCGTTGATAAGACTGGTTGTCAGGCTTTTTGATTTTTTGACGACCCGTAACGACTGTCAAAGATCCAGGAATGACACCCGAGACCAACGGCTTATCGTGCTTTCTGAGGCACGGAGGAGTCTCGATATGTAAAGATGGTCACCAAACCATGGACCAACCCCGGCAAGCGTAGCTTAACCTGATGAATCGACCCATGCGGCTGTTATTAGTGCGGTGCCTGTGTCGCAGCAGTGGGAATATTGTAGGCTGATTATGGAGTTTACGGAGCCCGGTGTGGGCTTTCATAGAATTCTGTACTCAAAGCATTGAGACTTGTGCTGGCTATTTCAGTGCACCCTTAAGGCACACATTTTAAACTTATTATGACGTACCTACCATTCATGTACATTGTACCAAGGTTACTTAGACTGCGGGCGTTTGTCACCTTTGTAAAATACACCGATAATCACCGCTAATAAGAGACCTCCACAGGTTCTAAGGAGAATAATGGCTGCCCCGCGGCGCAAAACTTATTTATTTATATTATTATAAATATAAATGTACCTATCTGTAATTGTCTTATTGTTTGGTAAAGGCCTATTCTTATATAGAGCAGGCACATTAATTGAGCCTCGCTTGCTCATTGTGTGTTGGAGAGAATTTAATCAAGCGTGTCAAAATAATAATATTCTAATCCTAACTAATATTACAAATGCGAAAGTGTGTTCGAGCCTACGCCTGCTCGTTTAGAATGAGCAAATCAACGTGCACGCTAATTAGCTTGTAATTAGATGTAAGGACTTTTTGTACTTGTTTGTCATTTTTTGTCTTCCATTTTTGTTCGTCATCGAGGCAATACAAGTTTGACAATATAACAGCAATTTTGGAGTTTCTTTGAAGAGTCACCTAAAATTCCCCAACATTTTGGTCCATTACCGAGCCGGATTGGTCATTACATGAAGATTTGCCAAAAATCAGTGGATTTGGATAATTATCGTGGAGTTTTGCCGAGGAGGTTAGGTATAAGCCGGCATCGTGACTGTGAACAAAGGACTTCAAGCTAATTTACGGTGTTAAGAATATTATTCGATTTTAATTATCATCACCCAACACTCGTTCAGGTAGTACGTATTTAACCATAATTAAGGATTTTAAAAGGTTAGTGTTGTATTTACCTGATTACTTATTTTATTGTGAATAGTCACTTATCATTTATTTCATGATATTTATTTTGCAAATACGATTATACGTTCTTTCAATTTGTGAAAAGTTCAGTAGATATTTTGCTACATTTATAATTGTATAGCAGTATTTTAGTTAACTGTTCAGATTACATAGTTATTTGTGCGTAGGTTGGTGTTAGATGGATATTACAAGTCTTATTCAGTCAAGTTATTCAGTTAATTAAACCGTATTAGTCAATTTAATTGATTATTGTTAGTGTATCGCTTTAAAGTTCGACGTTAGGTAATTAAGTGTTCAAGTTTTTTTAAGGAATTGTAACTTAAATAAAAGTCTAAATAAATTTCATTTTGTATTCACATAATATTTACAACAGGTAGAAGTCACTATTTACAGTATACACATTTTTTTAAATTGATAAACCATAGTAGCTAAACGTATGTACCTTATATTGTAGGTAAGTTATATAACAATATACCTAAGTTATTATTATACAAATTCCAGGTTGACTACATTCGATTCCCAGTATGTCCGAAGAGAGAGAACTAGTTAAAAAACGAGGAAGTTTCAAGGGACGCTTAACTGCATTCATCAATTACCTTGATGTGTCCAGTGACAAGGAGTTGACCAGTTGTGAGGTCAAGGAATTGCAGTTACGAATTGGAAGAATCGAGTCTTTGTATGAGCATTACGATGAGGTACAGTTGCGATTAGAATGTCTAGTAGAAGATGTTAAAGCTCAATACTCTGAGCGTACTGAATTTGAGTCACAGTATTACAAAGCACTGTCTAGGTCACAGGAGCTGTTATGTAAGTATAACAACGAAAATGAGTCTATGAGTAGTGAAAAATGTACCCGTATCAGTCAACGTAAGCCTGTTAAGTTGCCCACAATACAGTTACCTAAATTTAATGGGACTTTTAGTAATTGGTTGGAGTTCCGTGACACTTATACTAGCCTCATTCACTGTAACGATGAAATCGACCATGTTAACAAATTCCATTATTTGCGAGCATCCCTGGAAGGATCTGCTGCTGTTGTAATCCAAGCGATTGAGTTTTCCGCAAGCAATTACGATACAGCTTGGAAGCTAATTTGTGATCGTTTCGATAACAAAAGGTTGTTAGTACAAAATCATGTGTCATCCTTATTTAACTTGAATGCTATTGCAAAGGAGTCCTCTGTTGCGTTGAAGGGATTGATTGATCAACTCAACAAAAATCTCCGTGCTTTGGAATCGTTAGATGAGCCCATTAAGTATTGGGACACTTTATTAATATTTATAGTTACTCGGAAGCTGGATCAACTAACGTATCGTGAGTGGGAAGAGCACAAAGGTCGTATAGACAAAGATAGCACAATAACATTTGCTACACTTGTTCAATTCATTCGGTTTCGTGCTGATTTGTTAGAAACATTAGAAACAGCACGAAATAACAGTAATCCCACTCCCGCTAAGCCTAGTTCAAATACTAATAAGATGAAATCTTTGGTTGTATCACAAGATTCTAATAATTCCAACACTGAATTAAGTAAGTTGTGCCCGTACTGTAAAGCTGATCACGTTTTAAGTAGTTGTTCACAATTCCTTGCACTTAGCATAGACGCACGACTCAAATTAATACCTAAGTATAAAGTGTGCTATAACTGTTTCCGTGCAGGTCACTTTGCCAACCGATGCAAAAAGCCGGGATGCAACATATGTAAGCGCCGTCATAACACTTTGATTCATTCGTCGGAGAATAAAGGTACGACGAATTCTTGCAATAATGATAACAAATCACACGTTAGCTCGTCCCATTCCGTATCAACGTCATCACCCACTGAGGCCGTGGCTAGCACTGATGCGAGTGCAAATAATTTAACTTTGTCTGCGGATCTCAGTTCATTAAGTAGTGAGCGTAAACAACGCGCTGTGTTATTGTCCACCGCCCTTATCAAGTTATGTGATCACAATGATCGTGAGCACGTAGTGCGAGCCATGCTTGATAGTGGTAGCACATCGTGTTTTATGACGGAACGATTATGTACACGCCTTAACTTAAATACTAGTCAGATAAATGGTTCGGTCTATGGCATTAATAACGTAAGTTCTCGCGTAGGCAAAACATGTCATGTTAAAATGACGTCATTAGACAATAGTTATGTTGCAAAGTTTTATTGTTTTGTTTTGCCATCATTAACGACTGTTGTGCCCTGTCGTGAAGTCGACATTTCTGACCTGAATATACCAGATAATATCTGTTTAGCTGATCCCACGTTTTATAAGCCTTCAGAAGTAGATGTCCTAATAGGAGCGGATCTCTTCTGGGACTTGGTTGGTTCACAGAGAATTAGACTAGGAGTAGGTAAGCCAGTGTTGTGTGAAACGTTATTAGGTTGGATTGTTTCTGGCCCTGCTACCTGTAATCATAACGGTAAATTAATGACCAATAATATTTCATGCAATTTAACTCAAACTGATTCCCCTAGTAACGGTGATTTAAATAAAATTCGCACCGATTTAGAAAAATTCTGGAATCTGGAAGAGATTAATTCACAATCCTCACATTATTTACCCGAGGAAAAGTTGTGTGAGGAGCATTTTGTTAAGAATACGACACGTTTAGAGAACGGTCATTTTTGTGTTCGTATTCCTGTTAAACAAAATCCTTCTATTTTAGGAGAATCTTTCCAAAGGGCTTCTAAGTGTTTATATTCTCTAGAACGCAGACTGAAGTCCAAGCCTGAGTTCGGTAAGTTATATCGTGACTTCATGTCTGAATATGAGACTTTAGGACATATGACCGAAAGAAAGGATAATGACAGTGCCAGTGGATATTTCATACCACACCACGGGGTACTGCGTGAAAGTAGCACTACTACCAAGCTTCGTGTAGTTTTTAATGCAAGCTGTGCTACTTCTTCAGGAGTATCCTTCAATGACGTGCAGATGGTGGGTCCTACAGTGCAGGACGATCTTATATCTATACTTCTTCGGTTTCGACAACACAAGTTCGTCTTGTCAGCTGATGTTACAAAGATGTATAGATGTATATACGTCCACCCATCTGATAGGTACCTGCAACAGGTGCTCTGGCGTGACAATCCATGCGATCCTGTCAAGGTTTATAAATTGAATACCGTCACATATGGTACAGCTAGTGCACCATTTCTTGCTACACGTTGCCTCAAGCAAATAGGGATGGACTATGAAACCAATGACACTAAGATCACTTCATGTTCTGTTGGTGAGTCATCGTCAGGTATTAGCAGAGATAGGATTGCTGACGTCATCAAGCATGATTTTTACGTCGATGACCTGTTGACTGGAGCTGATGATTTAAATGAAGTTATGTTTATCCGCGCAGAGGTCACCAACGCACTAGCATCTGCTTGCATGCCGCTTAGAAAGTGGAGGTCTAACGTTCCTAAATTAGTCTCCGGGGCTTCTCAGTCGTCATTAGATTTAGATATGGGATCTAATGAACCCAATAAGTTATTAGGGCTTGACTGGTTTTCTAGTCCCGACGAATTTGGATTTTCAAGTTTAACATTACCTTCTACGGATTTTGTTACCAAACGTGATATACTTTCTGCCATAGCACGTATTTTGACCCCCTAGGACTTTTGTCTCCTTGCGTAGTTACAATGAAAATGTTTTTACAACGGATGTGGTTAGACAAGCTCTCATGGGATGAGCCATTAACTCCGGCACTTAACGCGAGTTGGAATGCTATTATTAAAGCATTGCCGCTTATCAATAATTATCGTGTTCCACGACTCGTTATATGTAATGCATTTACTACACTGGAACTACATGTATTCACAGACGCATCTGAGCGTGCGTATGGTGCGTGCGTCTATGTACGCAGTGCCAATGATCAGGGTGAGTACATGGTTCGTCTTTTGACCGCTAAAAGTCGAGTGGCACCGATTAAGCCGACCACCATTCCAAGACTGGAATTGTGTGGCGCCGTAGTCGGAGCTCGTTTGTGCGAGAAGGTTATTAGTTCACTGCGATTAAAGTTTAGTCATGTCTATTGTTGGACTGACTCCACAGTCGTGTTGGGATGGTCGCAGATGTTACCTTCTAAGCTTCAGCCATTTGTGCGCAATCGCGTTGCTGAAATTTTAGATAAGGCAGGACACTGTACTTGGCGACACATCCCAACAGCCAAGAACCCCGCAGACCTAATATCTCGTGGCGTAGATATTAGTGTTCTGCAATCGTTGGACTTGTGGTGGAGTGGTCCCAGTTTTTTGAAGCAAGTCCAGTCTCATTATACGTCTCAAAACAAATCATTAGAACCAGACAAGCTGCCTGAAACTCGACCTCATGTTTTATTCAGCGCCAGTGCTAGTAATAGTAGTCATTATAATTCATTCATTGATTTTAATCGTTTTTCTAGTTATTTAAGGCTGATCCGTAGTGTAGCAACAGTTTTAAGGTTTATAAAATTGTGTAGGAAACATCCTTCTATCGGTAAATTTCTATCACAAGTCGAGTTGCAGGATGCAATAAATGTTATCATAATTAGAAGCCAAATTGAGTCTTTCCCTGAGTACGAATTAGTCATTAATAATCAGAAGTTACCATATAAAAGTGCCCTTATAAAATTTAACGTATTCTTAGATAATAATAAAATCATGCGAGTCGGAGGACGCTTAGCAAATTCAAATTTTGCTTTTGACAAAAAGCACCCTATTCTTTTACAGTCCACTCACAAATTTACGAAGTTACTATTTGAATTTGAACATGTAAAGCTGATGCATGCAGGCCCTCAGTTATTGCTGGCTTCGATTAGGGATTCATACTGGCCCATAGGCGGACGAAGCCTAGCTAAGAGTTGTTATCGTAATTGCGTGCGTTGTTGTCGCATGGCGCGTAGAACAGTTACTCCCTTGATGGGTAATTTGCCACAGCAGCGTCTCCTTCCAGGCGGTCATCCTTTTGAAAGCACTGGTGTGGATTATGCAGGTCCCATCATGGCTGCTAGTAGGCAAGGTCGTGGATGCAGGCTAGTAAAAGTGTACATAGCCATTTTTGTGTGCTTCACCACCAAGGCTATTCATTTAGAGCTGGTGAGTGACTTAACCAGCAATAAGTATTTACTAGCTTTATCAAGATTTATCTCGCGACGGGGAAAACCTAGTGACATCTACTCAGACAACGGTACTTCTTTCGTCGGTGCTTGCAACGAACTTTCGAAGTTCCTTAAATCTAATTGCAATTCCTTGGGCGAGCAATTGGCTAATGACGGAATTAAATTCCATTTTATACCGGCGTACACTCCTCATTTTGGCGGACTCTGGGAAGCGGGTGTTAAGTCAACAAAATATCATCTCAGGCGAGTGTTGGGAAATTGTAAGTTAACATTTGAAGAGCTTAACACCACATTAGTTCAGATTGAGGCGATACTGAATTCACGTCCACTGACGCCGCTGTCATCCGATCCAGCTGACTGCACCCTACTGACTCCGGGTCATTTTCTTGTTGGCCGGCCGCTGACGTCACTTCCGCAGCAAGATCTACAGAACCACTCTACTGCTTCATTGTCTCGTTTCCAACGGATCGAGCAGCTACGCCAGCATTTTTGGGCTCGTTGGAGTAAAGAGTTTGTGTCCGAGCTGCAGCAAAGGACCAAGTGGCATACCTGCAAAGATACACTAAAGCTGGGTTCTTTGGTCGTCATTAAGGAGGACCACCTTCCTCCTCTTAAATGGAGATTGGGAAGAGTCGTCGCCGTCCATCCAGGGTCAGATGGAATTGTTCGTGTGGCAGACGTCAAAACATCCGCTGGAGTCGTCAGAAGAGCCTTTAACAGGATTTGCCCACTGCCCGTTGATTCTGCGTCTGGTTGAAAGCGTCTCTGCTGCTTCCAACGTTTGGGGGCATGTTCGAGCCTACGCCTGCTCGTTTAGAATGAGCAAATCAACGTGCACGCTAATTAGCTTGTAATTAGATGTAAGGACTTTTTGTACTTGTTTGTCATTTTTTGTCTTCCATTTTTGTTCGTCATCGAGGCAATACAAGTTTGACAATATAACAGCAATTTTGGAGTTTCTTTGAAGAGTCACCTAAAATTCCCCAACAAAGTGAGTTTTTTTGTTTATTTTTTATGCTTTCACGCCACAAACCGTCCAAAAACCGATGAGTTTCCCCATCGGGCAAAAATGACGAACTTCCATTCTATAGGGAATGTAAAGAACTTTTGATTGTGCAAAATTTCATGCTTCTAAAGGCTCGAGCAGACCGGATGCGTATGCGTAGACAGACGTGCGCGTCGTTACGCAGGCGGTGTGTCTGGTCTTGTCTCATACAGTTCCATACATTAAAACTCAGTGGTACGTGCACGTCTACGCTAACGTCTACGCATACGCATCCGGTCTGCTCGAGCCTTAAATCTACAAAGGTTTAGGAAGTGTCTGTGAGTGAATGAATGAACATTTTTATAAAGAGGTTAAAAAAAAAACCTGCCTTCCTCAGATGACGTCTTGTAGTTAAATTGAATGAGAACTCACTACTTAACCTGTTTGTTTACAGACGGGGCTAGGCGCCATGCCACTAGCCGTGGCGGCCATCAACCGAGAACCGAGCCTGCTACCGGGACTGAAGCTGCGCTACGTCGCTGCTGATATCGGCCGCGCCCGGCCAAACCTACCCAATGATAAAGATAGCCTCTCTTTACGGTAAGTAAGCCCCTACATAAATAAATGTACGACTTTTTCCATGGGGATATGCAGAAACGATAGAACACCACGTGACACGATCCGTACCTAGCCGGGCGTAAAATATGGCGAAAAAATTTATATTTCAAGAAATAGTTTTACTACACGACTGCCCAAAACGGAGTGTAATGTTTTTTTAGGGTTCATGTATGTATGTATGTGAGTTTCTTTACTCCACCATAACTTATAAATGCCTGAACGGATTTGGATGTATGGGGTATCGTTAGAATCCTTAAGCTGTGTTTTTTTTTTAATTTTAATTACATGATCCCCGGTGACAAGCCGTTTTTTTTATATTTTAAAATCAATATGGCGGCATTATGGCTCCATTATTAAAAGTGAAAAATAAAAACATCTTCAATTATTACAATATGGGTATCCAATTGAAGGCCTTGATGAGCACTTTCCAAAACTATATTGCATACATTTTACATAGGTAGGGTGTACATATACTCGTAGAACAATTAAACAAACATTTCATCTTTGCCTACAAACGACGATTTAATCAGACTTTAGTAACACTGCAATGGTTTGGTAGATGATCGAGTTATTATTAGAATTCTTTCATAATCAAACGATTAACTTTTGCAAGTTTTCACTTTTCAGACACAGATTAACAAATAGAGCTAATTTTTTATTTCTTTTTTGGCAGGTCGGTCGTAATTTTTTAGTTGTAAAATTATTTATTTTTATTTCATTAGTATTTAATATAGTGTAGAATTAACGTAGCAGCAGATGCCTCCATAGCTCGCTTTGCGTGGAAAATTCCAACTGTATTCGTATTGAAACACCGAGCAAACTTTTCGAAAATGTTGACTGTTAGCGTGACTTATTGAACGCGAGTTTCACTGCTACACTATTACCTATCCTTAGGCCTGTTCAGATGACACGCGCCCGTGAAGCGCACCCCACACGCGTCAATACTCGCGTTTAACACACTTTAAAATTTGTTGTATAATTATCATTCGATTCTTTTGGCACATCAATAGAATCGATCAAATTACATTTATAGAAGTCCAACGGGAGGGTGGAGTGATTGCGATGCGTGTACTACGTAAGTCTGGTTTTAGAGTCACGGCGGTGACGGTGATGGCCGTCAGCGCTGTGATGAGTGCTGCAGATACATATTGGACCGTCAGCGCCGACGCTCAGCGTGACTAAAACCAGCCGAATAGCTATTCGGGCGCTGAGCTTGCGCGTGTAGGTACTTTACATCGATAAAAAAAATACGTTAAGACAAGGGACTAACTATTAAATTCCGAAGTTTCTGAGGAGGGAGCGAATCGTAAAGGAAAAGCGCTTTCACGCCAAAAAAAAACGTGCATTTGTGAACGTAGCCTTACGCACACTTTCTACATCGTTAGGTGTAACTGTGTAGAAAGTTTGCTTGGGATTAGTTGAACCAGAAATTCGGTTCAAAGTTCCATTTAGAGGCGGATAACTGAGTACTTTCAGCTAAACTTTTATAATTGAACTAGCGACCCGCCCACGGATACGCAGGGGTGCAATTTGATGATATCAATCTTATGAAAGATGGTATTCCATTCACGACACCACGTGCTGCAGTAAGTAATGTGCGCGTGCACAAGTCGTGTCTCCGCGTCTCTAGCATGCTCTAAACCACTTCTTTCATTTGTTTTCTCCGCAGTTGCTGTAGCAAAACGCATGTTGCTTCTCCATATACATTTGCTGTCCGATGGCTGTCCGTATATAAATTCTCCATATACATTTAATGTTGTAGTATCAATGCTTCAAAGAGGAAAAGTGTAGAGTGCTAAAAAATTTTGGGCTGAATGACATTGACAGGGTTGGTATAGTACTAACTGTCGCGGTCTGCAACTGGCGCATTGATGGACGATCGTGAAAATGTGGCCCGAGGTGAAGTCGAGGCACAAATACGTGAGCCCATCAATGCCTGGTTGCCAACCATAGCCAAGGCTTGTATAGTATTTTTCTCAAATAATGCGCGGAAATTCAAATTGAGTAAATTAATCATAAATTCCAGAATCAATGACGGACAATGACATTTTTTCACGTGCCAATATTTTTACTCTTTACTTTAACAGCTCTATTTGCAAGCCAAATCGAAATTTAAGTAAAATCTTTGATAAGTTACCTCCTTGGCTGTTGTTGTTGTTATGAGTTGAAGTAAAAAGTTCGTTCCATTTTTAAATAACACTACAGATATGAGTTTTCATGGTAATTTATTTGGCCGCTAAACACGACCGATATGGATTTTCATAGTTAACATTGCCGGCCGCAACGTCACTTGTTTTTGACCAGAACAGCAATTTCCATTTATCTCGAAGAAGGTTGTCAAAATAATGCTCGGATTTCCTAGCATGTTTGAGAAAACTATACATTTTTATTTTGTGGAATTGTCACTGTCATACATATATTAAAAAAACTAAGAGCGGCATTAGTACGTATTTTGCACATAAGCCAGTAAATCCATGTACAGGACGTAGTGCACAAGGGGCTTATTATTTAAACCCGAGACACGTAGCTAAGTAACTAAGGAGCTCGTGGCTAAGTAATAATAGCAGCATGGGTCGATTCATCAGGTTAAGCTACGCTTGCCGGGGTTGGTCCGTGGATGGGTGACCATCTTTACATATCGAGACTCCTCCGTGCCTCGGAAAGCACGTTAAACCGTTGGTCCCAGCTGTCATTTGTGGATCTTTGACAGTCGTTAGTGGTCGTCAGAAGCCCGAAAGTCTGACAACCAGTCTTACCAAGGGGTATCGTATTACCCAGTTACTGGGTTGTGGAGGTCAGATAGGCAGTCGCTCCATGTAAAATACTGGTATTCAGCTGCATCCGGTTAGACTGGAAGCCGACCCCAAAACGGTTGGGAAAAGGCTAGGCAGATGATGACACGTAGCCAATTGCTGTCACTGCGTCAACTATGTCAACTATGTCTTGTTGTTTGATTCCTCCCACGCCTGAAGTAATCGACTAGAATGAAAAGAATTTCTTTGAGTGCTTCATCAAATAGAAACTCGCTTTCAAATACTAAGAAACGACGATAGTGTGATAGAAAGTTATTAATATCACCCAGAAAATGTCATGCAATAACAGGAAGTATGGTCATGCAATTAAAGGAAATATATTTTGTGTGTAATTATTAATAACTATATTTTGCACTGACTCTAATTATATATATGAAACTTATATTAAAAATTAATCTATATATTGCCTATTTAATTAATAATATTTATAAACATTTTGTACGTGGAGTGACGCAAAACATGTTGTTCCGGTAAAATTATGTTTCCATCTATATGTGTGTATCATGTTACACATGTTTGAACAAACAATCTTTATATTTATCATGTTTTATGATGTAAACGGAATTCAGATGATGGATAAGTTTTTTTCTTCCGTACCCAAAATACACGCTATGATGTGGAGTTGTGGATACCAGCCCGTCTTATTAATATACCAATACTAAGAACATTTTGTTAACTCTGTTCAAAACGGTTTTTAAAAGACATTGTCAAAAATGGCCTATGAATCAACACGTATGAAACCTTTACAATAATTAATAGTTCTTTTTTAATTTACATTACAATTATTACAATAGAACGGACACTTCATAATTTCGAAAACCTTTTAAAAAGTAATTCACTTCCGTCTATTCCCAGTGCCATTACTTTCTGTTTCAATTCGACGACGTTTTGAATAGGCTCTCTCAGCGCTTGATCTATAATTATGGTTTTTAGTTACAAACAGAGTAAAGCGATTGAAAGCGCTATGTGAAACGAGCAACATCGACTCTGACAGTCGATGAATTGACAGACGACATGACACTGCCATTTGATAGTAATGACAATGTCAATATTTTGTCACTCAGAGTACATTTATAAATTGATCATAACTACAAATAAATTAATAAGAAAGAATGGATCTGAGTACCTAACAGTACATAAATATAATGAAACGTTTGAAGATAAAATCTAATTTACATATTTTCACTAATAAACGCTAAGTTAATATGTTTCTATCGGTCTCATTATAACCCCAAAATTACTTTCGGATTTCCGATTTTTTTCAATTCTCAGCAGTGTCCGTGATTTAAATTTAGTTTCAATCAAATATACGCATTAATTAGAACACAGAAAGGAAATTCACGTCTCTGTTGGTTCTTAGGCACACGATGTATGGACGCGGAACAATGTCCTTTGACACTTGCCAAATTCTAACTATGTTGGGTTGGGCTGCCCGTCTAATTGGATGCAGCTGAATACCAGTATTTTACATGGAGCGACTGTCGATCAGACCTTCACAAACTAGTTCTCGGGTAACACGATGCCCTTTGTTAAGACTGGTTGTCAATTCCAGGCCTGCTGTAGCTCCTAAAATTATTTAACATACTTCATTGTCACTCAACGAGAAGTAAATATATTTTATATCTGTAAGTTATCCGAAATTGTGCATTTTTATGTCAGACAGGATATTAACATGTCTCGGAAACCCCCGAGATCGCAAATGGAATTTTACGATGCAGAAATAAAAATATATCTTGCTTTTTGACTTTAAAGTTCCACTTTGTGGTTGCAGATTGATATATATCTTTTATCAAGAGTTACTACCTAATGGGTTCAGTCCACGGTTTGAAATGATAAACATAAATATTATAATCACCACTCATGAAAACATTTATTTATTTATTTATTTATTCATCAACTTACAACTACCATTACAGGACAACCCAATGCGATAAATGCGCTTATTTTAACTTAATAGAAACTAACATCTATAACTAATTACAAACAATGCATTCCTTGTGAATTCACTCAGAGAACAACAGAATAAGTCCGTCTCACTCGCTATGAGGTTGAGCGTGCGCAGCGCACGCGTCAGCGGCGCCTCCCCTTTCAGGTTGGTCCGACCCCGCGGCTCCACCAGCAGTGGCGGCCGCCGTCGTCGCCACACGTACCTGTCCGGCACACACAGACTTACCTGTCCTAAAATAATTGCATTATGCACCTTTCCTCTCAGTAACTTTAATATATATGAGGTGAGTGCAAGATCCCTCCTCACCCTTAGCTCATTGTATCCTACCATACCTAAAATAAATAAGGTTGGATACATTAACGGATAGAATGGATATACTCCGTAATACCGCTTATATAAGTATCTTATAAATTTATTTTGTACCCTCTCCAGCATGAGGCTATATTTAGCTTCATGTGGAGCCCAGATGACTGCATTACATTCTAACTGGCTCCTCACTAATGCATTATATAATGCTACAATAGCTTTCACATTACAACATATAAGTTGTGATACTGGTTTTCGACAAGTCTTTTAAAAAAAGACTTGACAAGGGTATAAAACATCATGAATGTGACGGGTGACGTGTTTACACGGGGTCAGAAATACAGAAACAAATAGAAAAATACATTTATAGTCATGAGTAGTTTTGATTTTTTTTTAAATGGGTACTCGAAAAGAAATTAGGAGGACGGGGTTAAAAATAATTATAAATGACGGCGTCAGCGATGGCTTAGTGATAATGCCGTCATCATCTCGATTCGGTGATACGGAATCCATAGTGCAGGTTTACAATAAAACACGATGACATACAGCAAATCAGTTAGTATTTCACTTTAAGAATAATCATGACTGTAGGTACAATACTAATAATGTTTACGCACTACCTTCTACTTTCGGGCAAACCGACAGTTTCGCAGGAGAAGTGGAGATCTGCATCCGTTCGTTGCCCTCACAAGACTGACTCGTCGCTCAGCCGCTTCCCTTACCACGACTCTGTCCACGTGCCGCCCCACTCTAGCGAGCGCGTCACGGCATTTACCCCCACCTTAGTACTACAATAATCAATTGAGAGACCTATTATCGCTCAACTTTTGTAATCTACGACATAATATTTTTTCCGTGCAGTGAGGGTACGGTTTTAAGCTTTTTCTCGACCAAAAACAGTTAGTGCAACACCTGGCTTTGAGAAATACTGAATTTACAGTACCTAATTATGTTTCGCGGAAAATAGCGGTTGAAAATTTTTCACCCTTTTGTCCTTAGTAATAAGACATCGTCAATGTTATCTAACAAGAGTGATTAATGGCCGATTCCTATACTTTACGGACCGTTACTGGTTAAAATTAAAACTCTTGTATCTTTACCAATAATGAAGCAAATACCTCATAGCTTTGCATAGTAGACCCTCTCACATGGAAGTAGAAATCACTGGTAAAATTAGCTCACGAACATAATATTTAAATGCCCAGTTCGGCAATATAAAAAGCTACCATTGGTAAGCACAACGATTCGTTTTCGATTATAGGAACCGAGCATAATAATACCAGCCTTTGATTATCTGTAGAGCAAAGGCGTCTTCTCATACAGAAAAGGCACGAGCATTGATCAAACCAAATTTGGCAGAATCGTAATGTGAAAATTTTATGAATCATCGTAAAATGTCACAAACTGACAATTCATAATTATGATCTGCATGCGATTCATATTACGAAATAATTTATCTGTTTGACAGTTTTCTATGGAGATTCGTAAAATGATCCACACATTATGAATTGCTTTTGTGTCAAATTAGGGGAATTGCTAATGACAGCTGGAAATTCAGGAAATGAATTGCTTTTAGAGGAATTGCTAATGTGCCCGTTTTAGGCCCCCTGGTTACTTGAAAATTAATGTTTAATTATTATTATTAATCACCACCGTTGGCAATTTCAGATTAACTCTATAAGTCCAGGTTTCCTCACGACGTTTTCCTTTACTAACGAATTAAAAAGTCACATTGGTACTTCCTTATTTTTTTTTTCTTCTTTATTTTTTTTCGTTATGTATTTTCTGATGTACAATAAAGTATATTTATAAATAAATAAATACTTCCCTGGATTTTAACCCACAACCTCGTGCATGACTGGGCTATTATGGTAGCAAGATTGATTAAATAAGACAATTTTTTTGTGCAGGGTGATGACTCAAATGCGAGACCTGGGAGTGGTGGCGTTCTTCGGACCCGATGGTACTTGCCACACTGAAGCCAAATTGGCTGCCGCATGGAACTTGCCTCTAATATCACATGTAAGTAGCTTCTATTTCTCGTACCTAATACAAAATAAATGATTTCAATTGGTAGCCAGCCGCGTACTTGTAGCTTCATATCTAAAATGCGGAGTGCGCCTTCTGTACTATTCTGTGGCAATGGTAATCAAACATTCTGCTTCTGAAAATTATAGCAAACCTCCCGTCAATACCATGCAATGTCCGTTGCTCGGTACTTTGAGGATAATTTACAGATCGATACGTTATAACGCAGTGAATGCTGCAGTAATTACGAGTCTATTGCCTGCGTATGACCCGAAACCAGTTAGTAATTTGGGTTAATTAGTAGTGCGTGAATGAGGCTGTGCACTGTGTTACAATAAAAACATGTCATTGGCACAGATCAGGCAAAACATTACGCAATGAATATTTATAACATTCTATTTTGTAAAGCCTAGGCTAGGCTAGCCTAGGCTTTCTTAAATCACTTATTGGTGCAGGTAAATAAAAATATTATATTATTTGAATTTTATGTTTTTTTTTAATTTTAATTTTTAAATTTTGCCTATTACCTATACATAATTCAACTGAATAATAGGGAACTTTCTTAGTTTAAGTGTAATTTATGGTTTTACTAGCTTTTGCCCGCGGCTTCGCCCGCGTGGATGTCGGAAAAATCCCACGGGAACTTACTACCGCCCGGGATTGAAAGCACCCTATGTGTTAATCCAGTTATCTAATTGCGTAACTTATTTTCGTAACCGATTAAGCCTAATCTTTCATTTTGATAGTTCAACAACATTCATTGCGTTTTTTACGTTGTGGAGCAGATTTTTTTTTCAAACTTATGAAGCAATGGATTAGAAATTTGTTTCAAACTGATTCAGATTGTGGATCGTGTATTACGCAATTAGGGTGCAGGTTATAAACTATCTGTGTGCCTTTCATCAATATCCGTTGGGCCGTTTTTGCGCCAATCCGGAACAAACATCCAAATAAACAGACAAACGGACAAAAATACTTAAAAATATATTTTCGGCATCAGACTCATTCCCACACCTCGTACTAATTACTTATTTTCAAAGTATTCAATGTACAGTTTTGACTTAGTTACTATTTTATTATGTATCCCTTTTTTCGCAACACGGGCAATATTTCCGTTTTTTTTATTGATGAAAAACATATCTGCGGGCTGCTACAACATACGATAATAATAATTATGTAGTCGGTGGTTTAAATATTATTGTATCATTACATAATGAAGGTATTATTCAAGTTAAGTCAGTTATTAACTTACTAAAACATTTTACTTACTTACTTTGCCACCCCGTTATTCGTCTATGTGAAGGATTGCTTAAAAAATTAAAAGTGACAATCTTTATTATTTACTATAGCCAAGTTTCAAGTTTAATAACTAAAGGAATAAGGGTGACTTTCCAAAAACCCTTTCTTAGTGGATTCCTAAGTCCTAATAACTATCTGTGTGCCAAATTTCAGCCCAAACCGTTTAGCGGTTTGAGCTGTGACGTAGACTACCCATTTTCACCCCGTTAATGGTAGATTTTTGAAAAACCTGAATACACATCATTCTTTAGTTTTGGTTTTAAGTATAAATACTGAGTTTCGAGTTAATCGGACAGCACGTTAAAATTCTTCTATACAAACTTTGACACCCCCCAATCTTCGTTTAGGGGGTAGTTTATAAAAACTAAAAATGACAAACTTTATAATTTACTTACATAAGTATTCGTGCCAAGTTTCAAGTATATTAACTCAAGGTATAAGATTTTTAATACAAACGAAATCCCCCGGTTTCACCCTCTTAGCGGTGGAATTTCGAAAAATCGTTTCTTAGTGGAAACTTACTCTTCATAAAGAACACACCCTCCAAATTTCATATCTCTAGGACCAGCGGTTTAGGCTGTGCGTTGATATCTCAGTCACCCTTGCCTTGTATATAGATTCATCATTAAAATAAAATAAACTTTGACTTTGCAATGTCAATTCTAATGACTCGACTTTGTATATAGGTATGTTTTGTTTGAAGTTCTAATTCATATTACTGAGGCATAGTATGTAAGACTATTATGTGTGTTCGAAGTACTGAAAATAAATCTTATAGTATTCGAAGTAAGAAGACCGGGGAAATATGACTTGATTGAATACCTGTAGGTCTTCCTGGTTTTCCTTAAGGGTCTTTTCTATCTATAAAGGTACTGAATCATTAACCAAGTCGGACAGATTTATATGAAACGAACTTTTGCCAGCGGCTTCGCCCGTGTAGATGTCTAAAATTAACCCATGGGAACCTATTACCGGGATGAAAAGTATCCTATGTGTTAATCCAGGTAATAAACTATCTGTTTGCCAAATTTCATACAAACCCGTTCAGCCGTTTTTGCGTGATTGAGGAACAAACATCCAAACACACAAACACACAAACTTTCACATTTATAATATTAGTAGGATTTATTAAAGAAACTATAAAAAATTATTATACAATTAACTATTACTTAAAGTCAAAGTCAAAGTCAAATAATTTATTTCAAATAGGCACATAAAAGGCACTTTTGAACGTCAATGATAAACAAACAAAGAAATAGAATTGATTCTAGTTGCCCATTCCAAAAGGTAGATTTCGTATGGAGAAGAATGGGCAAGAAACTCCACCGTTACTCTTTTCAAAAATGTTTACAATATTTTGTATACATGAATTATATAATTATATGTGAAGACCATGCACCCACAATAAGATTACTGTCCCACAAAAGGCAAAAAAAATAATTATAAATGGAGCAATGACAAATAAATCAGTTATGTGATAGGTACATGGTGCTCACATATTTACAAACATTGTAAAAGTATACGATATTACAATATTCCTAACATCTTTACAAGTAATACTAATAAGTCAGTGCGTGATTCCATGCAATCACAGAGTGTAAAAATCTATGACATACAAATAATAAAATATACAACTAAATTAGCAACCAGTTTGATTTTGTCCAGACTCTAAATGGTCCTATGGAGCAAGACCAGCATGTTTCCAAGCATTCTTATCCTGGATATAATCCTCTAATTTGTAATAAGCTTGTTTACAAAGTGTACTTTTTATATGAGTTTTAAATTTTCTTTCATTTAATTGCAATATATCACAAGGTATTTTGTTATAGCATTTAACGCAGTACCCCATAAAAGATGTTTGTACTTTAGCTAATCTGAAAAATGGTTGATCTATTTTATCTTTATTTCTAGTATTAAAATTATGTCTGTCACTTATTTTTTAAATAGTTCCCTGAGAGATTCGCGGCGACATAGATTATAAATGGCTCTGACAGCTTCTTAACTAATGAAATCTGAACTAATATTAATTAAAACTAACTACACAAATAAACGATTAATAACTTTACTTAGTTAATTTTACTTAAATATTTTTACATGACACTGTTATTTTGTCACAGTATACTACATATTTGAAAATTATGCTTAACAAACTACTAAAATAGATGAAGTACGAGTACCTACATAATTAAGCAAACTAGATATTTGGCAAACAATAATTATCCCATTACAATGTGTAGGAGTTTGTTTACGCCAAGCGGGGCAATCTTTTGTTACGATGTCTATGGCGTAGGCATTTGCTACGAAAACTAGCGGCTTGTACAAAGCTGTGGGTCTACGCCGTAGCGTAGCGGCTTTATATAATCAAGCAATTGGATGAAAGCATTAATTGGATATTCAAACAATGTTATAAAACGTGCCGCTAAAATGGCAACATTAATTTACCACACGGGTAGACGGCTAGTGGCCAATAATCTTAAAAAATTAAATAATTCATAAATTGAAAAATTAAAATTTTCAAACGCTTGCCGATGCAGGACTCTCTCTTTTCTTCAATTCGCCTTCTCTTTGCACGTTATTCGTTTTAATTTCATTGACGAGTTGTTATGAATCGTGACAGCGGCAAATGACCTCTACGCTACAGTTCTTTAAGTACAGGTTGCTCCAAGATGCTATTTTATAAACTGTATCGACTCCATATTGCTTATTGGAAAAGGGGGTGTCTGAAATTTTCAAGACCATATTTTTATTTTGGAGAATGATTCATTAACTATTGATCTTTGTTGGCAGAAATGTGCCGGCGCCCACGGTTCCGAAAAGGGATCTGGTCTTGGAGCCACCTTCGCCAGGACTCTGCCACCAGCATACAAAGCCAGCAAGTCAGTCGTGGCGCTCCTGAAGGCGTTTGGATGGACCAAGTTCGCCATCGTCGCTGGGGATGAGTTGACCGCTGCTGCACAGCAAATGGATGCTATAAAGGTGAGTTATCAATATCGAAACAATAAAAAATGAAAAAATCATTCAATCACTGACAGACAACTCACATACTAGGACAATGAGTTCTTTATTTAAGGGGGATGCGCCCAGGTAGTCCGCGCCTTTGAATTTTGCGGACTTCCCTGAAGCTTTCGCCTTAACAAAAGTGAGCACTATGGAAGGATTTTCGTAAATTCATTCCCTGCAGATGTTAAATAGGGGTTCAAAATTTGTATGGAACTTCATGATTTCTGCAGATGAGAAATCCCATCATGGCGCGTAGCTTGTATTTTTAGAAAACTTCTGCCCCACTGTGGCAATATCTCTATCATACCTCCAAGGGTCACAAACGAGACGCAATAGAATTTTGATTGTTATCGCGTTTTAAAGGCCAATCGACAGTTGAGCGGATTCTGTAAAACCTGTCTTATCTTTGCATTATGATATAATATTATATATTTTTTTTTTTTTTTTCTCTTTGTTCGTCACAGTCAGAGCACCTGCCATCTAATCTCTTCACCACCCTTGGTTGACTGGTAGAGAATGCCTAAGGCATTAAGTCCGCCTTTGTACCTCTTTTTTGAGTGCGAAAAGTTTAAATAAATAAATAAATAAATTCTGAGAAAGTCTTTACAAGTTTAAAAGAACTCAATCCTTGAAACAACGGGTGTAGGAATCGGACCTGGGTTATGAAGCCCAGAAGCAAATTTCTTATCCAGTGCTCCAAGTATGACGCCGAACCGTTGGCTGTGGTAAAAATATTAAACATGGCAGTTAATCAGTTTGTTAACACACACAGTGAGGTGGGTGGATTCCGCAAGGCGTTTTTTGCACCCCCAAAATAAATGTAATTCTTAAAAATGATCAGAAATAAGCTAACAATTTCGAACCAAAATCGAATTAAAATCCTGGGATCAATGAATAAAGATTATTTTTATGGGACTGCAAATGGAACACCTTGTATCAATCAATCTGCCTAGCCTTTTCCAATTAGGTTGGGGTCGGCTTTCTGTCTAACCGGATTCAGCTGAATACCTCTTACGTAGAGTGACTGCCTATCTGACCTCCACAACCCAGTAATTGGGTAATACGATACCCCTTCGTAAGACTGGTTGTCAGACTGTCGGGCTTCTGAGGATCTGTAACGACTGTCAAAGATCCACAAATAACAGCCGGGACCAACGGCTTAACGTGCTTTCCAAGGCACGGAGGAGTCTCGGTATGTAAAGATAGTCACCCATCCACGGACGAACCCCGGCAAGCGTAGCTTAACCTGATGGATCGACCCGTGCCGCTGTTATTTAGCCTCGAGCTCTTCAACACCTTGGAAAACCTCCAAGGTATCTTCCAAAGGAACACCTTGTATATAAGGTTTATATCTATATTGGAACACATAGAGGTCAAGTTTGTGACCTAATTCCGTAGACTCGATGGTCACTCAAAGGCTCAAGTCTATTTTAAGTTTAGTTAATCTAGTTTGTTTACTAACTAAACTAACTTTATAGAAAGATACAGTATTCGACTGTAGGCTGTAAGAGATAGTTTAAATAAAAACTTTAAATAAACTTCACTACATATTATAAAACAAAGTCCTCCGCCGCGTCTGTCTGTCTGTCTGTTTGCGATAAACGCAAAAACTGCTGCACCAATTTTCATGCTGTTTTCATCAATGGAGATATGAGTGGTTCTCGAGGAAGGTTTTAGTATAAAAATAACCGATATCCACGCGGGCATTAGCTAGTAATATTATAAATGCGACAGTGAGTTTGTTTGTTACGCTTTTACGCTAAAACGGCTAAGCGTATTTGGATGAAATTTTGCATACGAGTAGACCATGACCTGGGTTAGGACATAGGATACTTTTTGTTCCGATATTCTCACGGGATCGAGACTTATTGCAGGTGAAACCGTGGGGCGCAGCTAGTAGAATACAAATGAGTCTGCTTCGTTAGTCTAGTCCTCGGAAGCGCTACTGCTTAGCATGAAGTCCTGGACTCGATTTTCAGGTTGGCCAAAGTATTATTGGGGTTTTCTATCAGGAATTGCTGTCTGATCCGAAAGCCCGCCTGGGTAACGCAATAAGATTCCTAAAAAGTAATCAGATTTTTTATTGGTGAAAATAATTATGTTACCTATTACTATTTAAAATTCACGTTTTTAATACCAAAATTACCCCAATTTCATTATAAATTAGCAAATTTTCTACAGAGATCATAAGTTATGACTTGTAGACACCCGTTAGTTATTTGTTTTAGATTTATTTTATTTTATTTAGTTTAATTTTATTTGTTTTATTTATTCAATTTATTTTATTTTGATTTAATTTGAATTGTTTTAGTTTAATTTTATTTGATACGAAGTTTATGATTTCTATTAATTTTTGTTTGGCAATGCGTGTTGTTTACCTGAAATAAATGAATATATTATAATTATAATACTAAATAATACAATCCGTAGGTATTTGTTTAGTATTAGCACAGGTTCGGACGGATTTTTTTGCGCACTGGGATTTAATTTGTTGGATTCTCAACGCTCGGCTCGACACTGAGAGTTGAAAATTCAGTGCGTGATAAACTACCGCCGCGATACATTTATGTCCGTGCTTACATTATTAAATTCCCTGGAAATCAAGATTTACCCTACACGTGGCAGCGTAGGAAGTAGTAAAATTTTACAACAGGCAGTGTCAAGTTTTCAGGCCATTGCCTATTTATGAACGGCCATTAACCTATTTCCAGAGTAATCTCATCAAGGCAAACGTGTTTATCTGTCGCAGCTGGGGCAGTGGACTGGCTTCTGTGGTACTTACTGGTCGTGGATTTGATCCTTAACGAATATTTGTGGGTAACAAATATTTCTATGACCAGCTATCTAATTGCGTAACTTATTTTCGTAACCGATTAAGATTAATCTGTTTCATTTTGACAGTTCAATAACATCCATTGCGTTATTAACTTTGTTGAACAGATTTTTTTTTAACTTGTGAAGCAGTGGAATTGAAATTTGTTTCTAATCGATTCAGATTGTGATTGATCGTGTATTACGCTATCAGGGTGCTATTTGGTATCGGTTCTAATAAAATTTGTAATTATAGGAAAACCAGTTGCCTATGTCCTCCTCCAGGTCAAGATCTACCCATCTGCAAAATGTCATCTAATTCCGTTCAGCCGTTTTCGCGTGAAAGCGTAACCAATAAACAAACTCACTTTCGCATTTATGATGTTAAAGTTAGGATAATTAGGATGACATTTCAAAATGATTACTATTATTTGACGATTGATATTGAGTTTACTGTACTTAATATGATTTATAGTTTTTACATTTAGTTAAGCATTTTTAACGAATCATTTGGAAGAAAATTTTTACTAATCAGTGTCAGGCTTCCGGACAATGGTGCTTTTCTTCGTGAAGTCATTCAGGTCTGTTTGTCATAAAGTTTATTTGTTATTTTTGTTCTCAGGAACTGGCGCAATCCAACGGAATGGTAATAACATCAGAGCATCGCTTTGCTGATTACATACCTCGCCACATTTCTGACATGGAGAGGATTGTGGACCAGACCTATTACAAAACTAGAGGTTAGTTTATAGACATGTTTACTACCGACTTAACTTTTGCCACGTGACATTGAAAGAGTTTTTAAAATCGTTCAAATAGTTTTTGTGTTTATTCATTACAATCAAAAATACAAATCTCTTCTCTTTAAAATATTAGTGTAGATATTACGAATATCTATTAATTTAATGATTTATCAATGACAATGTAAATCTTGTCTGGCTCTGATTGCAGTCGTCCACGATCCATAAATCCGTCTCTTGTAACTCTGTCACGTGACAAACATTATTAAATGGTCTGTTATCGAGGAAGTGCTTTATTGGTCTTGCCGTTGACATAATAAAATTCCAGGAAAAATAGCTAAGTCGAGTTTCACAATTAGTGCAAACAATAATAAGTATAATGCACAATAATATATTTCTTTATTTTATTTTACACCTAACAAAAACATCAAAGAAAGAAAAAAAAATGGCTTAAAACCGCTCACCACAACCACACCACAAAACTACAAACCACATTTAATCGAAATAAGATTATTCGTATTCAAATAAAACCAAGGGAAATGGTTCTACATCTTCGGTGCCCTAATAAGAAATGCATAGGTGGAAAAATTCTAACAGAATGTAGCACATGTTTTTTTCGGCCGGCCTTTCATTTGGGCCAAAACTTTATGAATGTAATTTTCTATATCATTTTTGTTTTGTATTTTGGTGATACAAGTTAAGTAGTGACAGTATATCTCAAGTATTTGTGTTTTTTGTGCGTGCGGTGACAAGCCACTCGCGGCGAGAGGTGCGCGCGGGGCTTGAAGGGTAGTGACGTAATAACGAGGTGCGGGGGTTGAGAGGTAGCACAAATCATCGTAATGTCATTACAGTGTTGCCCGATGAGAGAAAAGTTTTTATTTTTAATCTAAGAAATAACTGTCCCGCGCTACTGCTCGTTAATCTGTCTCGGAGAAGGAACTTCGTATAACTATTGTCGCAGAACATTTTATACTTGATTTTTTTAACGGTTAGTATAGTTATAGTTAGCCAGAAATCTTATCGCAATTCTAATCCATCCAGACTATCCGTGCTAATAATACATATATATGCGAAAGTAACTCTGTCTGTTAACATTCCCGTCAGTCGAACAGATTGGATGAAAAACATACTTTTTATCTTGGTAGAAAGTAGTTTCCCATGGGATAATTTCCGACCTCCACCCTGACAAAAGCTAGTTATAATAATATCTACTATTTAGTTAATGAAAACTTCCATCATGCAGAATTTCTGAGAATCATAAATATGTAATGAGGCGGAGTTGATACGGGCTTCGTTTCTAAGAATAGAGGCTGTGTACACGGGTACACGATTGTTTACCGGTATCAACCAATAATCGTCTGCGGCTCTATATCTCTCCTTATTACAATTAACATTTAAAAGGGAAATTAGCATATCAAAATGAATAAATACTCGTAGGAGTTGAAATCTTACCAAAATACTAACCAAGGAAAAAGTCTTTGCGATATTTTGTAGACATTTCATTATTTATTTATTCATATATAAATCAACAACACTACATAATTCTTATGCTATGAACTAACAACATTGCCGTCGGCTTCGCCCGCATACCTTTATTAATTTTAGCCTATACTAAGTTATTCTGATGTATACGCTATAACATTGTAAAGTATCATCAAAATACGTTCAGTAGTTTTTGCGTGAAAGAGTAACGTACATACATCCATCCTCACAAACTTTCGCGTTTATAATATTTAGTAGGATTATTATTGACTTATTATTGGATAATATTGGATTATTATCGGATATATTTGAAGGAGATCGTCCGGAGACATACTATGTTATATTTGAAGGAGCTCGTCCGGAGACATACTATGTTATATTTGAAGGAGCTCGTCCGGAAACATACTATGTTATATTTGAAGGAGCTCGTCCGGAGACATACTATGTTATATTTGAAGGAGCTCATCCGGAGACATACTATGTTATATTTGAAGGAGCTCATCCGGAGACATACTATGTTATATTTGAAGGGGCTCGTCCGGAGACATACTACGTTATATTTGAAGGAGCTCGTCCGGAGACAATTATGTTATCATTATCACTTAACTATTTCTGCCGGTAAACGGCGTTGCTGTGTTCCGGTTGGAAGAATATCGGTGTAGTGTATTTACAGACACTTGAAACAGTTCCAGCTCTGGTTGCACATACAAACACTCACGCCATTATCCAAAGGGAAGGCAGAAACTACACACTCCTTTTGCTTCGTTTACGCTCATACATCTGGTCATACACGCACGCCGGTAGCGAGTACTATGCACTTGATCTTTCTGAAGATCACGACCAATAAGGTAGGTAATGTCCTAAGCTCTGGGTCTGGAACTTTTAGGCCGCCTGCTTTTTTACCACTCAATATTAGAAAAAGTTCGGTTTTGGTGTCGGAGGGGCAGTCGGTGCACAAAAAACCGGCGTGTCAGATACGTACAATGCAGGGCTGAGTTGTATTTATCCCAAGAACAAACTTATTATTTTAGTTGAAAAACATGTAAAGCAATCTAGGACCCTAGCTACTGCGCCGGCGCTTAAAGTAATCTACTGGTTTCCTATCAGCACTATCCTTCTTCAAATTAATGCTATCATAGATCAATTCAATGAGTTCCGACATTGTTATGGAATGTTGAAAGGCAGTTTTTAGTGACAAAAATTAAGGTTTATTACTTGTATTCTCTATTCTCCGATGTTAGTACTAAGCCTTTGTTGCTACTTCACTGTTCTTCTCCAAAGTTCACTACAACGGCCCCACGACGTACTCGCACTGTTGTTACGATAGTTTAGACTACGCACACTGAAATCCCGAATTTCCAAATTACGCGACGCATGATCCGACTCGAAGGACCAAAATTATGTCGGGGTAGGTACGTAGCAATTTCTCAGTGTCTTTGAAGTGAAACAAAATTAATGTTCAAACACTATTTATTAACTCACTCTCCAACTCCTATAATGAAATGTTTGAATACACCCTGTTAATGCAGTAGACAAAAGTGCACTGAATTTATTATAAAATATATTCTGTAAAGCAATACAATTAGGTCAATGCGTCACACCGATACTGTAAACTGAGGACCGAACAGATTCCAGTGTGAATGCAGTGCTCCTGACCTAACCATATACCATATAATGTTAGAGTATCCAAAGTATCCATACGCCAGCACTTCTGAGGTCCTAAAAAACGCAATTGATGCCGCGATTGGCGTAGCCACCTATACGAGTATTTCACAAAACAAGTGCACAAATGTTTACCCCCTGTAGCTATAACAATTTATTATATCACATCGCTTGAAAATCAAAGTATTTTAATATGTATAACGTATTTTAAATTAATGTCGTTTTCGTGTCTGACGGCGTTGTTCTTCTATACTACATAATAGATTTTGAAGCGGTTTCAATATCACTGAGACAATTTATTCCGGAAAGTTTGTGTGTATTAAGTACCTGAGCGACCGGGTGAAAACAGGGAAAACGAATTTTCCCAGAAATGAGATCTAGCTAGATCGATTTTTCGCCCCTGTAGACGCCTATATTGCAACTATCATCGAAATCGTTAGAGCCGTTTTTTAGAACGTGATTCTGATTACAAATATTTATTTTATGTATTATAAAAAATTTGTTCATTTCATAGTATAGGATAGGATCGGATAGGATTAAACTTCTATTGATAAAAACATCTCGATGCTTTGTCAAGTCGTAAAAACCGTGTCAAAGTCAAAGTCAACTAAATTAGGCACATAAAAGGCACTTTTGAACGTCAAAATGTACAAAATAAATATAATTTATTCTAGTCGCCCCTTCCAAAAGTTAGTTTTACGGGCGAAGCGGGAGCGGGACTCTAGTTTCCAATAAACTAACACAACTCAATTTTACTTCAATGACATAATATTATGCTTTCGGCGGAGGAGCTCGTGGCTAAGTAATAACAGCCGCACGGGTCGATTCATCAGGTTAAGCTACGCTTGCCGGGGTTGGTCCGTGGATGGGTGACCGTCTTTACTTATCGAGACTCCTCCGTGCCTTGGAAAGCCCGTGTTAAGCTGTTGGTCCCGGCTGTCATTCGTGGATCTTTGACAGTCGTTACAGGTCGTCAGAAGCCCGAAAGTCTGACAACCAGTCTTACCAAGGGGTATCGTATTACCCAGTTACTGGGTTGCGGAGGTCAGATAGGCAGTCGCTCCATGTAAAATACTGGTATACAGCTGCATCAGGTTAGACTGGAAGCTGACCCCAATATAGTTGGGAAAAGGCTAAGCAGATTGATTGACATAATATTATGCTTTCCTCAGAGTAAGTTTTTATTCTACCTTATTTGTAATATAATCATACTTACCTAAACTAATCTTAGAAATCCCAGTTGTTTTCCAAGTCGATTCCCCTTCCAAATCACAAACTTTATCGAGATTGATAAACATTTATAGAAATTCATAGAAAAATACAGGTAAGAGATTCGTAGATCTCTTCTCAAGATTTCCTTCCAATTTAAATTGAAATCGAAAGTTCGCACTCTTCATGGAAAATTCTGGAAATTGAAGTGTTAAAAGGTCTGTAAAAATTAAATTGAACGAAACTGTCGAACGAATGATAAATGCTGTTTGATTTGTAAATTGGAATGAGTTATTTCAATTGGCATAATAAATGGCGAAAATTTTACCAATACCTATACAGAAGGCATAAGGTAAGAACATTACAAAATTTTAATAATAAATAAGTATCAGCCAATGGCTTAATTGCCAAGAGCCTCGACCAACACCTATGGAGGCTCTCGTTGGACGGCTGGATTAAGGGCCTGATTCAGAAAGCTGTACTCCTGAACACGGCCCGTATTGTTAGGAGGTTCCCCTCTCTGGAGCCCTGACCGCCGGTAGCTTGGACCCTGTTCCCGATACCGGTGGGCTACTATTTTGTATATTTTTAAATGTTTTATATTTATATTCTTTATAGTTTTATGTTCTAATATTTAAAAATGTAATTTATAAGTGACTTTATGAAATAAAAGAAAATAAATATAATTGAAACATAAACTAACGCCTTTTTCCCATGGGGGTAGGCAGGAAATACAGAACGCCTGCTACGATCCTTACAAACTCCTGTTCTTTCGCTTACGTCCATACATCTGGACATACACGCACGCCGGTTGCGTCTACTACGAACCTGACCTTTCTGAAGAACATCACCACCAGTAAGGTCACTAATTTCTTTGAAAAATGCCTGCGAAGGATATACGCGGGTCTATGAGAAATGGACGTCTAAACGAGGGCAGGCGCTAGTAATAACCAAGCGAATATCGTAAAAATAATATTTGTGATTATCTTCTGCCTGCGCTTAACCAGCGCTGGGGCTCTGTCTTGCATAGGGTCGCAGCATTAAGCTTAGCGATGGCCGTTTTGCGTGAATGTGACGCATATTTTCCGCCAATTTGTTATTTTTCGTGTATTTGTCTTTTCTTAGCGTCACGTTTGCCGCAAATAAACGTATTTTCTTTCTTTCTTTCTGCCTGCAACTTCTTCCACGTGTAATTTCGCCCCCCGGCCCACATCACTCGCGCTATTATTTCGTTGTCGCTTAGCAGTCTTTCTGTTTTTTTTAGTTTTGCTCGGCGCCTAATTGTCGTAGCGTGATGTTATAACGGGTGTAAAAAGTCACTTGTTATTCCCGTCATTGTGATATTTTTTTATTTAATGATACTTAATTTGATGTACAGAATGCGTAACTGACGCCTATGTGACGGGTCTTTTAACACCCTGTATGTAACCTATAACCTTCCTCAATAATTAGGCTATCCAATGTAAAAATAATTGTTAAAATCCGGCTGGTTGTTCCACAGATACTACCTACATACAAACTTACTGCTTTATAATTACTATAGATAAAAGCAAGCTACAAAAGTTCCAAGAGTTTTGAAGGAGAAAAGTTACTACAAATTAAATACACACTCAAAACTTCTCAGTATGAATAAGAAAATACTGTGGGACAATAATCGACCAATATCGTAAGGTTAGGACTGCCCATCCATTTTGGTAACGCGTTTGAATCTCCCATTAAAGGTATACAACAAAAATAATGGGTAATTTAATCTTCCTGATCATGATGTCCTGGGTTCGATTCCCGGGTCGGGCAAAGTGTTATTGGGTTTTTCTATCTGGAATTTCTCAGTAGCAGCCCGTAATCTGGCTTTTTGCCCGGTTGATGGCAATTAGGCTCGCTCCTTATTACATGGGGCTTAACTATAACTGGAAAAATGTGGGTGAAGTGTAGGTACCTATATCTCTGCTATCACTTCGGGGCATACAGGCGTGATGTTATGATGGTCATGAATTTAATCTTCTGCATTCAACTGTACTGTGGCCCTTACGGTTTATATAAATTCGTAAACGAGTGTCACGGCTATGATAGCACTGAGTTCAAGTGCAAGGCCGGAGGTACCCGTGCCATAGTATAAATAAGTAACAGTATTATATCTTCATAAACAACGGCCGGCCGAAACGACGCGCTTCGAAATCTCAGTGTATATCTGTACGCAACAGTATCGAGTGCGCGGCAGTTCCGCACGGACGCGGAAGGTTTATTTACTGAGCGGCTGTAGGTAGTTATTTGAAGGTCACTGCCGAGATATAATGCTGTTACTTTATTATACTGTGCCCGAGCAATGCATATTTTTATTTATTTATTGGTCAAAAGGTAAACGCAATTTGAGGACATGATGTGAAGAATGCATTTCGTGCCGAGTCGCATTTGCATTTTATTGATGTTGGTTTAGCATCTGGTACGTGCAGGGTTTCATAAATATACTTGCTTTTTAGGGTTCCGTCCCCGAAGGGTGCCAAACAGAACCCTATTACTAAGCCTCCGCTGTCCGTCTGATCGTCTGTCTGTCAATGGATCTTATGAACCGTAAGTTCTCGGCGACACGACGCCGCGACCGCGCCGCTCGGACGCAGCGCCATTCTGCTTGATTAATTAAAGCAGGGCAGAGCGGGGTCACTTGATCATGATTTTATTCAAAGCAGTATAGCTTCGAATTAATATATGATATATAATGATACCTATTAAAATAAATAATAATTTGGCCAAGTAACACCATCAAAAAAACTTTAGCTAATAACTTTGTTTGCTAGACTAATTTACATGAATATCACAAATGTCAGATGGCTCATTTTGACATCACTAGGCGGGGTCAATTAAGCCACCCCACGGGGCTAGTTGAGCCACTGGACTTAAAAGGTTTTTTTCATAAGGGAATGAATACAAACAAAAATAAAATCTTTAATAAACATTCTTAGGTAACAATAGGAACATAATTATTAGAAAACACAGTTGACGCAAAATTAAACTGCACCAATAGCAGAAGTGCACTTAACGTATTTGTCCATTTGCAGCCATCGGTGCACTGCAGCCACTCCTCGCCTGGAAAGCTATCAGAATAGAAGACTACAATTTCGTTATGTAATATGCTAGCACAACACAACATCAAACTGCAATTAGGGCCATGCTCAAGAGACCCCGCTTTTTTTGGCTCAAATAACCCCTTCCCCATTTTTTTACTTATTGGACCGAGCCACTTTAAGACTATTAATATTGCATTAATTTGGATTCTGTCATCGTATAAGCACACTATTATGAAATTGAAATACACTTACTTCATTGCTGTAACTCAACAAACATGGCCTGGATACCAAAAGTTACGACGACCTGCTTTTTTTACTAAAGCGCAAAAATAGAGGAAACCTACGCGCACTCTCAGACTGAAAGCCGGCAAGCTACCAACGCAACAGCGGCCGAGCCGCATACCCCTCCTGCTTCTTGTGGCATCCCTCACTTGTTTCTAACCTGCACGGTCTGTGTACTGAGGCCCTGAATGAACTACTTAGCACTACAGAGTACTCACTTTACTACTGCTTACAATTCAATCACTGAAAACTTTGCATTGTAGGTAAATGCACCCTTTTTATACTGAGTTAGAAATTATTCCAGATGATTGCAATAAAAAAGTGCAAGCGCTTTATAATAGGGCAGAGCGGGGTCGTATGAGCCGCGGGGTCTCCTGCGCCACCCACACCAGAGGCCCTAGTGCGAGTTTCTTTTAACCACCTCGACTTTAGGCATCGACCGCGTTCGGCGCTCCGATTAACCCTTCACCGGAGAAGGCCAGTGAAGGCCCAATCGGAGCACCGAACGCGGTCGATGCGTAAAGTTGAGATAGTTAAAAGAAGTTGTGGGTGGCGCAGGAGACCCCCCGGCTCATACGACCCTGCTCTGCCCTATTATAAAGCGCTTGCACTTTTTTATTGCAATCATCTGGAATAATTTCTAACTCAGTATAAAAATGGGTGCATTTACCTACAATGCAAAGTTTTCAGTGATTGAATTGTAAGCAGTAGTAAAGTGAGTACTCTGTAGTGCTAAGTAGTTCATTGAATTGGTGCAGAGTATGTGTGACCCACTTTAAGTTGTAATGCGTAAGAAAGCAGAAGGAGAAGGCTTGCGGCGTTTATAAAGTGTTGTGTAAGTTGCGAGCAGGCATTACAAGAGAAATTAGATTTAATTATGAAGTTTGTTTACCTCTTCAGAGTTGTTTTATACTTTGGACTTAATTTATCCTGTTATGTTTGGCAAATAGTTTGTTGACCCGCAAGATGGAGTGTTGTTTCTAATTATACCTACTCTTTTATTTTTGTTTTATTCGGCCTATATTTAATTGTCTCACTGCTGGGCTTCGATCTATTGATCGTACTATTATTGGTCAAAGCTGCTGGGCTAAGGTCCAATGGTGGTTTTTTTTTTTGGTTTACCAAACGAGTCGAGCTCGTGGCTACGTAATAACAGCCGCACGGGTCGATCCATCAGGTTAAGCTACGCTTGCCGGGGTTGGTCCGTGGATGGGTGACCATCTTTACATACCGAGACTCCTCCGTGCCTCGGAAAGCACGTTAAGACGTTAGTCCCGGCTGTCATTCGTGGATCTTTGACAGTCGTTACGGGTCGTCAGAAGCCCGAAAGTCTGACAACCAGTCTTACCAAGGGGTATCGTATTGCCCAGTTACTGGATTGTAGAGGTCAGATAGGCAGTCGCTTCATGTAAAATACTGGTATTCAGCTGCATCTGGTTAGACTGGAAGCCGACCCCAACATAGTTGGGAAAAGGCTAGGCAGATTGATTTGACCAAACGAGTCGATTGGCTCACCTAAGGCCAGGGTCACGTCATAGGACGGTGCGTCTTGCGGCGCGGGGCGGCGCTTGAATGTTCCCGCGCCACTCGCGTCGCAACTCGCACTTCGGCGACTCATGGCACGCTCTAAATAATTTCTAACATTTATTCTTGCCGCGATTGCAGACGCAAGACGCAAGTCCTGCAAGCGGTGATGTCGTGACCAAGGAGTAATGGAACATGGTTACAGCCGCTTGAAGACATCTGAGTAATTTTAAAATAAAAATAAAGTTAAATACTTGAACTGTCTCATGCGCCTGTAATTTCATAGGCCTTTAAAACTGGTACACATCAATCCTACTTAGTAATAGTAATTTATTTCCCAAACTTCATTACACGTTACATCAATGAGGTCTCGACCCCTGAACTAGGACACCTGTATGACAGGGTGGAGGTTTCACCAGTTACATGGATCAACATGAGAAGGCTAAGACTAGAAATTAACACTACTTAGTGACAGAAATTAACACTTTTCCCCCCATAGAACTTGCACAAGTCTATTCTTAAAAACTCTTTTTTATGTTAGCCTACACTGTCCCACTGGTGAACAAAGGCCTTAAAAGCTCTTATGATTAGAAAAACAACGAGAGAAGTAAAATAAATCAATTCACATTTATTTTTCACTTAGATACGTACCGCTTATAAAAATTCTAAAAGCTTGACGATTTTTTACGAATGAACGAAGTTGTTATATGGTATACTTAGTCATTTGAAGGCCTTTTGGAATATATCGAGTTTATGTAACATTACACTCGAGGTGGGTAGGTAACTGCTCAATCTTTTGTTAAGTTTTTTCCTCGTAATCTAATTTGGCGTTAGTGTAATCTAATTAGCATAATCTAATTTTACGTTTTTACAATCAAGTTGTATCAATGTAAACGTAATCATAGTTGTATTGTAAATAGATTGTTTTGATCAAAGTGATTTCCTGACACCTATTTATTATTGATTCTGGAAGGTTTTATGTATAGGACATTAATATTAAACTTAGATAAAACAAAGAAATCTTCATGTGCATGCTTCGCACAGTTTTTACAACTAAACAAATTAGTTGGAAAATCTGTGCGAAGCGAGGATATTTAAAAATTAAAATATTTTTTGTCTACAGTTTATGTGTTTCTGGGTGAGCACATAGCCCTGGTCGACTTCGTGAAGGTACTGCAACGTCGAGGACTTCTCACTGAGGGAGAATATGCCGTGGTGGCTGTGGATGACGAGATATACGACCCCAGTACTGCTGCTATTACTCATGCTGGTAAGTAATGGTTGAAATAGAGTCTCCGGTATTTAATTTTTAGGGTTCCATAGTCAACAAGGAATCCTTATAGTTTCGCCATGTCCGTCTGTCTGACTGTATATAAAAAATTGGCAAAAAATAAACAGAGAATGAGACGATTGATGGATTCAAAATTTGAACCCAGTTGAACCTGCTTTGATAATGCTCTCTTACGACAATTTGAAAGTGATGAATAATAATTGGTTTAAAAGTAACACAAATAAACTCCAGAGTCTAAAATATAGATTGAAGATCTTAAAGTTGTGGCGGTACCTACACCGCCACATGCGAACTACGCATCAAAGACCTGAGGTCACACAAAAATCCTGACGTCACATAAATCCTGCATTGCGCAATTAAAGTTTACCGTGCAATGGACATATATACAAGAACCCGACATTAATTTCGTCTGGCCGGAGGATCCTCCCTTTTCTATGGTGGATGAGTGAACTTTACACCCTGTTCCTCATACTCCCAAAAAGATATACAAAATAGTACATTACTGTCGCGGCCAGCAATAAGGGGATTGATGGATGATGGTGAAAATGTGGGCCGAGGCGAAGCAAAGGCACACATACGTGAGTCCATCAATTCCTGATTGCGGCCCAGGTTTGTATAGTACTTTTCTCAAATAATGCGCGGAAATTCAAACAGAGAAAATAAATAAAAATTCTAGAATCCATGACAAACAACACAAAATTTTTCAGGCGCCACTTCATTCATTTGTTTCTTCTGTACTATAAACAGTTCTATCTGCAACCCAAATCGAAATTTAAATAAAATCCTTGATAAGTAACCTCTTTGGTTACCATGTGTTGAAGTAAAAAGTTCGTTCCATTTTTAAATAACACGACAGATATGAGTTTTCATAGTAATTTATTTGGCCGCTAAACACGCCAGATATGGATTCTCATAGTAACTTTGCTGGCCGCATTGTCACTTGTTTTTGACCAGTACAGCAATTTCGATTTATCTCGAAGAAGGTTGTTAAAATAATGCTCGAATTTCCAAGCATGTTTGAGAAAACATATTCTAATATATATCTTTATCAGCGAAAAATAAATTTACATAAATCACAAGATCGCCTTTACGTCAACGTTCAAAAAGCCTAGCTTAATAATGTATAAAATATTACTAATCTAAGTAATGTTTTATACATTACGTACTAAGCTAGACTTAAATTTTATTGTTGACTGTCACTCTCGTATAATGCAGATTAATGTAAAAATAAGGCCCTTTTTATATAGAAAAATGTTACATTATTTCTCACACTGATAATATTGAGACATCGCACTTAGACCGGAACTCCACACCTCCTTGCGAAGGAGAAGGCGGAACGCGTGAGGGAGAGGCAGAATTTGCGCCCTCACGCCCCTAGCCGCCGTAGGAGACGCCCTGGGCGTCGGGAATCTCAGGCAGATTCCTGGCTACCGTAGGCGCGGGCGAAGTCATTGGCGAAGAAGAAGAAGATTTCGGACCCCCAAAAAAAAAAAGAAAAAGGCCGGACGTCCACAGCTCTACTTAAAAGTCACGTGCTACAAGCGTGTAACATGTATGTTTGAATGATAGGACTTCATGCCAGAATTTAATGCGATTATCTTGCATGTGCGATGTTATTGTTCGTGCAATTTTATTGCACTTGCTGCTTACACTTATACCAGATTTGAACGGCAACTAACTTGCCCGTTTCTTGCAACAATTGTACGTGTTGTTTAGACGGTGCCACAAATGTTGCTTCAATTTTATGCTATACCACAGGCAATACACTTGCACCGTGTAAATGGCTTATCATTATTATTTTGAGTAGCGTCGTGGACGATGGGCCTTATATTAAACCTTCAGCTGTTCCATTAAAAAAAAACTATGTAAAATAAACGAGATCATGATATTTTGCAAACTTGAAATATCCATAAGCTTAGCTTACGCATGGACTTACGTTTGCGATATTACAAAACTGTTATCGACTTACCGTTTTGTATTACGGTAAGATGAAAAATAAGTGCTTTAAAAATAGGAATTATATGAGATAGCGACTAAGCTTTGCTTATAGTGTACTTTGTGTACCTAATAATTTATTTCGTTCTAAAGGGAATTTAATATTTTGGTAAGACACAATCTGTTTGAAACACTGGTATCAGCTAATAAGCTGCTAAGCTAATTAATTAATTGAAAGCTAACACTGAACTGATTCAAGAACCGACTGGACAAATAGCTGCTAAGCTGATACTTAGCAGCTCATTACACTCATTAAACTCTGTTGTTTTAAACAGATTAAAGATAGAGATATTTAACTTGACCAGTCGGTTCTTGAAACAGTTCAGGGTCGGAGCCGTCACAACATTTTCCGGGAGCCTATTCCATACTGATACAACTCGGTTAGACAAGAATAGAAATTATGACTAATATGAAATTATCGAACAAATTATTATGTACTTTCAAAGAAAGTATAGCAAAATGATATACTCGAACAAATCTATAAAAAAGATGGAAATATGGGGAAGCTACACCGTTTAAAAGTTATTGGAGGGGATTAACTGGGCACAAATCCAGACTCCGGGCTGCTACTGAGATAAAATGAGGTAATCGAATGAATCTTTAAAATCGATGCAAATATGGAGAAGCTACACCGTTTAAAAGTTATTGGAGGGCCTCAACCAGGCTGCTACTGAGAATTTTCCCAAAAAACCAATAACACTTTGCCCGAGCCGGGAATCAAACTCGGGACCTCATGGTCAGCAGTAGCCCTTGTGGCTACAAGACCAACGAGTGAGGCAGAGTTGTAATTATTATTATGTAGGTACAAAGAGTATTCTATCTATCTATATACTCCTGTAAACTCGGTAACTAACCTATATGCTTATAATACGAGTTGATCCAACTTACGGGAAGCATAGATGGTAAACTTAACCGGTTAGCTGAAGTCGAGGAAGTAGAGAGAAGTAAAGTTCGATCATCGTTTGAAACTAAAATAATAAAGCGATGTTTTTAATAGTAGGTTTTAACCGAACTGCGTTGAATCACAATCTGTTACTTTATCAAAGAACCAAGACAAGTTTAGCTCTACTAATTGCCCACAAACACCAGCTTTTGCCCACTTCGCTCCCGATATGCCCGATAAAAAAGCTATGGTAATCTCCTACCCATTACATATCTCAAAAACTCATGTCGATCCATATCTCCGTTTCTGCATGAAAGAAGGACAACCCGCGGTTTCACCCGCGTGAGTCTCGATCCCGTGGGAAAATCGAGATAAAAAGCATCCTATGTCCTATTCCAGGTCATGGTTTACGCTTGTGCCAAATTTCATCTAAATCCGTTCAGCCGTTTTAGCGTGAAAGCGTAATAAACAAACAAACTCATTTTCTCATTTATAATATTATGCTAGCTTTTACCCGCGGCTTCGCCCGCCTTTTGCCATAGTATTATTTATATTGTATCTAGCTATCTAGTTATCTAGATTCCGCCCGCACGGTATGTCGATAAAAAGTAGCCTATGTCCTTCCCCAGGATGCCATCTATCTCCTTGCCAAATTTTATTGAAATCCGTTCAATGGTTTAGGGGTGAAAAAGTAACATACAGACAGACAGGCAGAGTTACTTTCGAATTTATAATAATATTAGTATGGATAGTTAGTATGAGTAGGATATTATGTTAATCTTGAACATCAGAACTCTTGCAGGCTGAAACCTGAACATACTTTTAATTTGAACGCTTTAAAAAACTAAACTAATTACTCCTTTGTCAACAGATCACCTCGGTCAGAACAATACCAACGATGTCTTGGCATTCCGAGCAGTACTCAAGTTGACGCCTTCATTCCCGACCAACCCGGATTATGAGTAAGTACTTCATTAAAAGGCCCTACCCTACCTCAAATTGCTTAGCATGATCCTCCGTTATGCCGAAAAGAATGCAGCATTATTTTCGAAATAAATATATGTTAAAGTTGAGGATTGGTCCTATGTTTAACGAAAACAGGATTACATAAAAATTCGATAGAAAAAAAAACAAAGTTAGGTACCTCTAAATAGAACTATAAACCGCTAGTATTCAAAAAATACTTCAAAATGGATCATGAAACTTTGCATAATAACTGAACTAACCATAAAGCAGGTTTTATGTTGTAATTTTTTTTAATTACCATTATTTTCACCATAAAAAGCAAATAACCAACACTATTCGAGGCTTGAGAGTCGCCAGCACCCCACTCCATCTCGCTCTCACTCAGGCCGCGAGTAGCATGGTGCGAGCGACATATTTGAGGTTGGGTAGGGCCTTAATTAAAACTATGTAGGACAGCAAGGTCAAAAATGAAAAATAAAAAAGATATGAGATAAAACAGAATAAAACCATTTTTTTTATTGGAAAATCTTCGTATGGAGGCTCAATATCGAATACAGATTTTAGTAAAACTGTCCCGTTCCCGCTCAAAATCTGGCGCATTTGAATGTTTTTGGACAGAAAATGTGGATTGAAATTCCAACCTATAAGCCGGTGCTCACAACTTCCAAACGTAAATTCTTACATAAGATAAATAAATAAATAAGTTATGGTTGACTTAAGTATCGTACCCAGGACGCCACGCTCCGCACTCATGCAGCCGTGCTCAGAACAACTCGGCCAACAGAACAGTTTAAAAAATAGAATAGAATAATCTTTATTATGGACACCATAAAAAATACAGAAGCATTGCTATTCTGTAACCATCTCACCGTGATAATTTAGGTGAAGTAAGCGTGGAGTGAGCTGTCATTGTCATCGATACCTACTGATGCTAAGGCAGTGACAGTTCACTCCAAGCTCACTTCACCTAAATTTTCACGGTGATATTTTTACAGAATAGCACCACTGATCAGAGATTTAATTAAGTGAACAATCATTTTAAACTACAACCGGTCAACAAGGTCGCTTAACACTGCCCAATTATGGATATTAATTACAAACTCTTGAACAATATAATTACCTAAGTTATCATGTCGCCTGTATTCCCCGAAGGGTTAGGCAGAGGTGTACCTATAGTACACCCACAATTCAAAAGTTCTATTTAAGTCTCATGTAATGGGGGCGAGCCTATTGCCATCAACCGGGCACATTTTCAGACTCCGGGCTGCCACTGAGAAATTCCAGACGGAAAAACCCAGTAATACTTTGGCCAGCCTGGGAATCGAACCCAGGACCTCATCCTCAACAGAAGCCCTTGCGACCGCTGGACGGTTTCTTCAGTAAAATACGCCAGCTATCTAAATAATATCAATGTAAACAAATACTTATCAAGCTACTTACTTTCAGAAAAACGAGATCCTGACAGATTACTTGATCCACAAAGCTTACAAAATAATGGAATTTTAAATGAAGATTGAAATAAATTTCTTCTACGAAATAACATTATATACCTACTGCTGAACAGAAACTGAACAAACAGTAAATAACTAAAGTAATCAGCCGCCATCTTGAATTTTCATTTTGACTTCACTATCAGCTTTAACATCCTCGAAAACCATGAAAACGACATCCATGACGAAAAACAAAATTTTCGCAGCCGCCATCTTGGATTTTCATTTTAAACATATTAAAACTTTCGTCATTATCACCGTCTTTCGTCACATGGAGGAGGCATAACGCTTCTTCATAACGTGACATTTTCTACCAGTTTATCCTACCGCAAGGCGCGTTAAAGAACTTCGTTCCAATAATCTCGTCTTCTTTTCGTGTGGTTAATAACTCCTGATGTCAGAATTTTAAATCCACATACCATCGAAAAATATCTCTCGGGCAATAGTGACTGTTGACTTTGTTGGTTGGTTTTGTTCAAAACATGTTCCACCTTTTAAGCCTAGGTTTCTATTTTGAGCTGGTTTCAGCGTATTTGTATTTCAATTTCTATGGGAGAGGAAGTTGATTGCTCGTTAGTCTATTTACATTTACGTAGCCCAGGAAAATAGAGTGTTCTTTCGAAACAAATCTTTAGATTTCGCTTATTTGTTGAGGACACCTCGAGCTTCATTGTTTCGGCTTTTCTTGTAAACAAGAACAGCCGAAACAATGAAGCTCGAGGTGTCCTCAACAAATAATTTAACTGTCTTGGAAACTGTGACAAAAAATCCGGCTAAGTGCGTGTCGGACCACCCACAATGAAGGATTCTGTAGTTGGGATGAATTTTTCTCAAGTACAAACTTGTATATTTGTATATTTTGTAGTATTTTGTATTATTTTATTTTTTGTGATATTATGTGTACAATAAAATATATAAAAATAAATAAATTTGACATTGTAGTTGAAAAACATGTTCTCCCATACATACCAACTGAAAATATAAGTTTGTACGCACAATATTGAGCGATTTACCATGTTTATTTAAGACTTCTTATAGGTTTCCTGTAATCTATGAAAAGTTTTGGGATCAGTATTTTCGGAAATAATGGGGGTCTATATTACTAAATTGACAAAATTGTGTATGGTTTCTAATATGGGTCAAGGACTTGAAATAAATAAATTTTATTTTATTTGATATTCATCTTTTTTCTTAAAATATCATTAAAAGTATTAATTTACAAATAAAAAATGAGTACCTCGCAGCAAGCCCTTTCATTTGATATGACATGTCCGTGTTTGGGTCACAGAAATACATTATGTCAACTTAATCGGTCCATTAGATTCGGAGCAAATTGGCTGTGACAAATAGACACGAGTGATCCTACAAGGGTTCCGTTTTTTCCTTTTGAAATATACGGAACCCTAACAAATAAAAAAATCTAAGTAAAAGAGTAAGAATAAAAGTGTGATACTTAGAAACAGTGACAGTGACTATGACGACGCTCTCATCATCTGCCTAGCCTTTTCCCAACTATGTTGGGGTCGGCTTCCAGTCCAACCGGATGCAGCTGAATACCAGTATTTTACATGGAGCGACTGCCTATCTGACCTCCACAACCCAGTAACTGGGTAATACAATACCCCTTGGCAAGACTGGTTGTCAGACTTTCGGGCTTCTGACGACCCGTAACGACTGTCAAAGATCCACAAATAACAGCCGGGACCAACGGCTTAACGTGCTTTCCGAGGCACGGAGGAGTCTCGATATGTAAAGATGGTCACCCATCCACGGACCAACCCCGGCAAGCGTAGCTTAACCTGACGAATCGACCCATGCGGCTGTTATTACTTAGCCACGAGCTCCTCCCTATGATGACGCTCTACAAAGTAAAATTTTCTACAAGTACTGTTCATAACGTATAGCGAATAATATTTCAAAAGATATTTCAGCGTCGTCGGTTCACTTAATGAATATAATTATTATAACGTCGCTACTTGGGAGCTCCGTAGTGAAATATAAACTTTTATCTTAACATTTTATCATTTTTTTTTTCGTTTTTATTAAACAACTTAGCCAAACGTTGTTTCTTGTAACAACTACCTGTAGTTGTTTGAAAAAATTACAAGTATCCGGAAACTAACTGGAATCTTTAACATAACTAAAAAAAATATAATTTCGCTAAACCAACCAGTTAACCATGCTTCTTTTTTGGTACTCGTAACTTGACAAACAGCGGGGTAATTGCGTAAAGCTAAAACACTTACTTACAGCTATTCTTGCATAGTTAATCTCAAAATAACACAGAACTTCTCAGAAAAGTGAAATTAAATGAGCAGTATGTACACTGCTCATTTATTTTCACCTTTCTGAGAAGTTCTGTGTTATTTTGAGATTAACAACAACTAACAATCCTATATTTAAATCGTGTTAAGATAGAAAAAGGGAAATAAATATCACATCTTTTATAAGGTAGTAAAGTATGGAAATAACTCACCCTAATTGCTCCCGGCGCCGGCGGCGTGACTTAACAGGCTACGGGATTCCCCGCTACGTCGTAGCACGCGTAGGTGCTACTTCAGCTACGCCGTAGTAAAAGCGTAGCAGGGTCACGTTTGATTTATCTTTGAATTATCAAAGAAATCATCCGAAACGCTATATTAAAAATGTTGATTCAAACGACTAGTACTTTAGCAACTAGTATTTTAGAAAAAAGATAAATAGACAAACATTCTTGTACTAATTTGCCAACTGATAGAATAAATAAAGTTCTCCTCTAACGTAAAAAAAAAACATTACCAGCCGACAGCGATGCGGAGGATTTTTTTTCAAGCCATATTTTAGTTATTAATTATTTATTTGCATAGTTAGTTTTAATTAATATTAGTTAGTTATTATTATTGAAAATCTAGTTAATAAACGAGCTAAATGAAAAGGTTTTGGTTTACTTATGTCATTACCAAAACGAAGCGTATAGTTTCGGCACACGACTTACTTTGCTCAATGCCATACTCAGAGTCGTTTCGTAGCAGTAATGAGAATTATGTTATGTTTGACATTCAGAACATTTCAATGTAACAGTCATGTCAGATATGCTGGTTAATTTAGTGGGTCCCCCGACTGCACACGTTTTATTTAGTACTAGCTATTGCACGCGACTTCGTCGGGGATCCAGGATGAAAGGTAACCTATGTCCTAACCCAGGTCTACCGATGTTCAAAATTTCCGTTCAGCCGATGTCGATAAGTAATGCTATATATTACATTACTGTCGCGGCCAGCAATAAGGGGATTGATGGACGATCGTGAAAATGAGGGCCGAGGCGAAGCCGAGGCACACATGCGTGAGTCCATCAATTCCTGATTGTGGCCAAGGCTTGTTTAGTACTTTTCTCAAACAACGCGCGGAAATTCAAACTGAGTAAATTAAATAAAAATTCCAGAATCAAGGACGAACAACTATGATTTTTCATGCGCCATTATGTTCATTTGTTTCTTCTTTGTTCTATTTGCAAGCCAATTCCAAATTTAAATAAAATCTTTGATAAGTTACCTCCTTGGTTGCCGTGTGTTGAAGTAAAAAGTTCGTTCCATTTTTAAATTACACGACAGATATGAGTTTTCATAGTAATTTATTTAGCCGCTAAACACGCCATATATGGATTTTCATAGTAACTTTGCTGGCCGCATCGTCACTTGTTTTTTACCAGCTCAGTAATTTTGATTTTCTCGAAGAAGGTTGTCAAAATAATGCTCGAATTTCCAAGCATGTTTGAGAAAAAGTAGTTTGAAAAGATTTGAACTTAAAATTCTCAATTCAGAAACCGGAAATACTAGCTGTTATTAAGAAAGAGTCTCCATGAGACGAGGGACAATGCTTATCAACGCTACTAATCTTGCTGACTGGCTAATATGTTTACTACAACATGAGAATCTCATAAATTAATTTCCAAGATTAACTGAGACGGATAAAGTCGTCGTTACACTTACTTATAAAGGCGCCGCTGCACAGCTGCCCACGTGTAGTTTTCGCTTTGTATGAAAATGTAGACGGGATGGTCGTCTACAACCCACGACTACGCACGGTTCGTACGGATGCGCGGTGTCTTACAAACCTACTATGAACCGCGCAGGCAAACCTTTTGCACATCCTATGTAGTAGTGGAGGGTCGACTTAACGTTCAAAATGACACGGTGGTCATCAATCAATCTGCCTAGCCTTTTCCAGCTATGTTGGGATTAGCTTCCAGTCTTACTGGATGCAGCGATAGATAGGTAGTTACATGGAGTGACTGCCTATCTGACCTCTACAACCCAGTAACTGGGTAATGGTATGACTGGTTGTCCGGGCTTCTGACGACCCGTAACGACTGTTAAAAATCCACGAATGACAGCCGAGACCAAATGCTTAATGTGCTTTCCGAAGCACGGAGGAGTCTCGGTATGTAAAGATGGTCACCCATCCACGGTCCAACCCCGGCTAGTGTAGCTTAACCTGATGGACCGACCCCTACGGCTGTTTTTACTTAGCCACGAGCTCCTCCTCCTCATTGGTGGTGTAGACCCAAAAATGGAAACCAGTTTTTTTTGTACAGTTGCTTAAGAAGCGGATAATTGTTTTTACATCTGTGTAACCATGGCTTTTGTCCCACTGCAAGGCAAAGGCCTCCCTTTCTCCTGTTGGTATTGTTGCTAACTAAAATATAATATTGTCTTTCCTGCAGGATGCTGTGTCAAATGATTCGAGAGATGTCGGCTGCACCTCCGTTCTGTGTGCCAAACTATCACAAGATCTTCGAAGATACATCGGTAAGTCATCCACATTGGCTGTCAAAACTTAGTACCACTCTTCTAAAATTGCATTAACTTTTAAATTACATATATTTTCGATATAAAAAGGATTAATAAAAGAATTTAATTATTTATATAAACTTTATAGCTGATAACCGACTTTTAAGGAATGGCTGAAAAAAAAAACACACAAAAACACTCTTTTTCAAATTGTTGCATCTTTTGAACTTTTAAGTTTTTTACCAGTAAGAGTTCAAAACGTTACTTATGTATAATAAACTATAATTTCCAAGAAAGCTGATGATAGCGTTTTTTATTTCAAAACTCTGGCTTCAACAGTTTAAGAGAAATAGCAATTTTAAAAGTGTGGTACTAAGTTGTGAAGGCCAGAGTACGAAACTTCAGACTGTAATTTAAAAAAAAACCTTTTCCCACCACTAGGCAACATGAATATACGTCAAGAAAAAAAACGGAAGGCTTTAAAATATGTGTTTCTTGCGGGTATCGAACCATTTTCCGTAACACGGAAGCCAGTTTTTCAACCTGTCTGGTTAGCAGACAAATCAATTGTCAAACTAGTTAAAAAATTATGGTAATCAGACAGCTTAGACCGCGACCCTTTTCAATTCATGAGAAGACAAAGTGAGAGTTTTAAATTATGTATAATGCATCTTCAAAGTTAAGCTAATTACTTATATAATTTATTATTAATACCAAAAACGAAATACCAGAGATATTCAATTTAATTCTATCGTTTTTAGGGTTCCGTAGTCAACAAGGAACCCTTATAGTTTCGCCATGTCCATCTGTCTGTCTGTCTGTCCGCGGCTTAGCTCAGAGACTGCTGGTATTAGAAGGCTGTAATTTGGTATGGATATACATATAAATTCACGGCAGTAGTATATATAATGAACTTAAAAGGAGAACTATCACCGCTTCATAGGCTCCACAAGTTACCGAGTAATAATCGACCAACTTAAATTTGCAGTTGCAACGTTGTTTAACAATGTTAAGATTGTTGGATAAATTCATCCTAACTACGGAACCCTTCATTGTGCGTAGTTTGACATGCACTTCGCCGGTTTTGATAATACTTAAGCTAATTACTTAAGTATTAAAAGTTACTCTGTTATGATAAGCTCAACTTGAATATTACTCTGCCTTGTTCGTAAACTTCCGCGAGGAGTGAGAGAGTTAAAAACATAGTAACTTCGACATCTACTAGTATTTTCGCATTATATTTGGTTAAAAGTATACGTTTCATAAGAAGTACAAGGCCTTTATTTATTACCGTTATTTGCTAATGTTTTAATAATAATAATGATTATGATAAATATTTAAAATAGATCTATGAAAAAACCTACTTTAGATCATTTAAAAATCGTCAAAGCTATGGCTGTTTAGTTTTTTAGGGGTATGAGGAACAAGGTGTAAAGTTCACTCATCCACCATAGAAAAGGGAGGATCCTCCTACCAGACGGGTGTTGTGTCTGGCGGGCAACTGCCCAATGATTGATATTGGATTTTTGTATATATGTTCACTGCACGGTAAACTCTAATTGCGCGATGCAGGATTTTTGTGACGTCAGGATTTGTGTGTGACGTCAGGTCTTTGATGCGTAGTTCGAATGTGGCGATGTAGGTACCGCCACAGTTTATACATACTCCTCATAAAACGTCTTTATTTATAAATAACTGATAATCAGCGGGCAAGGCCTTTCTATTTAAATACGGTAATTCAGGGCCCGCGCGCGTGCCGCCTCGTCGCTTTGAGGTTGACGTAGGCGATCTCAAGAATAATGTAATTTTAAGAAACAAAGATAATAAATAGCAATTTTTTTTAGAAACCGATTTTTCATAGCCCAAAAACCAAAACCGGCTTTCTATCAACACTGGCAACGAATACAGTGAAAGCACAGCATGACAGAATTATAATTCCTCGAATAATATCACATAGGTACTGAATATAGTATCCTACAGATGTTTCAAGCACGTCCCGAGCCACAATGGGGTCATAATTTGTAACACGTCGGCAATATGGCGACAAGATACATAATAATATAACCCGTCTTAGTCTGACCTATTTCCTAGGTCTTTGACCTTACCAGGCCGTTTTCTTGAAACCCTTGAAGCATTAACTGATCTTTTATCGGTAAAGTAAACTATTTATTGTCCTTTGTTGAGGAAACTTTACATTATTGTAGTTTCTTTATTTATTACTTTAAGCACATAAATGTACAGAGGCGGACTTAATGCCATAGGCATTTTCTACCCGTCAACCTTTGGGTGATGCAGAGAAAAACAGTGGTAGGTGCAATAGCGAAAATTGTTGAATAAATATAATTAAAATACGTCAACCCATAAAAAAAATATATCCTACTAATATTATAAATGTGAAAGTTTGTGTGTTTGGATGTTTGTTCCTCAATCACGCAAAAACGGCTGAACGGATTTGGATGAAATTTGGCAAACAGATAGTTTATAACCTGGATTAACATATAGGATACTTTTCATCCCGGTAGTAGGTTCCCATGGGTTAATTTTAGACATCTACACGGGCGAAGCCGCTGGCAAAAGTTTGTTTCATATAAATCTGTCCGACTTGATTAATGATTCAGTACCTTTATAGATAGAAAAGACCCTTAAGGAAAACCAGGAAGACCGATAGGTATTCAATCAAGTCATATTTCCCCGGTCTTCTTACTTCGAATACTATAAGATTTATTTTCGGTACATCAAACACACATAATAGTTTTACATACTATGCCTCAGTAATAATTCAGTAATATGAATTAGAACTTGCAACAAAACATACCTATATACAAAGTCGAGTCATTAGAATTGACATTGCAAAGTCAAAGTTTATTTTATTTTAATGATGAATCTATATACAAGGCAAGGGTGACTGAGATATCAACTCACAGCCTAAACCGCTGGTCCATGAGACATGAAATTTGGAGGGTGTGTTCTTCATGAAGAGTAAGGTTTCACTAAGAAACGATTTTTCGAATTCCACCGTTAAGGGGGTGAAACCGGGGGATTTCGTAAATATTAAAAATCTTATTCCTTGAGTTAATAGACTTGAAACTTGGCACGAATACTTATCTAAATAAATTATAAAGTTTATCATTTTTAGTTTTTCTAAACTACCCCCTAAAGGGGATTGGGGTGTCAAATTTTGTATAGAAGAATTTTAACGCACTGTCCGATTAACTAGAAACTCAGTATATAAACTTAAAATGAAAAATAAAGAATAATGTGTATCAGGGTTTTTCAAATCTACCCCTAACGGGGTGAAAATGGGTAGTTTACGTCACAGCTCAAACCACTAAACGGATTGGGCTGAAATTTGGCACACAGATAGTTATTAGGACTTAGGAATCCACTAAGAAAGGGTTTTTGGAAAGTCGCCCTTTATACTTTAGTTATTAAACTTGAAACTTGACAATCCTTGCCATAGTAAATAATAAAGATTGTCACTTTTAGTTTTTTAAGCAATCCGTCACATAGACGAATAACGGGGTGGCAAAGTAAGTAAGTTAAAATTTAACGCGCTGTCGGATTAACTCAAAACTCGGTACGGTAGGTACTAATACTTAAAACAAAAAAATGTAAAGTACGTGTTTCAGGGTTTTGTAAGTTAATAACTGACTTAACTTGAATAATACCTTCATTATGTAATGATGCAATAATATTTAAACCACCGACTACATAATTATTATCATATGTTGTAGCAGATATGTTTTTCATCAATAAAAAACGGAAATATTGCCCGTTTTGCGGAAAAAGGGATACATAATAAAATAGTAACCAAGTCAAAACTGTGCATTGAATACTTTGAAAATAAGTAATTAGTATGAGGTGTAGGAATGAGTCTGATGCCGAAAATATATTTTTAAGAATTTTTGTCCGTTTGTCTGTTTATTTGGATGTTTGTTCCGGATTGGCGCAAAAACGGCCCAACGGATATGGATGATAGGCACACAGATAGTTTATAACCTGCACCCTAATTGCGTAATACACGATCCACAATCTGAATCAGTTTGAAACAAATTTCTAATCCATTGCTTCATAAGTTTGAATAAAAATCTGCTCCAAAACGTAAATAACGCAATGAATGTTCTTGAACTGTTAAAATGAAAGAGTATTCTTAATCGGTTACGAAATTAGGTAACTGGATTAACACATAGGGTGCTTTCAATCCCGGGCGGTAGTAAGTTCCCGTGGGATTTTTTCCGACATCCACGCGGGCAAAGCCGCGGGCAAAGGCTAGTATATATATAAATATAAACCTAAATACCTAAATATATATAAATAAGTAGTAGTAGTTGTAAGATATCTTGGTCCTATTCCTCGATGTGTTTCTGTATGTGGACTAGAATAATATATGAATGAGTTTTATGTCCTATGCTGTTGAATGAGAAAAAAACTTTTTACAAAAAAAAAAAAAACGACTTCCAAAAAAACACTAAAAGAAGGGAAAAATAACTTTAATTTCGGAAGTCGGTGGCAAAAAACGAAAATTGGGTACCTACCCCACATAAATTCGAATAGCACTACCTGCTATGTAAATAACAGTGACGCAGTCAAATATAATGTCGTCTACATCGACTAAGTGGGAAAAATACGTAATTATTGAAGCTAACTCAAAAACTACTCAAGCAAAGTTAATAAAATTTATATGGGACCAACTCGGGAGTATACCCTAGACAGCAAAAAACTGCACCTAGATTTCTTGATCCCGGTTGGTGACAGTCGTTACGGGTAGTCAGAAACCCGAAAGTCTGACCACTAGTCTTACCAAAGGGGTGGTACCGAGTAACTAGGAAGTGGATGTCAGATAGGCAGGCGCTTCATATAAAATATTGGTATTCAGCCTTTTCCCAACTTGGGAAAAGGCTAGTATCTAGATGCTTACTTATTTGCATAAATATAGGAAAATATGTTATGATTACTTTAGGTGAAAGCGTCTGGGTAGCCAGCGAAATACAACCTGACACTGACTTGCAAAAACCGATAATAAATGTTTCTTATAGATATCTTTTTGACAGGGTGGTTGATACAGTAGGTTGCTAAACGTAGCCCGTTTTTGTCTAGTTAGGAATTCACTGCGTTGAGTAAAGTAGCGAATTTTTTTTTTTGAAGATACATGTATCTTTTCCATGCAAGGAATTTTACATTTTTGAAATAAAGGTTTACAACTATCTAGGAACCAAGCCTAGCTAATAACCCGGATGCATCGTTTATGAATTTTAAAAACTCTGACGGTATCGATCGATTTCAATCGGTGACGTGGGAGATATTTCTTAATGTAGATACTTTTTCAAAGCAAGAGGGTTCTTCATTAAGAACCCTCTTCTAAAGAATTCAAACGGTCTAGACTCGGCTGAGAAAATAATGCCAAAAACGTTTAGGCGTAACAAAAGAAAATATAAATAAGATTTTAAATTCCATTTCTCTATTTGGTTTCACTCGAAAGACTTGTGATGAAGTAAACAAACGCAGATCCAGTGCCACTTGTGTCTCCCGTATTTTCCCAGCCGAATTCATAAGTACGTAGATTACAATTCAAATAAGGTTACGTCTTGGGTTACAGCAAGGGTCACTGACTTAATGGCTACATCAAAGATGGACTATAAAGGGTGTTTGTTTGACTGACTGACTTTTTTTATTGGTTGACTATGAGGCTTTTGGCTACTTTTGTATGTGTATTCTATGTAATTTTTTTGTTGAGTGTGCATTTAGTTTGTGCAGAATAAACAATTTCTAATAAAAAAATTGAAAATAAAAAAAAAACTTTTTTTCTTTGTAGAAGGACTGACACAATTTTTAGGGATTGGGGTCATTTACTAGCACAAGATTGTTTAATTTTTTTTCATTTATACTATGAACTTGCTGACACGACAGACATTGTCCTGTCGAAACAATAATTGACCTAAAAACCTTATTCAGATTATTAAAAACATTTTAAAATTAAAAAATTGCCAAATTGGTCGACCCGTTCTCAAGTGATGCGCTTACCAACGAACAGTTCGACCATTTCATTTTTACGAGTTTAGATTCTAAAATTGAAATTTCGGAGCTAATGAACGGGATGGGTGGAATAAAGAATGGGCGGTTCGCACGTTAATATAGGTATTTCCTTCATAATTATGATTAAAAATAACACATTTTGCAAATTTTATTGAAAACATGTAGTTTTGTTATTAATAAAAAACTGCAGTGCTATTCTGTAAACATCACGCCGTGAAAACTTAGGTGAAGTGTGCGTGGAGTGAGCTGTCAGTGTCATCCCAAAAGATGCTAGGGATGCCCAATCATTACATTAACAATCATAATCGAGATTTTAATAATATTTTTATTCTAATTCTATTGATAATTTTGTATTATTTTAAAGCTAGTATTTTAGTGTCTAATCATTAGTACTATTTAGAGAGTTTTTAAATAAAATAGCGAAACAGATACTCAGTCAGAAACTCAATTTTGTTTTACTTACTGTTTCTTTTTCCTAGATACTTATAGCCTGAGGAGCGAGCGCGTGACGCACGTACCTACTTACAATAATAAAATAAAACTAAATACCTACTAAAGAAAATGCGCGTCGACATAAGTTTGTTATTATGAACCCATTGTTAAACTCTTTATTTATATACTTAAACGCAATCCCATGACCCACCATGAACTGCAAGCCAAGATTCCCCGCACCAGCGCCGCTTCCCGCACCGCGCTACCACACTCAGTGCGGCCAAGCATTCAGTGATCGCGTGCTAAGTGTGCCTGGCTGACGGACCATACCTACAATTTAACCCCAAACTATGTGGGAACATACATAAAGGATGTGTGTGAATGTCATTTAAAATAAAAAGACGTGCGGGTTATATGTACCTACTTGCCTTGTAGTTTATTGTAGGTAGATAACCTACCTACGCGTTGCCAATAATAACATAATATTCATCAAATCATCGTACATTAGGTACTAAGTTCAACCGAAATTTTGGCAACGCGCGCACATGCTCAGTCCACCTCGCGCCGAAGTGAAGTGAAGTTATCAGAATCGGGTGAAGGGAGATTCGGATGAAGTGCTCACTCCACGCAGCGCATGCGCGCTAAGCACTCAAATATAAAAAATAATTTTCCACTGACATTTGCAACGCGCACCGCTAAGTCCACCTCGCGCCGAAGTGAGGTGGTTGCTATGACAACGTGAATCGCGTGAAGTGTACACTTGGCGCATGCGCGGTAGGCACTCAATTTTTTTTTTTATAATTTTCCTCATTCACGGTCCTTTCCATAGGCCTATTCGTATTCGAGTTCAGACACAATAATTAGCACCTATTTATTTCAATGTCTAAATCCAGCCGCTTTTATATAATTAAAACAACAAATGGATTTTACTTGAAAGGTGAGATTGAGCAACTTCGTAAAATTTGTGCTAAACATACTTGCTTCGCACAAATTAATTTATGAAGTTGCTCAATCTCAGTCATCAATAATTTTTTTCAGTGATTGGTGTATTGTTCGTTCACCTAAATACATAGGTATTATGTAAAAATCCGGCCAAGTGCGAGTCGGACTCGCGTATGAAGGGTTCTGCCGTACCTACCATTATTTATAAAAACCGGCCAAGTGCGAGTCGGACTCACGCACGAAGGGCTCCGTACCATTATCTATAAAAACGGCAAAAAAAAAACACGTTTATTGTATGGGAGCTACCTTAAACATTTATTTAATTGTTTTTTAGTATTTATTGTTATAGCGGCAACAGAAATACATCACCTGTGAAAATTTCAACTGTAAAACTATCACGGTTCATGAGATACAGCCTGGTGACAGACAGACTCTAACAGACGAACGGCCAGCGGAGTCTTAGTAATAGGGTCCCGTTTTACCCTTTGGGTACGGAACCCTAAAAAGCACAAAGGTAGTAAGTAATATCCCATCATCTAGATTGGTAGACAAACCAGAGAACTAGATACAAACCTTTTATCATACCTAAATATTTAGGCACACCAATAATCTAGTTATGGGTGCTCATATGATCCATACCTACATAAACACAAATTGCCAATCATTCTTGCAAACGAGAAAATTTAAAATTATTATACTTAATAAAATTCATGTTTTTATTATAAACTGATAAAATTATGTGTGTTTAGGTTGGTGTAGTTTTCCTGTGTAGATACTATTTTGACACACTATGTAGTCTCATAGATGTAAATTGATGCTATGTTTGTCATTCAACTCTCCTGTCACAGGTCTGCTGGGAAAAATATCTAATCATAAATCTTTATGTATTTTACTTTATTAAGTGTTTAGTGTGTACATTAATAAATAAATAGATAAATAGAATTTATTCATTTGCATCACATCAAAAAGTTTTGCTAATACATTTTTGCTACTGAGCCAGCGGCCTCTCGTCATTCAACTTCTTGATGGAATAGAGGAACAGAGAGGCGTTGGATGTGTGTGGACAGCACGCCACCAGCGCTGGAAATAATGGTAAGCATTTATTACTATTTAGTTTATTTCATTCCTACACTCATCAGAGTACCTATATTTTTATAAACAATTAAACCACTTTAAATAATATTGTAGTACTTTAAATAAGAATTCAAAGCGGTATGATTTATTTATAACAAGTACTCATTTCAATCAATCATTTTCAGTATAATGAGTTGAAACATTTCTTAATTCCAAGGTGTGTGAAATAATGAATACTTACCACGATTGATGTGATTAAATCAAGTACAGGCGGTGTTCCTTTACTGTCTTCAATTCTTTTAAGGCCTTAGCAATTTGCAGGATCAAATGGGCTCATCTGCTGAGAGGTAGAATATTTATCAGATTAATAATATACACTTGTTTAAAATGTTTACCAATTTTTTTTTTTAGCTAACTTATTTTGTCCTAGCTGCTGGGCAAAGGTCTCCCCCATACTTTTCCAATTTTCCATAAGTTGTTCCTTCGCCGGCCGATCGGTCAGGAACGAGTCCATATCGTCACGCCAGCGTTTCTTAGGCCTGGCTCGGTTCAGACTCTTCAGAGAGCCGATAAGACAAAAAACCGACTTACAAAAACAAAAAAAAACTGTAAAATAACTATAATTTCGGAAGTCGGTGTCTTTGCTTTTCAATTTTCGTTTTTTGCCAGCGACTTTCGATATTAAAGTTAATTTTCAGTCTTTGTTTTGTTTTGTAAAATGTTTCAAAATAACATTTATGCTCCTAAATCATCTCTACCAAAGCAGAGAGCTGGACAAGTCACATTCTGTGTTTTCCAAAAATGACTCGATAGGTAACCAAATAAGATTCAATTGAATTGAAATTGGAATTGATTGAAATCTGTTGGTTTATTTATGACATAGTTAATTTGAATTTTGTAAAAATAATCATTGTTAGTATAGATATTCAAAATCTATGCATTAATTTTAAAGTGGCAGTTGTGTGGATGTACAATATGCGTGCATGGGTTTCCATCTTGATGTTTTACTATTTAAACTAGCATAATTTATTGAGTCAAACAGATAGTCAAATAATTATACTGTTTCAACAGTATTTTCATTGAGAGTTGTGCTAACTCCTCCCTCATCAGCATGTTAAGCTGGAACAAATGACACTTAAATTAAATTGGTGTATTATAGTAAATTATTGAAAAAAAAAAAATGACTGTGTGCTAAAATTAAAGTGAGTTTCAGAAAATACGTACATCAGAAATATTAAAATCACCACAATGAGAATATAAAAACAAAAATTGATTGATTTATTTTAATTATTAGGACAGGTTGTCTAAATGCTAGTAAATGACAACATTAACATTTCTATATGCGATGAATGTTTAAAGATTTACAATGTTAATTAAAATATCAGTCTTACCAGGCAGACAGGCATATATTATGTATAGTCATCATCTTTCATTTTCCAAGAAAAGTTTTGATCATAATTCTGAGATACATCTGAAAAAGACATGTATACATTAGTATTCTTAGAACTAAATTAAAAGGCTTTTTTCACATATTTATGGGGTGATAAGAGTAGTGATCAATAATGTTTGCCATTAAATTGTGAGGGTTGCAGTCCGCCTGAATAAATTTGCCAATAACTCATAACTTATTAGTAAAGTTGGACAGCCTGTTAGAAGCAAAAATAAAAAGCAATGCTGGCAAGGAAAACTTGGATAGGAATGAAAATATACTCATTATGATTAGCAACTAAGTATTGATAATGTACGAACCTTCGTAAACTTTTGTGACTATTCTATTCCTGTGGCCATTTCTTCGGCCGAAAACAATCAAGGATTAGCCCTACTTCATTCATGTACCTTTTTCAAAGTGTTTCTGGCACACACATAGTTTGTGAAGATCTTCAGCTTGTTAATGCTCAGCACTACTCAGGAGCCACTTTTTGTGTTCGATCTCATTAACAGCAAACAAGCACTAATTACGTAGTTATGCATTTTCATAATTTCGTTTAGGAAATTAGGACCGCCATGTTCGATACAACACTTGCTGTCCTTTATAATTGTAATGTGCTTGTTGTACATATTGCACTACTAATGCAAAATACACTATTATAATATATATAATTGAAAAGTTAAGAACGGAAATACAGCAACGCAAACTTTCTTCGCAACTTTACCGCCACAACACAAAACTGACGCCGGATGCGGCAACTCGGCAAGGGAACGAGGGCAAAATAAAACCACAGACTATATATAATAGTAATCTATGACCACAGAATAGTCGGAAACACAGAACATTAGTACTATCAGAAAACTTCCTAAACGAAAACCGCCTAAAATTGTCTATGGTTTTTACAACCATAGAATTATTTTTTTTATGCTGGGGCTACATCAACGGGAAACGCCGTTTATTATCGCGATGATGGACGGTAACCGTAGGTGTAGCCACAATGTATTGCGATAATTTGACAACGCCACTCACATTGGCGTTTATACTCGGATAGCGGTATTTCAGACAGTTCAAAGAGCAAAAATTATTGCGTTGAATGAAGCGGCAACACTTACGTTTTGTCTTACCGTGTGTTGAGTACTAATGTTCTGTGGTTTGCACTAGCGAATATTAACGACAACACATGTTGAAATCTCCAGTTCCATACAATTTTTGACAGGAACTAGAGATTTAATAATGTTTTGTTGTAATGTTTCGCCAGTGTAAATAAACGCACGGTAAGGCGATGATGGGCATTGACGTTGATCGTAGTGCTGCAAATAACGCAATAATTCTCGCAGTAAATCTCCTTGATATCTTTGGTATTTTTTTCTATTTTATAGGCAGACTATAAAATAGAAAAAAATACCGTAAAATCAAAATAATATTACGTTTCATATGACGTCTGAAGTCCAAGTAATTAAATAAAAATAGATAACCAAAAAAAGTAAATAATAAAAAACCATAAATAAAAAAACAAAATAAATAAATATAAATAACCATCGCGGATGGGGACTCCTTACTTTTTCCTGTTTCACAGTAAACAACCATATTCTAACACCAAGACTTACTGGATGATGTCTAACTTCTGTCAAATTCAGTATTCATTCATTTCATGTACCTAGTTCCTTATTTCGCCACGTACATAAGGTCTTAATTATTTAATTTATTTTATTGCTACATCATCAGAAATCGTTGTCAGGTGACTCAGGTGTAAGCATTTTTATTAATCTGAGTAAAAACACCAGCGTATCTCAATCAATGTCAAATTAATTTAAAATTCTTGCCTGTTGTCAACACTGATGACACGCGCCGACGCGTTCCAAGTTTAAAAAATAACTGCAGCTATAATTAAACAAACTGATTTTTTGAATTTAGTACCTAGGTACTTTGATAGGTTTAAATGTGACAACGATCTAATTTTAATAATGCATTACTAAAATAACTAAACTTCATCAAATCTGTGATGGAAATGTCTAAATGTCTAGTAAATACCTTTAAGAAGTTCCAAATAGGGATGGCGATTCTTTACGAAAAAGATCGATTTTTAAATCGATTCGAATCGTAACCTAAATCAAATCAAATCAAATCACTTTTATTTGTTAACACAGGTAAAGAAATACAGATCTTGAGTTTGGTGAACAGAACGCTATGTTATGCCAGGAGGCATATAAATATGGTGTGCATCTATCTAAATATTATGAATTTAATAAAAAAAAAAAATTTAAAGATGTTTGAAAATCATGCATAATTAGAATTTCAAAATAAATCATAACAATTATATAATATTACTTAAAAATTGAACGATGTCAGATTTAAATGAGGAATTATGTAGTTATAAATGTCAACATAAAAATAAAATAAAAAATAAACCAAGTCAGAATAATTGAAAATGTCAAAAAAAATTAAAAGTCCATATTATATTAAATTTCAACCTCAAATTAATTCATCATTTAATTCTTTTTCATATAACATAGAAAAAAAAAGCATTATATTGAGCCATCATTTAAAAATTCATCCAGCGTGTAGTAACATTTGTCACTAAGCAAGCTATTAAGTGCCTTTTTGAATTTTATTAATGGCATATTTTTAATGGCATCCGGTATTTTATTATAGATTTTTGGAGCGTTGCCAAAAAGGCTTTTACGCATTAAAGCTGTTTTACATTTAACATTACATAGTTTGTTACAATATTGAGTACGCAATGGATTTCTTCTGACTGCCGATAAGCTGACAAATAAATGCGGGTTTTTTTTTACAAACAATGCAGTTTCCATTATATACATTGCTGGCAGTGTCAATATGACTTGCGAATTTTTGAGCCATTAACTCTTTAACCGACAACACAGTAATATTACGGGTACATTCAACCAATCCTCTATCCTCTATATTATATATTATATATGATTTATAATATAATAATAATAATAAGTATTGAAATCAAAATAAGTGTAAAGTTAACTGAGTATCGAATTTTCGCAAAAATATGGTCCCTGATTCTTTATTGGTTGAAAAATTAAAGCGCGCGAAGCGCGTAATTTAAATTCCTAATTGAAAATAATTTTACGGTTTTTACCAAAACTAAAAAAATCGAATGTCGATTTCCAAGGGTGAAATATCGATTCAGAACTACATATCGATTTAAAAAATCGATTGTTTTGGCTCGAGAAATCGATTCTTCGATTAATCGATCTCAAATCGCCATCCCTAGTTCCAAAATTCCCGTTTAGTTTTGGCCTTCCAAAAATTATCTACAAAATAAACAAATGAAAGTTTGTATTTAGTACCTACTTTGAATAAGTTTGTCAGGGACATAATTAATATTAGTGTGTAATTGTGAATGTGATAGGTTAATAATTATGAATGAATGTGATAGGTTAAGTAGTAATTAATTATATTGGCATGTACAGGTAGGTAAAAGTTTTTCTAAAATTATCCGAAACTCAATGGATTGTGGTGGTGCTTGGGAAGGCCCATGTCCAGCAGTGGTCGTCTTGCGACTGAATGAAACGATGATGATGCAATGGATTCCTCAACTCTAAAATTCCTGTGTTACTGTTCATAATATTATGTTAACTAGATCATCAGTCGTATGGTTAACTGCAAGGAGTGGTTATCAGTCAGGTAAAATAGTACGTAGCTATCTAGAAGTATAAGCCAGGACCGTCGCACAGTGGGTGCCCGAAGACGGGAGTCGTCACCCAGCCAGGCCTAAGAAACGCTGGCGTGACGATTTGGCCTCGTTCCTGACCGATCGGCCGGCGAAGGAACAACTTATGGAAAATTAGAAAAGTATGGGGGAGACCTTTGCCTAACAGTACCAGGACAAAATAAGTTAACTAAAAAAAAATATTGGTAGACATTTTAAACAAGTGTATATTATTAATCTGATAAATATTCTACCTCTCAGCAGATGAGCCCATTTGATCCTGCAAATTGCTAAGGCCTTAAAAGAATTGAAGACAATAAAGGAACACCGCCTCTACTTGATTTAATCACATCAATCGTGGTAAGTATTCATTATTTCACACACCTTGGAATTAAGAAATGTTTCAACTCATTGTACTCAAAATGATTGATTGAAATGAGTACTTGTTATAAATAAATCATACCGCTTTGAATTCTTATTGAAAGTACTACAATATTATTTAAAGTGGTTTAATTGTTTATAAAAATATAGGTACTCTGATGAGTGTAGGAATGAAATAAACTAAATAGTAATAAATGCTTACCATTATTTCCAGCGCTGGTGGAGTGCAGTCCACACACATCCAACGCCTCTCTGTTCCTCTATTCCATCAAGAAGTTGAATGACGAGAGGCCGCTGGCTCAGTAGCAAAAATGTATTAGCAAAACTTTTTGATGTGATGCAAATGAATAAATTCTATTTATCTATTTATTTATTAATGTACACACTAAACACTTAATAAAGTAAAATACATAAAGATTTATGATTAGATATTTTTCCCAGCAGACCTGTGACAGGAGAGTTGAATGACAAACATAGCATCAATTTACATCTATGAGACTACATAGTGTGTCAAAATAGTATCTACACAGGAAAACTACACCAACCTAAACACACATAATTTTATCAGTTTATAATAAAAACATGAATTTTATTATAACAATTTTAATTTTTCTCGTTTGCAAGAGTGATTGGAATTGTGTTTATGTAGGTATGGATCATATGAGCACCCATAACTAGATTATTGGTGTGCCTAAATATTTAGGTATAAAAGGTTTATCTACCAATCTAGATGATGGGATATTACTTACTACCTTTGTGCTTTTTAGGGTTCCGTACCCAAAGGGTAAAACGGGACCCTATTACTAAGACTCCGCTGTCCGTTCGTCTGTTAGAGTCTGTCTGTCACCAGGCTGTATCTCATGAACCGTGATAGTTTTACAGTTGAAATTTTCACAGGTGATGTATTTCTGTTGCCGCTATAACAATAAATACTAAAAAACAATAAAATAAATGTTTAAAGGTAGCTCCCATACAATAAACGTGGTTTTTTTTTGCCGTTATTATAGATAAGGGTACGCAACCCTTCGTGCGTGAGTCCGACTCGCACTTGGCCGGTTTTTATAAATAATGGTACCTACGGCGGAACCCTTCATACGCGAGTCCGACTCGCACTTGGCCGGATTTTTACATAATACCTATGTATTTAGGTGAACGAACAATACACCAATCACTGAAAAAAATTATTGATGACTGAGATTGAGCAACTTCATAAATTAATTTGTGCGAAGCAAGTATGTTTAGCACAAATTTTACGAAGTTGCTCAATCTCACCTTTCAAGTAAAATCCATTTGTTGTTTTAATTATATAAAAGCGGCTGGATTTAGACATTGAAATAAATAGGTGCTAATTATTGTGTCTGAACTCAAATACGAATAGGCCTATGGAAAGGGCCGTCAATGAGGAAAATTATTTAAAAAGAATTGAGTGCCTACCGCGCATGCGCCAAGTGTACACTTCACTTCACCCGTCTGGTAACCATGGTTACTACACTTCACTTCGGCGCGTTGCAAATGTCAGTGGAAAATTATTTTTTATATTTGAGTGCTTAGCGCGCATGCGCTGCGTGGAGTGAGCACTTCATCCGAATCTCGATTCTCCCTTCACCCGATTCTGATAACTTCACTTCACTTCGGCGCGAGGTGGACTGAGCCTGTGCGCGCGTTGCAAAAATTTCGGTTGAACTTAGTACCTAATGTACGATGATGATTAGTTTAATTCTCTTTGACTACATTGCATTCAAATGCGCCTTTTCGCTCACACTCGTCGGCTTTAAAAGCTGCTTGCCTTACCTTTCTTTGTCTAGCAGTTTTCGCCTTCAAATTGCTATAGAAACGTTTACATTTGTTGATATATATTGGTAAGTACTGTAACGCTTGGGAGCGTTATCTAGGTGTGAGGGTGTGTGTGAGGTGGCAAATCCAAAGACGGCGAGGGTTCCAAGGGGGTTTATTATAATATTTAATTTATATGAGACGCGTACACTGTTCGGTAGCTAAGCTAGACTCCTCAACTAAAACAAAATGCATTCCTAACATATTTTAATCTGAATTGTTGGAACGTTCGAAAAACAGGGCTGCCCTCTAGCCAGCCTGTACCACGCGAGGTTGCGCCTCGCATCCGAACTCCTTACATGAGCTACGCCCACCCTTGAATAAAAGGATTGGCGTAGTCTGAAAAACAAGACTTTTATTCACAACGTTCAAACAATCAGGCCCTTCCTACCTATGCCTATCAGAAAAATTACCTAACGCCAGGAAAAAACACACGGGTGAGGTCTTTCTTTTGCAGAAGAAGGCTTAACTCAGGACGAACGATGAACACTCCGACGCGTGCCAATTAAATTGAAAGTTAACATGTGCCATAATGCACCCATAATAGCAAACGTCGTCATGTTTAAACCTCGTCATACCAAAACTGGCGAAAAAGATATGACGAAGCCTCAAGAAGGAAACACGATGTGATAATTCACATCTACCCGGAAGGGGTTTATAAAAACATGAAAACAACATCAAAAACTTTTAAACCATCAGACGCAAATGAGCCCAAGGGAATGAAAGGTTCAGATGAATGCCTTCAACAAATTAAATTAAATTCATGCTCGCACTCCAGAGAGACAAAAATATAAAAACCTTACTATAACCCATTAGCATATTAAAAACATAATTGTGGGTCCTCAACCAAAAGTTGTACCATGAGTATTTATCAAATACCCCCCGCGAAGGAGCTACGCCTATAAACGGAGTTGGTAACAACACGACAGCTACTCGGACAGAGTGCCATCCCCCCCTTTCTATGAGAGACCCTGGTTGGTTTACCCCTTAAATTCTCTGGAGCACATTCATGCTACAATAGCCTAACGAAGATTTTTGAAGACGAAGGCATTTGTTCATTCCGTCAAGCCTCGCGGCGAAGCGGCGTGCAGGCGACGCCCCATTCGCACCCGGCCGGCGCGGCGGCCGCGTCCAATGTTCGTTCTCCGCAATATGAAATAAACACAAATTAAAAATCCATTAATATTACACCATATGATACATCACTCATCTTTGCGATGTATACATCAATGTGACATTGACATGACAATTAAAATAAGTGACGTTTAAAAAAAAAAGACAATTAATTATATCCTACTAAGAAAAGGTTTTAACAAAAAAACATATACAAAATCCCTCAACTGCCTATTATTTTATTTCGAAAAATTTGTATTTTAAAAATGAAAACTTTTTTATAAAATTCCTATTGTATTTGAACCTTCTTTTAAATTTAAACATATTCGGTTCAAAGTTTTTAAATGTAGACTTTTTAATGCGCGCGAACTTTTCTTTTATTGGTGCTTTTGTTAAATTGTTTACAGCACGCTTTTGCTGTACCGTGAAATTAACACAATAAAATGGAAGAGATAAAAACATTAATAGGAAACTTAATTTTATGGGGGACCTAGTAAATTTATTTTTATTACAAGAAGCAATAACGGGCAAATCATCGCCTATAGTCTTGGCCGTTTGAAGATTTCTGACATATTTGTCTATAATAGCTTCTACGTCAATCCTAACGTCATTTTCCAGGTGTCCGACCACACATGACTCCGTGACAACCTTAGCTAAAATATTGTCACCTTCATCTAAAACTGTTTCACCTTCGTCCTTGTCTACAACAGCTTTCGTTTCAAAAATTTCGACTGGAGACAAAGATGACTGGTCAACCTCTTTTATTTCGGTTGGTAATAAGAACTGGTCATTCTCCTTTGATTCGGAGAAATTTTTACAAAAATCGTTTTCACCAATTTGATCTACGATGATGTTAGTATTATTAGTTTCATCGTCGTGATCATCCTTTTCCTCTGTCAAGTACATATTCTGAACATCTGAAACACTGCTGAAAAAAGTAATAAATGGACTGGACTGACCCGATTCAACTTCCTCGTGTTCATCCGCGAACACATCAATCGGCTCGTCCTCATCGTGCGCCAGGCTGCGCTCGTCATCATCATCATCTCTGCACTCCCGGCAGCTTTGCTCAACATCAACATCAACATCTAGCGGGTCATCCTGTCTTCCGCTAGAAAATAAATTAGCATGAACATCTAAATTCGCAGCGTTTTCTTGTCCGCCTTCAACAGACAATACTTGTGCAATCTCCTCTACTTGCACCTTATGAAAATCTCTGTGGCACTTGCACGGGAACTCTGCCCATAGCGCGTCACACATCGACTCGAAGCTCATACCCTCGTGGTATGTATAATTATGGAAAGATTTCGTAGGACCCACAAAATATGCACTAATAATCAGCGCCCAATCGCTCTCTCGCCATTCGTAGTAGATGGCCAAGGTTTTAAATTCATTTATAAAATGTTCTAGGCATTTGCCATCTATGCCAGAGAAGTATTCCATCTCGCACTTTAAAAAAAAAATAGTCAAACACTACTTAGCTTTATTCCGGCGTCGCGTCGCCGTGGCGTCTTCTTCACTATTCTTGCGCACCTTTCAGCCGTTTGATCAACCTCACAATTTTTTTAATTTTATGAACTTTTACTTTTTTATATTGAAATCTCGCAGGCTACCCGGCGCCTCCACCACTGTAACGCTTGGGAGCGTTATCTAGGTGTGAGGGTGTGTGTGAGGTGGCAAATCCAAAGACGGCGAGGGTTCCAAGGGGGTTTATTATAATATTTAATTTATATGAGACGCGTACACTGTTCGGTAGCTAAGCTAGACTCCTCAACTAAAACAAAATGCATTCCTAACATATTTTAATCTGAATTGTTGGAACGTTCGAAAAACAGGGCTGCCCTCTAGCCAGCCTGTACCACGCGAGGTTGCGCCTCGCATCCGAACTCCTTACAGTACTACGCAGATTTGTATGAAATGAAAAGCCGGGCTTTTGGGAGCACAGAGTACTTTTTATTTTGAGAGGCATTAAGTTTGCGCTAATGCACTAGCCGCAGTACGCAGTAGCCCCGATGTTGACCCGCGTAAAGTGAGTTGCAAGTCTGCGACGCGATGGCCGACGCGACTCAATTATTTTGTTATTGTTTTGAAATTAAATTTTGAGATCAGTATTTTATTTTCCAAGTGTTGAAGTAGTGAATTAGTTTTATTATTTAAAATGATGTGATAGGTACCTAGTTATTGCGGCTATATCATTCCCTAAGCTTAGTAAGTGATTATAGTGTTATTTTTATCATCAAAATGTGAATTTGGAAACTGTGTTCGAAAAGGTATGTAAATACATTGAGTTTTCTAACAGTAAGTAACTCTGCATCACCGTAATCAACCCCAAATTACTGTTACTCGGATATAAAAACAAGTATTTTTGTCAGTTGAAGAAAATTACTGAAATTGGCATTCGATTGTTTAATAAGTTGATGAGTATGACAAACTTAGGTAGCTGGTGCCATGAAAGACATCAAAAGTAGGTATAGTTTTGTTTGTATGGCAATTGTAGTTTCGTTAAACCACTGAAAAACAAACCATCTTATTATTACTACATCTCATCAAGATCACAAAACACAATCATTTTCGTATCAAAGATATTCTTCATACCTAGGTGTTTTTAAATAAAGATTAGAGTTGGCTATTGTCATTATGATTAATTATAAAATATAATATCTCATTTAACATTTTCAATCGACATTTCATAAAATAAAATTCATAAAACTAAGACAATTCATATAAAACTAAGTATGCGTATGGTAATAGAACAACAAATCTATAATTTGGGGGCCACCTAGCGGCTTTCGATTGAATAATTTCTCATGTGACAGCGAATATGAATTTATTATGGTGAAAAGGTCCTGCTAAGCGGTGTGGTGACGCGCGTTCGCTAATATAGATGGCGCTTACGACAATTATGTACTGATGCTTGAAATAAGTAGAACTTTTCGCATTATATAGGTTTTCTAACCAAAATTATAATAATGGTGTTACCATGAACAACAAAGAAACTCCTTAAATCGCTCACTCGGCAGTTTTTTTAAATCGTAAAAAAATCTGTGGGCTTGCCCTAATTTTGACCCCTAGGCACGCCACGGCACATAGTTTGTGTGGGGTTAAATTGTAGGTATGGTCCGTCAGCCAGGCACACTTAGCACGCGATCACTGAATGCTTGGCCGCACTGAGTGTGGTAGCGCGGTGCTTGAAGCGGCGCTGGTGCGGGGAATCTTGGCTTGCAGTTCATGGTGGGTCATGGGATTGCGTTTAAGTATATAAATAAAGAGTTTAACAATGGGTTCATAATAACAAACTTATGTCGATGCGCATTTTCTTTAGAAGTTACTTAGTTTTATTTAACTATTGTAAGTAGGTACGTGCGTAACGCGCTCGCACCTCAGGCCTAAGGACTAGTCTAGGATAAAAATGAGTAAGTAAAAAAAAATTGAGTTTCTGACTGAATATCGGATTAGAATAAAAATATTATTAAAATCTCGATTATGATTGTAAATGTAATGCGCGGGCATCCCTAGCTTCAGTGACACTGACAGCTCACTCCACGCACACTTCACCTAAGTTTTCGTGGCGTGATGTTACAGAATCGACCGGCTGATCACCTTCCGCGAGATATTTACTCCGTACACCCTGTAAAACATCAGACTAAATTAAATTGCATTTGTTTTCGTTATCTTCTGTAATCGTTTGAGATTCACAAGTCTAAGATTTTTTATTTAAAAATAAAGTCGGCGTGACCTACTTTTTCTGGAAACAAAATATTCAAATGTAATTGTTAGCTTCCATTTTGAATATTTAAAAGTGGCAGGACAGATAGAGGGCACATAAGCATTGAGTGGATTATTATTATCATAATTTGTATGACATTTTATTTATTTCAGGCTGGCTGCTTGTTTTATTTTTTTGACAAAAAAGGTGACCAGATGTCAATATAAGTATCAGATAACATGGCATTAGTATGTTCTATAGTTGTTTAAGTACATACTAATTCCATAGTTCTATATAATCCGTCGAATCGTATTATTTAAAAAAAAAATGACAATCAAGTCATTTGTTTAAAATTGGTTTTTTGAACGAAGTTCCCTCTGCCCAATTGGCGAATGAAAGTTAGACTAAAAAAAGTGTAATATTTTTTACGTAAAAAAAGTGTCATGACGGGCCGAATGTTACACTTTTTTCGATTCGCCGAGTGTGCAAAGCGAAAGGAAGTTCGTTCTAACCATGTGTTCCACGACAGCTCTCGACTGTTTTATTGTATGTATCTTTTATTATTTAAGGGGAGAGCAGCGGTGGCCCAGAGGTAACGGCCGCGAATTACGACTTGTAGGTCGGTTCGAACCCTGACAGGCGCTTTACTTTGTGTCAATAATTTCATCGCCACTGCTCTCAAAACGGTGAAGGAAAACATCGTGAGGAAACCGGAATTACCTAGAAGCAAAAATTCGAAGACATGTGACATCTACCGACCCGCACTGGGCCCGCGTGGTGGATTACCGCCCACACCCTCTCATAGAGAGGAGGCCTGTGTCCCAGCAGTGGGAACGTTATAGGCTGATTATGATTTAAGCAGCTTCTTCTCTGTTTTGTGAATGTGAGCATATTGTATGTGTGTGACTCATAGGTGCTTGGATTAGCTGACCATTTTCTATTTTATCTTACATGTTGACAGGCCTATACTATTTTCAACATATTATGAAAACATTGAAAAAGCCAATTATTTTAAGAGTTGACCGTGGATTTTCCGGCTCTTCTCCATAGAAAGCGTCCAATTAGAACCGTGCAACTAGCTTCTGAAGTTTCGTAAGTGCCGATGTAGGTTTATTTAAAATAAAATATTTTGAATTGAATAGAAATTAATAATATACTGGCAACGGGTGACCTCTTTTATAAAAAATTAAAGTAATCAAAACTAAAACCCAACTACGACTAAAAAGGTATAAACAAGACACCACAGACAGACAATTTAAAAATCCGGTTCATACGTGTTAAGGGCATAAATCGAACAGACTACGTGTGACTCCGGATTTTTAATTTGTCTGTCTGTGGTGTCTTGTTTATACCTTTTTAGTCGTATTTGGGTTTTAGTTTTTATTACTTAAATTTTATTAAATTCTTTTGGGGTTATAATATATATATTTTTGAATTGAAAAAATGTCGTATGAACCAGCGACTGTTCATAAAAAAATACACGCGAAACATCAATAAATATAATTGTGAGAACCACACATGAGAAGAACATGACCTGGGTTAGGACATAGGATACTTTTTAACCCAAAATTCCCTCGGGATCGAGACTTATGTGGGTGAAACCGCAAGGCACAGCTAATTAAGCATATTTCAACTCCGCGGCTAATTAGTACAAGTTAACAATTCATTTACTTTACCAGTAACAACTTTGTAATTAAAACAAAAAGTATACAGAATTCTTCCTATGCTCGACGTATTATTTAATCGTATTACTCGAGTTTGCAGCCACAGGAAGTTTCAAAGTAATTTATCTACATAGATACCTTTGACGTACTTTGTTAATTGAGATTCAAGGAATTGATCACTTTAAACCTTATTTATACTCAGAGTGTTTACATTGCTAGTTAGTGAATTTTAATGAGAGAGAGAGTCAGAGATAGATAGGTAAATCTGTAGACCGGATTTTACTTAGGTACATACCTTTTTCATAACATCATAATAATATATATAACATCACGCCTGTATTTCCCAAAGGGTAGGTCAGAGGTGCATCTATAGCACACCCACACTTTGCCAGCGAGCTTAAAACGGCCTCATTAGTAATTCCTCTAATTTAACACAAAAGCAATTCATATTGTGAGGACCATTTTACGAACCTCCATAGAAAACTGTCAAACATATGAATTATTTCTTAATATGAATCGCACGCAGATCATAATTATTATGAATGGTCAGTTTGTGACATTTTACGATGATTCATAATATTTTCCTATTATGATTCTGCCAAAGTGACTGTTTTAAGCCCCCAGTTCGGTAAACAAAGAGTTTAGGGCTGATTTTTTCCCGTTATATCCGAGGAATTTTTGACATGTTTTCGAAACAAAAACTGTCAGACGTCAATTGTATGCCTCGGATAAAAGGCATCTGACGTTGGAAAAATCTGCCCTTAGTGAGGTATAGTTTGCGTATAGGCAGTAGCCAGAATGTAGAACCCTTATAGAGGTAAGAGAATCAGGGTGCAAAGTTCCACACAATCCAATCAATCCAAAATGATTAGTGAGTTAAAAGTTTTTTTTCAATTTTGCTGTAAAGTTATTTCGGTATCGCCATTGTTCCAAATTTGAATTCATTAATTTTAAAAAGAGAAGAAAATCGGAGTATGTTTGATAAAGAAGCAACAAGCTGATTAAGCATTATTATGTCAATAGTTATTTCGTTTATACAAATTAGACTGACAATCAGCACTTTTCGAACGTCCCCCAAATCGCTCGCCCTTCACCACTTCCTAGTGCTTTAGCTGGGAAGAAGAAGTGGCGCAACAAACTCCCATACTGTATAGCAGTAGGTACTGTGATTTACAATAGGAAATTAAAGGCTTACAATAGAGTTTCAGAAGCAATCTCCAAGAAAATGTTGTGAGAATTATGTAATAAGCAAAACAAACTTTTATAAATCAAAATACACCGCCAATATTTATTTCTACACCGGTAAATACAAAACTAGGGCGCCAATCCCTACGTTGCGTTCGTACTGTTACGTGCAAATTGGTTTTTTTAATTTTTAAAACACAAAATTAAGAAGAAGAACGTCAGTTTAATGTCACTGACTTTTGCACTAATTTTGGGACTGGCACACACGATAAATACAGAAATGATATCTATTCTGAGTACGGGATGAGACTGGCGCACCGCGAGAGCGGGGAGCCAGTGCAGTCTTTAAACTGATTACTTAACATTTTCTTAGTAAGTCCAGATAATCAATAAATAATACATATTAACTGATTACCCTAACATTGGGAATCTATAACAGTACGGTAATACGAAACGTCGCAACTAAGACGAACATAGGTTAGGTTCAGGGTCTCGAGCGATGCGACTTTTTTTTTTTTTTTTTTTTTTTCCCGGGGTGGAAAATCCTCATGGATGTCCTCCGCCCTGGGGTGGGCGGAGGGGTCTGTCAGACTCTTACTGACTAAAAACCACCCCGGTGTTCCGACTCACACCTACGCCGGGGGTCACGGGAACGTAAGAATCTTCCGCAACCCCCGACTGGTGCCGGCCCGCCACTGCGGGCCTCCTCGGGTCAGGGGGGGGAGTGAGGTGTTTGACTCCCCCCGTGACGTCTAAGAGGGGCGCGCGTGGAACACTACGCGCCGCCACCTCGGGTCCTGATGTGTGGGGGGCGACAGACGTCCCCGAGTCCGTCACCCCTGGACCCATTTAGGGGGGCTGGAAGAGGGCGTTATCCGCCCTCCGCCGACGCCCGGTGCGCCTGCTGCGGGCCGGGTGAGTGGACGAGATCTCCCTCTCCCTTTCCGCAGCCTCCTTCTGCGAGACGACCGTCTCGCAGTAGGAAACCACCGCGTCCCAGGACTCCCCGCTGCCGACCATGGCATTCACTACGGCCGACAGCGACAAGTCACTGCCTACTTCTGAGATGAGGGCACGGCGTGGCTCCTCCCAAGCGGCACACTCTGCCAGCGTATGCCGCGCCGTGTCCTCCCGGCAGTCGACGCAGTGGTGACACCGGGCATCCGGCTCCCTGTTTATGCGACACAGGTACTTCCCGAAGCAACCATGCCCCGAGAGCACCTGCGTCACCCGAAACGACAGGGAGCCGTGCCTCCTCCCGAGCCAGCGCTCGAGCACCGGCCGGACCGCCTCGATGATGTCGAGGCCGGCGGTAGGGCGTGAAAGCCTTTCCCGCCATTCCGCCACCAGGACCTCGCGAAGCTGAGACCGATGCAGCTCTATGTGTCGCTGCATCGGTTGCTCACCCCGCGCCCTCGCTTCCTCGCGCCACCGATACGATGACGCGAGTACTTTCGCCTCGAGGTCCCAGGGCGGGGATCCGGCCAATGCACAAGCCGCCTCGTAGGAGATCGTGCGATACCCCCTTATGACTCTGACGGCCATCGCTCTCTGCAGCTTGCGCAGGACTGCGATACTACCGGCCGTCAGATCAGTCGCCCAGATCGGGGCCCCGTAAAGGGCCATCGATCGCACGATCCCCACGTAGAGCCGCCTACAAGCGGCGCTCGGGCCCCCCAGATTGGGAAGCAGCGTTGACAGCGCCCCAGCAGCGCCCAGCAACTTGGGCGCCAGCCGTCGGAAGTGGGGCCCGAAGTCCCACCGGCTGTCGAGCACCAATCCTAGGTACTTCATGGTAGACTCGACAGCGATCCGAGCCCCCCCGACCACGATGTGTGAGCCGAGTGGCGGCGCCCGCCGGGGGCCATGAAACACCATGGCCTCCGACTTGCTGAGGGCCACCTCCAGGCCTAGGCGACGTATGCGGCTCACCATCTGTGAGACCGCAGCCGTCGCCAGCAAGAGCGATGCGACTTGTGTCAAGCGATACGCGCACAACACTTGTTTCCTTAGTGCTGGGTGCAGCTCGTGGCCGAGGGCTCGGGGTTGAACCGTGAGGTAGGTCGGGACGCATGAAGTTGTTTATATGCGCCGCGTACAAACACGGATTCAAATCTCGAGTTTCAGATTTTCCTTGCATTGATTTACGGTTTCACACTGAATTTGTAGGTCGTTAGAAAGATACAATACAAGAATTACGCCTTTTTCACTAAAAGGGGTTTGTAGAGATGTCGCATCGTTTGTGTAAAACGATGCGAGATTTATTGAAGGTTTCAACTGATAGGGGTCGAGTTTATTGTTATTTATCGTGTACCGTTCCAAACTGCGGGCTGCTACAAAAGAGAAAAAAGAAAGTTAAAAACTAAATCCCGACTACGACAAATCTGGTAACTATAAAGATATAAACCAATTATAGATGTCGATTTTTTCCGTTTCTCATATAACCGGAGTTACAAGTCATGAATCGTTCTGATTAGGTGTATAGTCTTTGAATACATTTGAAAAAAACACGTGAATCCTCGGTAGGAATTGATATTCAAATTATTCCGTGGTAAATAAAAGAAAACCGTTCCCCAAAAAAGGATCACGAAAACAAAAGAATACAAAAATCCATTCCAACCAACACTGTTTCAAACCAAAAAATAGATATTATACGAGTATTGTGCTCACGGACACACAACACTCTCCATAGACACGCATAGCACATCTCCTTTTGTTTTTATGATAAAAGGAGGGTTATGATTTTGACCGGTATGTATGTATGTAGGTATGTTTGTATGTTCATCTGTTCCCTCATATCTTCTAAACGACTCATCACAATTTGACAAATGAGGTACCGTTGGAAGCGTCTTGATTGTCCTCTGGTTATAGGTTATTTGACGTCACATTACATTAAAAATGGCGCCCACTAGAGAACATAAAGGGAGAAATTAAAAAAAAAAAAAATCTTACCTTGTTGGGTATCCATAAAATAAAAGGGCTTGATTAGCAAATTTAAAAAATATATGATAACCATAAAAAAAATTAAAAAAAATGTTTTTTTAAATTTCGTTTTTATTACATTTTGTTTTTGTAATAGGTTCCTCTCAGTAATTGGAGCTTTTACAATGTTGTAGTACGTAAGCGCAATTTAATGTTGTAATTTTTAAGGGTGTGAGCGTGAAGATCGGTCATACAGGTCCTGAACCCAGTATAGACTCCAGCTCTCATAAAGGTTTGAATCTGCCTGTAACCTAAACATGTACCAAATGTGTACCTTTTTGAGAGAAATAAATCACTATAACTATACTCGACTGTAATTTCCCCAATATAGAACCTGAAACAGAATAAAAGCAATATAAAATAACAACTTGATAAGTAGAACTGTTGGGTATACCATCCGTATTGCCGAGGTCAGTCCGTAACAAGCTCCGAGACCGTTTGTCATATAAGCCCTGTGTTGGTTATCTATATTTAGAAGTAAAGATTTTATAGGTCAACTTTAACTATTCTTTTGCAAAAGAATTACTATAAAACTGGGTAAAGACCAAAGAAACGATGGATTGAAAACGGGTGACTTTAAAATACAAAGCCTTAAATAATTACAAACTGTAATCAGTGCACACATGGTTCTAATTTTTTATTCTCTTTCAAATGCGAATTCATTTTATCACTTTGGCACTTCGACCAATTCCCGTTAGTTGATTAATTATTTATTTACATTGAAGGATTGTGAGATTCAATTCTTATTTGCAATTTTCTTTAATGATTTAAATATAACCTTCCTAGTCTATATTTATCACTAGCTTCCGCCCGCGGCTTCGCCCACGTGGTATGTCATTAAAAAGTAGCCTGTGTACCAAATTTCATTTAAATCGGTTCAGTAGAGTTGTGGCGTGAAAGCGCGACAGACAAACAGACAGAGTTACTTTCGCATTTATAATATTAGTAAGGATTGTCTGTATTATAAGAAATGTCGAAAAATTAAGACTAATTATTTTGTAATAATCAATCATAATTTTCTAGCCTGAGCATCCATCATTAGTTGTTTGTACAAACAACAATAATAATTATTAATAATTAATTTATACTCAATCTGGCTTAACATACCAAACCACTTACAAAATAAGGAAAATAAAAAAAGATAATTGGTTAATTGGCACAGACACAGTATTATATAGTACAGTACACAGATGCAAGTAAAGCCGGGCATCCAAGGCAAGACTTAAAAATATATATACAACATATATATGTCGTAGATTATAAAAGATGAGCGATAATAGTCTCTCAATTGATTATTGTAGTACTAAGGTGAGGGTAAACGCCGTGACGCGCTTTCTAGAGTGGAGCGGCACGTGGACAGAGTCGTGTTAAGGGAAGTGGCTGAGAGACGAGTCAGTCTTGTGAGGACAACGAACTGATGCAGACCTCCACTTCTACTATGCGAAACTGTCGGTTTGCCCGAACGTAGAAAGTAGTGCGTGAGCATTATTAATATTGTGAAAGTGAAATACTAACTGATTTGCACTATCATCGTATTTTATTGTAAACCTGCACTATGGATTCCGTACCACCGAATCGAGATGATGACGGCACTATCGGCAGCCATCGCTGATGGCGTCATATACATATTTTTTTATGAAAATCTAAACGAAATAACATTGGTAACATTGAGAAAAGATTTAATTAGGCTACTTAGCTAGGTTTTTGTGACAACATCATATCGACACGCAGCCTTGGTATAGTAACCAAAGAAACATAATAATATTGTTCTTCTTCTTCTTCCCTGCAGGTCCCCATAGAAGCAGCACACCTATACGACGCAGTGACCCTGTGGGCGCGTGCGGCGACCGCGGCGATGCGCTCCGGACTACCACCGACAGATGGCGCCACCCTTATGAAACTCCTGCGCCCCACCACCTATAGATCTGTGCAAGGATTTGACGTGAGTTTATAATGTAGACTTTTATTTTTTCAGCTAGAGCAAGTGCGTGAGATAATAAAAAACCGGTTAAGTGCGTGTCGGACCACGCTCAATGTAGGGTTCCGTAGTTGGGATGAATTTATCCCAACAACAAAATGAACATTTTAGTTGAAAAATATGTTCTCCCATACGTTCCAACTGCAAATGTAAGATTGTATGCACAATATTGGGATATTTACCATGGTTTTTAAGACCATAGACTTCTTATAGGTTTTCCTGTAATCTATAAGTAGGAACCATTTTCTGTATTTTCTTCAAAATTTTAGGGTCAGTAGTTTCGGAGATAAGATGGGAACGGTTCATTTTCATCTATTTTCTTAAATATATTTAAAAGTATTTATTTTAAAATAAAAAAGAAATGTATTTGAAATTCTCGCAAAAAGCTCTCTCATTTGATGTGTCAAACGGTACAGTATCAAAACTTTTTGTTAAATTTTCTAATTTGCCCCCCAAATGTGACCCCTTATTCAAAATTAATTTACTTTCGTTACACGTCCGTGTTTGGGTCACAGAAATACATTGTGTACCTTTCAACTTAATAGGTCCATTGGATTCAGAGCAAAATTGGCTGTGTCAGACCGGCAGACACAGACAGATACAGGAGTGCTCCTTTAAGGATTCCGTACCTCAAAAAGGTTCCATTTTTTCCTTTTAAGGTACGGAACCCTAAAAAATCCTCCTTTTGGAAGCCGGTTAACAATAAGAATAAGTGAATAATGGGCGTTTTGGAGAATGGGTTTGTAACTTTGGCGTTTTAAGAATGCTGCGCATAACGATTGGAACTTCAAGCTGGATTTTCAATGTTTATGCGCAAAATTTGAACTATGGCGTGAAGTTCCAATCCATAAGTTGAGATAGAAAGATTATTCAATAAATATTTCTCTAATTCTTGTCTATTGTTTAAAAACTTTAGCTTAAGTACCTACAAAACAAATTGGAAACATTACTAAGTTCAGTATCTCTATATCCCCAAAAGGGAACTTAAATGGATAACCCTCGTTAAAATAAAAGCTTTGTATCTTTATCTTGTGACTTAGGTTGTCATTTGGTACTTTAGGAGTTTTGTTTACATTTACTTCTTTTTTTTTTTTGGCGTGGAAAGTTGCTGCAACGTTATGAGTAGACAAATTACTGAGGCATTTTTTAGTTTAAATTTTGAACCAGGCTGCCTCGTTGGGCTAGTCGTATTATTAGGTTTTTCTATCTGGAATTTCTCAGTAGCAGCCCGGAGTCTAGATTTGTGCCCGGTTGATGGTAATAACTAGGCTCGCTCGTCCTATTACATGGGACTTCATAACTGTCGTAATGTGCGTACTGTAGGAACACCTCTGCCCATCCCTTCCTGATGTTCCAACGTTTACCAAGCGTGTAATACGCATGGAAATTTTATATTGTGTTTCTGTTCTCGAGAAAGAAAGCATTACAAAGCCTTTTCCTCTTTATCATTACAACATTTTGTCGTTATAAATATGGCTGGGAATTGAACCCTTAAAGTTATAGTTTTTTTTTCGTCAAAAATAAAAGTGTACAAATGAGGTCGCGTTGTAAGGGCTAAAAATAGCTAAATCCTTTTAAAGGGTTCCGTACCCAAATCGTAAAACGGGACTCTATTACTAAAACTTCGCTGTCTGTCTATCTGTCCGTCACCAAGCTGTATCTCATGAACTGTGATAGTTAGACAGTTGAAATTTTCACAGATGATGTATTTCTGTTGCCGCTATAACAACAAATACTAAAAACCGGAATAAAATAAATAAATAACAGGCTCCCATACAACAAACGTGATTTTTTTTGCTCGTTTTTGCTCGGTATTGATAACGGCAACAAGTAGACGTTTGAAATATTCACAGAATATTAAGTTATATATTCACTTTAAAAATTAATTAAAATAAAACAAATATGTAAGGGGGCTCCCATACAACAGACATAATTTTTTTTGCTGTTTTTATAGATAATGGTACGGAATCCTTCGTGCGCGAGTCCGACTCGCACTTGGCCGGTTTTTGTGAGTGTCACCGGCATGAAAAGTTATCCATTATATTATTTAATCTAAATGAGGCAGTTGTTATCTCTTCTTATAAAAACATAAGGTTCTCAAGTGATGCGCTTAACAACTAACAGCATTTCATTCTTAGTTTATAGATTACTAGCTGATGCCCGCGGCTTCGCCCGCGTGGATGTCGGTTATTATATACTAAAACCTTACTCGAGAATCACTCTATCCATTGGTGAAAACAGCATGAAAATCGGTGCAGTAATTTTTGAGTTTTTCGCGTGCCGGGCGACAGACAGACGCGGCGGAGGACTTTGTTTTATAATACGAGTATGTAAGGATAGTAATCTATGTACGAGTATTTCATTGGAATTCATGACTGCAGGCTTCCTTTATTACGATGATGAAGGTCCGTACAGTTGTTACGGGTAGTCCCAAAAGTCTGGCAATCAGTCTTACAGAGAGGTATCGTGTGACCCAGTTACTAAGTTGTGGAGGTCAGATTAGCTGGCGCCCCAAGTACTTGTAGTTGTAGTTGCTCAGCTGCTTGCGCGATGTAGGATTTGCGTGACATCGACATGACTTGTAAAAAAGATCACCGTAAAAACTTAGTTGAAGTGAGCTCTAGCAATAGTACAATAGACGTAGATATATTTAGTAACCTGAAATAGGTTACTATTCCTCAAGATTCATAAAAGACCCCGTAAGAATTCGACATGTTTCCCCTCTCAACGAGGAATCCTCAGGATAACGATTGACCAGTCGCGAACTCGAACTCAACGAGTTGCCTCGCTCCGAGCGCTGGACGCAGAGAATCAAGCAATAGTGTCAATCCCTAGCATCAGGAGGAATGATAGCTCACTTCAAGCTGAACTCACATAAGCTTTCACGGTGAGTTTTTTACAGAATAAAGCCGCTGGTGCAATGCGTAGTTCGCATGTGGCGTTATGTTTAATCTCATAAACCACCTCGTCTGTTTAATCTCATAAAAATCACACAGAAGTTTACTATTAACATTCAAACATAGTTTGTAGTGTAGTATTTTCCTCGTATGGCCAACAATCGTAGGTATTAAAAACCTTTGGGACCGCTCCACTCCGCCTTCGGCTATCTATCCACGAGGCCCTAAACAATACTGGACTTAATTATTTAACACCAGGGTCAAATTATTCTAAGTAAATAATTCTCAGGCTCATAAATCAAACAGTTCTGCCAAAGTATGCTTTTAGTATTAAGGCAGGTTTATTGAAAGAGGTATGAAAGCCATTTTTTATTTTAATTATTAAACATAAAGTGCTTTTATTGCTAGCCTACATTGAGTCCTAATAGATGGACAACGGCCTCCCCTTTCTCCTCCCAAACATCTCTACATAAAATTAGTTATTAAATGTAAAATATCATACGACCCGCCGTAAGTAAAAATTTTACAATATTTAAAAACCATTTTTTTAAAATTAAACCTATGTAATTGTCAGACTAAGGGGCCGCCTCCACGAGTGAGAGAATCGCGGTGATATTACCGTCGTGACACGTATTTCTATACACTCTTAGGGACCATCATTCTGACGTTTCATAAGTGCCCATGTAGGCTTATGTGAAATAAAATATTTTGATTTGATTTTTTTTCATCTCCACGCGCGAGAGGATCGCGGCGATGCGACGAGTGGCTGAGTGCGAGCGAAACGTCACCGTATCGCCGCGTGCTCGTTGCTACTAGCGGCGCGCTCGCCGTGCTTTCGCAGCGGAACGTGGCGCTCTCGCAGCCAGAGCGCGGCGAACGCGCTGTCTTAACGCAGGAATATTCTCGCGAAAATGCGGCGATCCCCAAAATGCGATGATACGCTGGCGGAATAATCGCTCGCTCGTGGAGATTACCCGACGTAGAAGGGCGCATCCGTCGCTTCTCTTGCTCGTGGAGGTGGCGCTTAAACTGTCTACAGTTGAATTACCATACTAGTTTATGCCTATCAAATATCAATAGAACCATGACAATGATTGGTTGGCAGCAACACGTGTCTGTGCCGAATGATTTGAGCAAACAAATAAACGAAATGGCGTAATATACTGCGCCGTTAAAAGGTTAACATTGATAGCTATTTCAGAGAATTATGTGAATAGGACTTGTGTTTACCTTGTAAATAAATAGCAATATGTGAAAGAGATAACCAAACAAAAACTGTACCTAATTTATTTATTTATAAGGTCCTCCGCCGCGTCTGTCTGTCGTCCTGTACGCAATAAACTCAAAAACTACTGCACCGATTTTCATGCTGTTTTTACCAATGGATAGAATGGTTCCCGAGTAAGGTTTTAGTATATAATAACCGACATCCACGCGGGTGAAGTCGCGGGCATCAGTTTGTTATTTATAAGATTTAATGACAATTTTCGGCATTATTTTGCTGGGGTAACGCACACATTATTACAATGTCGTGTCTTTATGGACAAATTGAAATAATTCGGTACTAGGAACCCCAGGTTATATTCTAAAAATATTTCGTATAAAGACATAGACTAGTGCCATTAAACCAGCGCAAGTACTCCCATTCCTACACAGCATTTGGACCAAAGTTGGGCAATCTCCTTTGAATAAAACTTTGTTAAAGGGGGCGGCTTCCTTTTTCTTTGTCTTTTTAACTGAGATTTCTTTCCCAGGTTAACATGGACAGCGCAGGCGACGCCGAGGGAAACTTCACAGTCATTGGCCTGGTAGCCGATTCCAGTGTCCCAGGGGGGTGGAGCGCCCAGCCTGTCGCCACGTTCCGATACGTCAACTCTTCGGATTTTTTACCGGTTCGTACAGTCTGCGTTAAGATTTAAGATCAGAAAACTTTCCTTAAAAGTGACTCATAGGTACACAACAATGAGTGAAGAGGAATTATGGTGGTATGTACAACTTACCATAATATAAGATGCTGAAAAATGTGACTAAATTCTGTGGCTTTAATGATCATTTATATGTATGTATTAATTAGTATTCATTATTTCTCAAGTTATATGTATTGTCTTTTGTTGCACGTGCCATGTCTGTCTCTGCATCACCCTAAGGTTGACTGGTAGAAAATGCCTCAGGCATTAAGTCCGCCTTTGTAAAGTAGTTTTTTTACTTGTGCATAAAGTTTTAATAAAATAAAATAGAAATAAATCATGACTACTCAAAGTTCATACCCCGCTTCTTAACCGAAAGCGACCATCGCGCTAGTTCGCGATTAACGCTATCATTTTTATAATAAAACTTATCATGTGTGGTATCGCTTATTATTTATTCGAAAAAAATTTTTAGGGTAATGTTCCTTCCTTACACAAAAGGTGTTGATTTTTTTTTTTTCGTCTATCCCTTGGTGTGTGGTTTCTTTGTAAAGGTCGTTTAAAAATATTAGGAGTTAGTCCAAACCATTTTTGGATCCAGGGATCCGTTTGCGAAATATTAAGCTTTAAAGTGCTAAGTGCTTTTGTTAGAGTCAAGTGGGCCTCCCCTGCCAGTGAAATGGTTGGTTTTGGATATGTGAAAAAATTCACGGTAGTGTAAGTGCACTAAACATTTTTATTGAGAACACGTAATAAACAAGAATATTCGACATCTACCGTGATTTCGTGGTATCTATCCCTAGAGATTTCGTGAAATCCCTGGTTTCCTCATTTCCCTGCGACATATATAACGAAATTAAAAGGAAAGCTATCACAGCTAAGTAGGCTCTAAAAGTTACTGAGTAATAATCGACCAACTTACATTTGCTGTTGAAACACTTGTTTTTCAACTACAATATTAAGTTTGTTCTTGGGATAAATTCATCCCAACTATGGAACCCCTCATTGTGCGTGGTTCGACACGCACTTGGCAGGTTTTTTAATGGGCACTTTGACAGCGGTTTGGCCGTTGCAATTTGCCAGCTTGACAGTAAAAGTTTGCATTTATTTCATAAAAGGAGAAAATGGTTAAAAAAAAATTACGCTCACAACAAGAGCTGAGTTTTCTATTATTTACTCGTAGGCTTTTGTCATAAAATGGCCATATGTCGATTACTTTAGAAAGTATTAAAAAAAAATTTCATTACACTACATTCAGAATTATTATTTCGTTTATTTATAAAACAAAAAAAAAATCTAATTAAATATATTTTTAAATATTTTTATAAAAATCATAAAAAAATACGAATTATTATTATTATGCTCATCTCACTCCAGATTAATTAACCAGATCGTTTTCCTTCGTCTTCTAACACATGATGTCTATATCGAATTTAATAATCATGAAATAGTACCTAAAGTCAAAATATTTCTTAATTAAATTTTCTTTCCTTACCCCCAAGTTTGAATGTAATTTCCCTTCTTCCTTTTGATAGAACTCCAAAGTCACCTACGCACTTACCGGTCCGATACAAAGTAATTGGTAATTTTGGCAGCTCAAGCTAAATAAGCACAGTCACGAGCAAAAATATGTATACACTTAGCAAAATTCAATAACCATGTTTTCGTGGAATAACGAATGCAACACTATGCAATACTATGTTCGATATAACATAACATTACAATCAATACAGTAGGAGAAAATCACTTTTAAAAGTTGCTAAGTGTATACATATTGGTGCTCGTGACTGTACATAATTGTCAGACAGGTTCTCGAAGGAAAGCTTAATATTGACCTTAATTATTGCCAATTAAAATAAAGATGAAGTACCTTACTGAGTACTACTCTAGTAAATCAGGCTGGCGCACCTTTGCTTCGATGAAATAATTTACTCATCCTTTCATAACCTTAATAGTACAAGGTAGTTTAGGTTATTTTATCCCCGAAAATGAGCACCATCGTTGACTGAGTTTAACTAATACCTAAAGGGAGCACAAAAAAAAGCAATATCGTGTTGGAGGTACACACGGCTACACATCAAGCTATACATTTCCAGTTTATGCTGATCTCGCAATGTATAGGATTTCCGTACAAAGCGAGGTCAGCGTATACTGGAAATGTATAGCTTGATGTGTAGCCGTGTGTACATACCTAAACATTTAGAAGCATCACTATGTGAGTTCTAAAAATATATTTTCGGAACATTAAGTCCACATAATTATGTTTTCCTTCCCAGAACTTCTTCACCATAACTATTTAGTCGAAAAAAGAGGTACAAAACCTTTTGAGATAGTGTAGTGTAAATAGAGAAGAAATAATAGTGACAATGACACACATATCACACGAACAAAGCGTTTTAATATTATATAAGACTCTATGAAAGGATTTGTGTAAAGTACTATCAATCTATTCTAATTAATTAATTCTAAAATGAAGTTCAATTAAAATTGCTTATTAGTCATAAAGACTGGATTGTAATTAATTATTCAGAACCTGGTTCTTTAGGATAAAAAAAATCCTTCCCGGAACTTCTTCACAATTACTATTCAGTCGAAAAAGTAATAAAAACTAAAACCCTACTACGACTAAAAAGGTATAAACAAGACACCACAGACAGACAAATAAAAAATCCGGAGTCACACGTGTTAGGGCATAAATCAAACAGATTACGTGTGACTCCGGATTTTTAATTTGTCTGTCTGTGGTGTCTTGTTTAACCTTTTTAGTCGTAGTTGGGTTTTAGTTTTTATTACAAAATTTTTTTTTTTAATTCTTTTGGGATTATAATATAATATACATTTTTGAAATGAGCTCATTAAGCCCTTTCATTTGATACCCAACATGGACGATTAAACATTTTTTTTTTAGTTCCTTACTTAATGTCCTCTAGAGGGCGCCATTTTTATTTAATGTGACGTCACATAGCCTATAACCAGCGGACGATCAAGACGATTCCAAAGATTCCTCATTTGTCAAATTGTGATGAGTGGTTTAGAAGATAAGAGGGAACAGATGAACATACATACATACATACCGGTCAAAATCATAACCCTCCTTTTTTCTTCGCCGTAGTCGGGTAAAAAGGATAGGTAGGTAGAATAGTCAACTGAAATCCTACGTTGCTGACGAATCTCAATATTTCTGCTCTGTTCAATAATATTCATGACCATTTCTGTACAAAGTAACTGAATAGTTTAACCGTGCGTTTGCACTGGCGAAACATTACAACAAAACATGTTTAAATCTAGTTCCTGTCAAAAATTGTATGGAACATTGACAAAAAATAGAGATTTCAACATGTTTTGTCGGAAAAGTTTCGCTAGTGCAAACGCACGGTTAGAAGCTTATTCAAAACATGTTTACTGGTGCAAAATAAGGTTGCTAAAGTAATGAAAGGAGTAGAACCGATTGTTTAAAATACTAACGTTTAAGATAATTATTATAGTAAGCAAGTAACCATCATCATCTGCCTAGCCTTTTCCCAACCATGTTGGGGTCGGCTTCCAGTCCAACCGGATGCAGCTGAATACCAGTAAGCAAGGAAGCATATCACGTAATTTTATTCTCATTTGCCTTGAGATGTTTTACTATTGTGGCAATAATATTACTGGATAGAGGGATGCCACAACAATTAGGATTATTTTTCGTATTAACTACTGTACCTTAGATATTTTCAAAGGTGAAAATGTCATTATACCTGGAGATAAACAGTAAAAATAAAAGTTGTAAAACTAAAACCCAACTACGACAAAAAAGTCAGTCAACTAAAAAGATATAAACAAGACAGACAAATTCAAAATCCGGAGTCACACGTGTTAGAGCATAAATCGAACAGATTACGTGTGACTCCGGATTTTTAATTAGTTTTAGTTGGGTATCAGTTTTATAACTTTTATTTTTATTTAATTTTTTTTGGAGTCATTATATTTTTTTTTTTATGTGCTAATTAATCCCTTTCATTTGATACCCAACATGATACGATTTTTTTTTTTTTTATGTATTATGTCTTTATGTCATGAACTGAGAGGAAGCCATTTTCAATATAATGTGACGTTACATAGTCTATAACTAGCGGACGATCAAGACGCATCTAACGATTCCTCTTTTGCCAAATTGTGATGAGTCGCTTAGAAAATATGAGGGACCAGATGAACATACATACATAAATACCGGTCAAAATCATAACCCTTCTTTTTGTTTCGCCGTAGTCGAGTAAAAATCTAAATATTTTAGTCTGTCTCTGTGTATTAAATTGGTATGTGGCAAATTAGCGTAGTAATCGTTTTAATATTATTATTTTCGTTTTAAGTATTTTATGATCAATTTGCTTACTAGCTAAAATGGCGGTCTGAGACTTTTGAAGCCTAAAATGGAGATTATAAAAATTATGTATTATTTACAATTTAGGGTATGGCCAGAATAATAATAGTAAGCTAATTATGTAACTGGAACATTACTTTTTTATCACAGGAACTAGTCGAAGCAAACAACATAGGCTGGATTGGAGGAAGTCCACCAGTCGCTGAACCAGAATGCGGCTTTGACGGAATCAAGTGCTCCTTACCCCACGACCCTGGGGTCTTATCTGCAGCAGCAGCTGTTGCAGCGGCGGCCATCTTGGCTGCAGCATTGCTCCTCCGTCACTACAGATACGAACAAAAGCTTGCGTCAGTGCTGTGGAGGATCGAAGCTAAGGATCTGACCTTCATCTCAGCGTACAACGCGCAGAGTACTGACAAGGTAGTGTGCGAAGTGAGTTTTTTTTTAATACTATTGATATACTTCTTATCTTTCTCCGTGTCTCGAAAAGCACGTTAAGCCGTTGGTCCCGGCTGTCATTCGTGGATCTTTGCCAATCGTTACAGGTCGTCCGAAAGTCTGACAATCAGTCTTAATAAGGGGTATCGTATTACCCAGTTACTGGGTTTTGGAGGTCAGATAGGCAGTCGCTTCATGTAAAATACTGGTATTCAGCTGCATCTAGCTAGACTGGAAGCCGACCGTAGTTGGGAAAAGGCTAGGCAGATTGATTGATTGATTATCTTTCTTCGATGCTTCGGTATGTTTTATGGTATAGTTGACTACCATGCAGGCGACGTCGCGGACAGAAGCTAATGTTCCATACACATTATGCAGCTCAAAAACGTTTTACATTAAATTATAAATTGTTTCCATAATACACAGTTTTCTTACTAAAGCACCTGCGCCAGACAACTTCGTTTAGAATTTAAGTACCTACTTATGTTATTGTGGATGGATATTCATTTTAATATGAAGTTTACTCATGAGATATTCTGATTCAAAAGAGTGTCCGTGGAGTTTCTTGCCCGTTCTTCTCCATAGGAACCTACGCTTTGGAATGAGCAACTAGCTTCATCTTTCTGACTGACCGACCCCTTGACAATTCAAAAGTGCCTGTAATTGGTTTATTTGAAATAAATGCTTTGAGTTTCAGTTTTGAGTTTGAGATGTTTATAATAATATAATATACATATTATGTATGTATTGTGTTTATATTCATTTGTACATGTGTGTTTGTATATTTGTGTTTTGGATCATTAAGTTCCCTTCAAAATGGTTGAGCTAAATGGTGCTGATCCATGCGTCATGTTCGTGAACGGGCGCCATCAGTAGGGACTGGTCATTTCTTAGCTGCCACAGCTTATTTTAATTTATTTAAATTTTTGAATTGTTTTGTTTCTTTTTTACCTTTTTACGGACGGACATTGTAATCACATGTATAATTTCAACATGAATGATGTAACCAATATATTGTAACAATATTCTGATTCAAAAGAGTGTCCGTGGAGTTTCTTGCCCGTTCTTCTCCATAGGAACCTACGCTTTGGAATGGGCAACTATCTTCATCTTTCTGACTGACCGACCCCTTGACAATTCAAAAGTGCCTGTAATTGATTTATTTGTAATAAATGCTTTGAGTTTTGAGTTTTGAGATACAACAAGTGCGTGTCGGACCATGCACAATGAAGGGTTCCGTACCTAGTTGGGATGAATTTATCCCGAGAATAAACTTAACTTCACATATTATAAAACAAAGTCCTTCGCCGCGTCTGTCTGTCGTCCTGTTCGCGATAAACTCGAAAACTACTGCACCGATTTTCATGCTGTTTTCACCAATGGAAAGAGTGATTCTTCAGAAAGGCTTTAGTATATAATAACTGACATCCATGCAGGCGAAGCCGCGGGCAACAGCTAGTTTTTATATATAATAACAGACAGACGCAGCGGAGGAATTTGTTTTATAATATGTAAGGATGTTCTTTTCATACATCGATATAATTATGTCGCGGTCAATTCTCCGAATGCAAACTTAAGTCGGGAATCGAAAAAAAAATGTGATAAAACTACAAATTAACGATTTTCGGACTTCTCCTTTAGGTACTTTTGCTGTAAGACCAACGGGAAGTACCCTAGAGGTTTTCATTTATTTGGGAGTAAATAAATATTTCGCATAATTCACCGTATTATTTTATTGCGTGGACTTAGAAGCATGGAAGCTTAGCCACGGGAAGAACGCGTGAGTTTATTATGTATGTACAAACATAGTTGGGAAAAGGCTAGGCAGATTGATTGACTTTGTAGAGCACGTATTTACCCCAGTCATCAATAAAGTAGTTTATTGAGGCTAGCTCAATTAGACACGAAGTAACTCTGAACTAACTTCTGCTAATTGCACTTTCAAGTTATGCTAAATTTGCATTAGTTATGTGGCTAGTTCTGTTAGCTCAGCGCGCTATGGAGTGGGCTATGCTCGAAGTTTATTAGAAGGATAATGATTATCTGAAAAAGAACTGACATAGCTAGCTATTGTGGCAGCGGGCTGGCCATGTTTGTCGAACGACCGATGGCTGGTGGAGCAGGTGAGTCCCGGGAGTGGAGACCGCGTATTGGCAAGTCTAGTTCGGGACGCCGTCCAGCTAGATAGCTCGAAGACCGTGAAAATGTGGCTGAATGGGACAGACTGGATGCGGAAGGCGGAGGACAAGCAGTGGACTGTGATACGCTAATTAGATTGATTTGTTGAAGTAGCAGTTTAGTTCAAGAAGTAGTTGTATCCAAATGTAAGTCCAAAAGCGTCAGTATTTCATTGTGAACTGTCACGCATATTAGACGTCAAGGGACTTAGGGCTTCCTACCAGGGTTGCGGGAAAGTCCGAAAGGGATACCGGGACCTTGGCAATAGGCAACTGAAGGAACACGGGTAGGTTTTAGTCAGTAAAAGTCTGACACGCCCTTCCGCTCCGCCCAGAGCTGGAGAAGTCATTGGATGATTGCACAAACTCAAAAAAAAAAAAGCGTTGTACAGCTTGCACACAAATTTGCTATGCGACGTCTCATCGCAAAAATCAGGGACGGTAGATACCCTACGTTTTTCTTAAGAAAGCTTCTGCGTTGCGAATTCGCATCGCGCCGATTCGCAGTTTTGTGTACAAGCCCTTTTAACTCGTCTAATGCAAATGCAAATCAGCCTTAAGTGATAACAGAGCTAGCTTTTGCGTCTCGCATTGAGTTCTTTTTTTGAAATCCTTTGCGAACTATGAATTATGCGTTGTGTAGGTACAGTACTGTCACAGACGAAGAGAAATAAATATGTTCTGAAAATAAATTACCTTCAACATGGCGCTCTTTTCGGAGTTTACTTGTCATACCTATTACACTTAATTTCAATAAAAGCTAGCCACTTAGGTACCTACATGTTATGTCATAGTAGGTTAAAGGTAAAACCTTCATACAATTTATGAGACTTACTGAAATGTTGCTAATGAAATCTAACTTACCGACGGATAGAAATTACCAAGCTTTTATTAAAATCATGACTGCTGACGTAGGTCCTGCTCCGAAAAATTGGAATCGAGGCAGTTTGAAAACAATAAAGCTAGAGAACTATTTTTCTTTATGCAAATGCCAGCTATCTAATTGCGTAACATATTTTTGTAACCGATTAAGGGGGATGCCCCAAGGTAGCCCGCGAAATTCAAATTTTCTTAAGTTTTTTGCAATTTGCAGGTAAGTGTCAGGTTGTATGTTGATCTAAATATTATTAGCGGCCGTAACAAATATGGGTTTACAGAATTATAAACATTAGAATCAGCAATACAACTTTCTAAGTTCATATGCACAGTTCATATGAGGGCATTGAATGACTATTTCATGACATTTCAATCGCTTCGAAAGCGTTTCGTATTTCTACAGGACTGACATAAGCTTTTCGACAGCTTATGCCAGTCGTATACATTTTTGCCTTTTCCATCATCGTTATCGCTGATAGAATGTCACTTTGTCTAGAGCCTCAGTTTCGTCTTAATCAGTTACGAAAATAAGTTACGCAATTAAATAGCAGTGTTAACTACCAGCGCGAGCGTTTGTCGGCACCGACAAGCGCTGGCATATCGGCGCCAGATATCAGCGTTCTACGAGTATATGAATGCAGGCTTACATAGTATTATTTTCAGTATACCAATATTTCACTTAATTTCAACAAAAGCTATCCAGTTATTTGTAGGTCAAAGTACGAGAAAGGTTAAAATGTCAAACCTTTTAACTTTTTATGAGACTTTCTAAAACATTGCTAATGAAATCTAGTAAAACTACGTACTAATAGTTTTTTATTTTTTATTAAAACCAGAATTGGCTGTTGCTCCGAAAAATTAAAATTGATAGAGTTAAACCAAAAAAATTCGCCGAATTGACACGAAGGGTTCCGTATCACCGTACAATGTAACGTTTCATACTTTAGTTAAAAAAAAGACTCTTCTATGGTAAAGAAATAAAGTTAAAAATTAAATAATTATTTGTTATCACAGCGGCATTAGAAGTACACTGTCTGTGTAAATTTCAACTGTCTGCCTATTATGGTTCATGAGATTGTATCTCCGCTAACAGGCAGACGGACCGACGGATAGCGGAGGCTTAATTCGTATTCCGATTCCGTTGGGAAGATAAAGGGTTTGGGCCCTGTTTCGAGCAAAAGAACCTCAGCTATCCATGAAAATACTATAAATTTTTCCTGAAAATGCTATCAATTTTTACTGAAAATGCTATACATTTTTATTGAAAATGCTAACAATTTCTACTGAAAATGCTATCAATTTCTGTTGTGACTGAATTAAAATTGAGTTAGAGCTACACGATTACTGACTGGCTTATGCTTGATGTGATTGAAACGGGTGAATCGACGCTTTTAAATAATATTATTTTATCTTGAGGCAATTCGCATGAAGTTAATTTATTTATGGGCGATTCGACAACTCCAGAAATACGTAGGTATTAGACAATTGGCAGTTTTTAAAGTATGATTGACGTGTAAAAGTGTTTGTACAAAGTTACTTACAGAAATGAAATCATTTACCATTTACTGGCATTCTCACTGATACAATAGTTTGCACGCAGCTTTTATACATATAATAAAGTCGCTTTTCAGGTTTGTCTGTATGTCCACGTTGATCTTCTAAACCACGCAACAAATATTGACGAGTGGTGGTTTTCACGAGGTATTCCGGAAGGTTTATGTGTAAATACTTTAATGTTAAAGTTAAATTTAGCTAAGAAATCTCGATGTTTTGTCAAGTAGTAAAAACCGGGCGAAGCAGGAGCGGGTCGCTTGTGTATTATAAAAGCGGATAAATATATAGTTTAAACATTAATTGTGGTTCTCTTTTCCTATTATTAAATAGCTTTTGTGTCTTGGAACAGGGTAATCCAAGTAAGCAATGTAGATATTAATTCCGTAATACATTGTTTTCATATAACTCTATTGGTTTACGCGTCGCACGCCACTAAAGCTCCCAGTCGGCGTGATTTTTCCGACATCTTGAACAATCATCGTCATTTCAGCCAATTTACACATTAGGTACCTCATTCAATTATACATCTAACCCGTGTGGAAATCCGTTCAGTGGTTTTTTAATATATCGCGTTCCGACAGACAGACAGAACCGGCGGCGGGACTTTGTTTTTTATGTAGTGATGATAGTGATAGTGATGAAAGTGATAGTGATAGTGATGATAATGATAGTGTTAGTGATGATAATGATAGTGATAGTGATGTAGTGAAGATTCTCTTATTTCCTAGAATGTACTTGTCCTACCTATTAAAAACATTAATTTCAACAATTATATTTGAAGTGCAATGTTTTTTACACACAAACTCACGTCTTCTTCCCATGGGGGTAGGCAGAAGCTACGGAACGCCGTTTGCTACGATCCTTCCTTAATCTTCTTTTCTTTCTTTTTTTTCCTTTTGTCAGTAACAATAGTGTCTTTTTTTATGTTGGAAAATCAAATGACTTCTCCCGCTCTGGGCGGAGCGGGTGTCCGACTTTTACTGACTAAAACCCACCCGTGTTTCTTCAGTTGCCTGTTGCCAAGGGTCCCGGTATCCCTTTTGGACTTTCCCATAAAACAATAGTGTGTTGTGTTTACAGCTGTGGGTTCCTAATTCCACAAAGGGTTAAATACATATACGTATACGGTTAAATAAATGTAGGTAAGATAGAACGACAAATCAATTATTTGGTTTGGGAAGCTATGACAAAATACTAAAATATAGATAGAACAAACTACGATATAAAGATTACATACTTTAGGGAGTAACACCACTGTACGGACACGAAAAGTAAATAAATCTGTTAGTACGGAAGAAGATAAATATGTATTTGCTTTAAAACATGGAGGACATAGTTTTGATTGAATATACATAATGTCGCAGCCATCTGGTTAAATTAGCCAACTAATTGGACGCCGCTTTCAATACGCCGTTTAACAACTTGGCGTATTATTGTGTGGCGTTTAAGTCAGCCTTTTGAAGATGACTGACCAAGACTCAGCCAAGTGATGGAAATGTTGAAAAAAATTCTGCGAGCAACTTGGATATAGCGCTCGCCAGCCGCTGCCGAAGCACCGCTCGCTTGCTCGCTCGGCTCGCGCACCGTTGGTCACAGTTCTAACCTAACCTACTAACCAGACATTGATGTTTCTATAGAACAGCTGACTTTTCTTTAAGATACTCAAAAGATTTTTTCATCTCCCCGCAGACTTCAATGCAGCATGACATGGAAACCCGACGAGCTCACACGACAATAGCCATGTACAGAGGCAACATAGTCGCCATCAAACGCCTGCAGAAGAAGAGCATCGACGTCACCAGGGCCATCAAGAAGGAACTGAAACAGGTAAGGGTGTTAAAACTCACTCACACACACGCACACTCCAAAACTCACTCACATATATAACATACAATATCACACTAGTGCGCATCTGTTTTGTTTTTTTTTTTGTGTTAACCTTATAGTTCATTTTTCTTTTTCTTTTTAATTGCATACTCGTATCATAAGTAAGTGAAAGAGCGGAATCACCTAACACAAGCATCTCCTTGGTTAAGGGTGATCTCCAGCTCAAAACTGATATGTATTTTATAAGTGCAGTAAACATTTTTATTTTATTATTTTATGAAAGGATACAAAGCGCTTTTGGCACTTGAATGACATTAACAGGAGGCGTTGTTAGTAAACGTTTGTGAAATTGTTCCAAGAAATTGTATTGAAAAAACCGGGGGCGTTAGTTCCGATTTTGGCCGCACGCCAAAAGATCCTTGTACAAAGAACTACAATTATACTTAATTTTCTAACACTTATGCCCGTTTTCACTAACAGTCAGCGACACCTAAACGAATGCCTCAATAGAACCGCGCTGTTTCTATTTTCAACACTCGCGCTTTTTTATTTAGGTGTCGTCTTGTGTTAGTGAAAACAGGCATTAGGGACCCCTGGCAACAGGCAACTGAAGGACCACGGGCGGGTTTTAGTAAGTACAAGCCAGAAAAAAGATTTTCTATCACTTAGCACACGTTGTACTGTGCAATGCAGCGCGGTTTTTCTTTGATTATTCATGACCATAATCCTTATTTTGGATGAAACGCTATACAAGCTCAAAGTTCCTTACAGGTTACAGGTTTAGTGGTCATAAGTCGCCTTCGGAATTATATCTTAACTACTTACCTATCCCTTTTAAACAAGAAAAGGTTGACGGGCAGATAATACCTAACATACATAATACATACATACTCTCGAAAAACATTACCCTCCTTCTGGGGCAGTCGGGTAAAAATATAAGGAATATTTATGACTGAAAATTTTATCATACAGTGGACCAGCGTTGATGTATATTGGCCAACAACAAAGCCTGACCTTGGGCCACATTTCAGCAATAAATAAAATTCTACCGTAGGGAAAACGAAATAAATGGGTCATAAAAGTACCTATTCCATTTTTAGCTACAGGTAACATTAGGTTATTTCGTCCATTAATCTGGATATCAAACGAGGCGAGTGCGTTTCATCAAATATTCACATTCATATTCATTTATTTGCATTCTACAAGATAAAAAACCGGCCAAGTGCTAGTCGGACTCGTGCACGAAGGGTTCCGTACCAGTATCTATAAAAATGAGCAAAAAAATCACGTTTGTTGTATGGGAGCCCCGTTAAATATTTATTTTATTCTGTTTTTTAGTATTTGTTGTTAGAGCGGCAACAGAACTACATTATCTGTTAAAATTTCAACTGACTAACTGTCACGGTTCATGAGATACAGCCTGGAGACCGATGGACGGACAGCGGAGTCTTAGTTATAGGGTCTCGTTTGACTCTTTGGGTACGGAACCCTAATAACGGATAGATGGGAAATAATTTAAATATTTATTAACAAGCTTCCTACTTATTTAAAATGTTGCTGTGCCCGGCAGGATCCATAATTGTTTATATTTATAGATGACTAGCTGATGCCCGCGGCTTCACCCGCGTGGATGTCGGTTATTATACACTAAAACCTTACTCGAGAACCACTCTATCCATTGGTGAAAACAGCATGAAAATCGGTGCCGTAGTTTTTGAGTGTATCGCGTACAGGACGACAGACAGACGCGGCGGAGGACTTTGTTTTATTATATGTAAGGATTACCACCTGTAAGTGTACATTAAGGATTGCAGTAAACTTTGAAATTGAAATTGAAAAAATTTGGAGATATAGAAAAAGTTAATGTACTGAGTGGGTTGTTTATATTTGATTGTAGTTAGTTAAACTAAGTGCGAATTTCACCCTTGTGAAACACATATCTAAACCGCGTTCAAGAACTGTCAGTGTCAATATTCCACAGAAAAATAAAACACTAACAGCCCTTAAACGTGGTTTATGAGCATGGGGCCTAAAACGGCCACATTAGGAATTCCTCTCAAAGCAATTCATTTCCTGAATTCCCAGCTGTCATTAGCAATTCCTCTAATTTGAGACAAAAGCAATTCATAATTTGTGTACCATTTTACGAATTTCCATAGAAAACTGTCAAACAGGTGAATTATTTCATAATATGAATTACACGCGAATCATATTATGAATTGTCAGTTTATGACATTTTACGATGATTCATAATTTTTTCCTATTATGATTCTGCCAAAGTGGCCGTTTTAAGCCTCCTGATCGCGGTCAGTTTCATTGGTGAAATTCGCCCTTAGAAGCTAACCTGCACCTTAATTGCTTAACACACGATCAATCATAATCTGAATCATTTTTAAAGATATTGCTAATCCATTGCTTCATAAGTTCGAAAAATTTGTCTGCTCAACACCGTAATTTAAAATGTGTAGAGTCTAATGTGTGTGTGTGTGTGTGTGTGTTTGTGTACCACAACGAATATTAAAACTTTTCGATTAATTTAAACGATTTCATAATCTTCGCTCGTTCACTTCCCATCTTTTGTCAAACAATAACATTTTATTGTTGTTTGTTGCTCAGAGCAATGACAAGCCAGCAATCTCTTCTCATATCTATATGGTAGTAACAGATTGTCCTTTATTTGCAAGTAGTCCGTACTATCACATTTTATGGTATAGTAAAGTTTATGCCTATAGTAAAAATATAAGACGGAACTTTGTCTTATATTAGAATCACAAAGTAAAGCGCCACCAATACTCTCAAAACGGTGATGGAAAACATCGTGGCGAAAGCGGCATGTTCTAGAACCATGAATACGGCCCCGCGTGGTACATTACGGCCCACTCTCCCTCGAAGAGAGGAGGCCTGTGTCCCAGTAGTGGGAACATTTTATGCTGATTATGCTTAAGCTAATAGAATCTATTCTTGTCCTATATAATGATTGCTGTTATCTGCGACTTCGTATAGTAGCCTATGTCCTCCTCTAGCTCCTGTCTGTTAAACATAACAATCAGCCGATATATTCAGTAAAATATCTCACCGTGAAACCTTAACCTGTACGACCGCGGACGGGCCGCGCGCGGACCAAAAACTATTGTAGTTAATTAGAAAGTCCTTGAAGAATTAAGGCTCTTACATACTGGGGCGATTCGTTGCGCGACGCGACGCCGCCGCATTGTTCGCCGTGAGAAATTGTTTTGTTAAAATTCGCGTCGCGCGACGAATCGCCCCAGTATATCGCCTTTAGATGAAGTGAGCTTGAAGTGAGCCGTCAATAGTGTCAATCTCTAGCATCAGGGGGAATGACAGCTTACTTCACGTACGTTTTCTCGGGGACGTTTTTTTCGGCAGTTCAGTGGCTTAGGGCCGGTTTTTTGATCCCTAGTAATAGTCATGCTAACCATTTGTTAAACTGACCATAGTTAAGACTCTAACCAATTGTTAACTCAAGTTTAGGTTTTTTGATCCCCATTTGAACAAGGGTTAGAATTGACTATTGTTAACTATGTTGCCATTGCAATCGGCACTAAATTACCGATTGAAGAGTTGGGAGTAATTATTTTGATATGGTAATACGCGTGCATTTTGGACGTCTATTGCGCATGTCTAATGTCAAAGTCGTCAAATGTTACTTTTTTTATTGTTGTGTTGTGATTTCGTGGTATTTGATAATAATATCTCTTGCTTTTACGTTCATATAAACTTAAATAAAAATGACTCTATATTAAAATAATGGAATTAAACAGGACAGAAACTACTAAGTAAAATATTTAATATGAACTCTTTATGTTTTTAAAATAACATTTTAGATATTTACACGTCTTGTGTGTGTGTTTTAAATAAGTATGTTACTATTGAAAAAATATTTAATTTGTACTACTACGTGTTTCAGAGATCGTACCGCCAATTTTAATAAAGAAGAGACGATAAAGCTCTCGTACTTACTCAGAGATTATCCCATTATAACGACCAAAAAAACTGTTCATGCAAGTAACCAACAAAAAGAGGCAGCTTGGCGGGCTCTTGCTGAAAAATTTAACTCTGACGCAGTAAGATATCGAAGTGTAAAACAATTACAGCAGAAATTCAACAACATGAAGAAAATTAGTATATATTCTATGACAATTTCATCGTCCGATGAAGACTCCAAGATATCAAAGTATCTTGTTATATTTAAATCCATAATAAAACCGGAAATACTCAAACACACATTTAAAATAAAATAACACGTAACAGTCGACTACGACCAAGAGTTAACTATCCGCCATCTTGCTAAACCCTTGATGGAGCCGTGGTTAAATATTTTGACCAATGGTTACATATTTAACCACTTGTCGTGTTAACTAGGGATCAAAAAACAGAATTTGCATAAATTTAACCATTTGTTGCAATTTTTAACCATTGGTCGACTTAACTAGCTATCAAAAAACCGGCCCTTAGGCGTGAAAAGGTAACAGCGCAGACATTCAGACAGACAGTTACTTTCACATTTATATTATTAGTAGGTATGGATTATCCACTTACACAAAGGACCGTTTACTCAAGATTTTAATTGAATTTGGCTTGGTTTAGACAGAGTAATGTCAAGTCTAAAAGATAATCCATTCTTCAAATGTCTAAGTAGAATTTATATTCTATTTGTGTATCACTTGTTTTCTTTTTCAGATTTAATTAATTAATATAAATTGTTACGTCAGGGAAATGATTTGTTTAGAAAATTGAGTAAGAACAAACTTAAATTGTCTGGTTATTTATATCCCAAGTCCCTATCATTTATTGGCAGTGTATTAAATGGCCATGATTATTACGTCGGTATCTAGTGCGTCAATTTGATAAACTGTTCTATAATAAATTTCCCTGACAGTACATTACCTATTATTAGGTAGTTACCTACTTATTTTGTGTTTTATTTCGATTTTGTACAGAGATAAATAAAAATGTAGTTTGACCCCAAATAAATCTAAAATACGGCCTCAAGCCTAACAACTCCTACGCAAGATAGTTTCCTAAATCCTACCAAAATAAGATTTATAGTTTGAAGATTAAGTTATTCTTAGACTCTTGATACCAACATAATGTTATATGTATGTCCTTACTAGTGATGGATTAATTAGCATTCGCATTCATTGTTAGCTTGTGAAATATCATTTAGCATTTAGCTAATGAAATTTAGTTGCGAAATTTCGTGAAGTGCTAAGTGAATTATCGCTTCGTACATTTTCATTTTCATTAAAAGTGCGAATTAAAATGAGCGTTCACCATTTTAATTCGCACTTTTAATAAAATTTTCATACTTCGTTATTATCAATTATCATCATATTAGCTATTAGCATAGCAATAGCAATTATCATGCTAAGACTCAATAATTCACTTGCTAATGAAATTAATGAAAAATCGCATTAATTGCCATTACTAGTCCTTACTAGTCAAAGTACTTATATTTATAGAATTCATGGTATGCCTTGCGTCTATTTATTTATTCAAGGAATACTAACGAGATACATTACAATTTTAATATTTTTTCAGTCTATATAATAAAAATGAATTGCTGTTCGTTAGTCTTGGCTAAAACTCTATACCGGCTGGACCGATTTGGATAATTCTTTTTTTGTTGTGTTCGTTATTCTGAAGGCAAGGTTTGTACGTAAGGTAGGTGTAGGTAGGGTAGGTAGAGTAGGGTAGGTAGGGTAGGTACGTCAGTAGGTAGAGTAGGTAGGTAGGTAGGTAGGTTAGGTAGGCCTAATGACCTACCTACCTACCTACCTACCTACCTACTCTACCTAGAGTAGGGTAGATAGGGTAGGTAGGGTAGGTAGGTAGAGTAGGGTAGATAGGGTAGGTAGGGTAGGTAGGGTAGGTAGGGTAGGTAGGGTAGGTAGGGTAGGTAGGGTAGGTAGGGTAGGTAGGGTAGGTAGGTAGAGTAGGGTAGATAGGGTAGGTAGGGTAGGTAGGGTAGGTAGGGTAGGTAGGGTAGGTAGGGTAGGTAGGGTAGGTAGGGTAGGTAGGGTAGGTAGGGTAGGTAGGGTAGGTAGGGTAGGTAGGGTAGGTAGGGTAGGTAGGGTAGGTAGGGTAGGTAGGGTAGGTAGGGTAGGTAGGGTAGGTAGGGTAGGTAGGGTAGGTAGGGTAGGTAGGGTAGGTAGGGTAGGTAGGGTAGGTAGGGTAGGTAGGGTAGGTAGGGTAGGTAGGGTAGGTAGGGTAGGTAGGGTAGGTAGGGTAGGTAGGGTAGGTAGGGTAGGTAGGGTAGGTAGGGTAGGTAGGGTAGGTAGGGTAGGTAGGGTAGGTAGGGTAGGTAGGGTAGGTAGGGTAGGTAGGGTAGGTAGGGTAGGTAGGGTAGGTAGGGTAGGTAGGGTAGGTAGGGTAGGTAGGGTAGGTAGGGTAGGTAGGGTAGGTAGGGTAGGTAGGGTAGGTAGGGTAGGTAGGGTAGGTAGGGTAGGTAGGGTAGGTAGGGTAGGTAGGGTAGGTAGGGTAGGTAGGGTAGGTAGGGTAGGTAGGGTAGGTAGGGTAGGTAGGGTAGGTAGGGTAGGTAGGGTAGGTAGGGTAGGTAGGGTAGGTAGGGTAGGTAGGGTAGGTAGGGTAGGTAGGGTAGGTAGGGTAGGTAGGGTAGGTAGGGTAGGTAGGGTAGGTAGGGTAGGTAGGGTAGGTAGGGTAGGTAGGGTAGGTAGGGTAGGTAGGGTAGGTAGGGTAGGTAGGGTAGGTAGGGTAGGTAGGGTAGGTAGGGTAGGTAGGGTAGGTAGGGTAGGTAGGGTAGGTAGGGTAGGTAGGGTAGGTAGGGTAGGTAGGGTAGGTAGGGTAGGTAGGGTAGGTAGGGTAGGTAGGGTAGGTAGGGTAGGTAGGGTAGGTAGGGTAGGTAGGGTAGGTAGGGTAGGTAGGGTAGGTAGGGTAGGTAGGGTAGGTAGGGTAGGTAGGGTAGGTAGGGTAGGTAGGGTAGGTAGGGTAGGTAGTTAGTGCTACCCGTGCGAAGCTAAGGCGGCCAGTTAGTAGGTAACAGGACTTGTTTAAAATATTCAGTATCATGTAATGCACACTCAATTACAGGTAACCATAGCCTACACATTATCGAGTACACATCCCATATACTCTGAATACAAACATTTAAAATTAAGAATACATTTAAAAAAAAACAATATAGTTACGTGCTTGTCTATCTAGATGAGATATAGGTACAAAAGGTTTCCAATCACGAGTGGAACCGAAATCGAGAAGTCTACTAAGTTACTTTTGAACGAGCGTCAAGTACGCACGATGCCAATAATTAAAACAGGACGAGACAGGTTGCCTTCAACCGAACACTAACTCAAACTCTAGGCTGCTTTCGGGAATATTCTAACGAAAACTCCGTAACACTTTTCCTAACCTATGGACCGAACCCAGCACCCTTAGCTGTGGTCAGCAGCCAACAACGAGGGAGTTAGTTAGTATTGCTAATTACACATTAATTATGTCAAATGTCCACGTCTAATAATTAATTAGCGGTTGTAAATGACGGCCTTCAACTGGAATATAATTAGGAATCAATCGCTTCGGCATCATACAAACACACACAACGCCCACGTGTTGGATTACGGTTCAACCCCTCTCACAGAGAGGAGGCCATTGTCCCAGCAGTGGGAATAATATAAACTGATTATGCTAGTAGATCCGTAGCTCACGCATGAGCCTTGAATAAAATTCCACCGGTGGTTGTAGCCTTGAACTTGGATAATTACAAACCTAATTAGGTATGTTCCAAATACAGTATGTTACTCGTATCTAGCGAAGGGCGTTCTCGTTAATCTGCAATACACACATATGAAAGCGGTCTAAACAGGCAATTTGGGGGGTTCTAGTGCTTCTACAGATAATGTATCTTCAAAACGGAAAACATAGAGGCAGAGAACTAGTTGATATTTATTTTACTGTAAAAAATCATTGCTTTAATTAAGGTCATAAACCAGAGAGAAAACAGGCGAGAGCGTTTGTATGGAGAGGGGACCGACCCTATTTTCTCTTAAGAGTTGCATAACATTGCACACAATTAGATATTTCCAGGAACGTAAAATCATACTGCTGCGAATTTTACTGTACATTTTCTTTACGTTACCATAAGTTTGCTTTATTTGTAATGAACAACTTAACTACCGTCCATTAATTCACTGACATACAACGTATAGCCTTGTACGTGGGGCTAGAAGCGTACAACTTTGCAGAAGAGTTCCTTCTATAACGGAGGTGAGCATTAAGGAAGAATTTTTTAAATGCATCCGGTAAAGACAAAAGTTTGTATGGAAGTTCGGATTTTAGCCGATGGGAAAACACGGCTTGTTATTCTTATAGATGACAGCTACAAAAACTCAAAGACGTTATTTCTTTACCAGATCCGCGAGCTTCGCCACGAGAACCTGACCGCCTTCGTAGGAGTCTGCGTAGAAAGTGGCTCAGCCTGCATCGTCTCAGCATACTGCTCCCGAGGTTCTCTAGCCAGGGTGCTAGCAGATAGAGACCTGCATTTGGACGACATGTTCGTGGCAAGCTTGGTAGCCGACCTGCTCCGAGGACTGACGTACTTGCACGATTCAGCGCTCATCTCACACGGGAACCTGACTTCGAGCAACTGTCTGGTGGATAGTCGATGGGTGTTACAGATTGCTGATTATGGGCTTCATAATTTGAAATGTGAGTTGTTTCTATTCCTATTTCCTTTCATCTTAGCCATTAAACATGGCTGAAAGTGTTAAGATTGGTGTTGCTGGGGACTACAGGTATATACCTCCCCTGGGCAACATTCCCAGCAATTGATTTTCAGGCTTATTTTAAGAAATTACTGATACTATATTTTTGGTTATGTGGAAATTAAAAATTAGTTTTACTTTGAGCAAAAGCACTTTAAGATACCTACAAAAAACACGCATTCTACTTACCGAGAATATTGCTATAAACCAGTAATCCTACATGACGGACATACGATTCAGTCAGACCAATAAGCAATTTCATATTGTGATAAATAAGGCTTCTGGGTATTGACCCAGTAGCCTTATTTATCCTGATACTAGCTTCGCTCCGCGGTTTCACCCGCGTAAATCTCGATCCCGTTAGAATATCGGGATAAAAAGTATCTTATGTCCTATTCCACGTCATGATGTATCCCTGTGCCAAATTTCATTTAAATCCGTTCAGCAGTTTTAGCGTGAAAGCGTAACAAACAAACAAACTTACTTGCGCATTTATAATATTAGTTAGGATATCATGAATTCACGATACGAACCTTTGAAATGCTTTTACCGACCTACATTTTTGTGCTTTTCGATGTTCAATGACCGAGTTCTCACGGTACCCGTATTTAATCCAGGTATTGAAATGAGGCAGGTTTACAAAGCTTTGATTTGACCACAAAGGTTTTATTCTAGCTAGGTTTAGATAGGGATGTTACAAAGGGTGTGACGAAGCTTTTAATTTTAAATTGATTAAATAATAAAAAACAAAAACCCGACTACAAAATCCTATAACCAAAAAGAAAAAACAAGCATTGAACTTTGTTTTTTGTAAGGTATTGCAGGCGGGCGACAAACAAAAGTTACACCATATTTCAGGTTATTGGTTTGTCCCCGCCTGCAATACCGGCGTGGCAGTACTGCGCGGCATATCCGAGACACGCCGTGCACTTCAGTTGGCATGAAAGCGGTTGCGTGTGTCGTAGCTCTGCTTATAATTCGTCCAAACACAATTACTGACGAATGTTTGCTAGAAATGTTTGTGCGCGGCAGTCGTCCAAACACAGCACGATTGCCGGTCAATGTTTGGACACACGTTCAATTTACAGTTCCGCCCGCATGGAGGTCGGAAATTATCCCAAGGAAACATACTACCGGAACAAAAAGTATCCAATGTCCTAACCTACTGAGAAAATACCTAGATTTATTTTTCGATATTTTCGGCATTCATGAAGTATCATAGTTAGCTACGTGTGAGCTAATATTGCCAATTTTGCCAATGATGCCAATGATTTTTTCAGCCTGAATCGTTATACACGCAAAAAATTAGACGATCTATATACAGTACCACTGTCTAATTTAAAATTGCAATCCCTCCACTGCTTGTTGTAGAAATGTAGACACATTTCAAATGTTTGTATACCAGTTTTGGTGGAGGGACGTGCATTTTATTATAGAATTTTAACCGCCTCTGTGGTGTGATGGTTAGACCACCTGTCTCAGACCCAAAGGTCCTGGTTTCGACTCCCAGCGAGGGGTAATTTTCTGCCCGATGGTGGTAGGGCTTATTCTAAGTCTGCCTGACTAGCTACCACCATGTCAAAAGTCTATCGCCATAACAACAATGTTAACCATGCATTGTTGTGTTTTGGCAGTTAAAGGTAAGATAGCCTGTAGTAAAGTTCCTCTATGATTAAGGATTCTGGGTGAAGCTCGCTTCTTCTACCTTCGGCCTGATCATCACTTACAATCACTCCATCAGGTGAAATGCAGGCCAATAGCTTCCCCGTTGTGGATTAAAGAAAAAACGATCTTTACCTGCTTCCATCGATACACAAAAAAACTTTTTACGTTAAAGTTATTTTTCACATTTTTTGTGTTTTTTTTGGAAGTCGGTTGTTTTTTTTTTGTAAAAAGTTTTATTTTTCACTTTTTTGTTGTGGTACCTACCCCATTCAAATTCGAATACCACTACCTGCTATGTAAATAACAGTGTCGGAGTCAAATAAGATATCATCTATATAGACTAAGTGGGAAAAATACGTAATTATTGAAGCTAACTCAAAAACCACACAAGCAAAGTTAATAAAATTTATAAGGGACCATACGGGAAGCACCAGATTTCCAATAAAAAAGAATTATCAAAATCGGTTCACCCAGTAGAAAGTTCTGAGATAGCAAACATTAAAAAAAATACAGACGAATTGATAAACTCCTCCTTTTTTTGAAGTCTGTTAAAAAACCCTACTTACGTCAAAGTTTCTGCCCGAAATTCCAAGTAATTTATTTCATCAGATGGCTGTTCCGATGCTGAAGATGCCTTGAGAATGGAGCGCCGCATGCTATGGAGGGCGCCGGAACTATTGAGGGATCCAAACCCTCCCCCCAGAGGTTCGCAGAAGGGAGACGTCTACTCCTTCGGGATAATTCTTTACGAGATCCTCGGGAGGAACGGACCGTGGGGAGATACTAATCTTACTAATGCTGGTGAGTGACTATCTTTAGTATTTTATTACCCGACAGCACGAAAGCAAAGTGTTTTACAATACGGCCGATATAAGTTAGCAGGTCTGAACATAGGCTCTGCAAACTTTCACACATGTTCATGTTTGACACGTATCTATGTATGACAGCTTGAAAAGTGAGCTTGTTTTAAACTTATTAGTTGAAGTCGTGTCTTAAGTTAAAAAAAAAATATACATCCTACTTTGGCTTAACGTGCGGGCAATGTCCCATCACATATCAAGTCAAGCTATACCTACATTTCCAGTATAAGCTGACCTCTTATTTTACGGGAAGCCTATACAATCCGAGGTCACTATGGTCACTATGATTGTGATTTTTACGTATTCGAAACAGCGATGTATAACGTTTGGTTAAACGTTAAGTCCATTTGTTCGTGTTCGGCATACTAAGTAACGGTCGTAAAAGGGATTTAGGGTTTTGTAATATTAGGAGATTATTAGGAGTTTATTTTTCAGTGTGAAAAACTTCTTTGAATATTATGCCTAAGGGTTATTCTGTAAAAATCTCACTCTGAAAACTTAGGTTAAGTGAGCTTAAGTCAGTTGCTATTCTGTAACCATCTCATCGTATAAACTTAGGTGAAGTGAGCGTGGACTGAGCTGTCATTGTCATCGACACCTACTGATGCTAAGGCAGTGACAGTTCACTTCAATCTCACTTCACCAAAGTTTTCACAGTATGATGGTTATAGAATAGCAATGCTGGCAGTCCACCTGATGCTAGGGATTGACACTATTGACAGCTCACTTTACCTAAGTTTTTATGGTGAGATTTTTACATAATAAACCGACTGTTCCACCATCTGGGGACAAGTTCCAGTTTACCTTGCTGGCGAATAAAGGTATACAATTTATGTTTCTTCTTTAATTTATTTGATCAAAATATGTTGTACCGCGCCTTAGGTACGTGCGCGGCGAGGTGGGGGAGCAATGCAGGCCGCTCATTGGTCAACACCCACGGCATCCCACCGCTCATTCGTCAACGCTGCCCCCCGCCTCGCCGTGCATTCCTTAGGCGTGGTGCAGCGGTGTCGGTCAAACTATACCTAACCATATTTCATCTTTCATCAATAGAGATCATAGGCCGAGTGCGTCATCCAATCGGCGGGGTGCTATTCCGGCCACCGCTTGGAGGGCTGGTGGCTCGACCTGCTGTGCTAGCAGTTCTCAATGCGTGCTGGAGCGAGCGGTCTGACCGCAGGCCAGACTTAAGGCTCGTGCGGCTAAGGCTCAAGGATATGCATGCTGGCATGTGAGTTTATCTAATGATCACATTCCTTCCCTCATAAAAGTGGATTTGTTGACTATTTTTTATTTATTTATTTTGTTAAGTACCTAGTACTTGTTGAAAGGCCTACACTATCCTCTCATACCTATTAACACTATTATTTGAAAATATTGTAAAAGTCAATTATTTTTAAAAGAATAACCGTGGAGTTTCTTGCCGGCTCTTCTCCATAGGAAACGACCCGACGTGAAAAAACATCAGCTGTTCCCTACATTTATGTTCGCATATCTCGTCAAAATGTAGGGAACAGCTGATTCTTTTTTCACGATTTCCGGGTTGGTCTGAAAGTTTTTCACTATGATGAGTTCAATGACCCCTTATGAGGATTTAAACGACTAAAATTTAACCCAGTCATGTCATTTCTTACTTTATCTATACACCTATAAACACTATGTAGGTCGTGTGAACACGAGAGAAAAATAAAAGTAACCACTCCAGAGCAACCCACGAATAAGCTACGCACTAATGTTAGCTTCGCTGTGTAGGGAAATGTTCCTGGGATCGTCCACTGGGACCGACGCTACGGCCACACTACGCACAAATACGTGACTGGCAAACAAATGAACCGCGTAGCGTTTCAAACCTCTCCGTACAACCCCTACTTAAGTAGCAAGCGTTGTACAAGGTCATCTTGAATATTTTAAGGGTTAAATAAGATTTGACAGTCTGTAGGCGTATGAGTGGGTAGGCTGTGGGCAAAGTGCCAACTATAAATAAATCGTTAAGGAAACTTAGTTTATTTCATAACTTTTTACGTATATAGGGATCATCGGTCCAAAATACTGTTATCGCAAGCGCGGCAGAATAGCTGAATCGCAAGATAGCATGGGGGCTGTAAAAACCGGACATTTGTTTAAAATAAAAACGAAAAAATACTGCTTATTGGATATCTAAAGTCGAGTATTCGGCATAATCTATGCTAGATTAAGTGGCAACAATAATGCTGTCAGAACCGCCGCAAAATAAAATGGCGCGTTGTGTATTATTGCTAAGAAAGGAAAATAAAATATCTGATTTGACTAATGGTGCTTTACTTCCACTCACTCAATGATAACAAAACTAAGTTATCCTCATTACTGCTCACTATTTCTTGCGATTCTCTTTTGAATATTAAACTAAGAATTCTAGCCAAAATAGAACGGAATATTTTATACAGTTTTCTAATAATATGCTCGAACTTTTTTTAAACAGACGCGGTTAAGCGATAATTGTCTCGACTATTCATAATTAATGTACCTAAATATTTAACATCTGCAATCATTATTCCCGTCTCATCTAAACGCTAATACCCGTTTTTATAAACCAAAGCAACACTTAAATGAATGGGTGTTGGATTTTCAACGCTCCGCTCAGTGACGAAAGTTGAAAATCCAACACAAAACGGTTAGGTGTCGTTTAGTGTTAGTGAAAACGGGCATAATTCGTCTAGACATGCTGAAGAAAGTTTTCTATAACATTATTTATATTCATCTAAAATTCCATTGTCCGTTGGGGATTCAGATTATATTATAAATGCGTTCTGCTCAATATGAATAATAAATAGTTTAAATTGCTAGATGGGATAGTTTCGATCATGGAAAGTCGTCCTTTTAGGTTTTGGATGGAATTGGACACGAATCGGCCCCAATTGGGTACGAAGGGTATTCGTATCCAATTTATACAATGGCCTAAGCTGTCTTATCGATTGATTTCACTCGAGAGACTAAGATTTTTGGCCTTTAGTGAATCCCTATTGTATATACTTACCTATCAATGCATAGGTAAATTTCGGTGACCCAAATAATTTTAATATACCCAGTAACAGTTGCGCAATAAAGACAAATCTAACGACATATTATCATTCATCAAAATCAGTTCAGCCATTTAGTACTTCCGAGGGAACATAGAGACGGACACACATACATACATACAGGTCAAACACATAACCATCCTTTTTTAATTTCGTCGCAGTCGGGTAAAAAGGCTGCATATAAAATAAAGAACTGGATTTTTGTAGATGTTAAAGTTGACAACGTGTGAGCAATTTAACAAGACCCTGTTTTAAAATTAGAAATCAAATCTCATATCATACAACAGCTAGTCTGAGATTTACTGATCGGGCAAATCAACATCATCTTGCCTTATCCAACTATGTTGAGGTCAGCTTCCAGTCTAACCGGATGCAGCTGAATACCAGTACTTTACATAGAGCGACTGCCTATCTGACCTCCACAACCCAGTTATTAGGTAACACGATACTCCTTGGTAAGACTGGTTGTTGATGGTTAGTTGGCTTTGAGAAACCGCGTGTAGTAAAAAATGTCACTTGTCCATAGGAAAACGAACATTTTCGACAATATGCTGGCAATGATGGAGAAGTATGCTTCAAATCTGGAGGCCATTGTTGCAGCCAGGACTGAACAGCTGCTGCAGGAGAAGAGAAGGACTGATGATCTGCTCAACAGGATGCTGCCAAGGTAAGTTTCTGTACAAGGTTCTAAATACAGGGTGTAACAAGACCAATACAGCCGTTAACTACGCATTCTGTACGTCAAACTAAGTAACATTGCACAAAAATAATTGCTGGGATACGACTTGATGTACCTAATATCGATTTTAAATTCTTATATTGTTAAATAGTGTATGCCCTAATGGGTAGTTTTTTGAGTTACCATAACCTAATTATAAGACCTAATATATCACCAAAAATTACACTAATAATATACTTTGACTTTGACTTTACCTAACGGATATCCGTATCCGCATAAATTATGATATCCGCAAAACATTCGCTTTCTCAACTTTTGATTTAAAAAGCTCCGCATCCTCATAATTTCTATGGAGATGTGACCCTACGTTGTTCGCTAAAATTTGTAATCTTTTTAAACTCTCGTCTAGCTAAATGGGCTGGCCGGAGTATGAGTTACGCGTTCCTATTGACTGACTGAAGTTCTATGACAGACGACATTCGCATTCGCACCCTCAATAAGGAATTTTCCAATATCCGTATCCTCATACGCATACTTAAAAACCCGATTATCTCGATGTCCTCGTCAGCATCCTCATCCATTATACGACTTCCGTTAAAACCCTGGACCCTAATTGCATAATACACGATTGGTCAGAGTTGGAATCGGTTTGACACAAATATCTAAACCACTGCATCATAAGTTGCGAAAAAAAAATTTGCTCAACAACGTAACTTACAAACTTATGAAGCAATTCTGATTGATCGTATACTACGCAATTAGGGTGCTCGTTTAGGGTATCGCTTAGGGAGCTGGCCGCATAGAAGAGACGTGAGACGAGGACGGGACGCAGACGCGGCAATAGTATGCAGATGGAAAAGCGACGCGCCTGCGTCTTGTTTTTTCTGTACGTTTTGTGCCAGATGACGTCTGCCTCCCGTCTCACGTCTCTTATGAGCAGCCCGCGCCTAATGAAACGCACGCAAAACATTATGCATATGAGCATGCAACGGGTATAGGGGGTGTATATTTAACCAAAATCTGCCAAATGTAACTAACACTAGTGTTTAAGTTGTTTACATAATTACTAACGAATTGGATTTTATGATCTGTAAAATAATGATTATTATATAAGTTAAGTTACAGCATTTAAAACTTGTCCTCGGAAAAAAACGTCAGAAAAAGTTGGAACTTTGACATTCAATGTTTCCGTAACAACAGAAAAAAGTCTATAGCAGCCAGGATTAAAGATTTGCTCAGTAATCACGTTTGCGACCATATACGGGACCCCGAAACGATCAATTATAATTGTCAATTGATCAATTTTACGTGATTGATACACAATCATTGTCGCGCAAACTGATCGTCTACCAAACGCAATTGAAGCGATTTTCAATATTACTACAATCGAAATTGATTGCAATTTATCGTTTCGGGACCCATAACACCGACGCAAACGATTTGATTAGGTACCAATATTTTTTAACAAAATTGCATGCCGATTTTTCATCTATCATATTTTTTGCCTCAATAATTTTATTAAATAAAATACGCTACAAATAACTTCAAAGCTATTTTGCTCATCGAATTATTTTGCACAGCATTGTTCGCCGTGATCGGCAAAATTCGTAGACTTGAAATTGCTAACATTTTAGAATGTTGAATACTGCTTGCAACTATTATTTAAGTATTCCAATAAGTTTATCCTACCGTGAAATAGCTCCGTCTTTTATAACTTTCTAGGGATCCGTACCCAAAGGGTGCCAACGGGACCCTAAACTAATGCTCCGCTGTACGTCGGTCTGTCACAGGGCTGTATCTTTTGAGCCGTAATAGGCATACAACTGAAATTTTCACAGAGCATGTACGACTATCGCCGCTATAACAACAAATATTTTTTTTTAATAAAGTTAACAATTAGACCGGTGTTTTTTTCGGCGTTTTTTGATCCATCTCCATCGTAATAATCACTTAATGCTATAACAGTTATAGAATTAAGTGATTATTAAGATGGAGATTAATACAAATAATAATACAAAAAACAAGAAAGGTGATAAACAATAACACCTTTCTTTTTTGTATTAAGAATTAAAAAAAAAATGTACAGTAGTTAAATATTGTATGGTGATACGGAACACGTCGTGTGCGAATCCGACTCGCACTTGCCACTTGTTTGTTGGAAATACTTTAATATTTTGCATATCTATTTTCATGGTAAAATGGTTATGCATAGGTTTTATGGTGAATTTTAATAGAAGTTGAATTGCTAAATCATGTGTGTGAACTTTATGTATCAAAACTTCATAGAAATTTTATATTGCAACGCGATCGGTCGTTGACATTAGGACGCGAGGGAAATTCACTAAATAATGATTTATTATTGTCGTCTCTTGCCTTCATCATTTAACTTTGTCTGTTGTTTATTTAATACCAATTTGGAGTTCTTTTTATCCGACTACGGCGAAGCAAAAAGGAGGGTTATGATTTTGACCGGTATGTATGTATGTTCATGTGTTCCCTCATATCTTCTAAAGTCCTCATCACAATTTCACAAATGAGGTATCTTTGGAAGCGTCTTGATCATCCGCTGGTTATATACTATGTGAAGTAACATTAAATTGTATATGGCGGCCTCTAGAGGACATAAAGTCATGAACTATTTTTATTTTATTTTTGATGAGGCCCTGTTTTGTTTCAAATGAAAGGGCTCAATTAGCACATTTCAAATATATATAAATATATTAAAACTTTGACTTTTTTGTCATAATTGGGTTTTCGTTTCATAACTTTTATTTTTATATCATACTAGCTGATGCCCGCGGCTTCGCCCGCGTGGATGTCGGTTATTATTATACTTAAACCTTCCTCGAGAACCACTCTATCCATTGGTGAAAACAGCATGAAAATCGGTGCCGTAGTTTTTGAGTTTATCGCGAACAGACAGACAGACACGGCGGAGGACTTTGTTTTATAATATGTTAGTTATTAATTACTTTACGCTTTTGCTTTATTTACTTTTTTTTCACACCAGGACCGTGGCAGAAGCCTTGAAGCGCGGTGAGAGGGTACAAGCAGAGAGCTTCGACTGCGTCACGATATATTTTAGTGATATCGTCGGATTCACAAAACTAGCGGCTACTAACACACCGATGCAGGTAAACGCTGTAGTGGTATTCTGTAAAAATCTCGCCGTGAAAACTTAGGTGAAGTGAGCTGTCACTTCATCTGTCGCAAAGGATTGACACATTTACCTTAAGGCGAAGTGAACAAGTATTTAATTTTAAAATTTTAGTTATTTTTAGTAGTATTTTAGTTATTATATATAGAAAAATAAGTCCATAATCCCTTAAAGTTTTTAATAGTGAACACGTACACAAAATTTTATTACAATTGCTTTGATAACAATCGAATGGAATAGGTTTTTCTCTTAATGGTTGTAACAAAAAAAGCAGATTTTAAGGAAACTTTGCGGTTTTTTTGTACCGAGGAAAGCATTGTCAATCGTGTTTCGGGCCTCGTACTTCACTAAAGACACTCTTCAATTTTCGTAATCATAAAAAAGAAATACGCAAATATGTTGTTTTTTTGAGAGAAACATTGATTTTGCGTGAAGTCGAAACGCGCCAAAACATCTGCTTTGGAACCATTTCACCTTATACACTTTCCCAGTTTTCCTTATTGGGCCTTTTTGGCGCAGCCGTGAGTCCGTGAGGCACACTCACCTGATAATGTCCTTCGCGTTTACACTTTTTATTTGTTTTTTTATTTTATATTGTTAACTGCTGTATATTATGTATATTGTGTGCCTTTCAGACTGTGCTGAATAAATGTATTTTCTTTCTTTCTTATAAACAACAATATTAATAATTTCTATAGTAAGTAATGTCCACGACAAACGTACGGTGTTGCTATGATACGAATTAGTCAAGCGTGAGCGGACACCTCTTGTGTCTCGACTCGGTTGGTTGGTCCTTTTGCTTCGTAGAACTTTCTTGGATCGCTTGGAGCCTCCGTAAGATTATCCTTCAGTTGACAAATATTAGGTCGGGCAAAATGTGGGTCCTTGCTCTAGTTATAATTTATCTACCGTATGAGATTGAGATAAGGTTTTGGCGACCGTTTGTGAATCAATTAACTCGGGAATTTGTAAAATGACAGTTTTATAGATATATTGCCTATTAATTACGGTAAAAAAATATAGTTTGGTCATGTTGAGAGGTTGAATGAAAGCCATGAAAGGCGACTAACAAAAGGCAGACACGAGACAGATGTGAGTGGAAACGCCGGGACGTCCTGGAAGGACGTAATATAGTGACCTTATTGGTGATTTTCTTCAGAAAGGTCATGTGCATAGTACACATGCGTAAATGTCCAGATTTATGAACGTTAACGAAGCAAAAGTAGTATGTAAGGATCGCAGCAGGTGACGTTTAAGAGGCATGAGGAACAGGGTATAAAGTGCATGCACTCATCCTCTATAGAAAAGAGAGGATCCTCCGACCAGACGGGTGTCGTGTCTGACGGCCAACTGCCCAACGATTGATATCGGGATCTTGTATACAGAGTAAAATTGAATTTATTGATGGGCATTCTCTTAAGGGGTCATTGTACTCATCATTATGAACAATTTTCACTATGGGACCAACCCAGAAATCGCAAAATACAGGTGCGACATGTCGCGCGACGCGACGCCGCCGCCGCCGCATTGTTCGCCGTGAAGTTCTCTCAAAGATTGTTTTGTTAAAAGTCGCGCCTGTATGTAAGAGCCTTTACTCGTCAAAATGTAGGGAACAGCTGTTTTTTTTAAGCAATAGTTTAAAAAAAAAAATTAAGTAAGTATATTCATTTACACTGCACAAGTTTGTTGCCTGTGGCATACCATAAACATTGAACCAACACGATAAAACTATAAAAAGCTCTGATGTTCTTTTTTGGGGTCAACCACCGCTAGTAGTGTAGCTATTTGAAGTATATTATCGTGGTAATATACCTATCTATACCTACCACGTCTGAGGAGTTTCGCTTACTAATTTGATTTGACCCGTAATTAAAGAGTGTTTATTCAACCGATATTTTCTCAGGTGGTGGAAATCCTGAACGACCTGTACACTTGCTGCGACGCAATCATATCATACTACAACGTTTACAAGGTATGTTCAGTTGGACCTATAATATGCTTGTATGTTAACAATGTATGTTCAGATGGACTTATAATATGCTTCTTGTGTACAAGGTATGTTCAGATGGACTTATAATATGCTTCTTGTTTACAAGATATGTTCAGATGGACCTATATTATGCTTCTTGTTTACAATGTATGTTCAGATGGACCTATAATATGCTTCTTGTTTACAAGATATGTTCAGATGTACCTATAATATGCTTCTTGTTTACAATGTATGTTCAGATGGACCTATAATATGCTTCTTGTTTACAAGATATGTTCAGATATACCTATAATATGCTTCTTGTTCACAAGATAGGTTTTTCCATCCGGAATTTCTCAGTAGCAGCCCGGTATCTGGATTTGTATACGGTTGATGGCAATAGACTATCTATATTAGATTTCAAAATAACCGGCGATGTGTGGGTGTACTTACACCTCTACCTAACCCTTCGGGGAATACAGGCGTGATGATATATATATATAAGTAGGTATATTAGATGAGTAGGTAGATAATAATTTGGATTGCGTGTGAAGGTAAACAAATAAAACCATAGCAGATGGTAATCTATTAAATTATGTACCTTTACCTATATCAAAAAAAATTTAAACCCACAGATTCAATTTTGATCTATTTAATTATGTTTTACATAACACATACCTACCTACTACAGTAAGTTCAATATATTTCCACCTTAATACTAGTCTAATAATAATAATTAATTGATTATTACTACTAATGAATTGGTACATATTCGTTTTGTTCTCGCTCATCTGACAATGCGACATACTAAGGGATCTCGCGCACTAGACGACCACGACCAGTGGCCGCAGCGATCAGGTAAAATATATAAACCGATACGAATCGCGCACTTGGTCGCAACGGCCAATTAGCCGCAGACCATACAAAACCGCTAGACGGCCACGACTGGCCGGAGTCGTGGCCGTCTAGTGTGCGAGATCTCTAATTGTCATAAAATTACACATTTCTACGAGAAGTACTGTTAAATAAAGCAGAAAAGGTATGAAAGAAACTCCTTAAATTGTCAGATTGTCGCCTGTCGGTTTTATTAATTAAATAGGCCGCAGGTCTTTTTGTTTTGACACGGTTTTACCCGACTACGGCGAAGAAAAAAAGAGGGTTATGATTTTGACCGGTATGTATGTATGTAAGTATGTTCATCTGTTCCCTCTTATGTTTTAAACCACTCATCACAATTTGACAAATGAGGTCTCGTTGGAAGCGTCTTGATCGTCCGCTGGTTATAGGCTATGTGACGTCACATTAAATGAAAATGAAAAATGGCGCCCTCAAGAGGACATAAAGACAAGAACTAAAAAAAAATATTGTTTAATCGTACCATGTTGGGTATCAAATGAAAGGGCTTAATGAGCACATTTCAAAAATCCGGGGTCACACGTTATCTGTTCGATTTATGCCCTAACACGTGTGACTCCGGATTTTTTATTTGTCTGTCTGTGGTGTCTTGTTTATACCTTTTTAGTCGTAGTTGGGCTTCGATCAATAATATTGATTGAAGTAGTTGGGTTTTAGTTTTTATTACTTTAACCTGTATGACCGCGGACGGGCCGCACGCGGACCAAAAACTATTGTAGTTAATTAGAAAGTCCATGAAGGATTAATTTTTTGTAACAAAAATATTGCCCAATCCAATTTGTTTGACATTTGACTTATCCTATTCAACAGGTGGAAACAATTGGCGACGCATACATGGTGGTCGGAGGGCTACCTGAAAGGTGTTCCCGTCACGCTGCTGAGGTAGCATCCTTAGCCCTGCACGTGCTGGACGCGGTGCCCAAAATCAGGTCCAGGCACATGCCGGCCGCCAGACTGCATATAAGGATAGGTTAGTCGTGGTTCCCGACTTAGAATATCTTTTTGTAAAGTAGAGTAAGGTTATATTGACGGAGCGTGGTATAAAAGTAACGGAAAAAGAAATAAAAATACTTAGAAACAAATAAAAGTAGGTAAGTAAGAAAGTATTTTTACAATTTTTTTGCAACCGACTTCTGAAATTAAAGTTATTTTTCACTTTTTTAGTGTTTTGTTTTGGAAGTCAGTTTTTTTTTTTGTAAAACCTTTTTATTTTTCATTTTTTAGTTGTGGTACCTACCCCACACAAATTCGAATACCACTACCTGCTATATAAATAACTGTGACGGAGTCAAATATAATGTCGTAATTATTGAAGTTAACTCAAAAACTACTCAAGCAAAGTTAATAAAATTTATATGGGACCACGTCGGGAGTATACCTTTCCGAACAAAAAAATAAATTTGTAATCCGGTTCACAGTTGGCGAAAATATCGATGAAAAGACACAAAAAAAAAAAAAAAACTTGCTGACTAACATAGAACTTCCTCCTTTTTGAAGAAGTCTGTTAAAAATAGTTCTCCAGACCGTATTTTGGCCACGGCGGCCAATCTCAACGGAGACTAGCCTTCGACGCGGGAGATATTATAGTGGTGGTGGTAGAGGGATGTCTGCGCACACACTTGTGCACTAGGTACTTAGATAAGTGTGTAGGGATACTAACCGCGGGGCACACCTGTATTAAAATGTTTGTTTAGGTTAAGGTATCTATGGGCCTTTGTCACCTGAAATAAATAGTTCGTCAGTGGAAAGGCGAAAATGCTAAAGCGCCAAAATGGTGCTTTTGAGAAATGAACTTTAAAATTGTAACTGTAAAGTTCATTTCCCAAAAGCACCATTTTGGCGCTTTAGCATTTTCGCCTTTCCACTGACGAGTTCATTTATTTTAAACCTTGGTGTAACTGTAAATACAAAGTTAGTAGTTAGGTAAGTCACCAGATTCTAAATCTGCACTGTTAGTGAAAAAGCCTATCTCCCACTGGTATTTATCTTATAGAGCGTTAGCAGGCTAGTAAATGGAATTTTAAATTTCTGGTCCTGCAAGCCGACTTGCCTACTCGACCAATGTGAACTTGACTGTCAGCAAGTTATACCTCCAACTGTTGCTAACGCGACACAATAGAATTTTAATTGTTATCCGCCTTCAAAAAGCCAATCAACAGTTGAGCGGAAAGCATAATTTAGACTGAACAACATAAATTCCTACAGATGTGTCCGACATTTGTGTCGTAATGTTTCGCAGTTAATTTCTTAGGTGTCTACGAATACCTACAGCTGAACGAAGTACCTACCCATCTATTTGTAATAAATGTGTGACATTTGGAATTTATATCGTAATATTACGAGTACATCATTCGAAAAATGTTTTGATGTAATAGCAATAGTATTACGAGTTCATAAAAATACGAAAGAGAATCTTTTTAATAAAGTACTTTTTTCGTACATAAACGTATGAGTTCCATTATTGTTTGTTTAACCATTTTTCTACTAGCAAGCTTTATTATTACCTCGGGCCAAATATAAAACCAAGACAGCGCTATCAACAGTGACGTGAGGACGGTTTCGTAAACTATGTTTGCACTTAGTGAGGTGTAGTTTGATTGTAAATGTGTGCGTGTGAGCGTGTATGCACAGAGCGGAGGTGTAGTTTGGGCATGCTTCACTGTATTGTTCGCAGCGCTCTGTCTTAGTGTTTTATTTGTTCTGAGATTATTACCTATTCCTACCTAAGAAACTACTTACGTCTTTTACCTCGACAACACAGTTAAATAAAATCATAAACTAATGAGCAACTTTGTTTCCTATTTCTCAATAATTTAATTATCTCAACTCTACCAAGGCTCATTAAAACACTCTTTTTGAGGGTGGGAAATTATTAAATGACTTCTCCCGGTCTGGGCGGAGCGTGAGGGCATGTCAGACTTTAACTGACTAAAACCCACCCGTGTTCCTTCAGTTGCCTGTTGCCAAGGGTCCCGGTATCCCTTTCAGACTTTCCCACAAACACGCCTGTGATGTATTTCCTTCACATCATCGAACAAAATTACTGGTCCTATTATACGAGACCTAGTAGGCACCCTTAACCCTAAAATGCCTCAAGATTAAACAGAACCTCCTTTTTCAGGTATTCACAGTGGTCAATGTGCAGCAGGAGTCGTAGGAGTCAAGATGCCAAGGTACTGTCTCTTCGGAGACACTGTGAACACTGCAGCCAGGATGGAGTCCAGTGGAGAACCCCAGAGGATTCACGTCAGCCATGACACCTACTTGCTGCTGAAACAACATGGCGGATATCATTTTAAGGAGAGGGGGATTGTGAATATAAAGGTAAGACCAGATTATTTTGGATCTTTAAGTCATGCTGTTTCTCAATCAGACAAATTCCAGAGTAAACAGATAGAGAGGGACAATGAGCTAAGTTAGGGAAAGAAAGATTGTAACAGCAATCACGTCATTTGGTTTAAATAGGTTTATTTGTCTTTTTTATAGATTACTTTCTATTTTGTGAATGTGAGAATGTTGAAGGTTTAGTGGACTGTAGATTTGTTGAACATCTTCTATTTTGTTAAGTACCTGGTACTTGTTGAAAGGCCTACATTGTCCTCCCATGCCTACTAACACTGTACCTAATTTGAAAATATTGTAAAAGCCAATTATTTTTAAAAGGGTAACCGGGGAGTTTCTTGCCGGCTCTTCTCCATAGGAAACGACCAATTGGAGCTTCTGACGTTTCATAAGTGCCCATGTAGGTTTATGTGAAATAAAATATTTTGATTTTGATTTTAAAGAAACTATGGTATGTAGTTCCTAGCTGATAGAGAGTGACAAAGATACTAATTATGAATATCTCCTGGAAGGTTAGAAGCATCCTCCTGGCTCCTGATCATTGATAACCTCATATCTAATAGATTTCTTGAGATTTTGGTTGGTGATTGATATTTCTTATGTTTTTGTATAGGGTAAGGGAGAGATGAGGACTTGGTGGCTAATGGGTGAAGACCATGAGAGGAGAAAAAACACCATGAGTAGATACCGTAAGTATTATTGTATAGCATCTAGACACCATTGAGATTATAAGACACTAGCTGATGCCCGTGGCTTCGCTCGCGTGGATGACGGTTATTATATATTAAAACCTTCCTCGAGAACCACTCTATCCATTGGTGAAAACAGCATGAAAATCGGTGCAGTAGTTTTTGAGTTTATCTAAATTAGGACGACAGACAGACGCGGTGGAGGACTTTTTTTATAATATGTAAGGACGTGTTTGACAACGGCATAGATAACGTCATATCTTTTCAAAGAATAATAGTTAGTATCTATACTAATATTATAAATTCGAAAGTAACTTTGTCTGTCTGTCTGTCCATATGTTACCTTTTCACGCCTAAACCACTGTATGGATTTCGGCAAAATTTGGCAAGGAGATAGATGGTATCCTGGGGAAGGCCTTAAGCTACTTTTAGTTTAAAAAATAATTTTTTAGGGGGTGATATAGGGGATGAAAGTTTGTATAGGAAACCCAGCATGTCTTTAGTATCTCGGTAGTACGTTCCCGTTGGACGATATCCGACATCCACGCGGGCGAAGCCGCGGGTACGTTAATAAATTCGTTTAAATAGAACGTCAGAGGTGTGTCTTTCTTTCCTGAAACCTAAAGATTATTTACGAAATAATAAGTATTTTAAGATAGTTAATTGATTCAGGCGTGACTTTGCGGAAATCTGTTATAAAATACAATAGACGTAGATATATTTAATAACCTATTCCGCTTAACTATTCTTCAAGAGTCATAAAAAACCCTGTAAGAAATCGAAACCAGAACACGTGTTGCCACACCGAGCGCGTCCGCGTCACTCTGCGTCCAGCGCTCGGTGCGGCAACACGTCGTGTTCTGGTTTGCAATTGGTCAATCGTCATCCTGAGTATGCCTCGTTGAGAGGTGAAACACGTGTCGATTTCTTACAGGGTTTTTTATGACTCTTGAAGAATAGTTAAACGGAATAGGTTACTAAATATATCTACGTCTATTGTATTTTAAGTATTTTAAGAACATTTCTACTCTTCAGAAACAGGTCTACTCCGAAACATGAACGAAGAGAGCGAAGACTTATGGGGCCTGAACCGCTCTATCCTGAACATCCGCGACAGGGCCCGCCTGTCCTGCGGCGGCCTCGCAGGCCCCGGCTCAGCACTCTCCTCCCCCGGGCCCCCAGCCTGCGACTGCTTCATCCCCAACCGAGACCACCACTCCGCCCCTGTAGTCCTATTCTGCGACGAATGACGTTAACAAAGCTCCCTTCAATATTTCTGGTTGAAAAACGATAGTGATGTAGATTTACCGAATGAGGTGAAGGTTGAAGGTGCAGACAATGTAGAAGATAATTATAATGATTGGATGGTGGTGTACCAATGTGGAGGGAAGGTGGTAGCTGATGATGGTGTGGCCAGCAGGGCCAGAAAGCTGGCGGCTTTGAGGAGACTTTATTGCGTCGATTATGAAAGTGGTACTTGGTTGTAATTGTAAGGAACTGTTAGCCTATTTTGTAAAGTGTTGTGGATAGTGTAATTTGAAGCATAATCGTGAAACTTTAGCAGTAGTTGGTGTTGGTTTAATCGGCAGAGAATCTTTTTTATAATATAAAGGCGAATACTGACTTGTAACATTTGTTTGTAATGTATAATTCGTAGCAAGTTTGGTTACATTAAGGTGATACACAACCGACGGCGAACGCTCGCTTCGAGCACATGTCGTTTCTCATATTTTCGTTTCAAAGAAATTTACAAAACAGCCGACAGTCGAGTGGAGACCAAGCGCTCGCATCGAGCGGCTCGGCTCGCTGCACTGACTACTGTAACGCGTTACAAAAACTCGATACATTACAAACAAATGTTACAAGTCAGTCTTTTGCCTTTAGAGAACGTACAAGTCTTGGCCTATTTCTTTTTTCCAAACTTGAATAGGACAACAAACAGCTACAGCCAGAGGCGGATTAAACGTTGCAGTATTTGTACTTACACAATTAATTTCATGTTATTTTTGTGGTTAAACACTTCCGCGCGCGCTCCTTTGTAACCTCGCGCCCTTAGGCACGTGCCTAGTTTGCCTTAGAGATAATATGCCTCTGGCTACAGCAATATTACAAATGAAAAAACACATTCAACTTGTGTAAGTTAGATTTTTCTCATAAAGAAGAAACAGCCAGCCCTTTGTTATTTATTCTGCCATCTCGTTTGTTTCATCTCTCGTTAATCATTTTGTTTTTGGCCGAACTTTATGTTTTTTTAGGGTTCCGTACCCTAAGGGTAAAACGGGATCCTATTACTAAGGCTATGTCCGTCTGTCTGTCTGTCTGTCCGTTCGTCTGTGCGCGGCTTAGCTCGGAGACTGTTAGTACTAGAAAGCTGTAATTAGTATTATAATATAACGAAATTAAAAGGAAAACTATCACCGTAGGCTCCTCAAGTTACCGAGTAATAATCGACCAACTTAAATTTGCAATTGCAAAAACATGTTCTCCCATTCATTCTGTATGGTAGAACGAGTTTTTCAACTACAATGTTAAGTTTGTTGGATGAATTCATCCCAACTACGAAACCCTTCATTGTTTGTTGGTTTGACATGCACTTGTTTTTCAACCATCTTACTTAATTTTTTTTAATGGAAGCTTAGGTTTTTTGCTTAAAATATATTAAGCTGTAGTTGAAATTGCTCGCAATTACTAGCTAAGTAGCGACGAGACTGCTTCAAGACTTTTATAAAGTTAATCTGTAAGCGTAATTGTTAATGGAAAGTTATAACTAACTATTCATTGATAACCTTTAAATAAGATTAACTTGAAATTGTTTATAAACGACATTATATAGAATAAGAAACATTATATAAAATAAGAAATAACTACATTTGTGTATTATGACGTGGAAATTGTACCTAATATTGTATCAATATATTTTATACATTTCGGAATAATTGTGAAAAAGAAAATTAAGTAAGTATAACTACTACTTTGCCATATTTTTTTTAAGATAAAATAAATTAAAACCCCGTATGTAGGTAATATATTTCTATCTACTGAATAGAAAATAAGCATTCTTGAATTGTCAGCACTTATATCTCATAAATATATACCTATATTAGATTTGTGCCATTTGGGCGGACGACGTTAAGGCACTGACAAGAGGCAAATGATACAAGATGGCTTGGCTAAAAAAAATTGCCAAATCTATACAAAGTGTTCCTTTTGATGTCCCAGAACGTTTAGGTTATATGCTATACTTAAGTAAAAATAATACAAAGGTCCTAGAACAAGTGTTTCAAAAATACATAGTTTCGAAGATAACATAACACTAGACTCTCGATTTGTATATCTAAGTTTCATTGATAAGTAGGTACGCTGTACGAGTAAATCATTTTCACTCAAACCAATCATTCATAATTCAAGCTAAGAAAATGTGACGTTGTCGTATTTCATGTACACAGAGTTATACATCAAGCTATACATTTCCAGTATAAGCTGCCTTCCTAATCCTATACAATGCGAAATTAGCATAAACTGGAAATGTATAATAGCTTGATGTGTAGCGGAGTGTACATATAATCGTGACTGTCGAATTATTTTGTATGAAAAATAAAAAATAATAAATAAATAAAAATTACTCTTAAGCCAGTGGATTCTTTGACATGGTCTCATGAATACCCTAGAGTTATGGGATAACTAAAGAAACATGTTGTATAGTTTGTGATAGCGGAAAAAATATAATAAGTTAATCTTGAACATATTCCTCAGAAATACTACGATAGCAGAAAACGTTTTAAAAAAAATGTTCGAAAAAAATCAATAACAATTAACGGTAAACTAACCTTTTAAACCTTTGAGTTCCAATCCAAAATATCTGTATTAAATATCAATGTACGTTGGTATTTCATTAATAACAAGAACGTCTTATTTGAATGAAGAACTAAAAAATAAAGAATTTTTTGTTTTTATTTTTGATTAGGTACTCAACTAATTTTTTTTTTTATTATATAGGCAATTGATTCCTATTTTGCAATACATTCGTTTTGTTACTGCGCTTCTCTTTTTTTTCTATGCATTCCGAAACTGACCGCGCTTTAGCTTTTGTCAGCGTCTTAAGAAACGAGATAACGAGACTCATCTGAAGTATTTTTCTGAAAATCATCTGATAGATCGATGATGTCTCAATAGCAGCCCGGAGTCTGAATTTGTGCTCGGTTGATGGAACAAGGCTCGCCCCCTATTAAATTGAACTTAAAGATGGTGAAATTACCAAAATTTCGCCATTTATCTACCTAACCCTTCGGGGATCATGGGGGTGGTGTTATGTTCATGTGTCATCTGTAAGACTATTGATGATGATGTGGATTTATATGATGTTAGATGTCAAGCAGGCCGATATTTGTCTATAATCAAACTATAATAATGGCTGGGTAAGCCAGCGGGGCGAGCATGGCCTTGTGACATGCCTCATGTCCACATTTTTATCACTAAACTGTCATACCTTTCGGGCCCGACACGCAGTAAATACTGTCAATTAACGCTTTCGCGCGTGCGCATCTGCTATACGACTCATAAGGTAAAATAAGATAAAATGTGTGACTCGACTCATGTCACAGTCACAGTCGGCCGTGCTCGCCCCGCAGGTTATCCACATGCTAAGGAAATGTGCACATTTACACGCTCTGAAAACACCACTTTTACGCGTAAACGGCTATTATAGATAGATTTACTACTCCTATAATACACACCTTTTCAAGCCAAGACTTTTTAATATATTACAGCACCTGTAAGTATGTACTTATTTCATTCTCCGTCTCACTTACATAAGTAGGTGTCATAACCAATAATATAAATAAGCGTACATTAACGGCTCTTCTACTTATTATTTAACTAGTGACTTTAAAAACCTTTGACATTTCTTTGTAATACATACGTAAGTTTAATATTAATGTATTATGCACAATTCTCTAAGTGATGGTGGAAACCATATCTAAATCCGTTGGGTAGTTTAGACGTACAACGCGGTCACAGACAGACACGAAAACCGAATTTAATTTATGTATAGCTATTGATTTATTGACTAACTGCGCAATTTGAGAACGTGTCTTTACATAATTCAGGATAATTTTAAAATAGGGATTTATCTTTGAGCTCAATGTACTTATTGAAAGTCGGTATTATCCTTTTAATGCATAAGTAAGTTACGTAACGGTTTAGAAAAATAGAACTTTTAGTGCTTGTTTGGAAGGTTTTTTGGGGCGAAGGAATAAAAATTGAGGTCCATACTGTTTGGGATGTATACCTACTGTAAGTATTTTGGCAACTAAAGTGTGAAGTTGTTTTTATGTAAATAGACTAGAACATAATGCCACTGTTATTGTACAAGTTCAAATGAAATTAGCTAGCGAAACTTCCCAGACATGACGGGTCAATATCTCAATCTGCCTAGCCTTTTCTCAACTATATTGGGGTCGGTTTCCAGTCTGACTGGATGCAGCTGAATACCAGTATTTTACATGGAGCGACTGCCTACCTGACCTCCACAACCCAGTAACAGGGTAATACGATACCCGTTGGTAAGACTGGTTGATAGACTTTTCGGGCTGATGACGACCCGTAACGTTTGTCAAAGATCACGAATTACGGCCGGGACCAACGGCTTAACGTGCTTTCCGCGGTACGGAGGGGTCTCGGTATGTAAAGATGGTCACCCATCTACGGAATCGATTAGTATGTTAACTAATGACGGGCGATTTACTACTTATACATATTTTTTTAAATTTATGTAGTAATATTCCCAAAAAATATTTAATAAGTAAATACGTAAAAGAAACACTGTGTACACGCACACTTGTCACACTTGTCTTTCCACTTTGAAATACAATTTTAAAAAAATTGTGAATATTTTACTGTAATATTTTTTAGCATGTTTAGACGTTCTACTATTGCTTGTTAACAACGGGAACGCCCTTCGTTAGATAACATAATATTAATACACGATAAAATTAAAATAAAAGTCAGATTTCTCAACTCATACGTAAAGTAACGAGTAACGACACTACCAGTGGCCGTTGACCCCAAACAAATTTATCAAATATTTTTTATTTAGTTCGTGTTCAGATCAACCCATCACGTCTGTCGAGTTTCGCTTGTTAATTTGACCCTGGAATTACTTATACAATTTTTATTTTAACAATAAACTTACCATTTTTATTCCATAACATAAGATTTTTGTGCATTTTTTGTGTACTTTAGGTATCTATCTGTGCATGTATAATATGTATTTCAATTACTCTTATGTATTTTCAATGATTTAAAACAAGCCGTTTTGCTACGGGCGGATTCGGAAACGAGTTTTTTTTTAGTTTTCGCTATAGCTCAGAAAACGGCATGAATTTTTAAACATTTCAAACTGATCTCATATGGTATAGAAATGTACCCAATTGATTATATGTATACATTAATACTGTCGACGAATGCGCTACTGCTCAGCGTGAGGTCCTGGGTACGATTCCCTTGTCAGGCAAAGTATTATTGGGTTTTTGCATCTCAGTAGCAACCCGGAGTCTGGATTTGTGCCCGGTTGATTGCAATAGGCTCGCTGCCTGGGACTAAAACATAACTGGCGAAATGTGGGTGTACCATTAGGTGCACCTCTGCCTAACCCTTGGTGGGAATACAGGCGTTATGTTATATAATTGTCGACGAATAACGTCTTTAATTTGACGAAGTCTGTATAATCGAATAGATGTTAGAGAATAAATCGATTAATGTGATAGAAACATCAAGAAGATAACATTATTATACGAAATTGAGAATGACTGAACGGGTAAAGAATAGGTAATTGTATCTACAAATTGTAATTGTATATTAATTATAATATCTAAATTATATTGTTTTGATATGAAAAGTATTGGAACAATTTTTTAACGGACCTAAGAAAATGTACCTATCTACGACCATTGTTATGTAAGTTTTTGTAAGTAATAAGTCTTTTGGGTGACAATGGATGTTTTTATTATATATAAGTAGGTATGTGTGTTGTGTGACTTTGACCAAATCCCTGCCAATTTTGTGGAGTTTATCGAAATCGATACACACTAATGATAAATGATAAATGATTTTTATTTCTGTAAGTAGGTTTGTACAAACACTTTTACACGTCAATCACATTTTTTAAACTAGATGAAGTCGGCGTTTCCTATCTGACTACTCTGAGAAGTACGGCCGAAACAAACTCAGAGGTCACAGTCTCTTTTAAAGTCCAGACATAATCTTGGTCAGATCATGTGAAGACCATGTAGATTGGTGTCTGAAATGGACTTTTGAGGAAAGAACCACACAGATTGAGTAGACCTGTCCAGTCAATGCACGCATTTGTCAATAATCGTGCAGCTCAACTCCAATTTTAAGAAGCTCAACTAGTTAATACTTACCTTTTTTTCTGCATAATTACGACTTTTTTCAACCAAAAACCAAAGCCATGACCAACAGCACCATGCGTAGGGTCGAGGTAGATGGGCAGGAAATACATTATGTCGATGAGTCTACTTGGGCCAGTTAGTTTCTTTCGAGAACAGGCAAGAAAAGGAAATCGATCGCCGTATCGAAAATGCCTGGAAAAGCTACTGGTCCATGAAGACGCTAATGAAGGGCGATCTACCGATCTCCCTAAAGTGAAAACTCATCGATATCTGTATTCTGCCTGTCCTAACCTACAGTGCCCAGACCAGGTCGCTCACCGAGTCCCGCCTTGGGATTTGACAAAGAGAGAGAAAAAAAAAACGACTTTTAGGAACGTGATAGGTACTCTTTAATCGACTTCCAAAAAGTAGGAGGTTCTATGTTCGTCTGCATGTATTTTTTTTTGTTCGATATTTTTGCCAATTGCGGACCGATTTAAAAAATTATTTTTTAGTTCAAAAGCGTATACTCCCGAGGTGGAGTAAAATAAATTTTATTAACTTTACTTGCGTAGTTTTTGAGTTAGCTTCAATAATACGTATTTTTGCGCCTTAATTCTTCAAGGACTTTCTAATTAAACTACAATAGTTTTTGGTCCGCGCGCGGCTCGGCCGCGGTAAGTATGTAGACGATGTTCTATGTGCCTCCGTCACTGTTATTTACATAGCAGGTGTAGGTACCACAACTAAAAAGTGAAAAGTATAAGCAAAGACACCAACTTCCGAAATTAAAGTTATTATTTCACTTTTTAGGTTTTTTTGGAAATCTTTTGCTTTTTTTGTAAAACGTTTTAAACCTGCCGTTTTTATTCAATTTAATTTTTTTTTTTTTTTTCTAGGTAGTAGACCTGCTAAAACCATTTTTCTTGAAATCAATATTTTATTAGATACCTAGGTACATACATAGTGAGCTTAATGAAATAGGTACGTACCTACCTACCCCACCCTAAAAGGACTGCGGGGACTGCGGGGAACAGGACCATTACGGAGACAAAATGTTTTATAAACCCTTTAAAATACATTACTGCGGGTGCTGGACCTATTTCTCTGCTCATCTTTACAACGGTTGGTAATTTCACTGATTTCAGACTTCAATAAATCTGCCTAGCCTTTTTCCAACTAAGTATGTTGGGGTCAGCACTGAGTTCAGACTTCTCTGTACCTATTATTTGAGTAATAAGGTGTGAATGTCGATAGCTTTATGAGTAGGGGAAGACCAAAGAAACGATGGATGAACTGCGTGAAAAATGATATGGATAGAAAGGGGGTGACTACCGAGATGACGACTAATAGAATAGAGAAGTATGGAAGAAGGGGTCATGTTGCGCTGACCCCAAATAAATTGGGACAATTCACAATTTGTGTGTAAGTAATTTGTATCGATTTCGATAAACAGTATTATTGCCGTGTCAAATGACTGCCCATGCTTGTTCTCCCATGTTTAAAATAATTACTTAGAGAATAAGTACTTATTACAATTATTGAAATTTTACCAAAGAAATGATGTTGATGGATGCTTTATAAATCAAATCTACATGGACTTAATTATACCTAAATGTATACTTAACTGAATATTGCTGTTGACTGTTGATATAATAAAGATTTTTTTAATAAAATGATCATGTGTTTTATTTTCAATTTTTTTTTTTATATCGTAGCTTTGCTATCAGTATTACTTATATTTATTTTTTATTAAAACTGCGCGATAGCAAAGACACGGAACGTAACCCTTTTTTCACGCGTAGGTATCTAATTTAAGTAGGTACACACGGCTACACATCAAGTTACACATTTCCAGTATAAGCTGACCTCGCATTGTACGGAAATCCTATACAATGCGAGATCAGCATAAACTGGAAATGTATAGCTTGATGACAATTTGATACTTATGGATAATAATAAAATAGTTCATAATCCCTCAGAAGTTACTAATGTCCTATTGGAAAAGTTCTGTAACAAATCTAATTTTGTCATGAGTGACATTAATACAGCAAAAGAGTATCTACAAAATCATGGGATAAGAGTAGAGGAGGATATGGTCTTTGAACCTGTTACACCTATCGAAGTTTTCAAACTAGTTAAGATTATGGATAGTAAAAAGTCTTTTGGCCATGATGAAATTCCTATAACTATCATAAAAGACAACATTGATGTATTAGCTAGCCCTTTGGCTGATTCAATAAACGAATATGTAAATACAGGTGTATTTCCTGAGCAATTTAAATTAGCTAGAGTACTACCTATACATAAGAAAGGCTCTAAAACAGATCCAGGGAATTATAGGCCTATCTCTTTATTGCCGGTATGTTCTAAAATATTTGAAAAAATTATGAAAGTGAGGCTTGTTTGTCATTTGAACCAACACAAAATTATAACCGACCAACAATTTGGTTATCAAAATAATGTAGGAACGATAGATGCTATTGACATGTTGATTGATGATGTGGTGGGTAAGCTAAATGCTAAACTAAAAGTAGCAGGACTTTTCCTCGACCTTAGTTCTGCGTTCGACACAGTGGAACATTGTATTCTTCTGAATAAGTTAGATTTCTATGGTATTAGGGGAAATGTGTTGAATTTATTCAGATCCTATTTACATAATAGAACGCAGTATGTCGAAATTAAAACAGTTGAAGAAGATGGCCATGAAAAACTACACAAATCAGACACAGTTATAATTAATAAAGGCGTACCACAAGGATCTGTTCTAGGCCCTATCTTCTTTATAATATTTATAAATGATCTGATAGCTTACATGAAAAGTATTTCAGATGATACTAAACTTGTAGTATTTGCCGATGACACAAGCGCTATTATAGCTAGCGACAATTTGGAAAATTTAGAAAAGAAGATTCATTTTATCCTACATGCTCTTGAAAAATGGTTCACTATGAATGATCTAAAACTAAATCTAAAAAAGACGCAATGTTTATTATTTAAATCGACTGTGAAGACCAAAGATACTGTCAAAGTACATTTACTAGGGAATAAAGTGAATATTGTAGACAATGTAAAATTTTTGGGGGTACAAATAGATGCAGTTTTAAATTGGAAGAAGGAATTAGAAGTGGTCACTAACACTATGAGTAGTGCTTGCTATGCTCTCAGGAGTCTTAGAGATGAATTAACTATTGCTCACCTCAGAATGGTGTATTTTGCACTCATAGAGTCTAGACTTAGATATAGCATAAAGTTCTGGGGCAACAGCTACCAATACAATATTGATGCTGCATTCGTTATGCAGAAAAGTGCCTTGAGAACTATGCTTCGCATTAAACAAACGGAGTCTTATAGGGATCATTTTAAGAAACTGCACATTCTTACAGTACCAAGCCTCTACATTCTGGTCCTGCTTGGTCATTTTATTAAAAATATCAATAAGTTTGAGACAGAAGAACAGAGACAAATCAGAATAAAAACGCGAAGAAAGGATCTACCTAATTTCATTCAGCCTAAGCTTAATGTCGTTAAACATGCCTCAAGAGTGCAATCAGTACATATGTTCAATAAATTGCCTGTACAATTTAAAAACTCTATGAATCCAAACGAATTCAAGAGAAAATTAAAGTCATTGTTATTGAGGAAATGTTATTACAGCATTGAAGAGTTTCTCAAAGATAATAGTAGTTCAAACTGATATGTGATTATATTTTAATGACCTTAAGTATTATATCCAACATTCTATCATGACATTACATATTAATGAATTTAATTGACATACATTTCTTTGAATTGAATTTATATTGATTTTTGAATTAATATTAAGTTAAATTATTATGACTGAGACTAACAATGTTGTGTGTGACCAATGTGGAATGTAATGTTTGTATTTTTCCTGAGTTAACGATGATTGTTTAATTTTTTGTGTTAGAAATATATCCAAATTCTATCATGACATTACATATTAATGAATTTTATTGACATACATTTCTTTGAATTAAATTTATAGTGATTTTGAATTAATATTAAGTTAAATTATTATGATTAAGACTAATAATGTTGCGAGTGTGACCGATGTGGAATTTATGTTTGTTTTCTTTTTCTTGACATTACGATATTGTTTAATTATTGAGTTACATTTATTGTTAGAATCACTATTGTTAAAACCATTGTTCGACACAAATGTAAATTTGTTGAGGAATAAATAAATAAATACGTAGCGCTGCGAACAATACAGTGAAGCATGCCAATACTATTATAATAATACACCTCCGCTGTGTGCTACACGCTCACACGCACACATTTACAATTAAACTACACCTCGATCCGCTCAACTGTTGATTAGCCTTTACAAGGATTCAAACTATTGTAGTGACAGTTGGAGGTATAAAGTGCACACATGCTAACGAAACCGGCTTCACGTCACTGACTTGACAGCGCAGCGCTATGTCTTGGTTTTTTATTAGGTTAAGGGTTGCGTACCCAAAGGGTAAAACGGGACCCTATTACTAAGACTCCGCTGTCCGTCCGTCTGTCTATCTGTCCGTCTGTCGCCAGGCTGTATCTCATTAACCGTGATAGTTAGACAGTTGAAATTTTCATAGATTATGTATTACTGTTGCCGCTGTAACAACAAATATTAAAAAACAGAATAAAATAAATATAGGGGGCTCCCGTACAACAAACGTGATTTTTTTGCCGTTTTTATAGATAATGGTTCGGAACCCTTCGTGCGCGAGTCCGACTCGCACTTGTAGGAGCTCGGAGTCTGGATTTTTGCCCGGTTGATGGCAATAGGCTCGCCCCATTATATGAGCCATAAACACAACTCTGTCTCTCTGTCTATGGCGAAGTGTCTTGTCCCCGTGAGGCGTGATGTTATGTTATATTATGTTTGAGAACTTTAAGTACCTAACTGCCTGCTTAACTACATAAATAAAAAACATTGAAGCATTTTATTTGGATACCTACCTACCAATATGTAGGTATATTATACGTAGTAGAGTAGGTACCATATTGGGGTAGGTTCGGCGCTGGGATAAGACCGTACCTATCAAATTCCCAGCTAATTTGGGAATATTTTTTAATGTTCACAACATTTTATTTCCCGCCAACTGCTCCGGCAAGTTAAACGCAAATTCCCGGCTGATTTCGGAATAATTTTTAATGCTCACAACATTATAGTTCCCGCCAACTGCTCTGGCAAGTTAAAAACGCATTTAGAATAAACATGACAATCTTTGCATTATTTAAAGGAGAAGATCGGATGTATTCCTTTTATAGACCTTATTCTCCAAGCACTAGAAGCGGCTTTAAACCAAAGCCCGAACCTACCCCTTGATGGAAAATTCTTCTTGGTAATTTCTATTAAAAAACAGTCTGTCTTTACACTGAATATAAAGCAGAAACTGTTCAGTGTACAAAAATAAACTGTATATTCAAAGCTATGTTTAACATTAACCATTTGCGCCATATTTCAGTAATTTGAAATAGGTACCTATATTTACTTATCTACTGCTGACGAGAAAATAAAGTTTTCAAGTAGTCGAAAATCCGTCCGGTAGTACACCACGTCGCGGCGGCGCCTATTTTCTAAAACAACAAACAACGCAGACTGGCAGTATCTAAGGCCGTGTAGGCACAGACATTTACGTCAACATTCAATACGATATTTGACCCTTGAAGGGCGACGAAGTGAGTTCTTTATTTACGCAAAGATTACAATAATAATATCTAGTTAAAAGGTATTAGTTGTGGAAGGGGCTCGTCGCAAAATAATAACAGACGCACCACGGGTCGATCTTTTAATTTTTCAATGCTTGCCAAGATCGTCGTCGACGTCGGTCCATGGAATATTACCCAGGTGGAATATTTTACGTGGGTCCTGGGGGATATGACCCTGGAACGTACCTACCTACTAGCTACCGAGATAAAATAGTATCCTGTATCCTCAGACCAAATAAAAAACCAAGACGGAGCGCTGCGAACAATACAGTGAAGCATGCTACTCGTAAAACTACACAACCGCTCTGTGCACACACGCTCACACACACACATTTACAACGACACTACAATCAAACTACACCAAACTAAGTGCACACATATTTATGAAACTGGCTTCACGTCGCTGTTGAGAGCGCTCTGTCTTGGTTTTTTATTTGGTCTGAGCCTGTATCCTAAACTCCCAACCTCTAAAAACCTCTAAAAATTGTTACTGAAATAAATGAAATGAAATACCCTTGTGCCAAAGCACAGAACGTCACCTGCTACGATTCTTATACCTACTTACTCCTTTTGCTGACCGTTCTGAAGAACATTATTATTAACACGCCTGTATTCATATCTAGGACGGCAGAAGTGTAGGTATTATAGCCACTAGATGTGGTAAATCACAATTTCGCCGATGGCCGAGTTCTTTCCCTACTATGGGGTATTTGTGGGGTGTGGGGTGGTACTTTACCTATTCTGCCCCATACTATAATCAGTCAAATAGTGGGCAACCAAACTATTGTTCTGAATGGGAACTAAGCCTGCATCTTGTACTACCTCACAAGCAAATGTACCATTCTTTCGGGTAGTTATGGGACAACTTGCTTTTGGTGGGACCTACTTGGCGTGCAATAAAGTAAAAATTGGGGAAATTAAAAAACCATACATTTTAACAAAAACATCTATTCGACATTCTAGATTTAATAAGCGTAATAAATATTATTAATGTATAATAATATAATACAATGTGGCCATAATTAATTATTTCGGAATGAAGTTACGCCTAAATTATTTACTTACTAACATCCATAGATCTTTTTTTTATTTTTAATAATAACATATAGCTCACCGAAGGGTTAGGCAGAGGACCTGGTACACCCACATTTCACCAGATATGTTTAAGTCCCATGTAATAGAGGGTGAGCCTATGGCCATCAGCCAGGCACAAATCCAAACTCCGGGCTATTGTGATATCCTTGATGGAAAAAGCCCAAATAACTGGGCTCTAAACCCAACCTAGAATTAAAAGAAACAATGACGACTTCGAGGTAATTTGTCTACTGGTTAATAAAATCATGGTAACTATTGACGTTACTTTATTCCGTGTTAGTTCATACTATTTGTACAATTGCCGACTTAATTAAGACTACAAAATGTAAATAACAATAAAAATATAGAATTTGTACTATCACAATAATTATACTTATCTTTTATGAATGAGATGGAATGAATGAGTGAGATTTATTTGCCTACTAACTTACTTACATACTTATCGTGCTACAGGAACCTTTGGGCGCTTGAATGACATTGACAGGGAGCGTTGTTGGTAAGCATAATCACCCTATAATCTTCCCACTGCTGGGACACAGGCCTCTTCTCGAGAGTAGTAGTGATGAAACAATTTACATAAAGTGCTTGTCTGGGTTCCACTGGGCCACCACTGCTCTCACAGGGCCACCACTGCTCTCACAGGGCTACCACTGCTCTCACAGGGCCACCATTGCTCTCATTGGGCCACCACTGCTCTCACTGGGCCACAGCTGTTCTCATTGGGCCACCACTGCTCTCTCTGTGTTTGTTAAACATTTGTGAAATAACCATAGGAATTGCAATGAAAAAAAAAAAAGATGGCGGAGTGACTTCCGATATTGGCCACGCGCCAAAAGATCCTTGTACTGTTGTATAATGAATTAAATGAAGATGTTCTTGGTGTATATAACTAAACATAAATATTATGTACTTTGTTAACATAAGTTCCGTTCAGGGATAGTTGTCATTTAATTAGTGTTTCTCTATGCTGCCATAATGGTGAACTAGAATAGAAATAAATCATTCTGCCTAGCCTTTTCCTAACTATATTGGGGTCAGCTTCCAGTGTAACCGGATGCAGCTGAATACCAGTATTATACATGGAGCAACTACCTATCTGACCTCCACGACCTAGTTATGGAAGTCAGATACGAACAGTTAAATACTTACAAATGAGATTTTAAATACCTAAATATCTATTTAATTTCTCCTTGAATGTTTTTCAATTTTCTTGTAATAGTGTTCATCATTAATTTTTTCTACGGATATATCCCAAAATCAATCATAATTATGTAAACAAGAGTCTAGCTATACTGCAAAGAAAATTAAATATGAAATTTGCTACATATTTAAATGGACATATTTAACTGAACCTCTAAAAATTTATTGACCATCTAAGTATGCACACATTTATTAATATATGAGCCTCTTTTAAACTTTCTGGCCTTTTCTCACATTTGGTTACGGTAACCAAGCTTGGGTACTCCAACCAAACAGGTTAGTTTTGGTTGGAACTGTGAATGCGGGAGCTGAATAGGTTGCATTAACCAAGCTTGGGTACTCCAACCAAATGGGTTTGATAAGATTAGAACTGTGACCAATTCAACTATTATAGATATTCAGCAACCAAGTTGGTCGCAGTTATTGTTAGGACCCCAGAATAGGCACAATCATTTTATTTATATATTTTGAGGAGTTCTAAATAGGAATTATTGGAGGTTCAATTAAATACATGCCCAATCAGACTTACTATCGACAAAATTACTATCTGTAACTAATTAGCTACAATCTACATGATCATTTCTTCAATCCTCTCATCCTCAGTTCCATTTCTAGGTATGCTCTCATATTCGGATCATCTACCATCTTTAGAATCTTTTCACTAAGTTCAGGCCCAGCTTCTTTCATCTTCTCTGATAAAGCTTCTGCCCAGACTATGAATACACAGTTGGAGCAACCAGATTGGCAGCAGCCTGATGGAGGTTCATCTATGGAGGCCTGGAATTATAAAAAAAAGGTTTTATTTTGGAATGGTAACTTTTCATGGAATTTGATCATTTTTAGATACTTAGCTGTTTTTTTACTAGGATGCAGATGGTAGAAGGGTATCAAAAATTATAGATCATTTTGTACATTCATCATTGTGGCTGCAGTCTGAAGCCTTGAAAATATTTAGTTTTTAGTTGTTCTTAAAAGATTTGATTACCTAATGGATGTTGAGCTATTGTTTGTCATCGATGACCGAAATTTCGTATTGAACCACCTAATATTGATAACAAAGAAATAGTATGTATGGATATAAAACAAACTTACATCTTTAGCTATTCTCTCCAATTCCTTCTGTTTCTCATCATCTGCAGTTTGCGTCGTAGTTGTACAAGGTCTAACCAGATGGTTCTGATATCTTATTAAAGCAGGAAGTCGTGAAGTATTCAATTTCAATTTCTGTAATCAAGGTAACAATGTTAATTTGTTATTGAAACAGGTCACTTATAGGGCTTATTTAAAACTGAGATACTTACAAACATTATTTGATTTGATAGTTCAATATATAAATTAGTAAAATAGATTTCAATCCATTTTCATTAATTTAGAAGTGATTTCTAGTTACGATATAACATCTATAACATTAGGCTTAGGATTTATGTAGAATGTATTCTAAATAGCTAGGTACATCTGATTATTGTTAGTACTCTTCACACTTGTGTATAAATATAATTGAAAAAGAAAGAGATGATTGTTATTTTTAAGCCTCATGTTTATATAATAATACGACTTATTTTATGATCGTACGAATTTTATTCAAGAATTCCACAACAACATTGCAAAGAAAAATTGAAAATGACACTGACTGATTGAAGACTGAACGTAACTCAGAAACTCAGAATGACAAACCACAGAACACGACTACTGCAATACTGCAAATAATGAATGACTGCATATTATATTATTCAAAATTGTTAATTTGTAATATTTTGTAATCTGTGGAAATGACAATCATCATTTATTTACATTTTTTTTTTTTTTTTTTTTTGTGGCTTCGCACGGTTTGTGCATTTAGCCAATGTCACGTTTAGTTTTAGTAGATAGTAGAAACAAAGGTAGGGAAACGAGAATATTATTAAAAACGGAATTTAGGTTAGGAAGGTATATAGGATCAGTATTTATTTATAAAGGATACCATAATGAACAAATTATAATGACGAAAAATTACAACTTAATATTATTTAAAATGATGAATGAGACTATACATTTATATACAGGAAAGCTATTTGTGCAGAGTAAAGAAAGTATAGAGGTAGGAAAAGGAATACGGAGAGACAACAGGTTACTGAGAAAGGAAGAACGGTCGTGTAAAGGACAGGAGAAAAAAATGTGATCTAAGTCGCCTACATCCGTGCCACACAAGCAAATGGTGTCGTCGATGATATGAAGTTTCGCAAGATGGGCTGGAGAGCAAACATGTCCCAATCTCATTCGTATTAGAATGGAGGTCTCCATCTTGCCAAACTTTGCCCTGCCAAACCACGGTTTTTCCGGAACGTCTGGTTGAATAAGTGAAAAATAACGACCCTTCGATTTGCTTCCAATATTCCAAGCTACCTTCCAAGTTTCCCGAAGAAAAGTCTTTGGTAACGATACGAGGTCATAGCTAAAATTTGTATATGGAACTAAGTCTCCACACTGCACCGCATCACCGGCAAGTGTATCAGCCACTTCATTGCCATGGATTCCAGCGTGGGCCGGAATCCACACAAATTGTAGAGTATTACCCTCAGAGATGGTTTTGAACGCAAATTCTCTTATTAAGTAAACGATAGGGAACTGAGATTTGTGTTCGAAAGGGGGTTTATTAATGGCTAGAAGAGCACTTTGAGAATCGGTAAAAATTATAGTTTTTTTTAGCTTTAAAACTCGAGTATATTCAATGGCTTTTAAAATGCCGAAACATTCCCCCGTAAAAACAGATGTCTCAGGAGGCAGTTTTATTTTTTGTACGATGTTGTATTGAGAATGGTATGTACCTATCCCAACACAACCCGTCGGAGAAAACTTGGAAGCATCCGTAAATATATGGTGGTACTCTATGTGTTCAGCCAGAAAATGATTAAAACTTAAAAGGCAATCGGGATCTGATTTACTTACAATATATTTTATAGTGGGACTGAATTGTAAACTCTCATAACTACTGCTAAAGAGGGGAAGTTTATTGGAACGGTGAATAGGAGAAGAAAGTGAGAGGAATTTTTTATAGCTTACAACTAAACAGGGGGCACGTTTATGGGACCAGTAATCTGAAGATTCAATCTGCAACACTAAAGAGTCCAGTATAGGTATGAGAGGGTGAGTTGAGAACTGAAGAATTCGGAACAAATATTTGTCAGATAGGAATTGTCTTCTAAGATACAATGGAGCTTCCCCGCATTCAACTTGAAGCGCATTAATGGGACTAGATTTCATGGCACCCGAAATAATTCGTAATGCTTTAGATTGGATGCGATCCAACCTTTTAAAAGCCATAACACTACCAGGTTCTAGCACAAACAATCCATAATCCAGAGTACTTCTGATGATTGCGTTGTAAATAAGTTTCAGAGAAAAGGGATGTGCACCCCACCACACACCAGATAGGCATCTAAGCATGTTTAGGTGATTTTCACATTTATTAACAATGTAATCACAATGAGGAACACTACTTAATTTACAGTCAAGTATTACACCTAAATATCTGAATTTATCTTTAACTGGAATAGGTATTTCTTTATAAAAGAGATTTAATGTGGGAATATTTCTCTTCCGGGTGAATAAAACAGCCGCGCTTTTAGACGTGGATAAATCTAAGCCATTTAGATGTAACCATGACTCCAAAGAAGATAAAGCAGAATTGATAGCATAGCTAGCTTGTTCAACAGATTGACTTGAAGAATATAATAATAAATCGTCGGCATATTGCAGAACCTTAACATGATTAGTTAGGGACGAGTCTAAATCAAAAGTGTAGATATTGTATAGAAGGGGACTGAGGACAGAACCCTGTGGGAGACCTCTCCATACAAGATGAGATACCTCTTGATCCCCTATTAACATATTAACAGAACGTTCAGTCAGAATATTAATAATGAAATTCGACAGATTCAATGGAACCCCTAAGGCTTTTAACTTTTTCTGTAAAACTGATAATACGACGTTATCATAGGCTGCATTAATATCAAGGAAAACTGCAACAGTGGAATGGTTATTAGAGAAGGATGACCTAATATCGGATGTTAAAATACTTAAACAGTCAGTTGTGCTTTTACCTTTTCTAAAGCCATATTGTGATTCTGCCAAAAGACCTTTACTTTCAACATACCATTCCAGGCGATTTTTAATTAAGTGTTCCACTAATTTCATCAAAATTGAAGACAATACTATGGGACGGTATGAAGAAGCATCAGATGGAGTTTTATTTGGTTTAAGAAATGGCAACACCATTTGACGTTTCCATTCAACAGGGATGTTTCCCGTATTCGTAATAGAATTGATAAGCTTTAAATAATAGCTGAGTACATCATCATTTAAATTAGCAAAGAAAGAATACGGGATGCCATCAATGCCTGGTGCAGAATCTATAGTTTTATGAATAACACCCTTTAGTTCAGTGAGAGTAAATGGAAGATCTAGCGACGTATGAGTGTCTTGGTTATTAGTTATGAGAGACAGGTTAAGGTTAATAGCCTCAGGAACCCAAGGTGGAGCTAATTTATCTAAAAATTCATTGGCTAAAGAATCAGGAATAGGCGAAGGGTTGTTATAAATGGACCTAAATCTGGGAATGTTACGCCAGACTATTGTAGGGTGCGTATTCGGTGAAATTGATGAGCAAAACTTGCGCCAAGATTCAAATTTTTTCTTCTTAAACAGTATATAAGTTTCATTAATTAATTTAGTAACGATTTCAAAATTAATATCAGACATATCAAGGTTATAATTGTATTCAGCCTCTTTACGTTTGTTAATCAATTCTGTGCACTCCGAGTCCCACCACGGAGGCGAGGGAATTGTGTTAATATTATTATTTTTAACAGGAAAAGCTTCATCTGCCGCTGCGATTAATATGCGTGCTAAAGCTTCAGCACAACTATTCTCATTACCATCCGAAATAACAGGCAAAGAGCATAGCTTTCTGTCAACAATGTTTCTAAACTTGTCCCAGTCATTATTATTTCTATTAGGTAGTTTATGTTTTAAGTTAGATCTCCTTATTAGTGTATTTGGTTTGGAAAGAGGGTAAGAAATAACTATTGGAAAATGGTCACTACCACAAGTAGAGGTTAGAGTATGCCAAGTTAAAGAAGAGGCTAAGTTTGGAGAACATATAGAAAGGTCGATTGCACTTTGGTTCTGATTGGGATCTGAGCGACGTGTGGCAGCTCCAGAGTTCAAGATGCATAAGTTATGTAGGTCTATTATGTCTAGTAATTCATCGCCATAACTATTAGAGTTTGAACAACCCCATGATTGGTGATGGCAATTAAAGTCCCCCAATATTAAGACAGGCTTTGGCAGAAAAGACAAGAGATTATTTATCTCTTGTAGAACAGCAGAAGAAGGGTGAGGAATGTAAATAGAAACAAGACAAGAATTATGCACTTTAATAGCCACAATTGAAATTTCCTCACTATGAGGAGGTAATGTAATGACAGAGAAAGGGATAGAATTCTTAATAAGTATAGCTACTCCACCATACCCATCAGATCTATCCTCTCTAATGGTTAAATAACCGTTAATTTTAAAAATATGATGAGATTTGAGCCATGTCTCTGCTAAGGCAAAGGCAAATGGCTCATATTTGTTTATAAGATAAATAACATCACTCTTTTTGTTTAATAGACTGCGGCAGTTCCACTGAATTATTTTGGATGTGTTGTCCATTATGAATGGATTGAGAAGCATTTAAAGATTGGGCAACGTTGGACGGTGAAATGTTGAACAGAGAAAGAAGATTGTGTAATGCAGAAAGAAAATCGTTTATGGCAAAATTTGAGTCATTTTTTTCACTGATTGGATTATTAGAGAAAGCACAACCATTTGATGGTTGGGGAATATCGAAATCTTTAATGATAGCACTGTGAGCCTCTTTATTATAACCTTGTACAGATTTGGGAGGGGAGCGTGGTTTGAGGAAGACAGTCTTTTTATAGCTACTTGAAGCAGGCATTCTATTATTTGTAGAGATAGATGGAGTATCAGCAAAGTTTTTTGAAGGAGAAGATAAAAGTGTATCAGCATAGGATTTAGTAACTGTGGGATATAGTTTTGCAGCTTCAGCATATGATACTGAACTTTGTGCCATGTATGTTTTGATTAGTTTTTGTCTAGAAAATTCTGGGCAAGACTTATTGGTAGCATAGTGCAACCCAGAGCAAAGGCAGCAAGATGCACATTCCTGATCTCTCTCACAACTGTCCCCAGTGTGGCCATGACCACATTTAAAACATCGAGGTTTGGACCTGCACTGAATTTTTGTGTGGCCAAAACGACAGCAATTAAAACATTGTACAGTAGCGAAAATGTATAAGTCAACCGGTAAAGCATTATAGCACATAAAAATTCTTTTCGGTAGAACCTGCCCATCAAAAGTAACAACAATAGATTGGGATGGTTTCCAAGTGGTTGTACCATCCACAATGGTTTTAAAATTGAGGCGTCGGACTTTCAAAATTGGACCGCAACCAATTGGTACTGAAATATTGTCTATAACTTCCTCCGGAGACCATTCTGCAGGAACACCACGCACTAAACCCATTCGAGTTACATTAAAAGTAGGTATAAAAGCTTTATAGTTATATTTTTCTAGGCTACTATGAGAAATAAAAGAATTTGCGTCCAGGAAATTAGAAAAAGATAAAGAAATTTTATTGCGCCCAATTTTTTTGACGCTACCGTTTATTATGTTTTGGAATGCGTTATGTTTTAAGAACTTGCCAAATGTTATTGGGTGCAAGGTAGTTCCATCATTTGGTGAAATTACATTTTTTTGAATATGTATAACAAAAGGCGCGTTGTCGGTTTTGTCATAAGTTTTTCGACCAATCTGCGTGGGAACAACTGTGGACGGAGCAGGAATAACAGGTGAAACATTGGAAGCGAATATTTCGGAGCAGTTAGGCTCCGAAGTAATAGGTAGTGAGGTGTCCGTGGAAGCGATTATTTCGGAGCAGTTAGGCTCCGATGTAATAGGCAGTGAAGTGTCCGTGCAACCACAACCCGAAGACTCGGAACCGTGGTTTTTACGGGTACGACGGCGTTTATTACAGTGTTTGCACACATGCACACGACTACGTTTCAACGTGCGAGCCGAAGACGACCCATCGGTATCCATTCCCGATTCGTTTGAAATGGTAACAAACTTGCCTGCCGGGGGAACAAAGTCCCCCGGGTCAGGCGGGTCGTTCATTTTCCGCGCTACTTAAATAATGTAAAAAAACTTACCCTACCGAAGAAAATGTACAGAATTAAGATTAAATTTAAAGAAAAAGAAAGTCTATCACTAAAACTACAGCTACTGATCCTATAATACAAGTTATTTAAACAAATTAAAATTTCTCCAAAAAAGACACGTCCGCAAAGTTTGGAGTTTCCCGCGCTTTTTTCTATTTACATTTTATTTATCACTAGAGTTTTGACATTTGCAAAAAAACATTGACAATATATTTTTTTATTGAGGATCGAAACAAGCTATTTTGGCACAATTTAGGAGGGACCTTTGAGAATCGATCTGGCATCAAGTCAATCTTGCTGTTGATTCGATTGATATCAGTCAAATCAAATTGTAAACTTGTAACGCTTATTCATGGAATTAGTATTAAATACTAGATCAATCTGTTTAAGGGTGTATAGGTTAGACCTCTGCCTAAGGCCGCTTGTACACGCTAAGAAAAGTTGCCAGGCTTAAGCAAGAATTCATGTCGTTTCCTCACACGAACTGTATACACTGCTTCGTCGCTAGCCAATAAAAAAAAAAAAAAAAAAAAAAATCTGCTGATAAAATCTATTGTGGACGTGAGATTGTATTGACGTGAGATTGAATCCCCAGCGAGTTGCTGGTGGTCATTGCGTGTGTACACCTAGAAAGCAACAGTGTAGCGAAATTCAAATTTCCTTTGTCAGTATTAGGCTGTAATAATTATGATTTCCGACAGTAACGAATAAATATTTATAGAACTTAAAGCCATTAAAATCATCAATACATCTCCATAGGTTAAGATTAGTCTATTGAATTACTATTTCACGAAATCGTGACATTTTAGGTCAATTCGTAAACTTAGAGAGTTGTATTATTTTACTAGCTTATTGGATTGGCTCGAGTATTGGCCCCGTCTAAATGGTTCACTAATGATTTTAATTCATTTGTTACGGTCGCTAATCGTATTTTCATCATCATACAACAACCTGAAAAGTGCAAACAACGAGAGAAAATGAATTGAATCTCGCGGGCTACATCAGACTGTTATCCATAGACACTAGACTGCACCGGAAGTCTCACTGGCAAAAAGGTTTAATTCTGGCAACATCTGACAAAAAATCATGTCTGCGAGGTATTGGCATCTCTTTTTGTTGTACTGAAAACGACAGAGACCATACTGAGTAAAGTGAGATAGAAATAGTTGAGATGCCAGAGTTGCAAATGTCGACCAGCCATTTTCATTCGACGAATAAATTAATTTTGAGAGTTCGATGACCGGCCGGAATCGTTTTGTCCGTCATTTTTGATCTATAGATTTTACAAATCGCAAGTTTTCGTAAGTCGTATATCTTTATTTGGTGCTAATTAGTGCTTGTTACGATTGTGAAATTACTAGTTATTGATTTTGTTTTGTCTCACCAGCATTTTCTATTGAAACGTAAGTTAAATCCAAGTTTTACTATGAATGTTGAGATAAGGCAGTTATAAAGCTTATTTGGCTTGCAATGACGAAGCCGCTTAATTCTGTTATTGTGGGATGTAGCGAGTCGCTACGTGTGGCAATGCTACGTTATTTTTAAACAACTTTAATTTAATTCACGGACTTTTTGTCCAATAAGTTTACGATTTTTATTTTTTTTGGGCGGTTCCACTAGCGGCTTACGTATGTATTTCGTTTTATACCTAGTTTCCTGGGTTGCTGGTTTGTTTGCAATATTCTTTATCTATGCGTCTCGCGTGAATCCGGTCTGAGTGATAATTTTCGTGAAATATATTTTTATCAAAATTGTAAGCGTAATTTAGTGGAGAGGTTATGGGGGACTATGATTCATACGATTCTATGCGACAGTCGCATCGCATGTGACATTCACAGACATTCAACTGCAACTCTCTTCGTTCTGCTTTTGTTTCATAATGATAAAATTACCTTATTCAGCATTTTTGGCAAATGATAACACTATCAATGTGCATGTAGATTGTGTGATAAGGGATTTATGGTGTTATTGTAATTCTTTCCCTACTTGGTCAAACTGAAAATTTAATTGCAAGTAAAATCTAGCAGTTCTTTTAACATGTCATGCCCAGGGATAACTTCTTAGAACTCAGTATAATCCTGCATATAAATTAGCTAGATTCTGCACTTAAACATGCATGATTCAAAATGCTGAGATATAGATAGTAAAATGTCTCTCAATCAAATGCCTATCGCAGTCCTAAGTTTAAAAATTATGATACATGCACCAATTTGAATTCACTGTGTTTAACTTGGAGCAATAAATATTGATTATTGATACTCTGTTTGTTAGTCATGCACCACAAATAGATATCAATATCATCAATTGGAACCATCATATTAATTAAACTTCATGACCTGTTCAAATGGCCCAAAACAATGACATTATTATATATACACACATGTATTGAAATCCTATACAATGCAAGATCCACTTATATTGGAAATGCACTTAAAGCTTGTATCTCAATTTATTTGTTGTTATCTCGGGAGTCCCTCAAAATGCTTTTTTAATAGTCCTTATAATTTATTGATCACAAATATCAATAACCAGACAATTATGGTGACAATTACATTAAAAGGTCTTGTCATACTAATCATGATATCAATAGGCGATACCTACAGTCAATTGTGATCTTTAAATGTCACTCATTATTACTGATAAATAAGGCTTCAAGTGGTTTGCATCATGCATTATTATCACTTATCATACTGATCACTAGATCACAATAAAACCTGACATGTAATGTTACCTACCTACCTCTAATATCATAACTTTTCAATAGGATTGATATATATATTCCGATTTCTGTGGCTCTTAAAAAAAAAAAAAACTTATACTTGCATTTAGTTTGGTCTTGGTCCTAAAAGCATGGGTTTTTAAAATCTAGGTCCTAATTAATATAGATCATAGTGCAACATATATTCGCAAAAAATGACATAATTATCATATTTCTATGACAGGAGCTGCTTAATAAAGCAGATAATAGTAAAATAGAAACTTGTAAAATTGTCAATTGCCTGTTGGTTTTATTAAATAGGCCCCAAACCTGGCCTCAGACCATTTTTTTAAATGGGGCCCTCATTGGGGTACTCAAATCGATCATCAAGATTTGAACTTATTTGTCTTGTGATATTAGTAAATATCAGCACTGACCCCAAAATGATTTCTTTTTAGCATACCTATCATGTCTGGAGATCCCGAAGTGAACCGCACTCCTGAAGAGGAGGAAGAGGAAGAGATCAAGTCCTCGTATAGGCCTCCTCCAGAGAAGACTATTGACGAGATCCTCGCTGCAGATCAGGAGGATGAGTCCTTGAGAAAGTATAAGGAGGCCCTTCTAGGAGAGGCGCAGGCTGGTGCTGTTGTCGTTGGTAAGAATATTTTGTAATTGTTGAAAACCATTTTTTATTCATTCCTTGAAGTAAGAGAAAATTAAGGTGTAGGGAGGTAGAATAGCTTCAGGTTTGAGGATGTCATTATGATTTGATCTCACAAGCTTACTACATGATTCTGAAGTTATGTGAGCACTAAATATATACTGAACAATTGAATGAAAACCTAATAGCAACTCCTAAAGTGCACTTTGTGAAGGGCAATGAAATATGGGATTTACCCACTCTGCGCAATATTGTGCTCAGGTGATGGTGTAAATACCCCCCATCACATGTAACTTTAATAGTAGATAAAAACATTAAAATTAATTACCGAAAGAAAATCAAAAGTATCAACATCTTTTTACATAAATTCTTAAGCACAGGCCACACTGCGAACGAACCTAGAGTCTGTCCAAAGAAAGCTGACCAAGAATTATTATCTGTTGAATATTCTACTTCACTTCTTAGTAAAACATAACATGTCGAATTATTATATTAATATGGAATACTGGATGTAAGTATCGCATAATATGTCTTGAATAATAAATAGTATCGACTGCGTCAACTGCGTGTAAAGCCAGCTCTTGATTTTTAAAATTTTCGCTTTTTTTCTTGGACAGCCTTCGTTAGACGGACTCTTAAGTTGGTTTAGCTTTGCTCATGAATCTACCGCGACTTTTCCATGCTTCGCTATACGAAATTAGCTTCGTTCACAGTGCGGCCTGCGCTTTAGACATTATAAATGTTGTTGATAGTGATACTTATCTAGCCTACAGTACATAAGAAACTTGTAACCTATTCAAGATGTTTGGTAGCATGATACTCAGAGGTACATGCGTTGTCTACACAAAGAGTCATACTGTGAATCTTATTAAGCGTGAAGGCTTTACCTTATAAGACCAACGATTCATTATCAAGTCTCGAATGAACTGTGCCAATCATGCTTTAGATATCTGATAACATAATAACATCACGCCAAAATTCCCCGAAGGGTTAGACAGAGGTGTACCTATAGTACACCCACATTTCGTTAGTTATGTTTAAGTCCCATGGGCATATTGTCATTAACCGGGCACAAATCTAGACTCCAGGCTGCTACTGAGCCCAGGCGGATTTCCGGCCACCATAGGCGCGGGCTTGCGGACGGCGAGCAACGGGCAGCTCGCCGTCCGATAAGGACCAGGCCCGGGTCGATGGCGCGTCGTGTTTCACGCGCGCCTCAAAGAGATGTCAGCAAAAAATGACGGGGTCCAATAGGACCGATGCCTGCCAGGGTTGCGGGAAAGTCCGAAAGGGATACCGGGACCTTGGCAACAGGCAAATGAAGGAACACGGGTGGGTTTTAGTCAGTAAAAGTCTGACACGCCCTTCCGCTCCGCCCAGAGCGGGAGAAGTCATTGGATGATTTCCCACCCTCAAAAAAAAAAAAAAAAAAAGGCTGCTACTGAGAAATTCCAAATAGTACAACCCAATAACAGTTTGCCCGACCTGCGAATCGAACCTAGGACCGCATGCGCAGCAGTAGCGCTTGCAACCACTAGACCAACTAGGTAGTCGGTGTCTACACAAAGGCTTCTACTGTGAATCTTGTAAAGTGTGAAGCGTTTTCGCGCTTAAAAAAATGAATTTGAGCTGAGGACTACCCTCAGCTCAAATTCATTTTTTTTCTCACTCGCACCAAGGCAAACAGGCTCCAAGCCTCAAATAGTTCAGGTAGTTCCTTTTTTCATTGAAAGCAGAGGTAATTAAAAAAAAAAAAACATAAGACCTGCTTTATGGTTAGTTCAGTTACTATGCAAAGTTTCATGATCTAATTTGAAGTTTTGAATACCAGCGGTTTATAGTTCGATTTAGAGGTAAATATGGTTTTTTTTTCTATAGAGATAATTTTATGTACTTAATCGTGTTTACGTCAAACATAGCGTCAATCTTCAACGTTAACATACGAGTATTATTATATTTATTTCAAAATTAATGCTTCAGTATTTTCGGCGTAACGGAAGATCATGCTAAGCAATTTGAAGTAGGATAGCCCTTAAAAAGAAAAACAATTTATTATCAAGTCTAAAATGAACCATGACAATGAAGCTTTAGATATCTGATAGATAACATTAGTCACGTCGATTATATGTGAGGATCAAAACCCTTTATAAATATTTAAATTACAAGCAGTTTGTATAACTTCACTGGACACTAGATTTGTAAATAGTCATGCGTTGTGCTCTCTCAAAGTTAAGCAAAATGTACCTACCCTTGTCCCTGTGACATCTATGGCTAAGTTATTGCGTGTTATATTATTATTCACTAGATTTTGTCTGCGACTTCGTTCACGTGTTTCTTGTTTTTAACATAAAATTTATATCCTATGATAGGCGACAATACTGTAGTTCCATTAGAGAAAGAATTTTCGGAATCGGTTCAGTAGTTCCAAAGGTTACCCCTACTGCCTACATACAAATCCACAAATATCTCTTTATAATATCCTAATCTTAACAATTATTATAAATGCGAAAGTGATTTGTTTGTTTTTTAAATTTGGCATATGGGTAGACCATGATCTGGAAATGGAATACTTTTTATCCCGATAATACACACGGCTACACATCAAGCTATACATTTCCAGTATACGCTGACCTCGCATTATACGAAAATCCTATACAATGCGAGATCAGCATAAACTGGAAAAGTATAGCTTGATGTGTAGCCGTGTGTACATTCCCGTGCGATAATTTCCGACCTCCACGCGGGCGAAGCCGCGGGCAAATGCTACTTAGTATATATAGGTGATCATCATCCTTGTCTATCACTATCTTTTTCATCCCATGGCATATCAAAAGCCGTCTCTCTCTTACGCCGTTCTTCATTCTTACATTATATTCTTTCTTTTCCTTTTATTACTGTAAAAAATAAATTAACTTCAAACTCAGAACATTATCAAGCTTTCTCGATTGTTATATCAATGTTCATATCAATAGCTGTTGATACCTATATGATTTATCTAATCATTTTACGTTGGCAAACAATTTTATGACAAGTCCAATGCTCCGTTTTCCGTTTTCATGAGTTACGCAGGCGTGACCTATTAAATGATGTTTGTTCGTACTTTCCATTTATATAAGTGAGCCATATTAACGTGCTGTAATAGGTAATAGGTATTTAAATAGACCGCTGGAATGATCGATATTGCGTTAACCAGAAAAAACAGTCTGTGGTTGTAGTTTCTGCCTACCATGGAAAAAGACAACTAGTATGTGTGTATGTAATCCAACAGTCAGTTCTATAAATTTTTGCGTTTTCCATCATCGTTATCGTTGATAGAATGTCACTTTGTCTAGGGCTTCTGAACCTTTTCAAAACGCATCGAAGTTTAGAAAAGGTTATCTCATGAGTCATATAGTCCTCCAGGACCGAGACTCGGCGGGGACTGGCCATCCACGCGGGGGATATTATAGTGAAGTGTATGCGGAGACAGGTGCACTCTCTCTTCCCTCACTTTCATAGACCTCATACTACCTACTTTATAGCAGATTTTTGCTGTTCCGTGAACGTTACAAGGCTGATACTTTTCACGAATGTCAAGGTCTGATGCTTCCACGCATGACATCAATGACATGACCGTGACCAAATAAACTGCATTGCACGACATCGTACGGTGACGAGTGATCGATCCTATATTATCGGCATGGTTGGATAGGAGACTTAAATCGAGTAAGACTGAAACGATTTTGAATGATGTTTTCATGTCTGTTGAGTTAGAAGACGAAAACGTTTTTTGCTGACGTAACTGTCATAAGAACTGAAGTGTTAATTAAGAGATCAAGAGGTTTTTAGTACTGAATGTGATTAGCAAACATAATGGTTCATTTGTCACGGTCTTTTTAGTAGATCTGGCGTACGGCCTCGTAAAGAAACGTACAAAAAACAATGCTGATTAGATGAATCATTAGGACAAACAAATAGTCGTAAAAACTTCTTTATATTAGCCTCTATAGAAATTTCGTTTGTTTGTACTGTAAAACATATACTCCTTAGTTACCTACTTTGCTACTAAGATAGGCAAAAAAAAATATCCCCGATCTAATGAGCACAGGTTCTTTCTGGTCATTATAATCGTTAAATTGGTATCAATCATCATTATCATCAGCCTATAGCAGTCCACTGCTGGAAATAGGCCTCTCCAATTGCACGCCGTACAGCTCGATTCACGGTAACTCTCATCCATCTGCTACCGGCCACCCTGCGAAGATCGTCTATCCACCTCGCCTGAGGGCTTCCTACCATACGTTTGTCGATTCGCGGTCTCCACTCAAGAACACGTCTACCCCAACGGTCATCGGTTCTACAGCTTATATGACCGGCCCATTGCCACTCCAGCTTGCTATCAATAGACACCTACTTATTTTAATTTATAGTTTACCCTTTACACGGATATCCACAGCCATGCTGCGTGTCGGTATAATTTCCTCCCCGACGCGTATATTATCTGAAGCCCTATTACCGCCGTTTGCGGCCACATCAATTTCCTTTATAGCTAAGCTATCAGCTGTGACTAATAAAATAGCGACAATGACCTAGTTGCGCTGGCCTACTTGGTCGAGTGCATTCTGAGACGGTTTGCATCCTGTGTGAGAAAACTTGATTTGTGATAACCGTCTTGACTCCAGTCTTGTGAGGCTAAGAGGACAAAGATAATTGCCGATAAATGTTAAAAGTTGCACACAGTCATTCATGAGTAAAAGGTCCAACTCTCTTAACCATCTGAAAAGTCATTTTTATCCATGTTTACGCAACAAACAGGAAAACTTTTCTAAACATCGTGTTTTTAATTGGCTTCCAACATTACTCAAAGCTATTTAATTAGAACGACGCGACGTCAGAAACGGCCAGGATGTCGCCTTTCATTAGAACTTTGGACTCACAAAACCAACTTCATTGTTTGACGGCTCTGCAAGGTTTCTCATACACTTTCTCGGTTGTTACATTTTCTATAGAAAGTTGATTTAAAGGAAGCCTAAGTTTGTAAAAGGTTACGTACGGTTTGTTTCTTAAGCAAAGGTCAGATTTTTTATTAGAAAGTTGCAATATAATCTCAAATATTCCAAAAACAACATTTTTCGGGGACTTCACCGCATAATTCCTTCCTCAGTCTTTCCCTATCTTGCATTTTATCATCAAAACGGACAGTTCTTGAATTAGAAAAGGATGCTGATGCTGATCCGAACTCTTACTTTGCATTCGGGTGCCGTATTATGAAGTATTAATGCCACCATTTTTCCAGTGTGAGAGAGAGACGGAGCTAAACAAGGCCGCTAGCATCATCCCGTTTTCGCAGTGGAATAATGATGGCATTAATACTTCATAATAGTACACCAGTATGTTGTTATATTTATATTCTGGTATTATACCTACTTTCCTTTGCTCAATATAATCTGCAATCTATATGCGTAACATATTTTCGGTAAATGATGAACACTAATTTGTTTCATTTGACAGTTCAACAACTTTCATTTCGTTATTTACGTTGCTGAGCCATTTGTTTTCGAACTTATGAAGCAATGGATTAACAATCTCATTCAGATCCTGATTCATCGTGTATTAAGCAATTAGGGTGCTAAACTTAAGCTGGACGTTTCCATAGTAGGTAATAATAATAATAATTACCCCACCGCCGTATCTCTACGTTGACGTCGTGGTGGGGCTTGCGCGCTCCGAACTCTAGGTCTGTGCTGGTAGTTTACTTTGCCGGGACGGATCTAGGATGAGGAGCCAGACCAAGAGAGATACAGAAACCCGCAGGGCAGCATGTGGCGAGCTGTTGGGCAGTAGCGACCCCACGGACCCTACCTCCCGGGAGAAGTCTTGTTCCTCACCTCTGGCTTGCCTTTATTGGCCGGCTGAAGTGAAGACTGACGAGGAACAGAGCTCCCACCTCATTCTTGCCTTCATTGGCCGGCTTGAGTGGAGACTCGTAAGAGCAAACGTGCTCGGGGGAAGGAAGTATTCCAGTAAGTGCTCGTAGGGATCTTGACCATCTTCCGGGCTCTGGGATTGTTCTGAAAGCCGTGGAATACCTCTCCACTCCTCAAGCACCTCAGGAAGTGTTGCCCCCTTGTCGCTACGTCACTATGTGCTAGCGACTGTTTTCGGAGGCCCATTATTGAGTGTGCAAGTCACCCCCTGCCATTTTATCCATGTATACCACAACATTGATCAGGCAGGGGACATAGCTTTTCCATAGTTCTAGATAATCAGTCCACTATAGCCACCCAAACGCATAGCCCAATATGTTTTGTATCCATGTTCTGCAATAGTCCTATACCAACCGGGGGTTGTCCTTGGGTGCACTTGCCATAGTGTATACAGGGATAATCGTTGGTTGGTGCCTCATTCCTTTTGAAATTGTCTAAGGGGCCTCTGCGAGTTGGCTTCGGCCCCTCGTACGCCTTCCAAAAGACCGGGACCCCATGGTCCCGAGAAATATAAACATATAAAAATAATAATAATTATCTGAGCCTAATAATACTACTTCTCAAAGTTTATAAAAACATCTGTATGTTCCCACAGACGTTGTCGCATATGAAAGCTAGCTCAAACTACAGTCTAAACTAGATATTCTTATATAATCGTACGAATAAAATTAGACGCGTGAGCAATGATCTTATATTTTGGTTTTTCCGTCGATATCATAAACAATTTAAGCGGCGCTCTCCGACGTTGCGAGGCAGGTGAAAAATTATCATCGCTTAGAATTAGCTATCCTGATATTTTTTGACATAGAAAACTCTTTGTCAGTATTTATTATGCGCTTTCAAGGCATTTCCCAATCTCAAAATTGCTTAGACCTTATCAGAAAAATCGAAATCAAATTATTTCACATAAACCTACAAGGGCACTTATGAAACGTCAGACGCTTGGTGCACGGTTCCTATTGGTCGTTTCCTATGCAGAAGAGTCTGCAAGAAACTCCACGGTTCAATGCCCCACCACATGGCAAAGGCCTTTTCTATAATGTCTTATACAAAGACGGAACGAGCAACGATTGATATACATTTTTAAAAGAGTGTCCTTGGAGTTTCTTGCCTGTTCTTCTCCATAGAGATGTACGATTTGGAATTGGCAATTAGCTTCAACTTTGTGACTAACTGACCGACTTTTTGACAATAATTCAAAAGTGCCTGTAAATGGTTTAATTGAAATAAATGCTTTGAGTTGAGTTGAGTTGATCACTACACTTCCGTGTTAGTGATTTCAGATCAGACAGATTCAAGGACAATATAAGTAAATTTTTCCAAAAATCGATGGGTGGACTGTGTGAAGGATGATATTGGCTAGAAACGAATAGTTGAGAAGTATGGAAGAACAAGAGGAAATGCTGCGGAGACCCCAAAATAAATTGGGATAAGTGCTCCTGAGAATGATGATGGGTCACTGTCTCGCATAGGGTCGTAGCATTATGCTGAGCGGCTTTTTGTGTTCTTTCTTAGCGTCATGTTTACCGCAAATAAACATATTTTCGTAAGTAGTAAGTTTTCCTAATAATGGCTTATATGTTTAGCATTATTATAATGAACACTGGAATCTGTGATTTACGGGCAGAAACTACAGAAAATTGATGATTCGTTTTCTGTAATTATGTATTTTAATTACCAGCTCTTTGTCTATTTTCGTCTTTATAATCTTTCAGGGCTTAGTTATTTAAAAGGAAGTTGACGGAGCTTTTCCCCTCTAATTAACTTATAACCCTAGTTGGGAATTAGCCGTCCTTGTGTAATTAGGCCACCCTACAAAATTTGGCCGCCTCCTTTTAACCTTCGCAGTTTGGCTGGGCTTGCTTTATTTTGGCTTGAGTAAACCCAAGTCTACCATTTTTACAGTCGCTCAAAAGTCGGAATTGAATAAGATATGCGTGCTAGAATCTGGAAGATCACATCCCGAATATCCAGAACCTGGTGCCGTATTATGAAGTATTAATGCTACCATTTTTCCAGTGTGAGAGAGGGACGGAGCTAGACAAGGCCGCTAGCACCATCCCGTTTTTGCAGTGGAATAATGATGGCATTAATACTTCATAATACTAACCCTGAACTGACTAACAAATATGATTGATATTTTTATTTGTCCAACAGACGACAACGACCCACGCCGTGTGATCGTCAAGAAGCTTGCGTTGTGCGTCACTGGACGCGATGACGTCGAGCTGGACCTCTCCGGGGACCTCCATGATCTTAAAAAGCAGGTTTGTTCCTGCATCTAAACAAACAAATTAATGGCTACATTTTTTCTCGTGTCGTTTCCGAATATAGTTAATTAGGTTAAGGCCGTACCCTACCTCAAATTGCTTAGTATTATCCTCCGTTATGCCGAAAATACTGTAGCATTACTTTTGAAATAAATATGTTAAAATTGAGGGTTGATGCTAGGTCCTATGTTTGGAGAAAACACGATTACATAAAATTTTCTCGATAGAAAAAAACTCCAAAGTTACCTCTAAATCGAACAATAAACCGCTGGTGTTAAAAAAATGCTTCAAATTAGATCATGAAAGTTTGCATAATAACTGAACTAACTGTAAAGCAGGTCATGTTTTTTTTAAATTACCATTTTAGTTTCACCTTAAAAAGCCTAAACCTAAACTATTCGAGACTTGAGAGCCGCCAGCACCCCACTCCGTCTCGCTCTCACTGAGACCGCGAGTAGTATGGTGCGAGCGAGATAAAATTTGAGGTAGGGTAGTGCCTTAAAGACAATTGTTTATTTATTTATTTATTGGCCTTGATAAGTAAGTAGTAAAAGTATGAAACCATTTTTTATGGGACATTCTGGTTAATGTCGAAGATATATGATCATATATGCATAATGGTAGCCACACGTTACGATATTCTTTCGCAAAATTGGACTTGCACAAGTATACATTAACGTGTGTGGGATGAATTAGCACAAGTATCTGAGCCATCGGGTAACACAAAATTGTGTAGTCTAAACTTGCGCAAGTATATCGATACGTGTGTGGCCTGCATTAATTACCATAGATAGACTCATGATTTAGTGATCTGCAGGCAATTCTACCCGTCATACTAAACAATTTCCAACATAAAACACATCAGCGAATCGTGAAAAAAAAAACAATTCTACAACGTTTATTTCGATACAAGTATGTTTTTTTTTTACGAATCTTATGTATTATGTGGATATTTGTTTCATAGCGAAAGTTATTTTGACAGGTAGAATCACCCCTTGACGGATGCAGGTCACTAAATCGCAACCCTATAATTTAGACCAGTTCTATAATGTAAATTATATTGTCTTTGATTCCATTTACCTACCACATACCCTTAACTAATGTAGTGGGTCCACTGGCCCAGATGAAATTGTAAACTACGCCTAAAATCGGCTGTATGTAGCTGGAGCTTACCCTGCTTTCTAGCTGAACTTCCTAACGTCGACCGAACTTATACTCCATTTGAAATAAGATTAGACATTTAAATAAGCCTTTTTTACAGCCCGTTCAACCGATTTTGACTTCTATTGCGTTGGTGGCATGAAAAATGGCAGCAGTTGGTGTTGTGTAACGTTTTTTTTGCTTTTAATGCCATCCTTATGCCTACGGTATAGAAGTCAAAATCAGTTGAACGGACTGTAAAAAGGCTTGTTTTAATTTCTAATCTTATTTCAAATGGAGTATGGAACAGGCAGAAGTACGGGCTTGGATCGCCACACCAAAGTTTTAGTCATTTGGGTCTAGTAGACCCCATCTCATTAGCTAAAAGATTTTTTATAGACTTGTTTTGTAAACATTCAAGTTTATTTGCAGTTTATGTTCTTGAATTAACGAAGAAACTTTTGTTCTGCAAATCAATCAGATATTACCGAAGAGTAGGAATTTTGGAAGTTTAAGAGCCTGTGTCAATTTTTTCTCATAACATATCAATCAAGACGAAGATTTTTTATAGCTTAAATTGTATTTTGGTGCTTGTTTAAATTTGATTAGATATAGAATACACCCCTTTGCAAAAAAGATGGGCGGTTTTGATTTTTTTACATTATTTGGTAATCATTTAGTTGTAAAGAGGTTTTAGTAGCCAAACTATGTTTCTGGCACTTAATAAAGAGTCTGGATATGAAAAAAAGTTAATTCCAAATTCGAAACTTGTTTAAAACAATAATAATCCCTTTTTACCCCACTACGGCGAAGAAAAAAGGAGGGTTATGATTTTGTCCGGTATGTATGTTCATCTGTTCCCTTCTGTCTTCTAAACCACTCATCACAAATTGAAAAATGAGGTAGCGTTGGAAGCGTCTTGATCGTCCGCTGGTTATAGGCTATGTGACGTCACATTAAATGGCAAATTAAAAATCCGGAGTCACACGTAATCTTTTCGATTTATACCCTAAAACGTGTGACTCCGGATTTTTTATTTGTCTGTCTGGTGTCTTGTTTATACTTTTTTTTGCCGTAGTTGGGTTTTAGTTTTTATTACTTTATTTTTTTCAGTTTGTGACTTTTACTAACTTTTTGCGGGTTTGCGGTTAACTTCTCGTTATTTTTAGTAGAATAATTTATGTTTGTCGCATAATCCAGCCTTATTGTGACTTAAAACAGATATCTTTGTGTCGATTTTAATGGCAGAAAAAGCAATAAGAGCTAGTAAAATTGTAGCGTTGCTGGAAAAGGGGTATAGCCAAAAAACTATATTCTTATTGATAATAAGAAATTACTAGTCATTTATGCTAATGACATAGTAAAAATATTAATATTATCTGATATATTATTTTCTCATAATAGTCTGTGTAAAACTTTATTGGTTTGAACCAGGGTAACATAAAACTAAGGGTGTCAAAAGACCAGCTCCCTAATTACGTAATACACGATCAATCAGAATTGGAATCGGTGTGCACCGAATGTACAATCCATTGCTTCATAAGTTCGAAAAAAAAAGTCTGCTCATTAACGTAAATAACGCAATGAATGCTGTTGAACTGTCAAAATGAAACAAATTAGTCATCAGTTACGCAATTAGATAGCTGGCCTTTCCAAGCATCTACGTAGCGAAGGATGTGTATGATGTCAACCAGTAGGCATTTGATTTTCATAGGTTACTTCCACATAGTTTCGTACCTTTAATGATTACTTGTCTATGTTTTACTAGCTTCTGCCTGCTACTTCGTTCGCGCGGAAGTGTATAAAATACACTCATGTTACTCGCTGTTTTAATGTAGCTTTCTATAGTTGAAATAATTTTTGGTATCGGTTTAGTACATTACTGTCGCGGCCAGCAATAAGGGTATTGATGGACGATCGGGAAAATGAGGGCCGAGGCGAAGCCGAGGCACTCATGCGTGAGTCCATCAATTCCTGACTACGGCCAAGGCCTGTATACTACTTTTCTCAAACAACGCGCGGAATTTCAAACTGAGTAAATTAAATAGAAATTCCAAAATCAATGACGAACAACTATTATTTTTCATGCGCCAATATGTTAATTTGTTTCTTCTTTGTTCTATTTGCAAGCCAATTCGAAATTTAAATAAAATCTTTGATAAGTTACCTCCATGGTTGCCGTGTGTTGAAGTAAAAAGTTCGTTCCATTTTTAAATAACACGGCAGATATGAGTTTTCATAGTAATTTATTTGGCCGCTAAACATGCCAGATATGGATTTTCATAGTAACTTTGCTGGCCGCATCGTCACTTGTTTTTTACCAGTACAGCAATTTTGATTTATAATGCTCGAATTTCCAAGCATGTTGAGAAAAAGTATTTTTTCGAGTTAATCCATTACAAACAAACAACAACTCAAATCTTTTGGATTTATAATATTAGTTGAGATAAAGTTTTCAATTCACCAGTGGACCCACCTCATTGCGACGTATATTTTTTTCTATTACCTACATTAGTTAAGGGTTATTTGTATGCATTTACTAGCTGCGCCCCGCGGATTCACCCGCGTAAGTCTCGATCCCGTGGGAATATCGTCCTATTTCAGGTCATGGTCTACCCATGTGCAAAATTTCATCTAAATCTGTTCAACCGTTTTAGCATGAAAGCGTAACAAACGAACTCACTTCCGTATTTATAATATTAAGTTAGGATCTATCAGGAAGACCTCCTTTCATTCTGAACAAAACTTATTATTTATAAATTAACACAACGTAACCGCGATTTAAGTAGGTTCGTTTGTTAATTTCATCATTATCCTCGTCCCTTCAGGAAATAATTGCATTAAAATGGGTACGTACTGTTTTCCTGTACCCATTAACATTATACCTACTGGGCTATTGTGATGGAAACATTGTGGGATAAAAGGTTTGACATTGAAAATAGTTATAAAGAGGATAGAGGAGCTCGTGGCTAAGTAATAACAGCCGCACGGGTCGATTCATCAGGTTAAGCTACGCTTGCCGGGGTTGGTCCGTGGATGGGTGATCATCTTTACATATCGAGACTCCTACGTGCCTCGGAAAGCACGTTAAGCCGTTGGTCCCGGCTGTCATTTGTGGATCTTTGACAGTCGTTACGGGTCGTCAGAAGCCCGAAAGTCTGACAACCAGTCTTGCCAAGGGGTATCGTATTACCCAGTTACTGGGTTCTGGAGGTCAGATTGGCAGTCGCTCCATGTAAAATACTGGTATTCAGCTGCATCCGGTTAGACTGGAAGCCGACCCCAACATGGTTGGGAAAAGGCTAGGCAGATGATGATTGAAAATAGTTATAAATCCTCAATTATTAAATTAAATTAAAAAATTAAATTAATTTATTGTCAATATTATTCATAGGTCCTTGACCCATATTAACCCAAATAAGACCCAAATAAGTAGTTTCATTCTTGCTTTGATTCCAATAATTTATTTTCTTACTATGAATGTTAGATTCAAACTCCATTTCAGCATCAAAGCATGCATTGTATTTTTATATTCTATCTGTGTTATTATTTTAAGAGTATGTGTCTGTATGGTATGGGTTTAATAATTGCCTGAAATAAATGATATTTAATTTAATTCCATAATGGTTGGTATTACAATGGCTTAAATCTTTGGTACAATTACGGACCCTGAGGGACTCGGACCTGTAGGGCACAGCAAAAAGTATAAAATTAATTAATAAAATATAAATTAAAATTAATAAATTATTAATTAATAAAATATAAATTAAAATTAATAAATTATTAATTAATAAAATATAAATTAAAATGAATAAATTATTAATTAATAAAATATAAATATTAAATATTTTATTAATATTATATGACATCCCCGGAATCCGAGCATTATATCAATTATAATTATGCCACCATTAGAACAGAAGCAAACACACTACTTCAATAATTCATATCTCCGAATTATTAGCAAAACGCTAAACATATTCACATAGACGACGCCTGCGCTCAACTAATGATTTACGATGCAACAACTCATTTATCATTTCAGTACGTCTGAACGTACGATTATACGTAATATGTGACGTCATTACGCCATATAGATAGTGCTGAGGGATTTTCGGTTGTACACGTGGTATATTATTAACCGACTACGGCGAAGAAAAAAAGAGCGTTATCATTTTGACCGATATGTATGTTCATCTGTTCCCTCCTATCTTCTAAACCACTCATCACAATTTGACATATGAGGTATCGTTGGAAGCGTCTTGATCGTCCGCTGGTTATAGGCTATGTGATGTTACATGAAATAAAAATGGCGCCCTCTAGAGGACATAAAGAAAGGAACAAAAAAAAATGTTTAATCGTACCATGTTGGGTATCAAATAAAAGGGCTTAATGAGCACGTTTCAAAAATATATATATTATAATCCCAAAAGAATTAAAAAAAAAGTAATAATAAAACTAAAACCCAACTACGACTAAAAAGGTATAAACAAGACACCACAGACAGACAAAGTCACACGTAATCTGTTTGATTTATGCCCTAACACGTGTGACTCCGGTTTTTTAATTTATCTGTCTGTGGTGTCTTGTTTATACCTTTTTAGTCGTAGTTGGGTTTTAGTTTTTATTACTTTTTTTGTTTGTTAATTAGTTGTTGATTCAGTCGTTAGCGTTAGAACCTTTGGTTGTTAATATTGGACAAACACTCTGTGTAAAATGCTGGTATTGAGCTGCATTGACATTTACTGGTACCTGGTCTACCCAACCCTGAAGGTTATCCTAACTGGTAAGGCTGATTAGGCTAGCCTGATGACGAACTGATAAGGAACTAGTTAAGATATCCTGATGTTATATGCATCCTTACAACATTAGACATAAGAAAATGCTTGGATGAACGTTTATAGGCTTCCTCCAAATGATACAATCTGAAACACAAGTCTCCAAAAACAGTATTTAGACCTATTGACATCTATCTGTCTTACTCAATAATAAGCACATGAGTAGACTATGAAGCATACCAAAAATAACTAAAATGCTACATAATTAACTATGCGCAGACTCATACATCTCTGCTGGTCTGAATTGGGCCGGAGTCTACGTAACTCTAGCTATAGTGACGTCATAAGTCACGTGTGTTTGTTGGTAGTGCTGAAAGATACGTTTTACGTGTCTGTGTTTATCTTTTGTGAAGATAGTTTGTTATTTCCTAAACTACTTTGGTTAGTGGGGTATTCCTCACCTGGTACAGTGCCATCACAAAATTTGAAGTAGGTATCTATGGAATTATTTATGTTGGGCAGCAAATCGACGGTATACCTATTACCTAATTTTTTTTTTGTGTGGGATATTATCAAATAACTTCTCCCGCTCTGGGCGGAGCGGAAAGGCGTGTCAGACTCTTACTACTGACTAAAACCGTAAAACAGTATTACTTCAGTTACCCGTTTGTTGTCCGAGGCCACGGTAACCCTTTCGAACTTTCCCGCGAACCTGGCAGGCATTGACCCTATCGGACCCCGTCAGTTGTGCTGACATCTCTTTGAGGCTCGCGTGGAACACAACACGCGCCGTCGACCCGGGCCTGGTCCTTATTGAACGGAAATTTGTCTCTTCCTCACACGTTCCGCCTCCTCCTTCGCGAGCATTACTGCTTCGCAAAAGGAGGTGCGGCTTCCCATGCCCTTTCGCTCCGTACCATGACCTGGACCAGGGCCGGACGCGATAGGTCACCTTTCAGAAGAAGCTCTATACTATTTTCTTTTAATTTATAATAGATTTAGGTTTGACCATTAACTCATCTGATGTTAAGTGAAGCTGCAGTCGATGGTGGTGCACGGCTAAGAGCAACCTGAAGGCCAATTCTCGTATTTAAAAAAGTTTACATTCAAGTCGCAATCTGTCAAACCTGTCAAAAATGTTGGTAAATTGATTGTATTTTTGACAGATTGGGAATGAGATGCGAATGCGAACGTTCGTAAAAATTACGAGAAATGCCCCGCAGATCAATCAAACTGTACATTCTTCATACACTTCAATACTTCCTCCAAGGCTCTAAGAGCAATATCTTATGGTACCATCTACCTAAATCACTGTGTCCGAACTGGGAACAAATCACGCGATATCTTTCACTAATCATCCGTGTGACAGGTGCAAGATGATCGCTGCCCAATAAGTCGTTTAGTCACAATTATCAACATACGCCCGAGCTGGCTCCCTGCCAATACCCGAACGTACAGGATGTTTGGATAAGAGTACAGTTTTCTAGGTTTATTGAAGCTTTTTTTGGGAACCGTATGTAGATTTTGTTTGGAAGAATTACAGCTACATTTCAAAGGGACGGAGGACCTGTTTTTTTACTTAAATTGGATCTGATGATATGCTTAACCCTGAACTGCAATTTCTTCGGTGCCTTTTCGTAGTTGTTACGTTACTTATTGCTCTATACTTTCGTCCGTTTAAAAGTGATTTTTTTTTACCAAAACTTACTATGAATCATATTAATATTAAGGGCACACGGTAATCTGTTTATTTGCGTTTGTATTGAAAGAAACACGTGGGAAGCGCAATACAAACGTGATACTTTCAGTGTATTATCATTTTTTATGCCGCTATCGCGCCTAAAATACTGCTGTGTGCATAGTCCCTTAAGAGATTAAAAATCCGTTATTACATGGCATAACAGTTTCCCTTCCCTGCAGCTGGTAAAGCCAGCCCACTTCCCTTCATTCTACTCAGGCTAGGAAGTCAGGACTTCCTGATTTTAACTTTACATCTTTTCTTTTACTTGTCGGATGGAAACGGATGTTGGTTCGGTATTAGCTATGCAGTGGGTAATTTAGTACATATAACACTGAGAAAGTATTTTTTTTGTAGTAACTTCAAAACGCACTTCAACCTACAACGCTTTATATATTTGAGACCTCATTCAGGCAGTTTAGTCGCTCTATATAAAATACTAGTATTCAGCTGGATCCGGTTAGACTAGAAGCCAGCCCCAACATATATTTATTTATTTACACAGCAAATAAAATAAATTTAACACTACAAAACACAATGGACGGCCTTATGGCTTTCTGCAGATGTAGTTCGCAAAAGGCAAGGCAGATACTGATGATGATTTAGGCGGATTAATCAAGTTAACCCCAAGTTTTTCAATCTATATTCGAATATTTTCTGCATTATAATTATGATAAGTTTCTGATCAGGAGCTCCAAAACTTAAGTTACATAATGAATGTTATTAATTAACAGAACGCTGCTTGACGATCAGTTTATAAACTTTCGTGACCCGCTGTATCAACCGTACACTATGATTTATGCCAGCTACAACTACCTATGTATATTGTACCTACACGACCTCAAAACTTTGCGCCGGTGTCGTAGCGGACTCGTATCGTTACGCTCGCTTTATTTGATGTTTCACGGTTTACTCTGCTCAGAACAGATGGTTTGTCACCGAAGGAAATTGTGCAAGTAATTGGTATGTTGGAGTATTGTCAAGACAAAAGAAAGAGCAAGATCGTGCACTCTCTTTGTTCGAATACGATTGAGATTATGCCAAGAGGATGGGTAATAGCGTTCTTTTATCTGCTAACACGTACCTACCAGTTATATTGATATACTTAGTTGACTAGAATCAAGCAACTCCAGCAGTTCACGATTGCTGAATAATTATTTGAAAGATCAATCAATCAACTCGGCCTATCGAAGTCTACTGCTGGACTGAGGCCTCTCCCGAGCTATGCCACAACACTCTATCCTCCGCCTTCCGCATCCAGTCAGTCCCAGCCACTTTCTTGAGGTTGTCAGTCCATCTAGATAGGGGGCGTACACGCTACGCTTGCCGATACGTAATCTCCACTCTAGGACTCGTCTGCTCCACCAGGCATCGACCCTTCGACAAACATAATTTGAAAGATATTAGTGATCATTCTAATCATTATTTTTGTGACAACCATAGAGATCATGACAATTTTGAGATCCCCATGAGCTTATTGAATGTCCACTTTGTCAATAGAATTTATTTGTACTCCTATTCCAAAAAAAGTGACAAATTGTAGAAGAAATGTCCATTTCTCTATAAAGTGACAATCAACTTAGCCTATTGTAATCCAGCTGGACGTAGACCATGCCCCAGTGGCGCCACGTTTTATAATAGTTTAGGGATGTGTTTAGTTCAATCCACCAACTCCATCAACCCGCACTGGGCACGCGTGCTGGAATACCACGGCCCACTCCCTCTTACAGAGGAGACCTATGTCCCATTAGTTGGAACGTTATAGGCTGATTATTATGTCTTAAGTTAGTTTTTTATTAATTAAAAAGTTTCCTAACATCACCTTTGTAACGTTCCAGGTGTTCGTGATAAAGGAAGGAGTGCAATACAGGATAAGAATCGACTTCATTGTTCAGAGGGAGATCGTGCACGGACTTAAATACGTGCAGAAGACCTACCGGCTTGGAGTGCCAGGTAAAGAGTCCTGAATATTACTCTCTGTAAGAAAACGTAGGGATAGTTGTATTCATTAACTAAGCCCTGGGCCCTAAGTCTACTATTTTACAAACGATGCAATGGTCTCATGAATGCCATTTTGAGTTTTTGACCGTTTTTTTAAATAAAAAATCTATCAAAAACTCACAATGGGAACTTCACACTTGCTGAGTTGAGCTCCACTATTACTGACAAATGCTTGCACTGACTGTACAAGTCCACTTAAATTGTGTGATTCTTTCCTCAAAAGATCATTTCATACGCTAATCTACATGGTCCTCATATGGCCTGACCAAGATTATGTCTGGACTTTAAAAGAGACTGCGACCTCTAAGTTTGTTTCGGGCTTTCTTCTCAGAGTAGTCAGATAGGAAACGCCGATCTCATCTAGCTTATTTTTACTACTTTATAATAAAACGTGTAAAAGTGATTCTAATATCCTATTTACAGAGTAAACAATTTCATTTCATTTCATTTCAACGTTGGTAAATTAGACTACTTGGCCCCCTAGCAAAAAGCTTGAATTATTTGGTACTCAATTAATTCAGCTATCTGTACATGATATGGTTTAACTCAATTAAAGCCAGACAGATCCTTAGACCCTATACCAGTAACTCCTGTTTATCAAGAGACAACTGATGCTTGTAGTTACTATAGTGTAATTGATTCACTCTAAACCAAGTAGGTATGTTGTGAATCTTTACCAGACATAAATAAGATCTATAATCCCCAAGATAATGTTTTGTTAGTTCAAAACGTATTTTGAAACGGATCGGGCTTGTTATGTTCTAAAACAACTGGAGATTTATTTTGCATTAACTTCGGATTTACTAAATCATGTGTTAGGATTTACTGGGAAATCTTACGATTTACCATGAATCCGAGTTCCATAACTCGTGTGCGATTTCTATCGAATCAATTCACGATACTGGGCTGTATTCTAGAGCGATGTCTAAGTATAGATCTCGATTTAAAACAAGATGTGGGATAACTAATTCCAACACTTGAATTTGGACTCATTAGTGACGCGGTAACTGCCGCGTCCAGGGTTGTTCAGAATCATACAAATGCGTAATATACGAGTAATTGGCTCTGGACACGAGGTCAGTTTGCGAGTCTGTTCAATTGACAGTAAAATCACTGGCCCCATGTACCAAAAAAATTTAAGTCTTCGCGACTGACGCTGCGTTTTCCTGGACGAGCGGTGGCCGCCACATAATGGCTGCAATGACGGCTGTCATAGAATTGATGACAGCGGGGTTTGATTTTACGATTTCAAAAAACGCTCTCTAGGAAAACACGCTAACATACTATCATAAATAACGTGTTTGTGACGTCATTAAATTGTAAATTGTAGATGTTATGTGTCGGCCATAACAACACACGTCTAGGAAACCGAAGCTTAACTGAACTGACCCTCATACTCGCCTTGTATCCGGAGCCCATTACTTTTATTCACACATATCTCATAACTGATTGCACCTTGTATTTTTTCACGCGCCCCCTCAGTGCCCGGTACGTATCCGATTTTTATTCAATCTGCATCGGTGATGATTATTCATTCAATGTCGTTTTGTATTGTATTGTATTCAATATCGTGACTCAATGTGATGGCATTTTAATATAGTCTTGTTCCTGATTGATTGTATCTTGTGACGTGTGAATTATTATGTTTAAGGCCCCTCAAATTGCTTAGCATGATCCTCCGTTATGCCGAAAATACTGCAGCACTAATTTTGAAATAAATATATGTTAAAGTTGAGGAAAAAACACGATTACATAAAAATTCCAAAGTTACCTCTAACCCGAACTATAAACCGCTAGTATAAAAAAAAAATACCAGCGGTTTATTTCAAATTAGATCATAAAAGTTTGCATAATAAGTGAACTAACTATAAAGCAGGTCTTATGTTTTTTTTTAACCATTATTTTCACTGTATAAAGCGATTACCTAAACTATTCGAGGCTTGAAAGCCGCCAGCACCCCACTCCGTCTTGCTCTCACTCAGGCCGCGAGTAGTATGATGCGAGCGAGATAAAATTTGAGATACCAACATTATGTTAGGCTCTGTAAATTATATAAAAAACCAGTCTTAACAGTCATCATTATAGAGCCTGTAGTCAGGATAAGGAATTTTAAATATCGTACGCGAGATATTGTATATGTGGAGAATCCTAGCATTACGTATTAAATTCTGTCTTGTTATGTATTTTGTTGTTGTGTTCTCTTTTATTTCATGTCAGTATCTTGATATGACAATGTTTGAATCCCTTGGGATTCAAACATTGTCTTTAATACCACAAAAGCGTGTTTATCAGTTGTTTAGCCTAAACACCTGTTGAACATGACATTTCTCTATGGAGTTTGACATAAAACTGACATTAAACATGCGTTGAACAAGTGTTTAAGTTTTTGTGGTAAGGCCCTGTGAGTCTTGAGATAGTATATTTGAAAACTAGCAATGCAACAAAAGGCTTTCAATGGAAAACCTAAAGCTACCTAATTCTTTTTTTTTTGTTCAAATATAAAATCTTTATGATTTGCCTAAAATATCTATGATCCTACTAATATTATAAATGTGAAAGTTTGTGTGTTTGGAAGTTTGTTACTCAATCACGCAAAAACGGCTGAACGGATTTGGATGAAATTTGGCAAACAGATAGTTTATAACCTGGATTAACACATAGGAACTTTTCATCCCGGTAGTAGGCTCCCATTGGTTAATTTTCGACATCTACACGGGCGAAGCCGCTGGCAAAAGTTCGTTTCATATCAATCTGTCCGACTTGGTTAATGAGTCAGTACCTTTATAGATAGAAAAGACCCCATAGAAAACCAGGAAGACCAATAGGTATTCAATCAAATCATATTTCCCCGGTCTTCTTACTTCGAATACTATAAGATTTATTTTCAGTACATCAAACACACACAATAGTCTTACATACTATGCTTCAGTAATATGAATTAGAACTTGAAACAAAACGTACCTATATACAGGGTTACTGGTAACTCGACGTATTCCTTGCAGGACGTCATAGTAGGGTTAAAATGCAACAAATTAAGCCACCAAATGTTCTACCGAAATTCAGTAGTTTTTGAATTAGTTAAGAGTTTTAGTTTTTTAATGAAAATCCCAGATTAAACCATTTGAAACCAATTTAAAAATGATTTACGGCGCGACTGTACTGAAATTTAAGTTATTATCATAGTTGACGCCGTAGCAGACCTTTGTTAATAATTAAAAGTTCAATAATGCCTAAAACTTTGGCAAATATCACTAACAAAACATTTAATATTTTGTAATTTTTAGCTCTAAAACTCTTAACTAATTCAAAAACTACTGAATTTCGGTAGAACATTTGGTGGCTTAATTTGTTGCATTTTAACCCTACTATGACGTCCTGCAAGGAATACGTCGAGTTACCAGTAACCCTGTATAAAGTCGAGTCATTAGAATTGGCATTGCAAAGTCTAAAGTTTATTTTATTTTAATGAATCTATATTAAAGGGCAAGTGACTGAAATTTGGAGGGTGTGTTCTTTATGAAGAGTAAGTTTCCACTAAGAAACGAATTTTCGAAATTCCACCGCTAAGAGGGTGACCCAGGGGATTTCGTTTGTATTAAAAATATTATTCCTTGAGTTAATAGATTTAAAACTTGTCACGAATATTTACCTAAGTAAATTATAACGTTTGTCATTTTTCGTTTTTATAAAGTACCCCCTAAACGAAGATTGGGGGTGTCAAAGTTTGTGTAGAAGAATTTTAACGTGCTGTCCGATTAACTCGAAACTCAGTATTTATACTTAAAACGAAAAATAAAGAATAATGTGTATTAGGGTTTTTCAAAAATCTACCCCTAACGGGGTGAAAATGGGTAGTCTACGTCACAGCTCAAACCACTAAATGGATTGGGCTGATATTTGGCACACAGATAGTTATTAGGACCTAGGCGTGCACTAAGAAAGGGTTTTTGGAAAATTGACCTTTAAAGGGGTGAAAAGGGGGATTTCGTTTGTGTGATAAATCTTATTCCTTGAGTTAATAGACTTGAAACTTGGCACGAATACTTATCGAAGTAAATTATAAATTTTCTCATTTTTAGTTTTTCTAAACAACCCCCTAAACGAGGATTGGGGGGTGTCAAAGTTTGTATAGAAGAATTTTAACGTGCTGTCCGATTAACTCGATACTCAGTATATAAACTTATAACGAAAAATAAAGAATAATGTGTATCAGGGTTTTTCAAATCTATCCCTAACGGGGTGAAAATGGGTAGTCTACGTCACAGCTCAAACCACTAAACGGATTGGACTGACATTGGCACACATATAGTTATTGGGACGTAGGAATCCACTAAGAAAGGGTTTTTGGAAATTCGCCCTTATTCCTTTAGTTATTGAACTTGAAACTTGGCAATACTTGCCATAGTAAAGATTAAAGATTGTCATTTTTAGTTTTTTAAGCAATCCGTCACATAGACGATTAACGGGGTTGCAAAGTAAGTAAGCAAAAATTTTAACGCGCTGTCGGATTAACTCGGTACGGTAGGTACTAATACTTAAAACAAAAAAAACAAAAAAATACGTGTTTCGGGGTTTTATAAGTTACTATCTGACTTAACTTGAATAATACCTTCATTATGTAATGATAATGATACAATAATATTTAAACCACCATAATTATTATCATAATTTGTTGCAGCCCGCAAATATGTTTTTCATCAATAAAAAAAAGGAAATATTGCCCGTGTTGCGGGAAAAAGGATACTTACATAATAAAATAGTAACTAAGTCAAAACTGTGCATTGAATAATTTGAAAAAAAGTAATTGCTACGTGGTGTGGGAACGAATCTGATACCGAAAATATATTTTTAAGAATTTTTGTCCGTTTGTCTGTTTGTTTGGATGTTTGTTCCGGATTGGCGCAAAAACGGCCCAACGGATATGGATGAAAGGCACACAGATAGTTTATAACCTGCACCCTAATTGCGTAATACACGATCCACAATCTGAATCAGTTCGAAACAAATTTATAATCCAATGCTTCTAAAATTTGAAAAAAAAATCTGCTCCACAACGTAAATAACGCAATGAATGTTGTTGAACTGTCAAAATGAAAGATTAGTCTTAATCGGTTACGAAAATAAGTTACGCAATTAGATAACTGGATTAACACATAGGGTGCTTTCTATCCCGGGCGGTAGTAAGTTCCCGTGGGATTTTTTCCGACATCCACGCGGGCGAAGCCGCGGGCAAAAGCTAGTACTTACATAAAATACTTTTTATACTGTGTTTCTCCATTTTCGATATCCAGTTTATGCTTTGCAAACTTTAACGGTCTTACCACAAGAACTTAGACACTTGTTTAACGCGTGTTAGTTTTAGTAGTGTTAGTTTTATGTCAAACTCCATACAGAAATGTCATGTTTAAAAGGTGTTTAAGCCAAACAACTGATAAACACGGTTTTGTGGTAATAAGGTTTTGGTCTAATCCCGGTTTTTACAAGTCTCAGCCAAGTGATTTAATTGTTTGTTGTCAATTCTGCCAACCAATCTTCTAAATTCTGTCAATCACAACTAAATGTTGTGATTGGTTGGCAGAATTGACAACAAACATGAGATTCAAAAGCTATGTATTTTACTGATGATAGATTTAATTTTTTTTTAATACTAAGACATCTCTTTCTAATTTACAGTCGACAAAATGACACACATGGTTGGCTCATACCCGCCAAAAACCGAGATCCAGTCGTACACGACGCCTCCCGAAGATGCGCCCTCAGGAATGGTCGCCCGAGGTTCGTACTCCGTCAACAGCCTCTTTACTGACGACGACAAAAACGTACATCTCCAATGGGAATGGTGTTTTGACATCAAAAAGGATTGGAAGGACTAAGCTTGGCTGTTTTATTTTTATGAAAAGACCGACTGGGTTGGGCTCTGTTCTTAGATTACTCTGTGCCATCAAGCATCGGTTAGAATATGCGCTCTGGTATTGTGGAGAATTATACGCAAACTTATGGTTTCATACATATAAGGAGCATTGCGACTGTTGTAACGTATTTAATTTTAAATTTCGATTTTATTTCTGTCGTGTGCTCGTAAATCCAATATGGCGGATCTAATTCGGCGGGAAAACTAGTGATGTGAATGTGAGTAGTAACTAAAATGTCTTTATCGATAAAATAAAGATTCCTTTCACTCAATTGCCATGAGCTTTTAAAATAATAACAAAACTATTGGATGATATTTCAAAACGCACAGTAATACTTTATGCAGTGGTCTCCACGAGTCTGATCCAGTTGTAAGTGTCGATAATGGTGGCTGACTGAGAAATCCTATTGACAAATTAGTGTAAACGCTTCGTCAAACAGGAATCAGGAATGCGATAGAAAGTTCGAGAAAATTTCATTAAGAAATTATAGAAATTTTATGGTGATATTGAATAGTTGGTGTAGATATCTCACACTAATAGTATTTTGATGTTAAATTGCGATATTATCTCGACTTATAGAAGTATATTTTCATACTTTTTCATACAAATAAATTGAATGTACAAATATATCGCATCAAAAATGAACTGTGTGTGACATGAACTTTTTATGTCAAACGTAGAGATCTGGTTGCTTAGAACGCCGATCAAATAAAAACTTTTTAATAAAACCATTTTCAATCGTAGTCCTCCAACTCTTTGACGAAGCCGAGTCATTAGTAATACATACCTATAACAAAATATGTAATTATGTGATTGTATAATCGTGATGAATTTATTTCCTAATGTATGTACTTTTTCAGACAGAAACTAAAGTTAGCTATCCAGTGATAATAGAAAACTTAATAACAGACCTTGATAATAATTAAATCAGTTTTAGATATACTTACCGATTGGTATCGTAAAAATAAATAAAATAGAATTTCATATAATCTGTATGAAGTACGGTCTCACGATGGTTTATCGCGGCGAAATATTACTTACACCTAATCAACAAAGCTAGACAACCTTCAGTCGTGCACTCAGTGATAGCCTAGTGGTGTGACCGCCGACTGCCAAGTCATAGGTCTCGAGTTCGAACCCAAGCCACACACACCTCTGACTTTTCGGATTCATGTGCGTATTGTATAATTATCACTTGCTTCAAAAACGTGAGGGAAAACATTGTGAGAGAACCGGCATGCCCGACAGATATTTCTCGACGGCATGTGAAACCAAGTCAGAGGCCCATGGGAGGTATAAAAACTTTTACACTAGGTTAGTCACTAACCACACGAAGACGAAGAAGTCGTGAAATTTTTTATAGTTTGACCTCACCGATGTACGGCGCCTTAGGTATGTGCGAGGCGGGACGGGGGGGCAGTGCAGGCCGCTCATTCGTCAACGCTCACGGCATCCCGTCCCCCGCCTCGCCACGATAATAATGCGCGATGCGATTGATAATGTTTTTTGGTAAACAGTTTTTTTTAAGTAACTAAAACATCAACCATAACTCGCGGTGTAGGCAATTAACGTGTTTTCACGACTCACTTTTGGTAGATTAGTATACAATCACACATTCTCCGTGATAAACCAGTGTTGCCAGTAAATACAGTTTCTATTTTGAGTAGAATATGAAACGAAAAAATGCAAGGATTTTTCCATAATTTTTCATATGATTATTACAAATGAAAAGATGTAGCAATATTATTATTTAGATTGTAATTATTAGCTTATTATTTTAGTTGTGGTCAATGCAATTTGTCTTGGTAACTGGCGATTACCCTGTAACGTAGGTCAGTCTGTTCACTGTCAACCTCTCGTCGGCACTGTATGCTTACACTGGCATTCCTGAGAGCATTTTTGGGCCAAGCTAACGATTTTGATGTCATTAGTTTCCATAGATTATAAATACCCATAACTATAGATTATAAGACTCTATTCTGATTGAATAAATTGATATTTGCGCAGTATTATCGATGTGTAACAAAATTTTGTCTATGGACATGAATTGTATATGTCCTGATTAATAATCCTGTTAGGGTTGAATGAAAACAATAATACTGCTCAGTGTTGCTATTGTTAATTTGGTGTTAAAAAGTTCCGATTCCAAAATGTATCAATGTATACTTTTATTTTAATTTTAAATAAATTTGAAAATTGTCTTTGATGTATTTTATTTTATTGAAAACTATTGACATTAACATATTGTGCTAATTCTCTATGGTATTTTTTTTTTGTATTCACAATACTGTGCCATAGAGTAATCAGAATAGGGTTGCCAAACTTTAAAATAGTTTTAAATAGTTTACTGTCTCATTTTATCTTTTATACATTTCTTTTATGAACCTTTAACTAAAATAAAGGCACGGTTCTATAGAAAACCATCATGTAAGTACCAAAATATAGTATTATAAAAATATATAAGGATATAGGTGCACCAATTCAAAGAAGAATCTATTTTTAATATTACACATATTGCTTCCTAATGTTATAATAATATGAGCAGTGCCAGTGGAACCGCGGCAATAATATATTAAAAGAAAAGTATTATGTATGTTCCCCTAATAGACTAAATTAGGCTTTAAGGAGTTTGAAATAAAGTACATTTTTATCAATTAAAAATCTGTCGGATATGTTCCCTTTATTGATTGAAGTAAAGCTATGATTCCTGATTGAAATGATCCAATAATAATATGCTTTTAATCGGATTAAAGTGGCATGGAAAGCGGTCTTATTAATAAAAAAACTATACTGCCAAGTATCACTAAATTAATGTCGTGTAAATCAGTCATAAAACTAGTACGGGCGTTAGAGATTTACAATAATGTTGGAAAGGCTTGTCGCATATATGTGACGTCAGTGTATGTAGTTTATGTCGGATTAGCTAGGGTTTCCTAGGAAAGCGGTTTCGTCATTTAATAGCGGCCGCCATGAAATTCTGACATTTGCATCAGTATTTGACATCAAGGTGTCAATAAAGCCCGATTTACATTGGTCAAGTGTTTAGCGAAGTTGATAAGTACAGTTGTGTAAGCAGATCGGACAGTAGTGAGTCAACTTGGCTTACAAGCTGCCTTGCAAGTGGATCTAAATAGAATCGCTTTCTATTTTTTGGGCAAGTGACACCCCTCGCGCGCCCACTCTGTCCTCCGCGCGTTACTTGACTCACCACTTGTCGTAGTGTAAACAGTCAAATTTAGTACTGTGTATTAATGGCCGGCAACAGGACAAAGCGTGGGCACTGTTTTTTTGTGCCGTTCCTCGTCTATCGCGGAGAACTGCCACTTGACTCGCTGTAGTGTAAACAGGCACTGTCTAGGCGCTCGCCACTCGCCAATTTACCGGCACTCGACCAATGTAAATCGGACTTAAACGCTCTGTATTTGGACAGCCGATAATATCCACTTGTCCGCTTCCATATGAAACCAAAGCTTTATAGTCGATTGCTACGGCCAGGATAGGGCAGAAGAGCTGTTAACGGCATTTAAATATCGAACCAAGGTATTGCTTAAGCGTGAAAAGATAGAGGGTGCTTCAGTATTACAGCTGGGGTGCTCTTACCCTAAAATTAAGGCTTCCCTTTTATAAATTTTTAGAAATAATTATCCCCCTTTTTTAAATATACCCACATACCTACTTTGCATTTTTATTGGTCAGTAGACAGACCCAATATTTAGTTGTATTTTCCTAAAAATAAATAGATTTTGACCAGATATTGGGTCCAAAATTGTACCTACATTAGATTGTGCTATTTTTTCTTAAGAATTTAATTTGTTACATGTAGTAATTATTTTATTTCAAAAGATGTGTAAAGATTTACGCAATGTAATAGTTTGGCCAAAAATAAAGCTTATTTATTCATTGATTGTTTTATTTTATTATAAATTGTTACACGCCTTCTTAGAATACATCCTTTTCTTATATCTAGGAATATAATAATTATGTTTTTCGTTTTTTTATGAAATAAACTATTTTTTGAATAATTTCTTTGTAAGACGTTCGATTGGCCTTTTTTTTTGGGTAGGAAATTATCAAATAACTTCTCCCGCTCTGGGCGAGGCGGGAGGGCGTGTCAGTCTTACTGACAAACCTACCCGTGTTCCTTCAGTTGCCTGTAAGTTGGTATTCCTTTCGGACTTTCCCGCGACTCCGGCAGGCATCGGTTCTAGCGAACCCTGTCAGTTGTGCACATATATTTGAGGCGCGCTTGGAACAACGCGCCGTCGACCCGGGCCTGGCCAAGTCCGCACCTGCAGTGGCAGGGAATCCGCCTGACATTTCCGACGCCCAGGACGTTCGATTGGCCTGAGCCGTCTGGTTGGCTGGTTACATCCCATTACAAACATGTATAAGGTTAAAGAATAAAAATCAAATAAATTAATTTTCAATTTTCTAGGTACAAAACTCGGATTTTTAAATCGTCTGTGATGGTACAATGGATTGGCTACAGAAACGGTAGGAAGAAGGTGGCAGTCCTGAGTGCCGCACACCCTGCAAGCGAAAATAGCGCATGTTTATACGAGTTCTATGAATTCGTTAGGCATATCACAGTCCACTGCCAGACTTCTCCCAAATTTCGGTACAACACTCTCGACAATGCGTAGGATCCCATTATCAAGCTTAACTGAACAGATAGCTGTGCTGCTGGGGTGTTTTTTGCGCCACTAGAAGTGAAGTGTGGGCATTTTGGAGGACAGTCTTGGTATTGACGTTCGAAAAGTGGTGATTCTCAGCCTAGTTTGAATGAATTAGTTTCCTGGCAATCTGTCTCAGTCTATACATCTTTGGTTTTTATCTATCTACAAATGACTCTTTAGGACTAAAAAAAAAGCCTAAGGAATTGCTAATCAATTATGGGTCAGTGCGTAGTGGAATTTGATGCGGTTCACACCCTCATTTAGAGGATTAATTTCGGAAGATGTAATACGGAATATGTTAATATGCGCATCAACTAGGTGGGTACCTAATCTGCAAATTACTGGGACCGATCCGTTAAAGTCGGAAAATTTACAGTAGCAGTTTTTTTAGTAGCAGATATCTGCACTTTACTTAAACTCTATTTGAAATAAGATTAGACATTTAAACAAACCTTTTTACAGTCCAGTCCATTCAACTGATTTTGACTTCTATGCCATAGGCATAAGGATGCCATTAAAAGCAAAAAAGGTTACACAATACCAACTGCCTACTGCAGCTGCCATTTGTTATGCCACCAACATAATAGAAGTCAAAATCGGTTGAACGGACTGTAAAAAAGATTTATTTAAATGTCTAATCTTATTTCAAATGGAGTATAGTTGAGCTGCATATTAACGGATGCTACACCGTTAAATAACGGAAGGCAGTAGGCAACATCCGTTTATGCTTTTGACAAATTAAATAAAAAAATGATAAAAACAAAAAACCCGACTGCAAAAACACATGGTAATAGAAATAGAATAGTGTTTTATTTTCTTCCACAAATAACAATTATTGACCAAAACTTAAAAAAAAAAAAAAAAAAATTGTGATGAGGACAAGGTTCATTTGTGGGAGACTGGTGCCTAAACTAAGCCGTGACTTGTATTTCAGGACACCAGGGACTCCCCCCTACAGGTAAAAATATCATCAAAACATTAATAAATTAAAAAACAAAACACACAATTAACTGAAAAGAGAAAAACAAGTTTTTTTTATTTTATTAACAGGTATATAATGTATATTTGGAATTGACTCATTACTAGCTTTTATTTGATACCAATATAATTGTAATGTACTTAAAAAAAACCTACCCCTCGCTGTTTTATATTTGCAGATTAAATATATAAATATTATACAGTAAGTATGGTACCTAACGAAGGGCGTTCCCGTTAACGAACAGTAAAGCGTCTATTACATGCTAAAAAAAATATTACCATACTAAAAAGTTTATTTTATTTGTTTACAGTAAAATACTCACAAAAAATATTAAATTGATACGAAAAAGAAACACGCTGTAGGTACACGCACACTTTTCACACTTGCCTTTCTACGTTGAAATACAAGTGTGCGTGTACAGAGTGTTTCTTTTACGTATCAGTTTAATATTTTCAAATCAAATCAGATCAAATCAAATCAAATAATTTATTGTGGATCATAGGTTGATAAGATGTTGTGTTAGTAACAGCTATGTCCCGTCATTGAGGCACACAAAATTCATTAAAAGTCCAGAACATGGTTAAAAAATACATTAGGTAGGTACATCAAATTATCACTTTTGTGAATATTGTTGTAATAATTTTTTCTGCTTATATGGATGCTAACTAATGCTGGTTAATGGGAACGCCCTTTATTAGTTAAGCACACGGGTTTAACATGCTGTAAATATAACCTATGGCGCTCCCACACTTAAGGAGAATGTAACGGCAACTCATAATTATAATTATGTTAAAATCCATCAAGCAGTTTAGGCTATACAGCGTGCCGAAGAAATATACATATTATGCATAGGTACTTATATACATACTCTGGAAAAACATTACCCTCCTTCTGAGGCAGTCGGATCAAAGTACCTGTTTTATTAACTCAACCGTTTGCTTGGTCGTTAGTCTGCAGATTACCCAGGAAGTCTGCAGATTAACTAGTTAACGTAACAACTCAAACAATTTTTTTTTACTTATACGGACTCTACCAGATATTCTGCAGATTAACAAGTTAAATCTGCACTATAACTGATTTACGCACATTAGCGGTAACATGTTTATTTTATGTATTAATATTTTAATAAAGCATTTATTAAGGATCGTAACATTTGTCGTTCTGTATATGTATATTAAAGTAATAAAAACTAAAATCCAACTACGACTAAAAAGGTATAAAAAAGACACCACAGACAGACAAATTAAAAATTCCGGAGTCACACGTGTTAGGGCATAAATCGAACAGATTACGTGTCACTCCGGATTTTTTATTTGTCTGTCTGTGGTGTCTTGTTTATACCTTTTTAGTCGTAGTTGGGTTTTAGTTTTTATTACTTAATTTTTTTTTTAATTCTTTTGGAGTTGTAATATATATATTTTTGAAATCTGCTCATTAAGCCCTTTCATTTGATACCCAACATAAGAACGATTAAACAATATTTATTTTTTAATTCCTGACTTTATGTCCAAGACGCTTCCAACGATACCTCATTTGTCAAATTGTGATGAGTAGTTTAGAAGATAGGAGGGAATAGATGAACATACTTACATACATACATACTTACCGGTCAAAATCGCGATGTTTTGTCAAGTTATAAAAACCGTGCGAAGCTTAGTCCTTAGACGTATTGCACTGACTCACAATCGATTGGCTTTTGGATTAATTTCTTTACTAACTTTGGTAACACCGTAAATTCTAGCTCAATATCTCATCTAAGTTAACATCATACACTCGGCTGCTAGGCAGCTGCGGCTGCGATGGGACATCTTTCCTTAGAGACATCACCACGGAAAGATCTGTCTTCATAGAGGGACAGAAGGCTGTCAGTCGAGTCGGCACGTAGGCTGCGTTCAGGAGTTTCAGAGGCATTGCTAGGGCCATGCATCCTTGATCTGAAAAGAAAATAAATAATTATTAACAACTTATGCATTTACAAAACTTTTCGAAAGTTTTGACAAATGACGATCTGCCACTGGAGTGAGTAAACCGTCAAAGAGAAAACTTCAAACGAACGCGCAATGATAGGCGCTCTACTACAGACCGTTCACTGTATCTTGTCCCTTGCCATCATCTTGGAACCCTTGCTTGTCAAGCTTATTTTCTGTTTCAATAGTGTTGTACTTCGTAGCACGACCATGATCACATTCATTATAACTTAAGATGGTACTAAAATCAATTAAGTTAAATCATTGAGTTCTTAATGGAGAACAGTGCTACCAATTGCGTTACGGTTCAAAGTATAATGAACGCACATTAATTACAAGCCTTTTTTTTTGAGGTTGGGAACTCATCCAATGACTTCTCCCGCTCTGGGCGGAGCGGAAGGGCGTGTCAGACTTTTACTGACTAAAACCCACCCGTGTTCCTTCATTTGTCTGTTGCCAAGGTCCCGGTATCCCTTTCGGACTTTCCCGCAACCCTGGCAGGATTAAGTACAAGCCTACAAAGAGCCCTGGAAAGGCTACTCTGTGGCGCGACGTTCGTGATAACTCGAAAATACGAAGATTTACGAAGCGTATACCTTTTCTGATTGGCGGTCCTAGGGGATGGGCCCAAATCTTAAGAAATTCAAGGCCAAAATATGTTCAGTAAATTAGAGGCAGTCTTCGTTGCCCCCAATGTATGCTAAATATAAATGTAGTTTGCTAAAATTTTCAAGTTCGCTTCGCTCGCCCTAGCATCCTACATTCTCTTTTACTCCGACATTTCTGTCAAAGTCGAGTGAGGAGCTCGTGGCTAAGTAATAACAGCCGCATGGGTCGATTCATCAGGTTAAGCTACGCTTGCCGAGGTTGGTCCGTGGATGGGTGACCATCATTACATATCGAGACTCCTCCGTGCCTCGGAAAGCACGTTAAAGCGTTGGTCCTGGCTGTTATTTGAGGATCTTTGACAGTCGTTACGGGTCGTCAGAAGCCCGAAACTCTGACAACCAGTCTTGCCAAGGGGTATCGTATTACCCAGTTACTGGGTTGTGGAGGTCAGATAGGCAGTCGCTCCATGTAAAATACTGGTATTCAGCTGAATCCGGTTGGACTGGAAGCCGACCCCAACATGGTTGGGAAAAGGCTAGGCAGATAATGATTTCTGTCAAAGTCGACTAAGTAACTCCTATTTATGTATGAATAGTCAAAAGAAAACATTACCTACCCGGGGTGGGGTACTAAAATATTCGAGCTCACTTCGCTCGCTCTTGCATCCTACGTTCTCAAACTATTCTGAATAGGTCAACGAGTAATTCCTGTTTCTATTTATATATTCAAACGAAAATTGAAACTATCCAGAGTGCAACCCACCAGGCATTTTCCTGAAATGCACATTTTCAATCATGTAGACGCCACTCCTGCCCAGGACATTGGAAACGGTTCTGCTCGCAAACTCCCTGGTCTGTTCCGATTCGAAGGTGGGAGTGTCAGTAGCCACTCCGACCACGTGGCTTAAGTTCGCTGCTATCCATTCTGCTAGCTCGTAGCTTAGTCCTGGAAAAAAAATTGTTAGTTTTATCGTCTTCTGCAGGTATTCTAATACTTCTTTCTTTTCTTGAGGCAGTCGTTAGGTCTGAGCGTTCTCTTCCCTATAGAATACGTAGGTAATTGATATCGTCGTAAAATTATTTACCAGTCAACAGGCGGTTGTGTTGAAGGAAAACATCGTAGGAAACCGGCATGTCCTCTGTAAGGTAGGTTATGGGGCCCTCCCTCTTTTAGAGAGGAGGCCTGTGTCCCAGCAGTGGAAATGTTATAGGCTGATTATTTAAGGTTTTAGCAGGCTTCCTGCCGCCCGATGTACAGGAGGATGTTTTTTTTTTTTTTTCGTCAGTTGTTTTTAAGACGCAGGTAACAACACAGCACGCGTCTCGCAGAAATCGTTGCCGGCTCTATAACCAGACGCAGGATACATGTTTACGTCACACGTGCCTGCGTCGCAGCTGTCAAGTCGCCCGTCGCCCGAGGTGAGTGTAAGTTCCTTGATAGCCCGGCTAGAGGTTAACGCTTTATTGACTTGCTTTAAGGTTTGCATGACATATTATATTTTGACATTATAGAGCAAATCGTGTAAAAAAAATTAGTATAGATATAAAAAAATACAATCAATCATAATAAATAGGTACCTATAATCTAAGAGATTTGAAATCATACTTCAATTGAATAGGTTATTAAAAACTGGTGTCTAGCTGGATTCTCGTCATCGAAAAATATATCGCTTTGTCTGAACATGTCCTATGGTTGCTGGGCCATGTTAGAACCACTATAGTTCTAGCTGTGTAGGTCGAATAACACAAATACCTTGAAATTCGGCGCCCAGTGTGAGGTCACTAAACTCACTATTTCAATAATCTATCGGTCAAAGAATAGAAGTGTAAATAAATAAAAGTAGGTACAAACGGATTATCATGTAAAGCGGTTCGATCGAGATATCAGTGCGTCAAAGTAGGTTTATTAAAAGTACAAAATGACTCTTATGTAATTAGTCTAATGACTCTTCAAATATCTAAAATATAAATCAAATGGCTAGCATGAGAAAGGTGAGTCTGTTGAGTCAAAGTTAAAACGCACTGTCGTGTTTACTACGCCTAGCCGTTAGACAAGCGAGCGTTGTGTCTCACAGACACAGTCCTTCAGATTGTAAACAGCGCTGGATTTGTCTCCAGCGCTGTTTTCAAACTGAATGACTGCGTGACCGAATGAGCCCTTGAGAAACCGATTGTTGTGCTATTGACACTGGGAAAACAACGAGAAGCATGTCATTATCATCACTTCAGTCGACAGACGTCCACTACTAGACATAGGCGTCCCCCAAGCACCGCCACTTGGACCAGTTCTGTGCTTCCCGCATCCAGCGAATTCCTGCGGCCTTCACAAGGCCATCGGTCTACCTTGTGGGAGGGGCCTTCCAACGCAGGAGAACCAAGGTAGCCGACATAGCCCGAAGATTTGCCAAACTTAGATAGGGGCTGTGGGCAGGGCACATTGCACGCAGAACAGATGGCCGATGGGGCTGAAAGGTTTTGGAGTGGCGACCGCGTACCGGAAGACGTAGCGTAGAAGCATATAAGTATAACAAGAAAAAAATTAGACAAGATGGCTGTTAGTAAAGAAACGGTCCAAAGTTAAGATAAATAGGTTGTGTGAAAGATGATATGGTTAGGAATAAAGTGAACATTGAAGTGTAGGTTATTTGAGATGTAGTACGGGATGAATAAGAAGTTAGAAATAAAACATTGATGTATTAAAAGCATTAAAAACTCTCGCCTCTTCAAAATGGATAGTTGATATATGAATTTAGCACTCTAGCTAGTCCATCAAAATCTTGTCAGTTGTCTGGGAGATAGCGATAAATTACCATTGTACCCTTAATTTAAACAAATACTATAGTCTTCGATGCTGTTAATGATAAGCAGTAGGTATACTAACGCATAATTGCCACCTGCTTGCCTATGTTCTATGAATACGTCATTTGTCTAGTGATCGTTGACGCGATATAACTCTTTTTCTATCACGAGATTTTTACTAACAGTTCGGAGTATAGTCATATAAGCCCAGTTAATGGCAATACCTTCTCGCCCCCAAGTGCATGTTACTAAAGCGTAACTGGCAAAATGTGGGTACTTAGTTATAGGTACTAAACGTATCTACATACTCCTTCGGGGAATGTAGGCGTGATGATAATTTATATTCTATTCACAAGTTAGAAGGTCTGCCTCTGGTTTGCGTTGCTGTTTCTTGGTTTTAAGAGAATGGGTGCATATGGGTGATATGGGTGTAGGCAAATGAGACATTTTAGATTTATCTCAGGGTTGGCAACTGGCACCGCACCTGGGATGTCTCTGGTATTGTACATCCTCATTGTCAGCGGTGAGCTCGTACCATCACATAGACCACCAGCATGTTTTCCATTAAATAGTCAAATATGTTGAGACTTACCAGGTATCTTACAAATACAGGTTGCCGCATTAATCTGCTGGTTATCCTCTTCGGTCCACCCAAACCTGAAGAGTAACAATGTCGGTTCTTTCGGGTCGTGCTTTAGAGCTGTCCATTGTAACGCTACGTCAAGGGTTAATACCACCGCTGGATTGAGCGTTGTCAGCGTGCTTACGTCCACTACAGTCACTAGAAGAGAGATCATCATGATAGTATGGAGTCAGTTTGCAGTACCTACTGCTCAAATGTGCTTCTATGTGAAAGGGCTCTCTCTGACTGAAACAAATTAAGTCATTCAGATTTGGAATAGGGAGTAGCAGACATATTAAGTGCCCTCACATATAACATGAAAAAAGGTTCGTAAACTCTTGAAAAAAATGTATATCATAATGTAAAAGGTAACTAGCGGACAGTCATGTGGCTTCTAATTAAGAGCACACGATAAAATAATGACTCAGTGACCCATCGGGACTAGTGCAATATGTTCAATTCAATACTGATGAGAACAGCTGCTAAACTAATTAGGCCACTTACATCGACTCAACAAATACTCGGCTGGTACAACAGCCGGGTGCATGGATCCTGTGCCTCCAGAGTATTCTAGGTGTATTCCAGTGCCAAGATCCGGAGCCCCGCAGTTGATGCATACCTTCCTGGAGACATGAAACAGGTATCTATTAAGAAAAATTCAAACCAAAGACACGATAAATAATGGACTGTTTGAAAGAGCATAATGGATAGTAAGGGGATGAGTACCGAGATGACGAATGGAGGTTGGAAGAATGAGACATGTGGCACCGACCCCAAATGAATTGGGATGGTGATTATTAAGAAAAATCTAATCGAAATCTAAATTTATGCCAGTCTGAGATTGTGCAGTAGGTTAAGAGGAAATAGGGTCGGTTTTTTCTCCATACAAAAAGTCATAATTCGAGGTGCGGCACTCGTCTATTTCCTCCTCCAATTTTGGACCAATTTGAAAGATATTTTATAAATTGAATAAGAAGGATACTTAATGTGCCCCTGTTTTTCCATTAGGAATTTCTCAGTAGCAACCCGGAGTCTAAATTCAGACTACAGCCTATTGGCTCATGGGACTTAAACATATCTGTGAAATGTCAGTGTACTACGTAGATACTTCTCTGCCTAGCGAATCGCGGAAAACAGGCTTAATGTTCTACTTACCACCGCTTCTCCAACGCACCATAATACATGGATAAGGCTCTCCAAGTCGTAGGCTTTGTCATATCAACCACTTCTATGTGATTAAAATCTTCTGTACAATGGAGCACATGAGACATTTGAGTTATTAATGTTATGAAGAATATGTGAGTGTTCATTTTAATTGGTTTTGCTAACGATTTTTTTTGTAATTATTATCGTACTTTTTAATTAAGATTTGCGAAGCGTTAAACGTTTTCCTCGTGAACTTGTTAGTCAGAACAGAACAATTTGTTATTATAAGACTTCTTCAGAATTATCTATTTTTCAACGTTATGACTTTAAATTTTACACTTGCTACTTTTTTAACTGTTCCGTTTTTACATCGGCGATTTAAGTATTATATTTTATCATTAAAACAATTTCACTATTTTAGTAACAAAGATCCACAGAAATTAATAAGAAAATTAATTAGCTAGGCTGATGATGATTAATTCAGAACAATAACTGGTTCCTAATGCTAGAGTCCTATGAAAATGGCGGTGCGGATCCAGATCATTCTTATTTGTACAGAAGATTTTTTGTTTAAACAATATGTCGTTTATTTTGTTTATATTTCGAACAAAGGGTAAGATGACAGTCGCAGAATGTTTAATAAATAAACATTGATTTGCTTCGTAGTTGTGGCTGAATTTAGATGATGTCAATTTGTATCTCTCTATTAAGGTAGGTACATACCTATTATTTCTTCTCTTGTCTTACCAAGGAGTATCGTGTTACCCAGTAACTCGGTTGTGGAGGTCAGATAGGTAGTCGCACCACCGCACTCACAACAATATACTGGTGGAGAAAAATACATTTAAAATAATGGTATTCAGCTGCATCCAGACAATGGAAGCTAACCTCAACGTAGTTGGGAAAAGCTAGGCAGATTTATTGATTTTTACACACAAACTGTCTCATGGGACAAGGACAGTAAGAAAAATAAAATAAGTAACATGGACAAAAAGTTTGTAGTGGAACTGATAGCCTACGATGCACTGGACATACACACAGACACTACTGAAGTGAGATCAGGTACAGGACCAAGCAACGGCTTAACTTGCTTTCAGAGGCACAGAGGTATCACTCCGCCAACTTCCGAACTCCGGACTGTTACTGAGAAATTCCTAATAGAAACCCAATAATACTTTGTCCGACCTGGGAATCGACCTGAAACCTATCTAATAATTAGATATACAAAAGAAAAACACCGCTTTTCGAATTATGTCTTCACTATAGGTATGTCTCGAAGGAGGCCTTTGTCCAGCAGTGGACATAGGAATGTTCACACCGTACCTAAACATTCTTATCATCATCAAAAAACGCATGTCTTGGTGCAGTGTGAAAATTCGAAAAACTGTCCTTTGAATGGTGTTTGGGGCTTGTTATAGTTTGCAACTGCTTTGTGTGATGATAACAATTACACTAATTACATACGCTATACGCAATTACATACGCTAATTACATTTGATAACATCAAAAACACGTTCTGCGTCAAACCTACACATCTAATGAAAAATCATTCATACCTATGCTTACGTCACTGATAATGCCATAGATCATTAGTATGATTTATTTTATTTAGAGATAGCTAAAGCCCAAGCCCCCGGCATATATTGCTGTCAAAACTTAAGTCTAATTACACAGTAATTTATAGCTTTAAAGGAAAATTCTCTTGTCTTTTCTACAAAATTAACAGCAGTTTTATCATAGTTCAGCTATCAATGTTTTATCATAGTTTAATTATCGATTATCCATGTTAAGCTACGGTTTCTGCTGGTGGTGGTTTCCGTGGATAGGTGACCATCTTTACTTTACTTGGGTACGCAATCAATTGAGAGCTTTTCATATAGGCCACTGCAGATCACGCTCGGGAGAAAAATATTCCTGGGGCTTGACGAAGTCGGGAGGTAAGGTAGCGCATGCTTGTCTTCCCTCAATTTGCTTCTCTCTTCGGGTGGTTTGCTTGTATAGAGATTAAAAAGCGATGGTACACTTAAACGTTCGGCTGAAAATTTATTTAAGGCATGCTTTAGGCATTATAATAACCAACATGAAAGACAAGGAAGCCAGGAAAGTTAGTGCAACAGAGTGCGGGAGTAGAAGACGTATACGTTTTGATGAAGAAGCGCGGTTTGGCCAGCGTTCACAACGTGGATCGACGACTGGATGAAGGTTGCGAGAATCTGCTGAATGTGAGAAGCACTGGACCGGTCGGTGCTGCGACCATTAAACAAAAACTTACTAAGTTAAACGTTTTGTGGTTGCTTTACATCTCAAAACAAGGAATCGCCGCGCTGCCAACATATAGAGACCGCAGTACATATCAAATTGGTAACACCGAAAGTGCGTTGACCGCACAACTACTGTCACGAACCGTTTTCAAAGCCATCAATATTTCTATACGTCATAGTGCCGACGAAACGATGACACGACATTGAAAATCTTGACATTGCCGAGGCCTAATAGGCTGAAAATCAGACCTTTTTCAAAACTAATTTTGACAGGTGTCAGTTGAAGAGTGACGGTGATTGTTGGAAAGTTAAATATTTCACCCAAAAATACAATAGCAAGACCTCCCGCGCAATAATATATCAAACAAATAAAAAATAAATATTTATGGCATATCAATCAAATTAAAGAAACTTCGAGTCCGGTAGCAAACATAATATCTAATCTAGAGTATAATATTGAAGTAATAAATATTGCAGATGGAAATAATTAAAAACTTATTATCGATCATTAACAGTGTTACGAGCGTATTTGTGAATAAAATAATAACAAGGTGGTCAGTCTGTTGGAGTAGGAAGATAATATATGTATCTTACTTTATGCTTTTATATCAGTTGTAAATGTATATTAAAATGGTAGCTACGAAGATTAAGTCAGTGATAAAAGTTGATAGAAGCAATAAAAACAAAGAAATCAATATAAATTGTGGGTGGACAACGACAATGACAAAAGTGTGAAGAGAGTACGAGTACTACGCACCTGACCTTTTTGAAGAACATAATAAGTTGGTTCAGTATGATTGAAACGATGCTGTAACATAACAAAATGGAAAAAATATATCTGTGGCCCTAGTGAAAAGGGGTATAAGTCCGATTTTGTGGAAAATGAGTTAAGTATACAGAAGTGATCAGAAAAAAATGCTCTATCGTTTGGTGTAAACGGATCTAAGCTATCTCTAAAAATAAAGAAGTTACCTTGTGTAAAAGGGTCCAACTGACACAAAAAAAAACTACAAAAGTTGGTTTAAGTACTTTTGTATTCTTTAAAACGGAAAAAAAATATGTGTTTTTTAATCTAAATTAACATAAATTACCCACGTTTTAGTTTGGTTGGTGTTTATCAATACAACAACACCTGGTTCTTAAAAATGGTTTAGTGAATAATAATATTAATAGACATAAATCCGTTTTCACCAAAATAAAGGGAAAAAATCAAAAATAACTCTGTTGAGATTAGTATTCAGATAATCATTCCAAATGCGTATCCATTTTCACTTGTGTGAATTAACATTTAACATATGGGAGAAGGCGCATAACTTATTTTATGCCCTCAAGGAATTAATTTTATGGTTGGTATAAGTCACTATCTTAAAAACTAATAACTTTACATCAAAAATAACTCAATAATAATAAAGAGCATAAATTGTTTACCTATAAAAAACATCACATGTATTTCATTTGATAGCGGTTTAAATGTCACACGAGGTCAAACACGCAATTTGAAGCGCGCGGAGTGTTTTTTGCGTCTCCTGTAAAGTTGCATTTTTGGACTTAGATTCCTTTTCACTAGGGCCACAGATACATATATAGATGGAGATACCAAACTGAACATACGGACCTGTGCTAGCTCAGTCTGATTTACTGGGTTTGTAGCACTCAATGTAACGCTCACAACAAATTGTGCTAGTGGGTGCAACGGTTCAGTGGTCGTGGACCATTTAAAGTCACATTATTTTAAATAAACTAGTTTTCGTAAAAAAAAGTCAAAAACAGTTACCTAGAACTTTCAAGTTCAATATCTGCGTATCTTGAAGGTTCCCAGCAATGTTCCCAGGTATGGTCGAGTACAAAAAAAATATCACAATGACGGGAAGAACAAGCGACATTCGGCTTCATCAAGCGTCTTTTTAAACCCATTATGCAGTAAAGGTACGTCGAAGTACCATAGCCATGCATGTCCAAAAAAAGGTACTCTCATATGTGAGTCGGACCATGAGGGTGCCATACTGTTTCTCCAACCACTCCATTATGACGAACCTTATAAATATTTTACTTGCATGGCACGTTCTTTAAATTAAACGATTTCTTCAAAAAGAGGAGGTTCTCAACTCGTCGTTATGTTTTTTTTTTGTGTGTTTGTTACGCGATTACTCCGCCAATTATGAACCGAGTTTGATGATTCTTTCTTTGTTTGGTAGGTCATGCTTCAGAGGTGGTCCCATATAAATTTTATTAACTTTGCTTGCGTAGTTTTTGAGCTAGCTTCAATAATTACGTATTTTTCCACTTAGTCTATGTGGACGATATCTTATTTGACTCCGTCACTGCCAATCAATCAATACCACTACCTTGCCATACACAAATCAATAACACTACCTGTTATGTAAATATAGCAGGTAGTGATATTCGAATTTTTGTGGGGTAGGTACCACAAATAAAAAGTGAAAAATATAAACATTTTACAAAAAAAAAAAACAACAGACTTCTTAAAAAAAACACAAAAAAAGTGTAAAATATTTTAAATTTCGGAAGTCGGTGGCAAAAAACGAAAATTGAAAAGCAAAGACACCGAATTCCGAAATTAAAATCTGCTAATAAAGCTTGTATTTTAATAAAAATCGTTTTTATAGTGCTCTATCCTACTATCCTATCCTACTAATATTATAAATGAGAAAGTTTGTGAGTATGGATGTGTGGATGTATGTACGAGTATGTGTGGATGTTTGTTACTCTTTCACGCTAAAACTACTGGATGGATTTGGATGAAATTTGGCAAATAGATAGTTTATAACCTGGATTAACACATAGGATACTTTTTATCCCGATATTTCCACGGGATCGAGACTTACGCGGGTGAAACCGCGGGGCGCAGCTAGTTACCAATAAATTAAATTCTATTAGCATGGAGGTATTGAAATAAATAAATATTGTTTGCAATAGATATAACTTATACCTAGGTATAATTTAGTTACAATAATGGCACGTAGTAAAACGATTTAACTTTATGCTACTGTCAATAAACTTGCTTATAAAAATCGAGATATGTTTATTTGGTAATCTATTAGGTTTTTTATGAATTGCCGAATATCTGAAAGTTTTATCAATATTATTATATAACCGGCCAAGTGCGAGTCGGAAGGGTTCCGTACCATTATCTAAAAAAATGGCAAAAAAATCACGTTTGTTTTATGGGAGCTCCCATTTCATATTTGTTTTATTTTAATTTAAAGTGAATATATACCTAAATATTCTGTGAATATTTCAAGCGTCTACCTGTTGCCGTTATCAACATCGAGCAAAAACGAGCAAAAAAAATCACGTTTGTTGTATGGGAGCCCCTTAAATATTTATTTTATTCTATTTTTTTGTATTTGTTGTTCTAGCGGCAACAGAAATATATCATCTGTGAAAATTTCAACTGTCTAACTATCACGGTTCATGAGATACAGCCTGGTGACAGACGCATGGACAGCGGAGTCTTAGTAATGGGGTCCCGTTTTACCCTTTGGGTACGGAACCCTAAAAATTAGGCGTTGCCGCATGGGCTTTGATTAAATTAGTCGTGCATACAAGATGGCACTGACATTGATTTAATTAATCACATTTCTACTAATAGCTTCAATACTACATCGACAGATTGGTTATTTGTGTCGTGAAAAAGAGTAAAGAATAGTATATTGTATCATAAGGAGCAAAATAATGTTTTTACGGCGAGAGCGCTTTTTTTAATCCAGACCGAAGTGAAGGATTCTAGAGTAGAATCCCGAGCGTAGCGAGGGATTCTTTAGTAGAATCCTGAACGTAGCGAGGGATTCAAAGTACGTCGCCCGAGCCAAAAATATATGTTGCGCCCGAGAGATACACTCTACTTTTCATCACCCACTATGAGAAAATAAAAGGCGCCTCATATTTTAACTACGCTTGCTCAAGACGGGTAGGCTATTACAGGCTTATAATTATTAACTACAAGTTCAGGTTTCCCCATCATGTTTTCCCTCACCGAATCAGTAATGTCCAAAATAAACTCAGAAAAAAAAACAATCTACTTCCAAAAAAAAAAACAAAAAAGTTAAAAATTACTTTAATTTCTGAAGTAGTAATTATTCCGATAAATTATGTTTCTTTTTGTGTAGTAAATAACTCAAAATCCTGCATCGCGCAATGGGAGTTTACCGCGCGATCAACATTATACAAGATTCGAACATCAATCGTTGGGCAGTTGTCCGCCAGACAAGACACCCGTTTGGTCGGAGTATCCTCCCTTTTTAATAGAGGATGAGTGAACTTTCCATCCTGTTCCTCAATCTCTAAATGCTGAATCCAGTTAGACTGGAAGCCGACCCCAACATAGTTGGGAAAAGGCTAAGCAGATTGATTTTTTTTATGTCGGTCCTAACACTTCCCAGTACACACACGGCGCTACTATGGGCCGTCGTACCAGCCAGTCTTTATTCAAACAATATTTGCGTACGATTTCTTTGGCGCTGAACACTGAGATGTTCCAAATTCAAAAAGTGCGCGACAAAGATAATTGCGGCGCACTTATTCTTTGCCGCGCATTTATAAAGAGGATTAAAAACTCATTACTGCCCGCTAAAAGTTTCTTATAGAAAACACCACCTTTGGGTGCACTTAAAGGCGAACCAAGTCGTCCTTTTCAAATAGATGGGATGAAAAGATATTTCCAGTTAGCTGGATACTTGTTTAAGAAGACCATTCATGTTTCATACAAAGTTGGGCCCAGAACCAAAAAAACACAAAAGCCAGCGAAAAAAATTGCGCCGAATCTCTACGATGCGCCACGCTAAAAAATGATTAGGAGGACTTCCCCGACCAGGGTAACACTTTTTTTTTCACTTTGGGTTTTTGGCCCAATAAGAATGGTCTCCTTTTCGTTTTTTCATTCCAAAACTTACACATACAGGGTGATGACAGATCCTGCCCCACGTTAATCATAGGTAAGAATTTGTTGATGAAAATAAGCATACAAATGATATGATGTTATTTTTTGTTGGAAGTAGTTATTGAAAAAATGTTTTACAAAAAAAAAAAATAAGTATGTAAGGAAAAAAATTACTAAGTACCTATAACGTAATAAACGATTATAATGAAACTATTGAATCGCCATTGAACTTAGCCGATAGGCGCTAATCTTTTAAACAATAATCCTACACGTTTCATACGGCGTGTAGCTGATATTATTATCTTTATAGTTTATTTTATTATAGGGATGAACAGTAGATAGTACTTAAAAATACTTTGATGATTTGGCAGAAGGGAAGTGACGAAATAAAAGAGAGAATGTAAACAAAGACAAGTTTGAACGAGTTTCATGAAGTAAGCAAACTTAGTCACTCAATCAATCTGCCTAGCCTTTTCCCAACTATGTTGGGGTCGGCTTCCAGTCTAACCGGATGCAGCTGAATACTAGTATTTTACATGAAGCGACTGCCTATCTGACCTCCACAACCCAGTAACGGGGTAATACGATACCCCTTGGTAAGACTGGTCGTCAGACATTCGAGCTTCTGACGACTAGTAACGACTGTCAAAGATCCACGAATGATAGCCAGGACCAACGGAGGAGGTTCGGTATGTAAAGATGGTCACCCATCCACGAACCAACCGAAGCGTAGATTAACCTGATGGATCGACCTATGCGGCTGTTATTACTTAGCCAACTTATTCACTCGTGAAGGCTAATTTATTGATCTCTTTTAGATTTTTTGGTTTCTTTCCAATTATTAAGTGGGGTAATTGTATTACACACATAAAATGGCAATCGATTGCAATACTTTTCATTTTGACAGCTCAGCCACATTCATTCCGTTATTAACATTTCTGAGCAGACGACTTTTACAAACCTTTGAAGCAATAAAAATGTTGAAATAAAAGGCATAGTAATCGATTGCCATTTTGGCCCCAGTAAATGGATACGACAATTTCCAGTCCGGTGGCATCCAATAACTTTTTACCCGATTGCCCCAGGAGGGTAATATTTTTCAAGAGTATGTATGTTTGTATGTATGTTTGTATGTATGTTTGTATGTATGTATGTTTGTATGTATGTTTGTATGTATGTTTGTATGTATGTATGTTTGTATGTATGCATGTATGTCTATTTCTTTGGCACGCTCTGTAGCCTAAACGGCTTGATGGATTTTAATTCTGTAACGGACAATGCTGAAATTAAAACGATTATAATTTTGCCACTACGGACTACCTCATGTAGGTATCACTACTTCATGTAGGTATCCTATGGACTTCATGTGGTATCCTATGGACATTATGGTTTGTCTGGGACTGTTGACAGGGGAGAATAAAAAGACTTCATGTAGGTATCTTTTGGACATTATGGTTTGTCTGGGACGGTTGACAGGGGAGAATAAAAAGACTTCATGTAGGTATCTTTTGGACATAATGGTTTGTCTGGGACGGTTGACAGGGGAGAATAAAAAGACTTCATGTAGGTATCTTTTGGACATAATGGTTTGTCTGGGACGGTTGACAGGGGAGAATAAAAAGACTTCATGTAGGTATCTTTTGGACATTATGGTTTGTCTGGGACGGTTGACAGGGGAGACTAAAAAGACTTCATGTAGTTATCTTTTGGACATTATGGTTTGTCTGGGACGGTTGAGAGGGGAGAATGGAAAGAGAAAACGTGTTGCGCCGACCCCAAGTAAAGGCTCTTACATACTGGCGTGACTTGTCGCTAGACGCGACTTTTAACAAAACAACTTCTGAGAAAACTTCACGGCGAGCAATGCGGCGGCGTCGCGTCGCGGCAGTATTTAAGAGCCTTTACATGGGACAAGGGCAGGAAGATGATATTGTCTTTGACACACCCACACCCGTTCCGTGGTAAATGCGTAAAAAATATTTCCAGCTGTAATAGAAATTTATAAGTAGTAAGGAAGTTTCTTTCATTTCATTTCAACGCATTGCAGTAAAAACAATAGATTTATTATCTACTGCCGGTTATTTATGACCCGCATGGTTTTCATTGAGTTAAGGAAATATTCACATTCATAATTAATTCATAACTTTATAACAATTTTTCTTATTTGTTTTTTTCTAAAACAAAGAATACTTTTTCGGATGAATTTTTGCGGTTTTCTAACTTATTTTGGTATGTCACTATTATTAGTAAATAAAATTTGTATCGCTTTATCTGCACATTTATTCCCACTTCGTTCAATATCTGTATTCAATGGTTTGTTTTCATAAATTGTCAATTAATTCTCGTAAATATGGTGTTCAATCAATCTGCCTAGCCTTTTCCCAACTACATAATATGTTGGGATCGGCTTTCAGTCGAACCAGATGCAGCTGAATACCAGTACTTTACATGGAGCGAGTGCCTATCTGACCTCCACAACCCAGTAACTGGGTTATACGATACCCCTTGTGAGACTTTCGGGCTTCTGATGACCCGTAACGACTGTCCATGAATGACAGCCGAGACCACCGGCTTAACGTGCTTTCAGAGATAACTATGGAACAAAAATTTAAAAATATGGTGGTATGGTATACGTCAATATGGTTTCATAAATATGGTGTTACAAGAATCTAAATAATAAAGATAAAGAAGCTACTCTACATCATGAATCTTTCTTAGGTATACGTTACAATTCACCAAAGAAGAAAAAAAAAAAGCAGAAAAAACAAAAATTTTAACGAATCAGAACCGACAATAATAATAATAACACCCGTAGAATTCCCTAAACAAAATTTTCACGACTGTCTAATCTACAGATAATATTGATGACGACGCGATAAGTCGCTTACAAAAGACGCCGCAAACAGTTAAATATTGTCAGTAGATCACTAGCGTGCAAAAATGGTGCTTAAATTTACACTTATCGTCGCGTTAGCGGTTTCCGCTACAGCTAGAAAAGCGCCCAATGCGGATCACGTTAAAAGCCTCTTTGAGGCTAACCCGGAAATGCGGATGTCAAGTAACATTGAAGAGGATTCGCAATTAGATGCGGTAAGTGTAAATAATTAAGAGAAGGGTCGTCAGAAGCCCGAAAGTCTGACAACCAGTTTTGCCAAGGGGTATCGTATTACCCAGTAACTGGGTTGTGGAGGTCAGATAGGCAGTCGCTCCATGTAAAATACTGGTATTCAGCTGCATCCGGTTAGACTGGAAGCCGACCCCAACATAGTTGGGAAAAGGCTGGGCAGATGATGCAGTGTAAATAATTAATACGAGAAATCGGAAAAAAATAATTAAAATCGCAAACAATGAAGAGAGATTAATTCCTAAAACAGTAACATTAGGCTAATTAAGATTTAATGTAATAACAAATTATTGAAGACATGTCAATTAGAAGGCTCAAATTCATTACCATTGAAAAATTGTTAGCAATCATAAATAAGATGTCGTTTTTTGTGAAAAGGTAGTCTTTATTTAATTAATAAATAGTAGTACCTAATGAGCATCATAAAAATCATAATTTTGAAAGTCAATACAAGTGTGTTCGGAATTACCACCTTCTTAACTCAATTAAAAATGTATTGGAGATTTTAATAACAATAAACAATGAAGAAAAATTATGAAATAATATATAAATCCTATATAGTGTTTGTATTTTCTTTTAGACTATGAAAGTAAACTCAAACCTATCATACCTACTTAATTAGAAAATCAGAACTTTAAATTCTAACAAAAAAGCACTAAAAAGTGAAAAATAACTTTAATTTCGGAAGTTTTGCTTTTCTTTTTTCGATTTTTGCCACCAGCTTCCGAAATTAAAGTTTTTTTTTTTTTTGTGTTTTTTTTGGAAGTCATTTGTTTTGTTTTTGTAAATTGTGGTACCCACCCCACAAAAATTCGAATATCACTATCTGCAGCTATGTAAATAACAGTGACGGAGTCAAATAAAATATCGTCTACATCACGGAATTGATAAATAAGGTTGGAAAGGCCCTAGCTCCAATTTTGTATCAGGACCAGTGTCACCGCTTGTCTCCCACTATTTTAATTTCTACACATACGCACTCCTATGTTTACAAATATTTCGCACACAACCAAATCAGACACACATAAATCTCAGGGCAGATATTCGTTCGCACACTAGTACTAAGCCCCCGTAGGCATAGACACACACACACGCAAAAAAGCAATAAAAATTTTCATACACGCTAGTGCTTGATAAAGCCGATATTCTTTATCGATAAATTATCTGATGAATGTATGGGGGAAAATTAAACATGAAATAAATATTAAGAAATATTTATTTTACTTTTATTAATTACAAATAACCTGATTTTTTAATGATAAAATCATCTTTACTGAAATGTATAGAGCAAATAGTACTCGTCTTTGTCGGCATCCAGTTTCCTCTACCTGTCACGTCAATCCATTGTTCCCTGGCGTTAGGTTCTTTAGGAAACCTAAAATTTATAATTTATTGCGTAAGTAAAATTGGATTTTACTTATATTTTAATACTAAATACAATATAGTAAATACTTGTAGATGAGTACAATGATCTCGTATAATGTTGCCAATGAATTCAATTTCTCCCTGTAAATCTGTCATCTACAAGTATTTACTATATTGTATCATTCATTCAATAATTATTGTAATATTTAATTGACTCATTATACATCTAACTAAAAATATACTATCATTAATTAAATATAAAATAATTCAAAAAGAATCTTTGTCCAACGTTTTATATTATTTGAGAATTCTATCGATGATTTTATTTAACCACATGGTCACCTCACTATCTACCGTGCATCACGGCCAATCAGGGCAAACGACGAAACGTCAATGGTTGAAGTGAAGAGGACGCGACGCATGCAGTACATTGTAAGCGGACTTAGTAATTGCGTTGATTACGCGAGTACACATCGTGCAATGTATTTTTTTTTTTTACTTGTTGCAATAATGTCGTTAATGTTTGAAATTTCATAGTGATCAGAATATTTTTGTTTTTTACTAATAAAATTATAATTAAATGTTATTTTCGACTTACCGATGGAAAGATATACCCCCTCGCTCTATACTTGCGGTCTGACTTTTTGTTTTACAAGTTATAATTGCACAACACGGCATTTTAAAGCAGAGCTCTGTTCTCCGCAGTAGTCCGAAGCGCACGAAACGCGGTGAATTAATGAATCGGTCGAGTTATGATTATCGAATCATAATTGTGGCGCGCTTGCCACGCCCACATTACCATTCCAACCTTATTTATCTATTCCGTGGTCTACATAGACTAAGTGGTAATAATACGTAATTGTTGAAGCTAACTCAAAAACTACGTAAGCAAAGTTAATAAAATTTAAAAGGGACCACCTCTGAAGCATGACCTACCAAACAAAAAAGAATCATTAAAATCGATTCATAATTGGCGGAGTAATCGCGTAACAAATACACAAAAAAAAAAAAACATACACACGTATTGAGAACCTCCTCCTTTTTGAAGAAGTCGCTTAAAAATCCAGCAGGGAGCCGTTGGTAAGCTCATTGGTAGATTTTCCGTCCACCAGGTAACCAGACCTAAAACGCCAAATTTAATTACAGCCGGGCCTCGTAGCCAAGTACGGCTACCCTATCGAAGTCCACAACATCGAGACATCCGATGGCTACATCCTGGAGGCACACAGGATCCCCTACGGCAAAGACCAGAACAATGACCCCACCGTCAAGAGACCCGTCGTGTTCGTGATGCATGGACTCTTGTCTTCCTCCGCTGACTTCCTTGTCTTAGGACCTGGCAATGCTCTAGGTGAGTTTTAATAACCTTATTGACTTCATCACCGTTCTTAGCATTCCACTGCATTAATTCAACCAGTGCTCGGCTTAGGCAGCTTTTTGAACAATCGCGTTTGTTAAATGAAAATGGTGCAAGTGTGTGCAGACTGGCTTGTGCCAATCAGCAGTCACTTGCACCATTTTCATTTAGGTTCGACCCGCAAAAGCAAGTCATTTCGTCCACCAATCTCACCGCCACATTCATTAAATAAAAATAAATGGAATCAATACACAAAACATTGTAGTTCTGTACAAAGTCTTTTGTTACAACACGTTTAATTTAAGTACTTTCCATAAATAGTTTCGCTTTTTGTACTAAGCTATAAGAACAATCAAAATTGACCAAAAAGCATGATATCTTCAAATTAGTAATACTACTAAAATTAAAGTTCAAAATTGGGACACTCAATTATCTTTTTCATTAGAATGAAAGGAAAAGTAATGACATTATCATATTAATTCCCTATTCAAAGTTTAATAATTATTTAATAAAAAAACGTATAGCATTCTGATGGCAATCACGATCAGACAGGATTTGTAAGCGGCTTATGTTTGCAATCGATTGCAAGTATTCATTGGTTAGTTATTGCTCTTTCGTCGCGTATTAACATGGCAGCCGGCTCGAAAACAACCCTCCTCACGCTTCCACGCGCGGGGCGCGTCGTGCGAGACCAGTAGCTCATATTTATTCTGTGCCAGTAGCGTTAGCATGTGATGCTAACGTTACTGGTGATACCATCACTGTTACCGGTGCACGTATCCTTCCGTTTGAGTTTCGGAACGTAATTTTTTTGCTGTTATTTGTTATTGTTATCGGATTTTTGTGGAGTTTTTGTTATTGTTACGTTTGGACGTTTTATTTGTTATTGGTTTTTGTTGAGTTTTTGTTATAATAGTTACGTTTGGACGTTTTCTTCAGTGTTGTGTTTGTTTTTCCACGAAGATGGTGGGAAAATCTATATACATAGCAAAGAAAGAGCCCTTATACTCAAAGTATTGGCTCTTTTTAAACGCGAGAAAAAAGTCAGCGTAATTCCTGTGGACCCTACAAAAAGTGCTCAGGAAGTTCGTGAACTAATAGATCTTGTGCGGCTACTGGTATATCCAAAAGAACGTTGATGCGAATAAAACAACAAGTAAAACCAGTAGCGCCGTCTATTTTACCTGCGTCGAGTACTTCAACGTCCACCTCAATACCCGGACCATCAACACCTGGCAAAAAGCGAAAAAAGAGTTCAAAAAAAAAAACTAGACAATTTGACAATTTCAATTTTTTTTTCAATTTTTTTTTTCAATTATTTCACCCTATGTTAAATTTCTACATTTGTATCTGTATTTTTTATGGTGTACATAATAAAGAGTATTCTATTTCTATCTATCTATTTCAACTTAATCGCTTTGAGAAACTTGGTCAACAGGTTTTACATAGTATGAAAAGAAGGCCCAAAGCTTAAGAAAATATTAGCCGCTGACAAAAACGATTTGAATTTTCCAGGTACGTTTGTATCTTTTTATTATATATCTTTATTTAGCGAGTGTAATCCTACTTATATTATAAATACGCAAGTTTGTGTGTGTTTATTATCTCTTTTTTTTGTGGATGGGAAATCATCTTATGACTTCTCCCGTTCTAGGGCATGTCAGACTTTTACTGACTAAAACCCACCCGTGTTCTGTCCGTGCCCTTTACGTTCTGGGGTCGCGGAAACTTTTGAACATCCCGCAACCCTGTTTATTACCTCTTCACGCCTAAACGGTAAACGAATTTGGATGAAATTTGGAACCTAGTAAGCTAGATTAGGCCTGGAATGCCAATGTGTTAACATTGGCATTGGTTCTATGGTGTTTTCTAATTATATCAATATTTTCGGTCATCGAATATTTTTAGCAGTACCTACGAGTAAATGATAAATAAATATACTTTTGTTTTTTTTCAGGTGCAAAAACTACATTGCGGCTATCTTAAAGAACCAATTGGGGTACAGATTTAACAAATGCAAGAATGCCCGATTGGTTTTGATACAAAAGCCCCATATCGCTGCTTGTAGGGCTCGCTACCTGCACCGAATGAAAGAAAATAATGACTTCGGAGCGGACAAAAAACCGGTGACGTATTTTGACGAGATGTAGATACATTCCCACTATATAGTGAGAAAATGCTGGCAAAATAGCAGCAATGCTAGTATTAAGAAAAATGGCAATCCTCAATGCAATCGCAATGTCAACGCTGGATTCTCATCCATGCGGGTGGCGAAAACGGTTTTATCTCTGAGGCCGAGTCACTTTACAAATGCAAAAGTAAGACAGGCGATTACCACGATGAGATGGACACTAAAATTTTTGAACTTGCCTCCAAATTGCAAAGTTGTGGTTGATAACGCGCCTTACCACTCATCGCAGTCTGCATGCCAGTCATCACTGAAAAGTGAGATGCAAAGCTGGTTAATCAAAAATAATATAAATTTTGATGCGAAAATTACAAAATCAGAACTATACCAAATAATAAAAGTTAATAAACCAGAAAAAAAATTAGTCAAATTATTGAGAGAGCATGGCCACGAAGTCGTACGTCTGCCGCCGTACCACTTTGATTTAAATCCAATTGAGTACATCTGGAATTTGGTGAAACAAAGGGTGGCAGACAAAAATATCGATCAGACAGAAAGACAAATAGAACAATTGACAAGAGAAGCAATTCAATCAATAGCTGCTGAAGACTGGAGACAAGAGGTGAACCATGTTCGGAGACTGGAGGAAGAATATTGGGTGAAAGATCGACTCCAAGAAATCCATGAAAGAGAATTTATTATTTCACTTTGATGTGAAGAAAGCTCTGACAGCGAAACTGAGGAAGACGAAAATGACAGCTCTATTATGTCTGGCATAGAAGAGTTAGGTGACGATTAATTATTATAATAAACTAGCTCATGCCCGCGGCTTCACCCGCGTGGATGTCAATTATTATATACTAGAACCTTACTCTAGAACCACTCTATCCAATGGTTAAAACAGCATGAAAATAGGTGCAGTAGTTTTTGAGTTTATCGCGTACAGAACGACTGACAGACGCGGCGGAGGACTTTGTTTTATAATATGTAAGAATAAATGTGTATAACATTCCTTTTTGTTTTATTTATTTTTATCTGTGCCATATTTCATCCAGATCCGTTCAGCCGTTGTGGCGTGATTGAGTAACAAACATCCATCCAAACTTTCCCATTTATTTAGATAATAATAAATGTCATCATCAATATAGAATCTTATTACAATGGCGATATTCACAATAATAGTAAATACTAAACTAATTCAAAGGGAGCTGACAACAATAACAATAATATGTCCTCTTTGAATTTGGCAAGTTGAGCCACTGCTGTTATCTCCTTTTAAATCCTTTGAAGAATTATGCTAATAATAATATAATCTCATTCAAGCCCAAACAAACAAATTTATATGGCAAGAACAAATATTGTCACGTTTAAAGCATCGTAAAGTATTATGAGAAAATACTTAGCGCAAAATAAATGTTAATTCTTCAAGGACATTCTAATAAACTACAATGGTTTTTGGTACGCAGGTGTACCGCGCGGTAGCATTCAAAAAACTAAAATAAAATTCTATTTTTTTTTTTGCACTCATTACTTTAAACATTATTCATTCGAGGCAGGGTGCCATGTTAATGCACACGAGTTGTACTTTCAAGTTGTAGCTTTTATTTAACAGGGTATTTGACAGTTTTTCGAAAGAATTCTTGAAACAAAAAACAAAAGAAAATTCACAGTAAAAAAATGGTCTTATCACCAGAGATACAAAATCAATGGTTGTGACACAACCACAATATGTTTACACGGCTACACATCAAGCTATAATTTCCAGTTTATGCTGATCTTGCATTGTTTAAGATTTCCGTAAAATGCGAGGTCAGCTTATACTGGATGTGTATAGCTTGATGTGTAGCCGTATGTACATACATTTATTATTGTGATAACCATCGACAGTTTTACAGTCAACAATGACGACGATTATTGTACTACAGCCTACAGCGCTGTCATTGTCAAATGATCAGGAACTACAAATGTGCGGTTCACCGTACATAATGATAATAGCAAAAATACCCTATTTCCGTTAAAAGCTACGGATATATATTTAGATATATTTTGAAAAGTTCTTGATCTTCTTTCGCGTCCGCTGGAACTATAAAAAAAACTGATGGCAAAGGAATAATCATCCTATAATGTTCCCAGTGCTGGGACACTGGCCTCCTCTTTGTGCGAGGGAGTGGGTCGTTATCCACCACGCAGGACCACTGTCGCCATAGCTCTCTGAAAGCTCACACCACGCAGCACATGACTCATTCAATCTGCCGAAATACTATCTAATTCACAAAACAGACGTACCCAAACAAACATTTACCAGACACGAGATTTGTATATAAATTAACATGAAATCAATAGATTGTATTGATTAATATTCGGTTAATATCTGACTAATAGTACTCGTATCTACTATCAGCGACTGCACGGTGTTGATTAAGATCGATCAAAACATTTTGGTAAACTGAATCTAGTCCTAACTAATATTATAAATGCGAAAGTGAGTTTTTTTTGTTTGTTACGCTTTCACGCTAAAACGGCTGAACGGATTAATATAAAATTTTACACATGGGTAGACCTGGACATCCTGGATTGCAGATGAAGTCACAGGCAACAGCTAGTAACACAGATAATTTTTACATGAATTGTCACGTTTTCAGTCAAATTTGAGGATTTCGATCCTCATATTTGGAGGCTCATTATCAGAGCTATTTTCAATTTATATTGCCAATTTTGATAACTGTAACAAAGCCTATGTCTGGAACCAGAGCATTAAGTTTTCACCCTGGAATAACTTTTATCCTCTCTCCTGCATCGGAAGTCCATTTTTTTTCGTTTATCAAATTCTCTGTCAAAACTTTACTATAAATTGTAACCCTCTTCGCAGCTTACCTGCTGGCTGAGGCCGGTTACGACGTATGGCTGGGGAACGCCCGCGGCAACTACTACTCCCGCAAGCACAGCTCCATCAACCCTAACGGTCTACTCCAGAACTTCTGGAGATTCAGTTGGGACGAGATCGGCAACCACGACCTTCCTGCCTTCATCGACTACATTCTCAAGACCACTGGACAAGAGAAACTCCACTACATCGGCCACTCTCAGGGTGGAACTACTTTCTTGGTTCTCAATTCTTTGAGACCTGAGTATAACGAGAAATTCTTATCTTTCCACGGCTTGGCTCCGGCTTCATTTTTCACAAACAATAACGTATCCATGTTCAAATCTTTGGCGCCTTATGAAAGTTATATTGAGGTTAGTATTTTTCACCACGTTTTGAGAGATAAATTAAGGAATAGGAAGATACTCATATACTATTAAATGAGCAATATTTGTAATCACGTTCTCGAAAACGGCTCTAACGATTTCATTTTTGGGAAGGTTCGTTTTCTCTATTTTCACACGAGCTGAGCTCGGTCACCTAGATACTTTACAAGAATAAATAGTGGGTAGGTGTTTGAAAAGTGTCTGATTTTATCGACTAACCATCGCTGAACACGTAATTGATAAAACACCAGCTGGCATAGATTGCAAATAGAAAAGTAACGTAAACCAAATTAGTAGATTATCACTAATGATATTAGTTTATGTATACTACGTATAGACAGTAAGTAGTTTAGATTTTGCATTATAAGAGTCACGTTGGCTTTGATTGAAATCAATTAACAATCATTTGATTTATGATGATAAATATCGAATGAACCAAGATGTATAACGAAAACCCCAGATGTTTAATGCTCACGTGTCAATAAAGTAATTAATAAACGTAGTTGTCAGATGATAAGGTTGGCAATCTATGGAATAAGATAATGAAACATAAAAAGGAGTGATCTCAGCATGTTTTCCATTAAGAAAATGAAACTGTTGCCAATCGTTTTGAAATTATTTGAGATAGATGACTGCAAAATTGAAATAGAATTCAATGAAATCATAATTATAAAGAGAAAAAAATATGATCGAAACCTAGATATATGTCTATAAACGACAGTTTTTCAGACATTTTCCATCCCTGAGGTAGTTTTGGGATTTGCAATCTTATCAGATTAATAATTATGATTGTTTTTTCACAGACCACTGCCTTCGCCATGGGCCAAGGCGAAATCTTCGGTGAAAATGATTTAGTCGACTGGTTCAAATCCAACTTCTGCAATGAACCATCTGACATCTTTGCTGCGCTCTGCGAGACCGATATTTTAACCGGCCTCGCAGACAGAGAGTCCTATAATGCTGTTAGTATCTTTAATTTAAGTCACTTTATGAGCCTTCATAGTTTAATTCACAATTATAAATATTTTATTATAGGTACATTCATATCACTTAGATTTAGCTGTCAAAGAAGCGACTGAAATATGTAAGGCTGCATCGTCACCAAGCAGTACACTTCTGGAAATATTTTCAAAACTTAAAAGCATATTTAAAATATGGCTTCAGTTTTGTGTCAGTACTGTAGTTAATAAAAAGGAAAACCGTAAAGACAGTACTCCCAATTATAAATTTATTACATTCTACGAATTTACATACTTATCCAATTTTTCCTTCTTCTAGACCATGATCCCATTGTTCCTTGCCCACGCGCCCGCTGGAGCGTCCGTCCGTCAAGTGGCCCACTACGGCCAGATCATCCGCTTCAATGCCTTCCGCCGCTACAACCACAACCTGGTTGTTCAAAACTTGGCTGCCTACGGTAGACTCAACCCTCCAGCGTACGAACTGAACAAGATCACCACACCAGTATACTTGCACTACGGACTGAGTGACAACGAAGTCAACTACAAAGATTTACTGCTTCTAGCTAATACTTTAACAAATGTAGTTGGTGTTTTTAAAGCTGAAAGAGATTCTTTCAACCATTATGATTTCATCTGGGGCAAGGATGTTAAGGAGCAGATCTTTGATACTTTGATTCCTTTGTTGAAGGACGTTGATAGTAGGCAGTGATTCAGATGATTATTGTATATAGTGTAAATATGATTGTGATATAAGGACTCCGATGTTTAAGTTTTGTTTTATTTGTAATCCTTTTTTCTTATAATAAGTATATCCTGCAGGCATTTGGCCTCTCTTATAGTGAAATGAAAGTTAATTTTCACTGGTTGGTGACATCAAAATTTCAGTGGCTTTTTTGATCACCCTGTAAGATTAAGTTAGTAAGTTGTCTCCTTATTATTGACAAAGTTTTAACAACTACCTTTTTTTGATTTAAAAGTTTTTGTATGGGATTAGTAGAATCCTTACAGATTTAGATAGGGAACTAATTCGGCGAAAGTGGCAGAATAAGGCGGAGTAATCGCGTAACAAACATACAGACGAAATCAGAAACTCCTCCTTTTTGAAGAAGTCGGTTACGAACTAGCACGTAACGCAGATACAATACCTATACAACAGAGATTATCCCAGAACTCTTATCTGGATTTCTGGACTCATTTCTAAACCACGCAACAGATTTTGATGAGGTTGTCATCGTCGTTTAGTGAATTTATTTCGAAACGTTTATTTATTCGTGCACAATTTTTGTGTTTTAGTTTTTATGTGTATAATACGTTAAATATTAAAGTTACGTTACTTCACTTTACTAAGAAATCTTGATGTTTTGTCAAGTCCAAAAAACCATGCGAAGCAGGAGCGGGTCGCTAGTAGACGATATAAAAGTGTTGAACATGAGAGAACCTTTTCAATTTCGAATTTATTGTCACCAGGTACAAAACAGACTAGTGACCTAATCGTTGCTGAAAATCAATCACTCGTTTGTACTAATTATCATTAGCATGAATCATGAGGAGTAAGTACATTATACAAAATGCGTGCGATATTACATCAGTGTCTGCGATCAGGATGTCCGATTTTTATAATCCATTATTTAATACCGTGTTAAGTCAACATTCCTTCAGGCTGAGTCGATACTTGATTCACTGGAATAAGTACATAAGTGTAATTGTGATCATTGATAGCTTTACCTTCCATCCAGAAATATGCGATTACGCGATCATTTACCTGAATAATGACCCTACATTCACGTTGATTGATCATGCGTGTATGCCATATTCACATAAGCGCGAGAGGTTGAAAACAGTAAATTAAGTACCTAATAAAATTTGTCGCAAAAAAATTTAATCCTGCAGTCTGTAAATTAATTTCAAATAACAGACATCATAATTATTAGTCCCCGTTTAAAACGGAATCCTAAAAACCTCCCTCTCGAAGAGAGAAGGGTTGTCCTAGCAGTGGAAACATTATAGGCTAATGATGAATCCTAAAAAAATGTGCATCAAGACAGTGCTTTAGTTTCGGAACATTAGGGCAGTTAGCGTCTCGAAAAATCTTGCTTCACCATACTAGAGAAGAAAAATAAATGAAACAAAAAGTTAAGCTTACATGTCTTTATTACAATAAAAATGTAAATACAAGAAAATGCTACGTTTTAAATTGATAAACAGTATTATTTACAGGGAGTAAATAAGGTAATTTTATAGTAAACCAATATACAGACAAGAAAAATTTAAATTTCTTACATATATGTAAATTAAAATGAGGAAGAGATTGAGGGAGTCGTAAGTTACTAAGGAAATAACGGAACTCTCAATTTTCACATAAAAGCAGATTTTTAAATATCGATTTCAAATATTGTGACTCGTGATTGGTGTATCGTGATCAGAATACAGAATAATGTCTGTTACAATTGTAGTTTTAATAAAATATAAGTAGATAATAAACTGGCAGCAGTGACATTGTGATCTTAAGCCAATTTTGCTAGACAACAAAATTACCAAGATACATAATAATTACTCGCTAAATAACTAACAAATAAATTAGTAGATGAGCCTAAATTTATTCAGTTTAGGAAGGTCATAATAACTTTAAGAATAGGGAGGTACTTACTCCAAAAATCTGTTAAAAATCTGTATTTTGATTTTTGATGTTACATTTTGAACAAGAAGATACAAATGAACAATAATGTAATTTCGATTTCTGACCGACCAAAAACTGAAGGTTTCACTAACACGTTAATTCATCCTAAAGGGCTATATTGCACTAGTCATAAAATTAGGTACGAAACACTTAAATTAGTCGTTGGTTCCGAAAACATACAATAGAAGCAGCTATTAGTACAACCCTGAAGGCATATCGGTTACTTTATGGATACCGAATTTGCTTGAATTTGATCCAATTGGAGAGAGAGTTCTTTTCAAATCTGCGTGACTGTGGGTACCAGTGACGACTAGACTAGTCATGCTAGCAGGAGCATCTCTTAGCATATGAGGTCCAGAATAAAAGCCAGCGTTGCTGGGACCCCGTTTCACTAGAAATGTCGAGCTATTGAAACCAGATTGGTCGATGCCACAGTTCAATTTAGGCTGGGTCATGTAAAATTTCTGAGAGTCTATCTTGTGAACATCTTCTTTTTGACTGGATTTTGTGTCGTAATGATGGATGTTGTTAAGTTTGTTGTGAGATCTAGTGACTGGAATCAAAGGGCTCTCATTTCCTCCATCACTGCTGGTTCTAGAACAGGATCTCTGTCGTCTCTCATACGGCCATATCGGCTTTCTAGGTTCACTCAGCATTACAATATCCACCATTGAGTTGAGACCCTCATCGATCCTGTCAAGGCTTTTAGTTAGTTTTTTAGACTCAATCAAGTTTACAATTTCGTCAACACGGCTGCATTTAGAATTGGACCTTTGCAAAGCAGTCATTGAACCGATTATGGGAGTGTGGGTTTCTGCGTAAAACATACTATCGATATACTCCCGCTGTCGGGATCCTTTCTCCGAAGTTTGGAAAGACTCGCTTCGTTTTATAGACGTCCTCCTGATTTCTTCCCTAGAACGAGTTCTAGAACGCTTGGTTCTAACCTCGTCTTTAATCCTATCTGTAATAGAGTTGAATACCGCTCGACACTCGTGAAAATCGAAGCTTGAACACGACGGCTTCTTGCTAACTGGTTTAGTGTATTTTGATGCGCTAAGTAAAGAATCAGATCCTTCGTCACTTGAATAAAAGTTATCATCATAAAGGTCAGGTTTGTAAACCAATCCTTGATCAACTACTGGTGGGACAAATAAGTGTAACAGGCTCTTAGTTTTTCTAGGTGGGTGTGGGACTATTTTGCTTGGAATTATTTCAGACTCTTGATCTTCTTCAACACTGTCGTCTGGGAAATCTTCTTTTCCCTTGATCTGTATGCTATGTCTAGTGCTCGTAGTTGAATCGTCTTTCTCATCTCTATGTTTTTTGCATTCTAGAGCGTTGATTGGAACATTGATTTCTGATGTTTGGTTACATCTGGACGAGCGATCATCAATGAAATCTTTAGCATACTGTTCCGATTCAGCATGATTGACTATGTTTCTTAATTCTTGAATAACTTCATCTATTGTCGTTTCGTCTTCTTCATCAGAGGATTTCTTATCATTCTTTTTGCATTCTAGTTTTTTGTGCAACGTACGTTTGTTTCGCATTAAGTCGTATGTTTCGTTTTTGACGTTAAAAACTTCGTAGACCATGGAGTCTCTTTGAGGATCGCCTTCAGGGCTTAGAGATCTCTCTGAGGAACTGATACCTTCGTCTTCTGGTGGTGATGATTCGTCTGCAAAATTAACACAGGAACATTGTTAGAGGCACTTTAAATACAGACATTTAATTCTAATATTTATCTTGATAGAACAAGAAACTTCGGAATTGACTTGCTTATTAATAATGTTTGGAAACTACCTCTATTTTTATGAATAGAGTTTTTCTTCTTCATGGAAAATGGTTTCTTCCTATTGGAGCTGCCATGTTCAGACCGTAGTGAGGACACCTCCTCTTGAAGCTCGCAACACTTCTCCTTCAAACATTTCTCTAGAGATAGCAGGATCCCTTTTTCTTCTTGAAGAATCTGTAAATTAGAAAAGTATTAGCGTTATGGTTATTGTCTATCCTAGGAAATATATATCGTAATAGCTTTTGTCAATGGAAAAAGGGTTGGTCGTGATAAGATTTATCAGGGACACGCCAAAGTCAGTGAGGCATTGTAAAAAAAGAGAGACTCTTCATGGTATCTTAGCTTACCTTTACTCTCTTCTCAAGCAGATCTAGCTTGTTCCTCAAATCGTCCTTCTCTCTCTGAGCTTCGTTCGCCTTCTCACTCAGCGTGTCGATGTCAATAAGCTGCTTCTCGTAGTCATCTATCTCTCTCGTCACTTGGTCGTTCACACTCGGCAGCTTGGCTACCATCTGAGAAAAATTAAAAAAAGCCATGAGCGAATGTAATATCGAATTATCTGTTGTTTTAATCAAACTCTTAGAAACTCACCAATGATTATTATGATTTGTCCTTATCAGACAAAAGTTGTAAATTGTACTAGGTAAATAATTACTTTATGATTTAAAGAAGATATTGCTTATGGCTGGGCATTTAACAAGAAATCGCTTTTCTTACCTTTTTCAAAGTAACAATATCAAAGCCAGCCTGTTCCAACTCGGCTTGGATATACAGTTTCCTCTGAGGAGTTGGAGCGCTGCTCAATAGCGCGTTGATAAAAGCCAGGCCTGCTGCCTGCAGGTCTCCGGAGCCACCAGAACTTTGCAGCATCCCCACTAGAAACCTGAAGCGGACAGGTTCACCGTATCTAAGACGGAGGGTGGAAAGGGCTTCGGAAACCATGCTGTGGCCTCTTGCTGGTGGATAGCAGGCTTTAGTCAGGAGCTGGAATAGAAAAATGATACGTTTGTGAAATCAGGACCAGTCAGAACTTTAATGATGATGTTTCACAATCGATGAAGAATATTGTCGCAGCAATATTATTAATTTTGTGTTATGTGTTTTGTAACACAAAAATAAGTTTCAGTAACAATGTTGAGTTTTTGTTTACCGTGAATACGATGGTGTAGGTACGAGTAGGTAAGTATTTTTTTAACTACATTGTAACGTCATTTAGGATTTGACGCCAAACACGAAAAAAACTATTAAATGTGAACGCACAAGATTCATGCCAGTATTTCTGGAGTTCTGAGTGAGTTGAGGGTATAAATTTTTTGTCTAATTTTATCTTTAATTAGCTAATATAACTGGTAGATTGGCGTTTTATTTTTAAGTAAAAATAAATGAACAAAGTAGATAACAAAAACACAAGAATATGAAAAATAACTGACCTGTAACGCCAGAACCCTGGACTTATTGACGGTGGACATGATGCAGACGGTGAGAGTGTACACTCCATTAGAGCCAGACACCAGCCTCCGCACGCAGTCAGGGTATCGGCTGCAGCAGCTCCATAGGCATTGTCTGGAAGGTAAAAAGCATTTAAAAATATAAAATAATCCTAACCTAACCTAATAAACCTAACCTAACCTAACCTAACTTATATTGTGTAGCGCACGAACGAGGTCAAGAGATGTCCAATAAATCAATAAAAAAACATTGTAATACGTCTGTCTTGAGATAATCCCTTACTACCATCTCTTCGTTGACCGTTAAAAGGGTGGACGATAGAAGTAAATGTCGCAGTACTTACAAACAAGCCAATTCATCTAGCAGTGGTCTTCTTCTCACAGCAGGTGGTCCCCGCGCGCCCTCTCCTGATTGGCTGAGTTGCACGTTGCGCAGGAGTTCCAGTAACAACGTCACGCCATCTAACGGCTCGCACGAAAACTCTTGGACGAAACTGGAAATAAGAAAGAATTTGATTTAATAATGTATTATTTTAGGGTCGATTACCGATGCTGAATAGAACTTTGACCGGCACAACTTATACCATTGGTCACGAATACATGTGACGACACCAAACACCCCAATTGTAATAATACATACACTGAATTTTATTATTATGTATAAAACATTGTTTATACACAATCCTACTTAATATTATAAATGAGAAAGTTTGTGTTTGTGTGTTTGGATGTTTGTTACTCAGTCACGCAAAAACGGCTGAATGGATTTGGATGATATTTGGCAAACAGATGGTTTATCCTACTATCTTACTAGTCCTACTAATATTATAAATGTGAAAGTTTGTGTGTTTGGATATTTGTTACTCAAACACGCAAAAACGGGTGAATGGATTTGGATGAAATTTGGCAAACAGATAGTTTATAACCTGGATTAACACATAGGAAACTTTTTATCCCGATATTCCCACGGGATCGACATATACGCGGGTGAAACCAGTAGTAAAAAATAAATCTCTCTTCTCCATCTATATACTCGTATAACATTAAGTGCATCTTTCAGAAAAGAACAGGTGGCAACCCTAACTGCCCTCACAGTAATAAACACAGAGGTATAATTTGATGACATAAAGAAAAAATATAGTAACAATTACCCACAGGATTCACGGGAACCACCGTAGCTATTTGAAGTACAAAAACTTTAAATGTGTGGCCATAAAACGAGTGAAGCGCATAAGTGGGAGTTACGACACCTAAGGGCTCCAAAGTACATAAAATATTAAAGCTCAAATTTAAATATTTTATGTACTTTTAAGGCTAAAGCAGATTAGGGCGGGCCGCCTCGCAACGCATCGCATCGTAAAAATCGTCCTTCATAATTTTCTATGTATGAATAGGAACGAATATATACTACAGGCGGACCGCACCGCACATTTTTGTATGAAAATGCGTTTCACTGCGCACAGCGACCGTTGAGGCTGTTATGTTTCTGACCGTATATGGTTAATATTGAAGATTGCGCAATGCTTGAACAAAAGTTTGATATTTATTGCATCATATTTGAATAGTACGGTTTTGGATAAATATTGCGTAGTTCTTGCTCACGCAAAACATTGAAGCTTATGTGTTATTGCGTGAAAATAATGGATCGTTTGAGCGCAAGGGTTGATTCAATCATACTGCGCATTATAAATATTGCATATACTTATTGTAGGTGTAGGGGCCTAAGTATTAAGTAAATTAATTTGAAATCATATTTTACATTTATTTCAACATTTCAAACTATCATTACAAGTAACAGTTTCATTTACCGTTGAAACTAATTTAAAAGATAGCAAGCAAAAGATGGCTGGCTTCCTTTGGCAAGCAAATTGTATCATTTGTACACCACAACTAGTTTACGACGGATACAATTAGAAGTAGTAAAAGGGCTGTTACAGATGTGGTTATAATCAGCATCTTGTTTATTATTGCTTTGAGAAAACGAATGTTAAATTAGAGGACCGTTATAAAATAACTGTTTCGATCGTTACCAAAACTTTTTATCGGATCTGCCGCAGAATTTCGGACAATTTTTTTAATGGCTTTTTCTTATGGAATTTATTTATCGGAAAAGGGGTAAAAAACATATTATTTATTTATTTAGAAAAAGTACATACAACTCACAGGCTTACCTAATACAATAGTTTAGTTATAGTTGATTGGTTGGTATGGATTCTTAGAAGCTTAACGCAAACATGGCCGACGCAAATCTATTTTATTTAACAACAAATAATGTAGAAAAATATTGCCAAAACTATGTTCTTAAATTATTTTGTTTCATTTGATAATTATGGCGATCCAAAAGCCAGGTAAAATTAAAACATAATCGCTTTGATAGATAGAATAGATAAAAAACGTCGTTTAAAAAGGACATATTGCTAATCCGCTTTAGCCCGTCCTAATGGCCCAACGTTTAGCAGCCTGTCGCTATCCGGTGCGGAGGCGAGACGTAACCAACACGTAATTACTCGCCGCCATTGCACTTAGTTTCTTTTATTAGATGGTATTCACTCACTGTTTTTGTGTGTCCAGAAAATAGAAATAAACTTTTATTTTAAGACCTATTTAATGACAGTTTTATATTTCGAATTTCAGATTTAGAACAAAGAAAAAATAGGGGTATTCATTCCTCAATTTTCAAAATTGGACCTATGACGGTTTGTCTCTGCATCACCCAAAGTACAATAAACTTGACTGGTAGAAAATGCCAATGGCATCAAATCCGCCTCTGTACATTGGTGTGCTTGACGTATTTTAAATTAAATAAATAGTAAATAATTAAAGATAAACGGCAGAAATTATGAAAGAAGAAAATACAGATCTACTATGATATCCTTTTAAGGCTCCCGCAGACATGCGCGACGCGACTCTGGTGGAACAATTTCTATGAAAACTTCTCGGAAATTGTCCTACCAGTGTTGCGTCGCACCTGCCTACAGGAGCCTTAACTTTTATGTGGCCATAATTATTACTTTAACTTGTAAGGCCTTTATTAATACCTAAATATTTTATAGGATACTAAAATATTTACAGGGTACCTAGCCATTAAATAAAGCTCTTAATTATCTACAGCCATTAAATTTAAAATTTTTAAAAACCATTTTATAGCGTACATTTCGATAAGGACTTTAAGTTCAAGGACGGGCTTTAAAAATGTAAAGGCTATAAAATAGTTCAGTTTTTATTTGAAAAGGCGCGTTAATTGAGTACGTACGCTATTTTTAGAACACCCTGTATGAGAGTGCACCTTAACAGTTGGGGTACAAGTGTGAAGCGGGGAACGATGTAAATATCTTGTTTGAAAATAAAACATGTATTCCTCCGTTATTTATTTGAAAAGTAAAAAAAAGGAACGACTAAATAGGTACAAAAACATATTTTTAACAGTTTAGCCTGAAAAGATAAAAGTGAAAATGGAAAGCATTCAAAATGAAACCTGCACTGCTATTCTGTAACCATCTCACCTTGAAAACTTAGGTGAAGTGAGCTTGGAGTGAACTGTCACTGCCTTAGCATCAGTAGGTATCGATGACAATGACAGCTCACTCCACGCTCACTTCACCTAAGTTTTCACGGTGAGATTTTTATAGAATAGCACAATTGTGCCCTGTATAACAAAACTTACACGCCTGGTATTACCAAGTGTCATTATTTAGTTCACAAGTACTTATGTTTTTACACTTTTATTCGTGATTTTGTTTAGCAAACAATTCTTTGTAAGTTACAACTTGTAGAAAATAATAGCAAATCCTGAGAGTGTCCGGCGACTCTCGATTCCGTCTTACAAGTTTACAAGTGTCGTGCAAGCTTAGTACCGCAATAAATGCTTAAATTAGATTTTCTTTTTTTAAATGTGGTCAAAAGAGAGAGATTACCTGATGCCTGTTTCCCAGCAGTGGGAACATTAAGGCTGATTATGAATATGGAGATGAGCTATGAATTTAACGAAGATTAACAATCTAGGTAACTTGTGAACGTGTAGACTTGTAACTTTGATAAACAGGGCCCTGTCTTGTTTACTGTGATGCTTGGGGTACTCAATGTCATAGATTCTATACCAATATCAAGCAGTGTACAGAAAACTGCTAAAAGGATCTTTTGGCGCTCGAATGATGTTCACAGGGGCGCTGTTGGTAATTTGTGCCATTGTTTCGTGAGTTGTATTGAAAAATCAAAAGTCATTTATTCAAACTAGGTTGAGAATCAGCACTTTTCAAACGTCAAAATTACATAAGACAGTCCCCCATAACGCCCACCCTTCACCACTTCCTAGTGATTTAGCTGGGAAGAAGAAGTGGCGCATCAAACTCCCCAGCCTCATAGCTGTCTGGTCAGTTAGAAAAAACAAGATGGCGGCGTTAGTTTAAATTTTGGGCGCGCGCAAAAGGAACCTTATAGTTCTATTATATGTTTTCGGCTGACTAGAATCCCAAATAACACCGATAGGTATTAATAAATAAAAAAACAACGCGAAGACTGGATTCGATTTTGACTGCTTCAGAAAACCACAACATGATTAAAGTTGCTGATAGACCTCCATCGCTTCTGCCTTGAGCTGTGCAACGTTGTAATAAACCATTAAACTAGTCATTTTTGATTCTGTAGCTACTAGATATTACGCATAATGGCGGCGTGCCACACATTGCGGTCATTATTTCTAGTTATAGCTACACACGTTATAGTGTGAAAAAGGACATCTTTATGTCCTTTTTACAGCCTTTGCTGTGATAGGTGTAAGTACTAATAAAATATCGCATTGCTAACTTTCTTAGGCCTAACTACTAGCTAGAGTAAATACATCTTACTAGCTTTTGCCCGCAACTTCGCCTGCTTCGAGGTCTGAATTATCCTACGGGAACGTAGGTACGCCGGGATAAAAAGTATACTATGTCCTAAGCCAGGTCATGGTCTACCTGTGTGCCATATTTCATTGAAATCCGTTCAGCTGTTAAGGCGTGAATAGGTTAAGGCTTAGGTCTGTCTGACTATTCAAACAGAGCTAAGCCCCATTTACACGGTGCAAGTTTCTGGAACGTTCAAAAGCAATAATCGCATGCCATAAAGCACGTTTAATTATGCCATTCAATATAAGAATTGCATGCAAGTGTGTGATTTCCGTAAATGGCATACATTAATTGAATGCAAGTTTTGCTATTGTAACAAACTTGCCCGTTTCGTGCAAAAATTGAACGTGTTGTTTAGACGGTGCCAGTCAATAGTTGTTTTTATTTTATGGTATAGCACAGGCAATAAACTTGCACCGTGTAAATGGGACTTTACTTTCGCATTTATAATATTAGTAGGTACCTATGAAAGTATGGATGTGAGAAAGGTAGCTGTCAATTATGTGTCTTAATTTCAGAACAACTGATAAAATTTATGTACCTACGAAGATACTAATATCATAATTATTTTAAATAACTTCTGTAATAAAAAAGTAAGGAAGTTTAAACGTCCTTGCAGTTATTGGTACTACCATAAAATAATTTTCAGTGCCTACTCGTATAAGATAAGGTGATTCATGTCGAAATGACAAAAACTGGACCTACCCAAATTGATAGATTGATAACAATGAGGAAGTATTTACCAAAAATGTCGCCATTTTCTACGAAAATATTATTATCAGTAATTACCAAAGAGAATTATAGTCATTGGTAATTACCTAATATTATCAGTAATATTTGCAATATTAGTTAGATGAGTTAGATATTTATTATGTAACGTTTGATAAAAATTTATTACACTCGTGTTTAGCAGGAAGTACGTAGTTCAGATGATACAAAAAAATTGGCTTAAATTTTTTTTTTAAACTAAGCTAATGTTAGCTGCATAAATACCGCATATAGGCTATCGCAGACAGGCGTGACGCGATGGAGCTACGCAACTCCGGTGGAACAATTTCTATGAAAATTGTTATAAGATAATTCACGGAAATTATTCTACCAACTTTGATTCGCGCCTGTCTTCGGGAGCCTTTACTCCTTTTAGTTCTTTGAAGTGTGAAGAATATTCTTTACTATCGGCATGTATTCAATTGAACCTCAAATAATTCCCATTTTGCTCTTCGAAAAGTTAGCCACAGTTCTAACACATTTGGTAGTCGCCTTAGCTTTGTTACTGGGACCAACTGTGAGAAAAAGCCATGAATTTACAAAGAGACTCATTGCACAAGCCCAAAAGGTTTTTAGAGGTTCATTAATACAAAAAGTCGGTCGACGATCAGTTAAATATTTCCCAGTATTATTGTCAACCTATGCAAAAACAGTGCCATTAATAAATGAAGTGGACAGCTATCCTGATGCCGCCATATTTCACGAATTATATTATTTAATTATAATGGTTGTGCTACAACCAATTACAGTAACTAAATATAATATTAATCTTAAAGAAAACTGTTGTCGTTTTTAAGTTTACAACCAATTTTTTTAAACAATAATTTGTTCTAATAATTATGTTTATTTTGTTTTCTGTTAATAATTTCACGTTCATAAAGTTACATAGCTTAGATGAAATTCCTCTGTACTATATCTCTGTACAACACTATATAAACAGTTATTTTTCGTGTCTGTACGTGTGACTGCGATGTTCTTCTAAACAAATTTCAGCAGGTGGTGATGGCTATTTTGAACCGGCGTCGATGGAGGCAGATAGTCCGTTTAAAGGGGTCTAGTGACCACGATCCTCGGTAATGACGGACCGATTGAAGAAGAAGCATGCAAAATTAAACTTACAAATAATAAAAATCTCGATATTTCATCAAGTCGTAAAAACCGTGCAAAGCATGGGTGGGTCGCTAGTAGCTAAATTACAAAATATTAATGCTTACCTTGGGAAAGACAGTCGGAGATCAGCCCTGAGCTTGGTCAGCAGTTCACTGGGTGTTCCGAACTGTCGGAGTGTCATCTCTTCACCCACGCCCAAGCATGGGTTCCTGAAACAGAGAATGTTATATGTTATAGATCTACCATATAATAATGATCGAAAAAAAGATCGTAGAATGTAATGAGTGCATTTGATTGAATAATACTTCTCCTAGGTACAGTTCATTTTATCTAGACTTTCAGGGGGCCTACCACCATCGCTTACAGCAGTATTATTTTAATCTACAGTAATGTTTTATTATTTTAATAATATTAAAATAATACTGCTGTAAGCGGTGGTGGTAGCCCCCTGACGACTTTAAAACGCCTTCATCTAGTTAAGAGGACGACAGTGAAGCGCCATTTACACAGAGTAAGTTTCTTGTATATTATATACAATCAAATTGAAGCAACAAATGACTTGCATCGTATAAGCACTGTTTAGACGGTGCATCTTTAATTGTTCCTTCAGCTTTTGGTGTGGCAGTATCTACATTGCCACATGCGAACTATACCCATCAAATACAATGCTAGGGATTGACACTATTGACGGCTCACTTAAAACTCACTTCACCTGAGTTTTCACGGAGGGATTTTTACAGAATAGACCGACTGATGTCACACAAATCCTGCATCGCGCAAACAGCGCATATCGCGCGATCGACATATATATAACTTTCCGACATTAATGGTCGGGCAGTTGCCCCATCTGGTCGGAGGATCCTCCCTTTTCTATAGAGGATGAGTGAACTTAACACCCTGTTCCTCATTCCTCTAATGGTATGCCACAGGCATTTAAATCGCACCGTATAAATCAAACTTAATGAATGCCTTAATAAAAGTGCGCTGTTGGATTCACCACCCTCGATTCAGCACCGAAAGTAGAAAATGCAACAGCGCACTTTTTTATAGGCATTCATTTAGGTGTCGCCTACTGTTAGTGACACCGCTACCTATTACCACATCTTTAAAAGATTGTCTTTAGTTTTTTTTTGTCACAAAAGTGAAAATTACTATGGATGATGCTTTAACGTCAATTTGGTCAAAGAAAACGTTTCCATGAAAGTCAGGGAAGTCAGTAATTGTTGTAACGTAAACTAAGTTGTATTGAGTACTGAATTTCTCTAATGACATTCTTTTGTTTATCGTTTACGTTTTGTCACATTAACGCATACCTAACTGACGCAATGAGTGACATTATAACATATAACAATGTGTTGTATTTTTATGTAATTATAGTTATTTTTCATTTCAGTCTCGGAGCATTTGGAGTCGATGTACTTATATTTTTTTTAAATGTATTTTAAGGTCAAACCTAAAGTCCTTACTGCCCTGGGTAGGCAGCGTCCTGGATTTGTTGGCATCCTGTCCTGCCTCCAGGTCATACAGACTGGCTCCACCAGTCTTCTTGCCCCATTTCTTCAGGGACGTAGCGTAGTCCTCAGGATTGTAGATAGGAGGGCGTTGCTTGTCCTGGAACAAAGAAAATAACAGTTAAATGATAAAGTTTTGGAGAACTTTAATAGTTTTGACCTCTGAGTTTGTATCGGTGTTTCTTAAAGTAGTCGGATAGGAAACACCAAGACAATTCTGTGGTACTAGCCTCGTCCACTATCATAAGATAAGGGAACACGGTGCTTATAAAGTTAATGACCCTAAGAAGATATTGATCAGATAGGCCGTTTTTTAAGGTTCCATACCCAAAGGGTAAAACGGGACCTTATTACTAAGACTCCGCTGTCTGTCTGTCCGTCTGTCACCAGGCTGTATCTCATGAACGGTGATAGTTAGACAGTTGAAATTTTCACAGATGATGTATTTCTGTTGCCACTATAACAACAAATACAAAAAAATAGAATATTTAAGGGGACTCCCATACAACAAACGTGTTTTTTTTGTTTCTGTTTTTATAGATAATGGTACGGAATCCTTCGTGCGCGAGTCCGACTCGCACTTGGCCGGTTTTTTATTGTCAATCTCTAGTATTTTTTATTTGGGACTCATAATTTCTTTTAACCAAACAGAAAGATATGTGAAGAGGAGATTGTTATGTTAAGCTACTGAAACTCATGCTCATAATAAGCATGGTCTTCTATGGTGCATGCAGCTGTAAAGGATGGAAGTTTTAGAGGCCTGTCTATTGTAATAACCTTTACTAAGCTTTTTAGGTACTTCAAGGTTTGTGGTGGCCTCTACAAAGCAAAATACACATCACTCTGACGACACTCAAAATCCTGCATCGCGCAAGCAGCGTTATCCGCGTGATTAGCATAATATATACAAGATCCCAACATCAAGCGTTGGGCTGGAAGATCCTCCCCGTCTGGTCGGAGGATCCTCCCTTTTCTATGGAGGATGAGGAACTTCCCACTCTGTTCCTCTTACTTCGATGGGTTTACAGAAACTGCGTGGTAATTTTGTCTGTGTCTATCATAATCGGGGTCATCGTTCCTAAACTAAATTTTAGGCGACGTTATCTTAAAATAACCCTGTTTTTGCGTGATTAGAGTAATTTTAATTTAAAGTAAATGTAACAGCACTTTACTAAACACAGTTTGTTATCGGTTATTCTAACCTAATCTATTTATTGTCTCGCTTCAACTTGAGAATTGATGGCAATCTTCAAAATCAGCTGAATCTTGACATAGTTTGTGACAGCTTGGTTTGTTGCTATATTTATAATTTTAAAAGTTCCGGCTCAACATAAGAACATTTTTAGAGTTCATTTAAATATTATTTTTGAAGTGAAAACTTTTGAAGTGAAACTTCTTTAGGCGCTTGCGCTTCTTTTTGGGTGAACAAAAATCATGGCACTCGCTTCATCATCACGCTTGAAGAAATGATTGAATGTTTTGGGTGAACAAAAATCATGGAACTCGCGTCATCGTCACGCTTGAAGAAATGAATGAATGTTAAGTGAAAACTTCTTTAGGCGCGTTGAGCATTTTTGGGTGAACAAATATCAAGGAACTTGCGTCATCGTCACGCTTGAAGAAATGAATGAATGTTACTTAGTTTTCACTTCTATCGGCAGTCCCCAAAGACTGCCCCGTATGTTTTATTTTTGTATGGTATCTAAACGGCTAAATTATTTAACGGGTCATCTCATGTTAGATGGTTACCAAAGCGATTAGAATACCGGTGACATTGAAGTTGAGTTTCTATCCAAGTGGCTGAGCGGAAATGTCTCATATATTTTTTATTACCCATTTAGAACATTGCATTGCTGAACATAACCAAATCTCGAGATTTTGAAAAGCAATTAAACATCAGCAGTAAACAAAAAAAAACGAAATGTAAACCAATATCTTATATATGCTCACAAAACAAAATACAGGTCTTTTAATAAACTAGAGAGTTTATAAGCCAGCTGCAATATTCCCACTACTAATGATAATATAATTATGGTAAGGCGCCATTGTGAGCACAATTAAAACAATTTGTATTGCATAAATAAAAAACAATTGCATGTAATGTAATCTATTGTTGTGGTTAAGTTCCTCGGTCATGAAAAAATCTAAAAAAACAGCCAAGTGCGAGTCGGACTCGAGCACGAAGGGTTCCGTATCATTATCTATAAAAACGGCAAAAAAATCATGTCTGTTGTATGGGAAAATTCATAGTTGTTTTATTTTAATTTAATTTAACTATTTATTTTTAAAGTTAATATACTTGTATAACTAAATATTTCAAGCGTCTACCTGTTACCGTTATCAATATCGAGCAAAAAAATCACGTTTTTTGTATGGGAGCCCCCTTAAATATTTATTTTATTCAATTTTTTAGTATTTGCTGTTATAGTGGCAACAGAAATACATCATCTGTGAAAATTTTAACTGTCTAACTATCACGGTTCATGAGATACAGCCTGGTGACAGACGGACGGACAGACAGACAGACAGACAGACGGACGGACGGACAGCGGAGTCTTAGTAATAGGGTCCCGTTTTACCCTTTGGGTACGGAACCCTAAGAACCTCTTCCGTCTCTTACATGTGTTTAGTTACGAACAACAAAATCAGCTCTCAAATCTGGCACGTTGTAACAATCAAATTCATTCATGTAAGTAAAAACGGGTGCTATATAATTAAAATAAATCTACGTCGATACACTTTCTCAAATGTAACGTATTTTACAGTTACGTTAGTTTGAACGTAACCGTTTCAAGTGCTGCCCTGTCCTAACGTGTTATTAAGATGGCGCATTTTATACCAAATAAGTATTGTGTTGTAAAATTGTAGTGTGTATTTAGATGGAGAATTGAGTTGTTATGGTGATGTAATTTTTGGCCATAAATATTATAAGTATGGTCTTAATTGAGCTGTGTGTTGTAAGACAGTGGAGGCGAGACCAAGACATACGCACTGCATAATATCACGCCTGTAACCCCCGTAGGGTTAGGCAGAGGTGTACCTATAGTACACCCACATTTCGCCAGTTATGTTTAAGTCCCATGTAATAGGGGCGAGCCTATTGCCATCGCAAATTTAGACTCCCGGCTGTTGCTGAGAAATTACTGATGGTTAAACTCAATAACACTTTGCCTGGCCTGGGAATCGAACCTAGTACCTCATACTCAGCTGTAGCGCTTGCGGCAACGACACCAACGAGACGTATAGTTGATTGTGCAGTGTTTCTAGAAATTATTTGCAAATATTGATATCGGAGCTGTACTCAAATATGTCGGATTTGTTTTTTTCATTTTCCAGAGTTCGTCCCATAGAAAAGGTTGTTCATTTTAATTTACTCCCTTACCGCCATATTGTATTTTTGAAAATAATAGTAAAAAATGTAATTGTAACAATGGTTTTTATGCATCATTGTCCGTTTTTCCTAAAGTGAAAATGCAGATTTTTTTTTTTCTTTTTAATACCTTTATTGTCACCATAAACAACAGAAAATTCGCATCATTGAAGAGGCACAGACAAATAAAAATAATATACTTAAAAGTTACAATATGTTAAACATTCTCATGTTGTAATAAATTTGTGTGAGTGTTACATTTTGAGTTATATCATTATTACGTAAAGTAGATGATTAATTAAGATTACGATTTATGATTCAATGGGTAACTAATTAGCTAAGATTTTTGAGGAAATGTACGTTTTAAGCCTCGTGCAGACTGGTGCGACGCGATGGCACGACGTAGCGACTCCGGTAATTGTTATACCGTTAAGTTTTCTACAGAAATTGTTTTGTTAGACTCGCATCGCGCTGTCGCGGTACGCTGTCGCATCGCGCTGACACGTCGCGGTGTCGCGTCACGCCAGTATGCACGAGGCTTTATAGGAAGTGGGAACGGCTAGGTGTTTTATATATATATATATATACATCAACGTCCTTTCTAAATGCCCTCGATTTGATGTGTGTACAGTGGTCATCAATAAAAGATTACGAAATAGCCGGTAGCGCGGGTTGAAGGGCCTCCCCACAAGGTGGGCCGATGACCTGGTGAAGGTCGCACAAATCAGCTGGGTGCGTGAAGCAAATGACTGGCTGTATCATAATTGTGCCCATGCTTGGTGCAGGCTCATGTCCAGTGGTGGAAGTCTTTTGGCTGAATTAAGATGAAATAACATGTATACAAATCTATTTTTCAGAAACAGGATAGGTACTGGCTCAGACCAAATAAAAAACCAAGACAGAACGCTGCGAACAATACAGTGAAGCATGCCAGAACTACACCTCCACTCTGTGCGTATACACGCTCACACGCACACATTTACAAACAATTAAAATCAAACTACACATCACTAAGTGCACACATGTTTACGAAACCGGCCTCACGTCACTGTTGACAGCGCTCCTCTGTCTTGGTTTTTATTTGGTCTGAGGGTACTGTTTAATTAATAGATCTATAATAAAAATGCGCAATTCTCTCCAAACAAATCGTAATCACTAAGTATATCACTCTTTAGCTAACGTTAATGCTTGCAAAAACAATTTAACACTAAAAAGTTAGTTACATAAGTAATTCAGGAATGCATCATACTTGTTAATTGTCTGAAGAAAGTAATATTGAGTTCAACAAACGGACTACGTTTACGTCCAGCTGTTTAGGTTGTGGTTCAAGTTATGGGAGACAGCTCGTAAAAGTCTACTATTGAAAATGGCCGGAAGTATACTGATGAATGAAAGAATGAAAGAATATTATACTGATGAACGAAGAAACTGATGAATAAAGAAGAAACTGATAATTGGATACTGAAGGAGGTTGTATGCCTACGATTCGACTAAAACCGTTTTTCTCAAACATGCTTGGAAATTCGAGCATTATTTTGACAACCTTCTTCGAGATAAATCAAAATTGCTGTACTGGTAAAAAACAAGTGACGATGCGGCCAGCAAAGTAACTATGAAAATCCATATCTGGCGTGTTTAGCGGTCAAATAAATTTCTATGAAAACTCATATCTATCGTGTGATTTAAAAATGGAACGAACTTTTTACTTCAACACACGGCAACCAAGGAGGTAACTTATCAAAGATTTTATTTAAATTTCGAATTGGCTTGCAAATAGAACAAAGAAGAAACAAATGAACATATTGGCGCATGAAAAAATGATAGTTGTTCGTCATTGATTCTGGAATTTCTATTTAATTTACTCAGTTTGAATTTCCGCGCGTTATTTGAGAAAAGTACTATACAAGCCTTGGCCGCAATCAAGAATTGAATTGATGGACTCACGCATGAGTGCTTCGGCTTCGCCTCGGCTCTCATTTTCACGATCGTCCAACAATCCCATTATTGCTGGCCGCGACAGTAATGTACTATAGAATCTGTCACTACAGCATCCTAATTGCGTAACCCACACTCATTCACAGTCTGAAACGTTTTGTTAATTCTTTGCTTCATAATTATGTTCGAAAAAGTCTGCTAAACAACGCAAACGTATTGTTGAACTGTCACATTGAACTGTCACTTGTGATTGATCCTGTGTTACGCAATTAGGGTGCTGTTCCGTCAAGACGAAAAAGTCGTTGTGTATTTTACCCGACTACGGCGAAGAACAAAGGAGGGTTATGATTTAGACCGGTATGTATGTATGTATGTAAGTATGTTCATCTGTTCCCTCCTATCTTTTAAACCACTCATCACAATTTGACAAATGAGGTATCGTTGGAAGCGTCTTGATCGTCCGCTGGTTAAAGGCTAATTGTGACGTCACATTAAATTAAAAATGGCGCCATCTAGAGGACAAAAAATTAAAGAACTAAAAAAAAAAATTTGTTTAATCGTACCATGTACGGTGGCTTAATTTGTTGCATTTTAACCCTACTATGACGTCCTGCAAGGAATACGTCGAGTTACCAGTAACCCTGTATATATTATAAACCCAAAAGAAAAAAAAAATTAAAGTAATAAAATCTAAAACCCAACTACGACTAAAAAGGTATAAACAAGACACCACAGACAGACAAATAAAAAATCCGGAGTCACACGTGTTAGGGCATAAATCGAACAGTTTACGTCTGACTCCGGATTTTTTATTTGTCTGTCTGTGGTGTCTTGTTTATACCTTTTTAGTCGTAGTTGGGTTTTAGTTTTTATTACTTTAATTTTTTTCTTAATTGTGGTGTTAATAAATGTGTTACATCCAAATAGCCCCATGATGCCATCAGACAAAAAAAAAATGGGGCTTTCAAGAGCTCTATGGCCCTGTTTCCAAGTAACCTTTTTAAATGGAACTGAATGAGTCCAAGCTATTTATCAATTTAGCACAGACAGACGTTTTTAATTAGTGCATTTCATTGTTATTCCTATTCCATTATCTCTTTTTAAATATAGATTTTTGATTTCAATCTAGATTGTTTTTATTTTAAATCGATTATAGGATTATTAATCTAATTTTTATGTTTCTGTCTACCGATTGCTACTGATTGTAAATATTGATTATTATCTACGATTTACGCGCGTTTTTATGGATACGGAAAAGGGGTTTTGCTGTTGCACGTTCGTACTAATCAAGATATATAAAATAAAAATATTTTTCTTGGAATTTGTTTAAAAATATGTCCATCGTATATTTTCTTCATAATTAGTATATTTAATTCAGCAGTAGCGCTTGAGATCACGAGACCAAAGCGGTGGGGGGTGCTGAGCGTGGGGTCCTGTGCTCGATTCCTGGGACGTTCAAAATGTTATTGGGTTTTTCTATTAGGAATTTCTTAGTAACAGCCCGGAGTGTGGAATTTGGCTGTGTGATACCTGCCTCAGAAAGCACTTTAAGCCACGTTGGTCCTCCGCCTGATCTCTCTCTGCCGTCCCATCGGACTTTGAGAGTGAAGGAAGAGAAAGTGCACCTGCGTCTGCGCACACACTTGTGCACTATAATATCCACCAAGGGTTTTTAGGGTTCCGTGCCCAAAGGATGTCAACGGGACCCTATTATTAAGGCTCCGCTGTCCGTCCACCCATCCATCCGTTTCAAGGCTTTATATTTTGAACCGTAGATGGACACTAAAAATTTCCATATAACGTGTCCGTTATTTGTAACAAAATAATAATTAAAAAAAAAATATAGGTATATAATTATACAGTCGAATTGAGAACATCCTCCATTTTGAAGTCGGTTAAAAAAATATTTTAAATTAAAACATACAAGAAATGAGTTTTTTACTAAAGAATTTTGTAAAGGTAAATATAGGTAGTCTTTTATATTGTACCATGGTACGGGACCCATCGTGTGCGAGTCCGACTCGCCGTTTTTTAGAGATAGATACGCTGTGCTAATGAGATAAAATTCTACAAACAAAATCACGTGCGTATAATTACGTTTTAATACGCCATACGCCTCAAACCAAATAAAAAACCAAGACAGAGCGTTGTCAACAGTGACGTGAGGCCGGTTTCGTAAACATGTGTGCGCTTAGTGAGGTGTAGTTTGATTGTAATTGTATGTAAATGTGTGCGTGTGAGCGTGTACGCACACAGCGGAGCAGTAGTTTTGGCATTCTTCACTCTATTGTTCGCAGCGCTCTGTCTTGGTATTTTATTTGATCTGAGCCATACGCATCATCTTACCAATTACACCACACGACAAAGTTATAAAAAAAACATAATTTCTGTATGTTATGAATAAAACAGTAACAAATAAGTGTCGAGATGACAATCTGTCGGTGGTCGGTAGCTGCTCGGAAACGGAGGATAATTGTACGGTAGTGTTATGAATAGAAAGCCGGTTACGGTTTGTTGTTTAATATTTATCTGACAACTGTAATGGATGTAATCATTAGAGTAAGGTAAAAAAAAAAAAAAATTGTTCAAAATTAGTTTTTTTTTGTAAAAAAAAAAATCTGGTCTGTTTTTTTTTAAATTACATAATAGCAAATATAATATCACGCTTGTAATCAAGTAAGGGTTGGGCAGAGGTGAACACCCACATTTCGCCAGTTATGTTTAGATCCCATGTAATAGGGGGCGAGCCTATTGCCATCAACCGGACTGCTACAGAGAAAACTCCTCATGGACAAACCTAATAACATTTGCCCGACCCGGGGGTAGTACCCAGGACCTCATGATTCAGTAGTAGAGCTTGGGGCCTCTACACCAACGAGGCAGATAAAAATAAATACAATTTTCTCTAAATGAGAATTTAGACTTGAAATTAATTTTGTAATTCAATTTTTTTTTTTTAACCTATCTCTGCACTGTTTATTCTCAGAAAGACTGTAATATTCGTTGTAACATGAACCTATAATGACGGAATCGTCCAATCACAGACGTGCCGAGAGACGCCATGAGGATTTCTATTATTGTGATTGGTCGATTCCTGCGGGTCTCCGCTCAACTCCGCCCGTCTCTGCTTCAGTGGAAACGCACCCTAAGAACTATTGGAACGAATCTAAAAGAACCCTACATAGGCTGTTAAAACACATAAAAGGTTATCAAAATAAACGACTATCAATCACAGTATTCCACGCTCATAAATTTTCGTAATTATTGTCGTTGAACTTTATGTGATTAAATACGATGCTTTATGTGTGTGGCAACACAAATATCATGAAGTATCGTATGTGTCAATTCAGAATTGAATGTCACTCATTGTGAAACTTGATGAGTGTGAACAGTTCCAAATATAAATCGTGTATCTTCTGTCATTCGTCATACTTAACAGTATTTATTTTGATTTATTCATTTAACGAGTGATACAAATGTCTGGCACAAGAATACCTACATCCGCAATGCGCAGTGTCCTCTATACAATCTGTACCTACAACCTATCTCAAACTCGAAGCATTAATTAAAATTTTCAGAAATCCATCTAATCGGCTCTTATGGAGAATAAAATTTTGTATAAGAACGAAGTCACGTAAAAAACACATCTTTGATATTATCCTAATTAGTCAATTGTGCCTAAGAACGCCTCACGCCTCAGTCTGCATAAATTACTAATGTTTTGTGTCCACGAAATGTTGCTATCTTCATGAATTGATTGAGAAAAACCGGTCGTAATCATTTATGTAATGTGATACATGCATCTGATTTTATTATGTTTACTGAATGTAGGGTGAGAGGCACAATGACTGGGTGTGTGCAGTCGGCATATATTATAATTGCCGCGCTCGTCCTTATTTTTTTCTAGCTTATTGTTTGATGCCTCTTATGGCGTATAGATGGCATAACATCTGCCAGGTCATGACAGATTCTGGTTTGGCAGAAGTTATCCGTCTCTTCTGACATTTTGGCAAAGAAATTACGTTATTGCAGGATGATAATAATTATTATTCTACTGCTATGTTCCGTCTGGTCTAGCACAATAAAATATACTGATTTTATCTCTGGCAAACCTAGCAAAATATTCAATGAATACTCTGTCAGGCTTCAGGGTGCCAGGTTCTTTATTTCTTTCAAATTGATCAATGGGAGTCAATGAGTGATCTCGGGAGGAGGAAGAGAAAACCAACCTTCCACTGTTGTCATTGTTGGCAATCAGACGGTTTATTTATTTATTTTATTATTTATGTACACATAGAGATACATCATAATTATAATATCTTATATCTGTGTGTTATCTTATGTTTCGTATTTTTGATTTTCTATATTTAACATATCATAAATTAAAGTCGCTTTTCGTGTTTGTCTGTATGTTCGCGTTGTTCTTCTAAACCGCGCAATAGATTTTGATGATGTTTTTACTGTCGTTTAGAAAATTTGTTCTGGTAGATTTATCTGTATAATACGTTACTATTAAAGTTACAAATAACTAAGGAATCTCGATGTTTTGTCATGTCTAAAAAACCGTACGAAGCAGGAGCGGGTCGCTAGTTCATAATAATATAGATATGGAACTGGCGGCCTTAAAAAAAAAATTACAACTCATTCAATCTGCCTAGCCTTTTCCCAACTATGTTGGGGTCGGCTTCTAGTCTAACTGGATGCAGCTGAATACCAGTATTTTACATGGAGCGACTGCCTATCTGACCTTCACAACCCAGAAGCTGGGTAATACGATACCCCTTGGTAAGACTTGGAAAATTACAACTAACTGACAAAAATCTATCCGCATCTTAACCACGGGCTTGAACGTCTACATGTACCCTATAAGTCTTTGGTAATTTATCACCAGTCGGTCGCACGCTCTCGTTTTCTATGATTTTTTGTTAATTTCGACACGCAAAGTTTTTCGAGTCGAGGCTGACTAAATTAATGTTTGTGAACTACAATTGTTACGACTTTTAAACCATGCTAATTGAATGGAAAGAAAGGCCGATGAAATTTGAAAGAAAGTACACTGATTAATGGATGTAACTGCTGTAGGAATCCATTATTTCTTTATAATTGTATTTTTGGTTATAATTGATACTTTTCCATGCATGGCATAAAAGGGCGACCCGTAACTACGGGATAACTTTGAATGGATATCCATCCAAAGTTATCCAGCTTAGTCAAAAGTTATCCTAAGCTAATAGCAGTATTTTCTTTTCTGCTTATAACAGCAAATTAGCATTAAGCGTAGACGTCGGCTTCTCTGACTAAATTATCTAGCGAATCCAATGAAAAGTTGTGTTTTTATAACCTTCATAATGTTGGAATCCTTTCAGTCTAGGAAAATAACCGGAGTCACCGACATAGCTTCCAGAGTAAGCAAACTGAAGTGGCAGTTGGTTGGTCATGTTTTTTGAAGGACCGATGGCGGGTGGAGCAGACGAGTCCTGGAGTGGAAACCGCGTATCGGCAAGCGTAGCGTGGGACGCCTACCAGCTACATGGACCGCCGACCTTAGGAAAGTGGCTGGGACAGGCTGGATGTGGAAGGCGGACGACAGGTGGATGTGGCGCAGCTTGGGAGAAGCCTCTGTCCAGCAGTGGACTGTGATAGGCTGAGTTGATTGATTAATTGAAAACCATGTGCTTACGCGCAGTCATTAGGTAATGTTCAAGGAGACAGGGCATGCGGCGCAAGATGTGAAGTGGCCTAGGTCGGCAGAGAGACGTTAGAGATTTGAAGATAATTATACACTAGAGATTGGAACAAACCCAGTGTTTAAGTCGCTAATGTGCAAAAGTGTTTGTGTGAGCGAGTGTCAGATTCTCAGCGCGCACGCACGCGCTACTTCGAGAGATTAGTAGATTACTTGTTAATTCAACGTAATTAAATAGATTTCACGTCGTAAATTATTTTATACAAGATAATATTCTAATGAAGTGGAATGCGATATGTTCATATGATTGATCGCCACTAATTGTCTAATAAAATATTGTGAAAACGAATGAGATTTGCTTACTTATATAAAGATTAAAAATCTAAGTCACGGTGATTATCAGCTTAACCGCGCTGATCTTAAAAACAGGTTGCAGTTTATAAACAGGATATTTAAATAATTTACTTCATCAAATTCTATTTTAAATCAATCTTAGGCATCGAAACGAAACGAGGAAATTAAATGACTTGTTAATGCTTATAATTATTTATTTATTCATTTAGGGTTCCGTACCGAAAGGGTAAAACGGGACCCTATTACTAAGACTCCGCTGTTTGTCTGTCTGTCCGTCTGACACCAAGCTGTATCTCATGAACCGTCATAGTTAGACAGTTGAAATTTTCACAGATGATGTATTTATATTGCCGCTATAACAACAAATACTAAAAAACAGAATAAAATAAATATTTAAGGGGGCTCCCATACAACAAACGTGATTTTTTTACTCGTTTTTGCTCGGTATTGATAACGGCAACAGGTGGACGCTTGAAATATTCACAGAATATTTAGTTATATGTTCGCTTTAAAAATAAATAATTAAATTAAAATAAAACAAATATTTGAGGGGGGCTCATACAAAAGACATGATTTTTTTGCTGTTTTTATAGATAATGGTACGGAACCCTTCGTGCGCGAGTCCGACTCTCACTTGGCCGGTTTTTTTAAATTGTATCTTCTGTCTAGGGAGGCACAATATTTAGGTGATCAATGGCTGCTCCTTCTCAGAAGGAGCAGATGCATTTACGTTGGCAACGTGCTGGTTAAATACACGCTGATTTCATTATAAAAAATGTTACTAGTTTGTTTCTTTGGTGACTGCCTCATTGGTTTAGTGATTGCAACCGCTACTGCTGAGCATGAGTTCGATGCCGATGCAGCTCTGGTAAACTGTTATTGGGTTTTCCCATCAGTAAACCAATCTGTAGTTTTATGCCCCTTTGATGGCAATAGGCCCCTATAACATGGGAATTAAACATGAAGTCAAAGTCAAATAATTTATTTCAAAGAGGCACATTAAAGACACTTTCGAATGTCAAAACATAACTGGTGAAATGTGGGTGTAGGTACTATAGGTGCTTCTGCTTAACCCAACGGGGATTATAGGCGTGATGCGCGTGCGTTTTAAGCACGACACCTTTGTCCTGCAGTGGGAAAGGTACTTAGTAATACAAATAAAAGAGGCCTTTGCTCTGCAGTGGTAGGTAGAGGCTACAGATGGGTATAATTTTATTATGCAAATGTGTACATGCCTTAGAGACAAATGTGTACATACCTTAGAGACAAATGCATACATACCTTGGAGACAAATGTGTACATACCTTTGAGACAAATGTGTACATGCCTTAGAGACAAATGTGTACCTACCTTAGAGACAAATGTGCACATACCTTAGAGACAAATGTGTAAATACTTTAAAGACAAATGTGCACATACCTTAGAGACAAATGTGTAAATACTTTAGAGACAAATGTGCACATACCTTAGAGACAAATGCATACATACCTTGGAGACAAATGTGTACATGCCTTAGAGACAAATGTGTACCTACCTTAGAGACAAATGTGCACATACCTTAGAGACAAATGTGTAAATACTTTAAAGACAAATGTGCACATACCTTAGAGACAAATGTGTAAATACTTTAGAGACAAATGTGCACATACCTTAGAGACAAATGTGTACATACTTTAGAGACAAATGTGTAAATACTTTAGAGACAAATGTGTAAATACTTTAGAGACAAATGTGCACATACCTTAAAGACAAATGTGTACATACCTTAGAGACAAATGTGTACATACCTTAGAGACAAATGTGTACATACCTTAGAGACAAATGTGTACATAGCTTAGAGACAAATGTGTACAAACCTTAGAGACGGGCTCCTCGCTCCAGCCTCCGCAATTCGCCATGCCCTCCAGCAATGTGAGTTCACTGTAACAAACAAAAATTTCTTATGAATATTATTGTCAATTTTATTCTATGAGAGAAAATGGCCAACTCAAACAATATCCGCAAGCGGAGCTAAAATCCATTAAAATAATAACGAATTAATTGCTAATATTAAAAAAATCTTGTAAAAAAATTGGTCTTGACTGTCAACTCAAATTCAAGTGGTTCAACTCAAATTAAACTCAACCATTTATTTCAATTAAATCATTTTCAGGCACTTTTGAGTTTTGAGTTTTCAAAGGAGTCGGTCATTCAGAAGGATGCAATAAGTTGATAGATTTAACTGCTTGTACATATGCTACGTAACCTGATAGGAGCAATAATTCTAGCAGAGAATTTTAAACACAAAGAAATTAAGCGTTTGAACGGCTTTCCTCAAACATTCCACGGCCGCTCTCAATACGCGATCCAAGTCTCGCCACTTTTCATTGCTTCAAAAGGAAATCCACATGAAAATTTATAACTAGCATTCTGCTCGCCCCACTTTCATCGCAAAACATAGAGTAACATCACCGTATTATTGAAATCGCCCGCGGAAAATAAGATTTCTAATAACCGTCGCGGGAAAACAACTGAAGATCTCTGGTTTAGAATAAAAATGTTGGTGATCTGGGTTCTGGTTATGCTGGTGGGTTTAAATTGATGCCATTTATCTGTGAGGAGTGATGTCTTTCAAACGGATTAAACGTTGGAAAATGTAATAATGTTTGGAGTAGGTTTGTCTTATTTTCTTATCTATAAGATAACATAAGTTCATGCCTGTATTTCTCCGAAGGGTTAGGCAGAGTTCAATTGTAATTGTTTACCGTACACTTTCCCATAACGGATTTCCGTTCATATAACACGTGCGAATCGATTAGATTTACCGATTACACAACAATCGGTAACGTTTTGGAGAATCGCGAATCGGTTACGTAAATCGATTTTAGGAGATCGAGTGATGTGTGACTACTGTAACACCTAGTTATGTTAATGATGTATGGAAAGTAAACATCGTTCGTCAGCTGTTTATTTTGTGTCAGTCAAATGAGCATCTCATTGGTTGATTATGTGATCTCAATTTTGAGATTTCTCCTAATTATCAATTTTATGCTTATTCTTGGAAAAATAAAATGAAATTTAATATTACGAACTGTATTAAATTATTGTGGGTTCGCTCTGAGATTTTGGGCTTTGATACTATTTAATAGCTAATTCTTAAAATTTTAGGCGACCGTAAGCTCAATCTCGAACTCAAATTTTAGCTGCCTTTGTTCATGACGTAATTTTTTAATACCTTTGCTAGTTAGGGGTAAAATGCAACTAGGACATAACAGAGTCAAAATCAAAACAATTATTTAAATTAGGCCCGTAAAAGGCACTTTTGAATGTCATATTTTTTTTAAGAATAAAGAATCTAGTTGTCCCTTTTAAAATATAGTTTCGTATGGAGGAGAATTTGTAAGAAATTAATTCCATAGGCAGTAGTACACCGAGTTCTAGAGTAGATTTAAAAACCTGAACTATCCTAGAAATAAACTTATCTTATACCACTAAAAGTCCATCTATCTCTATAAACCAAGTCCCTGACTCCATATCTCGAGAATGTAAACCTCACCTACTAACATCAGAATATTTAATCACGGCTATAAAATCTGTTGGCATATTATACGATAGGTAAATTGTAGGTTACTGCCGGGCCCCGTGCGGTCGTGGCGTGATAAAGTCATATACCAGTAGCTGCCCCTAGGGGAGTACGGTAATTGGTGTGTGGGGTAAGTGAGGAGAGTATTGAGGAGTCATGGAGGAAACCATAAAGAGTTTTCACTATTTTTTATCGGCTTCAAAAAAGGTGGTTCTCAGTTCGTCGGAATCTTTTATTAAAATTCACACGAGATACCTACTTCATTAGAGTTAGCGCATGAGTGGAACGACAGAGGATTTAAAATCGATTCTGAATAATATTTCAGATTACAGGAGGAAATCTCTCTGGATTTCTGTCATTGGTCTTTGAAAATATTATCCAAGGTAACCAATTTTTTTCCGTGACTGTCGTAAATAGCAAAAAAACAAAAGTTTATGAGACTAAACTAGGGATATGGAGTGGTCACTAACTAGTGATCTTTGACAGTTATTACGGGTCGTCAGAAACCTGGAAGTCTCACAACCAGGCTTACCAAGGGGTATCGTATTACCCAGTCACTGCTGGGTTGTGGAGGTCCGATATGCAGTCGCTCCAGGTAAAATACAAATATTCAGCTGCATCCGGTTAGACTGGAAGCTGACCCCAACATAGTAGGGAAAAGGCTAGGCAGATGATGATATGGAGTGGTCATAACATAAGCCTGAAGATGGAAACCTGAAATGTATTTCTATTCATGATTTAGTGAGCCTACCTAGTAGAATCGAAACTCGGACATCATGAACTACTACTGAATAAGGAACCTACTGAACCATGACTCTCCAGATACACAAAGAAGTTGCCCTGACCACGGAAATCTACTTACTCTATTTTACTACCCTCATCATCTGCCTAGCCTTTTCCCAACTACGTTGGGGTCGGCTTCCAGTCTAACCGGATGCAGCTGAATACCAGTATTTTACATGAAGCGACTGCCTATCTGACCTCCACAACCCAATAACTGGGTAATACGATACCCCTTAGTAAGACTGGTTGTCAGACTTTCGGGCTTCTGACGACATCGACATAGTAGTCCACTGGAATCAGGAATAATGTCCAAGCTACGGCGCACTGTGCATCGAAAAAAGGCTCTAGAAGACTTAAAGTGTCGATTTTTTGCTTGAAATTGCTTCGAATAGCCAATGTCATGCATAAATATATTATAGGATATTATCTGGTAGACAAAGAGACAACTTTTTTTTTTTGGATAATTTTTTTATGATTCTAATGCTTATGCTATGCTTCTCCGGAATGGAAAGAAATAACTAGAATATCCTTGCACACGGTTATGTTACTATTTATTTGTGATTTTTTGATTTTTTCAGCTATTCAGTGAAATAGCTGAATAGCTAGCACTGAATAGCTGTCTCCATAGGTTTTATACGGGGATAATATATACCCTATTTATATTATCGTGTAGGTGTGTCTAAACATTGAACGACAAGAGCGCGGGAGCAACACACGGCGCTTACAGGATAAATTTCTGCCGCGCTCTAGTTAGGACGAATGTTTGCGCGGCAGTACTGCGCGGCATATCCGAGACACGCTGCGCACTTGAGTTTAACGGCGAATCAATTTTCACACCTCCCCCTTAAGACCTAGGCCAAATATTTTTTGATAATCGGGTAGCTCATGAAGTCATGACCTAAAGAGGTGCCATGAATAAAAATAAATAAAAATCTTTAAAAAAAATATCAATCCGAGAAAGCAGTTCCGCGGTTCAAAGCTAGTAGTAACATTACAAAGTCGAATCATGACCAAAGTACCTCATGACGTCACAAATGACACAGATAATAAAATAATACAGAGACGATATAACAGGATAGATAATAAAGTTTGCGGGACCCGATGCGAGACGAATGGCGTCCCCGATAGCGTAGCGGGTTCGATTCCCAGCTGATGTTATTGTTATCTAGAATTATAGGAGTTGGATTGTGGTTTGTCTGAATTGTATATATTGTTGAGTATGAGTTGGTATTTCAGATTTAAGTGGTAAGGTCAGATTTGATAGTTTTTGTATAAGAAGTGGTTGTATTGTGATATAAAATTATGTTGTATAGTTATTATTTTGTTTTCAGGTTTAATTTGTTAAAAAAACCGGCCATGTGCGAGTCGGACTCGCGGACGAAGGGTTCCGCACCAATAATGGCAAAAAACCACGTTTATTGTATGGTAGCCCCCTTAAATATTTATTATATTCTGTTTTTTAGTATTGGTTGTTATAGCGGCAATAGAAATACATCATCTGTGAAAATTTCAACTGTCTAACTATCTGGGTTCATGTGATACAGCCTGATGATAGACGGACGGACGGACGGACGGACAGTGGAGCCTTAGTAATAGGGTCCCGTTTTACCCTTTGGGTACGGAACCCTAAAACAGCTTGACTGCATCTATGTATTGTTAGTTTTTACACTGCATAACGTTTCATTAGACATGGTAGTCACTTAGTACCTAAGTCACGAATCTTTTTGATATTTTTAGATTAAAATCTAAATATAATTAAATATAAATTAATTGCTGTGCGTTAGTCTCGCAAGAACTCGAAAATAGCTCGACCGATTATGATGAAACTTTGGTAAGTTGATGTGTGAGCGCCGGAGAGGGTTCCAAACAAAAAAATAAAGAGAAAGGCATTGCAACGCATCGCATGTCGGTTATTATTAGCAAGTAATATTATATTATTAAATAAAATGGTGCCAAACTTGGGCATACTATCCACATGTCTTTACAAAAAGTTTTATGTGAGTAATTTATCAAGGAACAGTAATATATCTCTAACATCCGCTGCAGGAGCTACAAAATACAGCTGCCTGCCAAGCTGACCTTTCAGTATGAATTAGATAAGCTTCTATACCACATATATAAGGTTAATTTAATATTTATTATTCCTCGCACGGGGCCTCATGACTTGTCTTACAAATGATGATGGATCGACATAATTATTTTTCACGATGTTACAATTTTAACTAGCTCATAAAATCATACTTTACATAGTTAGTGTTCGTGTTTTTATTATGTACTAGCTGATGCCCGCGGCTTCGCCCTCGTGGATGTCGGTTATAATATACTAAAACCTTCCTCGAGAACCACTCTATCTATTGGTGAAAACAGCATGAAAATCGGTGTAGTAGTTTTTGAGTTTATCGCGAACAGACAGACAGACAGACTAGGCGGAGGACTTTGGTTTATAGTATGTAGTGATTAGTTTATTATTTTGTAAGCATAATTTGTGTATTTTATGTATGGACTTTAGTTTCCTGACAATAAAGGAATAATCATAGTAAATATTAAACTTTAAACTTTTTTCTTGACTACATTAATTGCTTTGTGAAAATTGTCAGGCGCTCCAAAACACCAAGAGAGAACGCAGAAAGCTTGTGACATTTATGTATCCACAGAGTACGCTACACTATCTGGATAGCTTGTCTTATTAATACTCAAGCGTTAGAATTACAATTTGAGATTCACCACACGTCAAAACATGTCGATACATAATCACATAGACTCAGGACCTTACTTTTTTCATAACTAAGACTTAATAAATCTATACCTGACTTATTATTCCCCTCACGTACAACTGATTATTCGAGAATCGATTTATAATCGACTGAATAATTCATGGTTTCAAGAGACGGCAATCGATTGATACGTTACGGTGCTCGTATCGATTTGATCGATTAGAGAATCGATTCGATTATCTGTCAGCGTTCGAATGAGTTAATCTTTATCTATAACTTTGTAATACAAATATGAATGAGTTTTATCATTGTATCCCGTAAGTGGGAATTAAGTTAGAAATAATAAATTATTTGCTTCATAATTATGTAGAAGTTACCTAATGGCGTAACACAATTTCGTAAACGATTAAGACTAATTTGTTTCATTTTGACAGTTCAACAACAATCATTGCGTTATTTGCGCTGTTAAGCAGATTTTTTTTTTTTTGGAACTTATGAATCAATGAATTGCAATCTGTTTCAAAACGATTCAGATTATGATTGATCGTGTATTACACTATTAGGGTGCACGAACTTATAGTTAACTAGCTGCGCTCGTGGTTACACGCACATAAGTTTCGAACCCGTGGGAATATCGGGATAAATGGTATCCTATGTCCTGATCCAGGTCATGGTCCACCCATGTGCCAAATTTCATCGAAATCAGTTCAGCTGTTTTAGCGTTAAAGCGCAACAAACAAAAAACACACTTTCGCATTATAATATTACTAGCTGATGCCCGCGACTTCGCCCGCGTGGATGTCGGTTATTAAGTTATTATACACTAAAACTTTACTCGAAACCACTCTACCCATTAGTAAAAACAGCATGAAAATCGGTGCTGTAGTTTTTGAGTTTATTGCGTACAGGACGACAGACAGACGCGGCGAAGGACTTTGTTTTATGATTTATGTAAGAATAAGTTAGAAAGGATATAAGTCTAAAATCGCCAACCTGGCTTGAGTAACCATGGTGATCAATGCTCGTGCCTTCTCCATATGGAAGAGGCTTTTGCCCAGCAATAATAATAGGCTGGTATTATTATTAAGTTATAATTATTTTAATGAAATTATTTGTAAGCAATGCACAAGTAAGCAGAACTACTTATGCCAAGCTTTGGCATCATACCAAGTTAAACCTGCGTTCTTGAGTTGGATTGAAACAACTTTATATTGAAACTAGCTTCCGCCAGCGGCTATATATATATTGATTTATTTATTTCAGTCAAATTCCATTACATTTCATTAAATTATGATAAAAATATAAAAATTTATAGTTATATTTATACACATGCAAAACAAAAATACCCGCGTTTTATCTTTATAAATTATAGCCTATGTCACTCAGTGATAAATGCACTCTATTAGAGAAATTATTTTTTAAATCGGTCCAATGGTTTTTGAGTTTATTTATAACCAACAAACATACAAATCTTTTCTCTTTATAATTTTATATTGTAGATTATAAAATAAGTTAAAAATGTGTGAGGAAACAGATTTGTGACGAATTGATTTGATCAGGATAAATCTCGAGACATTTCGTTAATCGATTTTAGCCAGTACAGGTTACACTAATCGTTAGATGAAACCAAATTAAATGTCACAATGATGGATTGATGGTTAGTGTCATAAATCGATTCTCAAAATCTCACTTTAGAAATTGGCAGAATAGATTAAAATAAATGTTCTGTAAAACCAATCTTAGGCCACGAGTGTTTAATTTAGCATAACATACATAATTAGACTATAATGTTCCCACTGCTGGGAAACAGGCCTCCTGTCTTCAAGATGGAGTGGGCTGTAATTTTTACCACGCGGGCCCAGTGCGGGTTGGTAGATGTCAAATGTCTTCGAGTTTTTGGTTCTAGGACATGCCAGTTTCCTCACGATGGTCTTCTTCACCGTTTTGAGAGCAGTGGTGATGTAATAATTTACACAAAGTAAAGTGTTTGGCTGGCTTTGAGCCCTCGACCTACAACTCGTAAGTCGGGCTCGTTACCACCGGGCCTTAGTGAATAGTATTTATCGAACCATCTTTGATTTTGCCTAAATAATTAATGCACCTATTGTTATTTTTAAAAAGGTAATTTGAACTACAAAAACAAACACGGGAAAAACCTAGCCATTGGAGAAATTGTGTGTCTAACAAACATAAAATGGCAATCGCAATGCCTTTCATTTTGACAGCTCAGACACGTTAATTGCGATCTACGTTGATGAGGAGACGAATTTTTCAAACTTATGAAGCAACAGATTAGGAATTTCCTTCAAAAAAATTCGGATTGTGATTGAGTCCCTATATTAATTACGTAAGTAGAGTGCAGGTGAATCCTAAATGCTTTACAACTTAAAACGCATACCTTTACCTTGTTTCCAGTGTTTGTAGGCAGATGTGTACCCAATATTTGAAATAAGATTAGACATTTAAACCTTTTTTACAGTCCGTTCAACCGATTTTGACTTCTATTGCGTTGGCATGACAAATGGCAGCTGCAGTAGACAGTTGGTATTGTGTCACCTTTTTTGCTTTTAATGCCATCCGTATGCCTACGGTATAGAAGTCAAAATCGGTTGAACGGACTGTAGAAAGGTTTGTTTAAATGTCTAATCTTATTTCAAATGGAGTATAGGTACACCCACATTTAGCCAGATCTACCTCAAAAAATGCCTACGAAATTCTTGGTAAGTAGGTAAATTCCTCAAAATATTCCTGTGAAATCATAGGGTGGTAGTTACTTAGCCTTGTACTCGGTAAAATTCCTGCATAATTATTAGTAATTACCATAAAGCCTAAACATTATACCATCTTTAACGCATCGCAGTCGGTTAAAGCCCCCATTTTATGTAAGATAACCTGCATAACACTATTATCTTACCCAGAACTTGATATCGATAGAATGTCAGGGCCATTAGAGATGTACGCATGTCGATAAAATTAGATGCGGCTACAAGTTTTGAATTTAAGTAGGTAGTGTTGTGGGTAGGGAATGTAGGGATGTGCTGTTTTATGATCGATATTATTATTTCAAATTAAAAAAAATTATTTGTGGAACGTTGGCATCTAAAAATTCTAATTATAATTTATAATAAACCTATTTAAATAAAAATGAAATGCTGATGTTTGTTGGTAAGCGCATGACTTGAGAACGGCTGGACCAATTAGTTTATTTTTTGTTTTAAAAAGTTCGTAATAGTCAGCATAAGGTTTTTAGGGGAAAAAAAAATAGGAAAAGTTCATATCATAAAAGTTCGTTCGTTTTTCATATATTTTGTCAAATGTTCCCGAAACATTTGACAAAATAATATGAAAAACTCGAAACGATGAAATCAAGGACTTAGTAATAAAATAAAAAAAAGTAGAAGAAGGATTACAACTTTAATTATAATCAAAATTATGTTATGTTTCTCGAAACTGTGCGGTGCATCCCAAAAACCTAGATACCTGAATAACTTTATTTTTATTTTGGCACTAAACATCCTGAAAATCTATGAATTTCTCACGCCCTTTGTGAGTGGAAGTACCGCAAAGTTTATTTACAAAAATAATAAGAAAAGCATAACAAATCACGATTCAGGAACGTGCTTATAGTAACACAGAGAGGGATTAAGGAAGATTGATTTTCCTATATTATAATTACTTTATTGGGATAAATTCGTGCTTTAAACACAAAGTTTTGGGGTTAAGTAGGTGTTTTTTTAATATTTTGGGCGTTTAAAGTTGTTCCAGAACCAAACGTATTTTGGCATCATGAACTCTGTTTGGAAAAAAATCTAGCCTAGTAAACAAGGCGTGATTGATACCTAATAAATTTATAAAATACAGTGTGGATAAGATAAAAAAAACGTTGTCGTAGTTCTTATAAAATTTTAGTTTAATATCTGTCTCATCATCCAAAATCTTAGTTAGTTACATTTAACATTAAGTTTTTAAAGAAATAAATTAAATGCCATTTACAATGCATGCATTTTTTTCCCTTTAGTTGAATACGTACCTGTATCGGAGACAAAAATTCGCGTCTATACGGCTATTAATCTCAGTCGTGCGTACCTTGTGGTAGGTCATGTTTGAATAGCGGTATCTCAATGCACTCGGCTTATTTATATTCACGAACTTTTACCTTATTGGGAGCCGATAGCGTAGCGACATCAGCGCTCGTTTCAGGGTCCTTTCTCATGGTTCGTATGTACTAGGATTTCGGTAATACTATTATAATGTTATTGAAAATCTGCATATAAACATACTGTTTATGATAAAAGGACGTAAGTAGATACGTAGTCGTTTTTGACGCTAGTGTTGACACTGCGCTATCAAAATTAGGAAGGTAGTAGCCATGCCAAGCCAACTATTTGTATTGGTGTAAACTCCTTAAAGCACTCATTAGAGCAGTGAGTTATGCTAATAAGGACATAAAAGAGTGTCCGGTATCTGAAGGCGATGTCGAGTATAGAGCGAAGTGAAAGAGACAGACCAGGAAAGCTGACCCACTACCATGTGGGATACTTATTTAGGAAGAGAGAGAGAGAGAGAGGGAGAAATAAACAACAATATATAAAATCACGCCTATTTTCCCCGAAGGGCTAGACAAACAATATATTATGTATATATATAACCTTTTATCCGCCCGACTTCATATCGGTTGTCGTGCCCCCAGCGCCTGGCACCGAAAAATCGAAAAATAAATACCAACAACAAAAATGATGTGCAATGCGTAATTAAATTTAAAAAAAAAAGATTAAACGAGTGTCGTAAATATACGACTCTGGCGAGATGGACACGAAAATATTTGTCAGATAAATCCGACGTAAGCGGTTAAAAGGTTAAATCTATTATAATTTACCTTGCAAGCATGGTTATTTATAGGTAGATTACTATCCCATACCGTTCATAAAATATCATTACTATTACTGCACTGGTCAATTTCAATAAGACAGGTAATGTACCTTTGTCTACCAAATCCGTCCCTGGGTTATGGACAAAAATGCATCTATTGAGCTATAAATCCGAGTCGTGCTTAGTCACGGTAGGTCATGTCTGACTAGCGGTATTCTAATGTGCACGCTGCTTAACTTATTTATATTGACAGTCCACCGTTTAGAGGGCACACTAATGGATAAAATTATCTTAATAGTTCCAGTATTTATTGAAAACGGAGCGGTATTTTCAGTAAAGGTACGACTGTGATTAACTGATTCTATTTGGTAAAATATATTTATGTGTTATGTTTTTATCTCTTCGTGATTCAGTAGCTTTATGAATGCACAAATATCATTAGTTTTGAATCCTTATTTTTTTTATTTTGTTTCTGACATAACTTCATTTACTTAATTTAATTCATTGTCCTATTTAATTGATTTTTATTTTGCATTTTGTTTAACTTTTAATTGATTTGATCTGACATGTATTTAATTATATCATCATAGCTTTAATAACTTCTATAACACTTATATAATTCAAAATTGTGACACGAGTGTATTGTTTTTGTATTTAATATGGATCAAGGACCTGAAATAAATAAATTTTATTTATTTATTTATTTAATTCAGTACTATTTTGTTTGATTACTTGAGGAGCCTTAAAATCTATATCTATCTATTTATATCTTTATAAAATAAAGTCGGGTTTGTTCAACCACTTATAACTCGAGATCTTTTTCATTATCGTTATCAGTTATCACTGACAGAATCAGACTTCCTTTAGGCCCTCTGCAGTCTGATCAGTAAATACCTAAAGATTAATGTAATTAATTAAGTACCAATTAATAGGTTTTGAACTCATGCAAAGTCGTTGATGAACTCAAAAATCAAACCGCCTTCACATCAAAATAAAAGGTCGGGATAAAACTCGGGCAGACTGACATACAGACAGACTTCATTCCAATTTTTCGTCCGCGAATTTTAGTACAGAATACTAAAATATAAAACTTCATCGGATGGATCTTGAAAACCTGTATAAAACCCGATGTAGGCTTTAAACTGAGTGAAAATAAAACGACCCTGTTTTGCAGTATTGCCAGCTATAAAAACTCTGTATTTTATTTACGTTTATGCCTGTTTTAAGTGTCGCAAGATTTCTTTTTCGTTGCATATAGTCCTTTCTTTCTTTACTTTTGTCGGTGGCTTCGTCCGCGTTTTGGAATTATTCCACGGGAATGTACTAACGAAATAAAAAGTGTTTCATGGCCTAAATCATGGAACTAGTGCGCCAAATTTTATCCAAATTCGTTCATCCATTAGATAAAGTTACTCTCGCATTATCATTAGGTATGGATTTGAAGGCGGGTACCCTGAGCAAAATAAATTCGTTTTCTCTTTGCAGACTGAATCCCGGTGAGTTACAGTAGTGAATACGCCCAAATTTTAGAATAAAATCAAATACTGGTCATTTAAAAAAAAAAATGTTACAAAATGTTCATTATTAAATTGTCTATCAATTAGTGTCAGTAGCAAAATTAAATAATATTTACTTTACGAGAAGATGCATGATAACAATGATTATTTCTCATTTTTATGGTTTCCTTGGAAGGAAATAAATTAAACATAAACAGCTTTACAGAAAAAAGAATGCACAATTTTGGAATCAAAATTATTTAGAAATTTCTAGTCAAAAAGTTGAAAAGAAAGGTCGCTTTCAACTTACAATTTTCGCGCTCAAACACGAGTAGGTGCTGAACAAACAAATGAAAACGTTGACCCGGGGTTAGTGTTTTATTATCAACACTTGCGTTTTCACACGTAGTTGTTAGATACAACGAGACGTTAAAGTATATGCCAAGTGCACCATTAACGTGTCAACGTTCATAGCTGATTCTGAAATTGGTTCAACTGAAGTCCATGACACACTCAATGATACTAGTTTTAATTTTCATCATTTAAGATTAGCGCTGCAAGGATTGTTTGGTGCCTTGTTGACATTGACAGGGATTTGACAAAAGCCCTCATTACAATAGACAGTCCCCCCCTTCTCATCTTCCTAATGTTAAGCTAACCAGAAGAAACCATAATCAAGATAGATAGATAAATCATTTATTTGGTGCACACAAAAGACATTGCACAACACGGTTAAATAAGGACTAATTACATAAATAAATAGCTACAAGGTGCCATTATACTAAACAATAAAAAAAAACAATACACTGTGATGACAATAATTTGTCTATGACACACTTCAAGTGACATTCCCAGTTCGTAATGACCACCCACTAACTATCGCAAAAACAGCTGCTATGTATCGATTTATCTGTATGCTAATTTCAATTGAACACTATTATTAATTCCATCCTAATTCTAATTAATTTAATTTTGTATAATTCTATATAATTTTATATAATTATATTAAATTTTGTAAAATTGCGAGTAAATTTTGTTTTGTCTTATTTTAATTTCATGATTGTCTAATAATAGCCTATAACTTGTATGTTTGGTGTCTTATACTGTTAGTGCAAGTTGGTGAATAAAAAAAAATAAAAAAAAACTCATTTTGCACCTGAGTAACCAATTTCAGTAATTTTTCTGAAAATTACAATATTTATACGACCGCAAGAATCAATTTACCATAACAAGCTATCCAGTCAGAAACATTGTATAAATCCAATATATTAAGCACCATAATCAAAAATGCGAGCATGATCACAAGGCAAATCGCATTAGAGGAACGGTACACTAAGCTGGGTAGCCACATGGAATCAGCAGACCAATACATAGAATAATGTGCATTATATTCCTATTCCAGCTTTGATTTGAGGTCCAAGTGAGGAGCGGAAAGAAATGTAGGTATTTAAGATATTATATTCAAACTTGAACACAAACTCAAAGCATTTATTTAAATTAAACTACTTACAGGCACTTTTGAATTATCCAGGAGTCGGTCAGTCAGAAATATGAAGCTAGTTGCCCATTCCAAAGCGTAATAAGTACATAATATGAAGAAGAACGGGAAAAGAAACTTCTCGGACACTATTTAAATTCTGTATTTCCTAATTTATCAAGGACTTCGAGACTTATTGTTTGAATTTAATTTAAATGTAGTGTTATTACTTACTATAATATACTTACTAATAGTCGTCTAAATAATAAATGTAATGTTTTTACACGCGCATGGAAATTAAAGATTTTGTCGTATCTCCACGAGAGACAGTGCAGCGATAATCGCGCCACCGCACCGCCGCCGTGCCTACAAGTTATAGCCGCGATGATATCACTGTGTGGAGATTAATTCAAATAGTTTATATTAAATTTGATGGCACTCGGCGACTGTCGTCGCAATCCCTTTGCCCGTGGAGATGGCGCCTATGAGAATCATTTGAATCTAGTTTGCTTGGAATTCTATACCACAACAAAGTTCATGACAGTTGGAAATACTCAACAATAACTTTAGTGCCTTATATCACTTTCCTCGTTGTGAAACATTTAGGACCATCCATACTTAATTTTAGCATCCCCGTTGGCTTCTTACATATTGCACCATCCCTCAAGAATTCCAAGCAAGATTTCTTGCTACTATTTCCGTCGACTACATATTTCTAACTTAGTATGCGGAACCTTTTTGTCACGAGTTTACAGGTTTCGTTCGACAAAGTTGGTCTAGTATAAAACATTATTCTCCTTGCTGTATCCTGAATGAGGTGGGGTATAATTTTGACTGGTATCAGGATTACAGAATATTTCGCCTTTGAAAATGGTCAACGCTACTTATTCATAGTCTTGTATAGATTTGGGAATGTCCTAAAATAACTAACCTATCTCACGTTTATGATGATGAGTGATTTCATGAAAAGGGACGGAAGTGTGTAACAGGAAGTCGGGGAAGCGCGCGCAATTTGATTGGACCAAAGCGCGCGCGGTGCTAGAGTTGGCCATAAGATGGTACCAATCCATTTTCCGACAAGATTATGATAATGATGATGCTACCAATGACGTATTATATAATACGTCATTGGATGCTACACATCATGATACACAATATAGTTGCAAGTTATCTACCTGTATACCAAATAGCTTGTTCGACTGTACGTTACAATACAGCCGCGTACCTGTACCTATGTACCCGAAACTGAGTCCTAGAACAAAAAATCCAAGACAATTATTATGTCATCCACTCACACGATCGGCTTGGTGGATTACGGCCCTTTCACAGAAAGGAGACTTGTTGAGACAGTGGGAACATTATTGGCTGATTATGTTGATAGTATATTGATGAGGTCATAATAATATAGTCACTGTTTTCTGACAAGATCAGTTTATGAGCATGCCCTGGGGTGGTATTATGAAGTATTAATGCCATCATTATTCCGCTGCGAAAACGGGATGGTGCTAGCGGCCTTGTCTAGCTCCGTCTCTCTTTCACACTGGAAAAATGATGGCATTAATACTTCATAATACGGCACCTGAGCCTCTTGAAACCAATACCATAAACATTTTTATTCATGTCGAGACAATGGTACCCGCATTTCTAGGAAACCATGGCTAAAGCATTCAATATAATGGAGTACTTACGATACTTTAATGGTGCTTTGAGCCTGTGTGGTTTCTTCTATTGTCAGAAAAAATATATGTGAATTTATTCATACTTATTCTAGAATTGTGTAATTGAAATGTTTTAAGATAATCGTTTATTTCTCACCACGATATAAGTACAGTCATAGACTTTACTTGATGAGCCACTTGGCACTGTTCGTGTTATGCCGTTGTTATATTAGCCGTGTATTGCAAATCGGGCTTAGTCGGTTATACTCGTAAATCCAGACACGGAAAATCATGTCTTCGTATTATAGAAGAAGAAAATTATATTTTATATCTTTACCGGTTGGCTAACCTGAGAGCCAGAACTACAAACTTGACAGCACAGTGACTACCCAAAGTCAACTAATTGCAGGTCTAACAACCGTAACCTAGCGACGATTGTATTAGCGTAGCCATAATAACGTTAGCGTACGGAGAAATATTAATTAGTAATTTCGACAAATTCGAAAATAACGTCTCTGACATCGACATTTCAACTGTCACTGTCTTCAGATAGGTTTTCAAAATTCATTATCGAGTTAATGAGCTCTGATTTAAAGGAGGTCAGTATTAAATAGATTGGATAAACATTGTATTTATTTATCATTGAGAACTTATTAGTCAACCTCTATGGATAAGACCATATCCGATTACTAGTAATTTGTCATCTTGTTTACACACACGCGATTTGAGTTCGTATTTAATCGAGTAATCTCGCGAATGTATGAAACTGCAAAATTTAAAAGTGGCTTATCAATTTAAGTCCGTGACTGTACATTAGAGAGGTATCAATACAGATTACATAACATTAATAATTATACTGTGGGAGACTGGTGCCTAAACTAGACGTGAGGTCTATATTTCAGGATACCAGGTCTCCGCCCCTTGGGTAGTGCATAAATTTTAATTCTTGTGTACAATTGGTGCTGTAAGAATTTCTAAAAACATAGGCTTTTAAATTTCATCATCTGCCTAGCCTTTTCCCAACTACGTTGGGGTCGGCTTCCAGTCTAACCGGATGCAGCTGAATACCAGTATTTTACATGAAGCGACTGCCTATCAAACCTCCACAACCCAGTAACTGGGTAATACGATACCCCTTGGTAAGACTGGTTGTCAGACTTTCGGGCTTCTGACGACCCGTAACCCGTACCCGAACCGTATAGGCTTTTAAGTTTACAGGTAAAATAAAAAAAAAAAGGAAAATGGTGTCAATTATAGGTGCTTGGTGTTAGTAGGTATGTTTAGTATCTGTGAGTGAGTAAGGTGTATGTGTGGGTGAATGTGAAGGGGTGGTGTGGGGTGGGGGGGGATGAGATGAGTGAAGTTGGCTATTTTGGGACAGCAAGATTACAGGCGACATAAGGCTGTTGTGAATAATGGTGAGCCAGGAATTTCATCGTTTCATTTCATTTATTATAATAAAGCCTATAATTGTCTCACTGCAGGGCACAGGCCTCATCTCATAGAGAGAAGGCACGAGCATGGATCACTACGCTTGCTGAAGATGAGTTGGCGATTTCAGACTTTTCTCTTAAAAAACTAATGTTACAAATGCGAAAATACAAAAATAAATTAAGCTAGAGGAAAAAAAATGCTAAAATCGGTTTTTCCAATCCACAAATCGCACTCACAGTCAGAAATAGCGGTTTGAAATATTCGGTGACAGAAATAACAAACCACAGACAAGATAGAAACCTGCCAATATCTTTTTCGTATTCGGATACAATCATAGTCTAGTTATCAGCCATCAACACGTTGTTTATAGGGCTCGAAAATATTTTTTCTCAAACATGCTTGGAAATTCGAGCATTATTTTGGCAACCTTCTTCAAGATAAATCGAAATTGCTGTACTGGTCAAAAACAAGTGACGATGCGGCCAGCAAAGTAACTATGAAAATCCATATCTGGCGTGTTTAGTGGCCAAATAAATTACTATGAAAACTCATATCTGTCGTGTTATTTAAAAATGGAACTCAAACTCAAACTCAAAGCATTTATTTCAATTAAACCATTTACAGGCACTTTTGAATTGTCAAAGAGTCGGTCAGTTAGTCAAAAAGTTGAAGCTAGTTGCCCATTCAAATTCGTAGATCTCTATGGAGAAGAACGGGCAAGAAACTCCAAGGACACTCTTTTAAAAATGTATATAGATATTACAAAATCCTGGGTACGAACTTTTTACTTCAAAACACGGCAACCAAGGAGGTAACTTATCAAAGATTTTATTGAAATTTCGAATTGGTTTGCAAATAGAACAAAGGAGAAATAAATGAACATATTGGTGCATGAAAAATGATAGTTGTTCGTCCTTGATTTTGGAATTTCTGTTTAATTAACTCAGTTTGAATTTCCGCGCGTGGTTTGAGAAAAGTACTATACAAGCCTTGGCCGCAATCAGGAATTGATGGACTCACGCATGAGTGCCTCGGCTGCTGGCCGCGACAGTAATGTACCATATCTGTGAAAACTTGTACTACATCATATTTGATACAGCATGCGATAAAGGGATAAGCTATTGTCAATAATCAGGCACAAATTCGGGGTCGAACTTGCTATTGCCATCGATCAGTCACCAAATCAAGCTACGGCATGCTAATGAGAAAAACAACCCAATAACTCTGCCCGACCTAGGGTTCGAATCTAGTCACAGTCTCGCTTGTGACCATTACACCAGGCAGTCAGAGAATAGATGTATTTCATCCTAAACTATAAAGAAAGGAACACTGTCTAAACAAGCCGCCTTCCTTTCTCGGTCTGCCATAATAATAATTAATTGTGCACGTTTATCGATTAGAGCTTCTATCCTGTATCGTAGAGATTGTAACAAATTAATAGTACCTACCTAATAGTACTTTCACGTAATTTCCGCTTGCTGTAATGTTCCGTTTTTGCAAGTCGAAACAATGACGGGAACTAAAATAAGTATAACTACTGACGGATTTTGATTGACGGTTTGACCTACTGGCACTTGATCGGTTTTTATCGACTATTAAATTTCTTTACTAACTAAATTAAATTCCATTTCTCCATAGAACCTACTCCTGACATCTCCTGCTTTCATAAACTTAAATATATATATATATATGTCGGAGCGGCCGAGGCGGGACGGGGCTCACAATGATCATCAGAAGAGTAATGATTATCAATTAAATTCTTCATTATGTAACTATCTGTCTAATTCGTGGGCAAAGGAAACGCGTATAATCACTCTAACTAGAAAAATCTAAATGAATTAGAAGGGCGCAACGAGTCCGCGGGTCGCGCTCAGTCTCGTGGTCTGAATGGACCTGACTGCCTGATCCAGGCACCTCTGATGCTAAACTCTTATCGTCTTAAAACGTTCTCACGGGAAAACTAAGCCGACCCCCGACCACCTACGACGCAATAAAATTTACGTCGTCGCCTTTCTTATCGGAAACAATTATTCATTATTTAATATCAATAAGCTCTTGGCTCTAACAAAGACCACATTGATCTTGAGAGTTAGACGAGGTGTGACTAACGCCTTCGTCTCACGCTGATAAGAACTGAACGAGGTGTGAGTTGACACCATCGTCTCGCGCCACGACATATACAACGCGTAACGGAATTAACGCAAGAGCTCATACAACCCAATTAGAATATTAAATTATAAGACTAAAATAATATCTGTAATTTAATTTAATTAAACCACACCTTAAATTAACTATTTTATTTAACGCGCACTACACATAGGATAGCTATGAGCGTATTACAAATTTGGTTATGAATTTAAATAGGCTTTATTCCTTTGAGATAAGGCTTTAATTTCCTTAAATAAAATATCTTATTACCTTGTTATGACGCAGTGGTTCTAATTTCAATAAAATAAAATATTTTTTTATGAAAAATTTACATATATAAATAATGACGGAAATCGATTCAGAAGCCGATTCTGAGCAAACTACTTTCAGGTCTTGCGCTTATTCTGTTACACGTTGTATATATACCCGTCGACTTGAGGACCTCCTCCATTTTTTTGCTTCGGTAAAAAAATTGACCCCGTCCCTATCGGTTATTTCTCGTGGTGAGCTGTCATTTATCAACATAAAAAAAGGTATCATCACCTCCCTCCCCTTGTCCCATGACACTTGTGGTCGGCGCAACACGTTTCCCTCTTCCACTCTCCCCTGTCAACCGTCACGCTATCATTCACTCCCTTCACTTCCATATCATTCCTCACACAATCCATCCATCTTTTCTTTGGCCTTCCTCTCCCGCTCCATCCATAAACAAAGAAAAAAAATAAAAATAAAGGAATATTAAAAAAAAATGATGTTGTATAAAGAAAACCATAAAATGGAAGCTAGTCTGGTACTGCTAAGAATCAGAATTCACATATTATAGGTACTATCGAAGAACTTCATATCTTAGCAGTTTCAAAACAAAATCCCGTGAACACGATGACCACATCTGTTACCGCCCCGGTTTTATAACGGCCGAGCGCTGCAAGCAGAAATAGTCCTTACGGTGCATAGATATGAACTTCTTCGATGGTACATATCTACATCAAGAAGATACTTTCATTTAATTTCCTTCTGACGTAGTTTCGTATAGTTATAACCAAAATAATACCTACTGGTAGTAAAAAGTTATAATTGTACGCTTAATGTCAGACTTTCACTGGTTAGAATTAAATTTTCTGCTACATATACTTACCTTTGTTGTTATTATGTGGTCGTACAACTGTTCTGATTCTGATATTTTTTATTGAGCTATCTTCACTTTTTCCTCAGTTGGGATGAACAGAACTCGATAAAACACTAATGGTACCATTAGTTTTTCACAGTTCAGCTTCAATATTTTCCCTTTAATTTCTTGTATTTATTTTATACTAGCTTCCGCCCGCAGCTTCGCTTGCGTGGTATGTCAATAAAAAGTACCCTATGTCCATCCCTAGAATGCCATCTATTTCCTTGCCAAATTTTTTCGAAATCCGTTCAGTGGTTTAGTCGTGAAAAGGTAACATACAGACAGACAGACGGAGTTACTTTCGAATTTATAATATGAGTATGGATTTTTTTATGTTCAGTGTTCAGATTTTAGTTTCAGATAAAATACTCTTTACCTCAATTACTAAGTGTGAACTGTGTATCTTTGATGATGATTTCTGATTGGGAAAAGTGTAGTTTCTTATATCAGTGAAGTTCTAATTAGCATCCCCTTTCTCCGTATAATCATTTCGAAGGAGATTGTTCTGCATCCATACATCGTTTGCCCCAACAACCAACAGCGAAGTATAATTATTTTGCGTGTTCTAAGTTCAAAGTCAAAGTCAAAGTCAAATAATTTATTTCAAATAGGCACATAAAAGGCACTTTTGAACGTCAATGAAAAACAAACAAAGAAATAGAATTGATTCTAGTTGCCCATTCCAAAAGGTAGATTTCGTATGGAGAAGAATGGGCAAGAAACTCCACCGTTACTCTTTTCAAAAATGTTTACAATATTTTGTATACATGAATTATATAATTATATGTGAAGACCATGCACCCACAATAAGATTACTGTCCCACAAAAGGCAAAAAAAAAAATTATAAATGGAGCAATGACAAATAAATCAGTTATGTGATAGGTACATGGTGCTCACATATTTACAAACATTGTAAAAGTATACGATATTACAATATTCCTAACATCTTTACAAGTAATACTAATAAGTCAGTGCGTGATTCCAAGCAATCACAGAGTGTAAAAATCTATGACATACAAATAATAAAATATACAACTAAATTAGCAACCAGTTTGATTTTGTCCAGACTCTAAATTTTCCTATGGAGCAAGACCAGCATGTTTCCAAGCATTCTTATCCTGGATATAATCCTCTAATTTACAAGTATAAGCCCATAAAGACAAAGTTTAATGACGGACAATTCGCAGGAAGCATTTATTTAAATGAACAAAGATTTTGAGGTTATATTTAGTAAGAAACAATACTTTCAATAGGTACCTACTTAGAACTACATGCTAGTAAATACATGTCACTAATGTTATTTCTATTGCCCTGGATGTGGCTAGTGAAGCTAACGTACTTACCTATCTTGTTTGTTATATTGTTAAATAAAGTAAAAGTAGCATTTTACTTATTTGGTAAATCTTTTAGTTTTTTTTATTATAATAGGTAGTTAGATTATTAAGTACCCTACAAACTTATTTATTTAACTTCAATGCAAACGACTTTGTCGTAAATTTTTTTTAGATGTCATTTATTTATACTTTGGTAGAAATTCATATTACCTAGATCGCATAGCATTTTTTAGATATCGCGCCAGAGTGTAAGATCGAATTCAAATAAATTGACACATATGTATATTGAATAGATTATTTATTTGTTTATTTATTTTATTAAGGTTAACCAACAATTGCTTACACCAGTACATAGGCAGCATATTATTTATAATAGGATACAATTGCGGATGCAACAATTAATTATAGGTTAACACCACTACCACAAAAAAAAAATGGTAAAAACCATTAATTATTAAATTACGACAGATTCATAAAATTTTAAAATTACATTATATTATATCCTGAACCATCTGATAAGTAAGTAAGGTTTGCTAGTTCATTGAAAAACTTAACCTGCATACAATAAACACTTCTCGTAAATGATCGCTACTTCTCCCGTAATCTAAAGAGGCCGTGATATGCCCCCAGTTTAAATGTTTGTCGTCCCAACGGCAAATAAAATGTAGGTTCACATAACCGGTTTTATAAGTCCCCAGCCTTTCCAGGTAAGTCTTAACTGCAAAAACATACTACAAGTTATACCGCTGTCTTCACAGAGTTGGAAATATTGATGTTACTATTCGCTGCTGTCAACCGACTGTGGTACGACTGTCAATCTTTCAACCGAGGATGGTCCATGTGATCGAAGATTGTCAGTTGTCAATCACTGGGCTGTTTAGATGATTCTTAACTAACAACTGTATGCTACTCTTAATTTAGACAACTCCAGAAGTAGACCCTACTAGAAGAAGTCTCCTTGTAAGCGCTCAACGGTTTTGATGGATATATTTGCTGTTTTTTCGAGATAAATTTTTCTTAGGCGCAATATTATAGTACTAATAATTACTGAGAGGGAACGAAGCTCTTGATGGTACAGGACTAAGAATTATTAACTAAGGGTCACTAAGCCTTTACATCACATCTCTTCACACTCTCAATATAAAAATTCGTGAATATAATAGAGAAGATAGTTAATTTATTCAGACGTGACTGCGGAAATCCATTATAAAATCTATTCCGCTTAACTATTCTTCAAGAGTCATAAAAAACCCTGTAAGAAATATATACGTGTTTCAAACGAGGCATCCTCAGGATGACGACTGACCAATTGCAAACCAGAACAAGACGTGTTGCCACACCGAGCGCTGGACGCAGAGACCAGCGCGTCCAGCGCGTCTTGTTCTCAGCGGCATGTAAAGCCAAGCCAGAGGTCCATGGGCGGTTTTAAAACTCTGACACCAGGTTAGTCATTAACCACACGATAAGACGAGAAGAAGATTATATTGGTTTATAATAAAAATGGACAGATTGCCTGAAAAAAATCTGAGGTGTAATTAAGAGTATGGTAAACGCATTTATAGTAATTTAAAAAAAGGCGAAAACTTAATAAGTTTAAAATATTAAGTATACTTTTATCTATTAATTGACATTGAAAAAATAATTAATGTAATAGTCCACGTCTAAATGACACATCGCTTGAAATAAATAGAACCATGTCAGTGTCACATTAATTGTATTACCCACAATTACAACTGGGACATTAATTTTATACATAGCTCTTTATTCAAAGACTAAAGAAAACTTACCAACGATGAAATTCTATTGATAAATTCCTATTTCTGATTGTTGATATTACAACTCGCTATTTTAAATCGTTAAAATCATTTTCAAATAGAATGCTACCTTGAATATGGAAGCCACGTCAGTGTGATATCGCTTTCACTACCTACCACCCCTTCTAGAACTTAATCCATATTTATTCTTTACAATGTGTGATATAAAGTCAGTTTTGTCCATAAAAACCATTATGTCAATTCGGTTGTTTTGCGGTTTTTACTACAAGATTAGCTCCAATAAATTAGTAAATGTCTTAGTGAGAACTTATTGTGTGTTTGTCGCCACTACGCTCATTTTACAAGATTACTTGATAACCATAAATTATAGCTTCTCGGTGAAAGTGCGTTACGGGATGCAAGGTACTTTGTACGCCACAAATGTTTTAATAAGCTTACTTTTTAGTGGCAAAAATTTATTCGAATTTTTGAATAAAATGACAAAAATCACTCCACGTTTGAAACTAAACGAAGAAATACCGTTATCTCGAATTTTACTTATTTTTGTACTGTCAGGAACAATAACCGCTCATGTTATATACGGTATTTATATGACATCCGTCAAACTATTAACTGTATTTTCTGCAGCCACGTTAGCATTTACTTTTGATATGTCACAACATACGTCCAATTTTACTCGAATAATTATGTTTGAATTACTTTGGCGACAAATCGCTACGCTTCGTAAACAACTCGAGAAGAACTTGTCAATCGCGCGTAGATTTGAAGCAGGAGAAGAAGTCATGAAGAAAAATTTAAGATCCTGCATGAATTCGTACAAGAATTTACTGAACTGAACTCATAAGACTGATGCACCAATGAAGTTTATGGTAAACTATAACAAAATAATTGTGTATCTACATGAAAAATTATCTGAATCAAAACTATATTGAGTTTTGTCAAACGTTTGCTCTCGTGTTTGTCAAACTTGTGAATTGAAATAAAAGTGTTTCAAGTTTGATGGATTAGGGGGCTTAAAACAGTCACTTTGGCAGAATCATAATAGGAAAATATTATGAATCATCGTAAACTGTCACAAACTAACAATTCATTATATGATCTGCGTGCGATTCATATTACGAAATAATTCATCTGTTTGACAGTTTTCTATGGAGATTCGTAAAATGATCCACTCATTATGAATTGCTTTTGTGCCACATTTGAGGAATTACTAATGAAAGCTGGAAATTCAGGAAATTAATTGCTTTTAGAGGATTTACTAATGTAGCCGTGTTAGACCCCAATGCATCAAAAAAAGCAAGCAAACTTGCTATATCTACGGTTCGGAACGGACTTGATTCGAACCAATTAAAATTTAGAACGGGGAACGCAGGATTTTAGAGGAAATTGTAACTGGACAAAAAATTTACCATATTTTAATTTTGTAGGTTTATTCACTTATTTAAGTTATTTTCTGTTTCTGATATTTTCATCTATAGTGCTCCTAATTCCTAAGATGTTAAACTCTGTTTATTTATCAATTACTTTCAAACGCGAATATATTGTACGTATAGGTGTGGTCATTGGAATTTTCTATCTGCAATTTCTCAGTAGCAGCCCGGAGTCTGAATTTGTGCCCGGTTGATGGCAATAGTCTCGCCCCCTATTAACTGGTAAAATGGGTCTGCCTAATCTTTCCAGAAATACAGGCGTTATGTTTTGACAATAAGTGCAAACATAATATTTTTTTATTTATACAGTTTTGGTATTTTTCGACGCTCAAGCACAGATAACTCATATTTCGGGTTTTCTTACAGATCACCCCTGTTATTGTTTATGAATCTTTAGTGGAGTTCACAGTTACGATGTCACCGGCACTGCTAGCGGAGATGGTCAACAGCGAAATAGACAAGTGAAATTATGTGTTGTAAAGCAGTTACTTGTATGTAGAGGTAACTAAACTTCATTTAAAGTTTTGCAAATAATAAAAAAGATAAGGAGTCATATGCCATTTGTTTGGCTGAAATATGCTAGCTAACAAACAGCTAAACCAGAAAAGGTATGCGCTTCAATAATCTTCGTTTTTCAAAATTAGCACGAACCGAACGTCGCACCGCAAAGTAACCCCAAAAGGCAAAACTTGTAAGTTTTGTACTGCCAGCTTTGTAATACACCTATCCATTGTGCATTTGCATGAAGTTTTTTCTCTATCAGGTTACGTACTTCAGTCGTAGATTGCCATCTGACACTCAAAAATGTTGAAACGTTTTTGGAATTGCATAGAGTTGCTAATTTATAATTTTCTTATCATGGCAATACAAAGTAGACTAGTACTTCTATGGTAGTAACAGCTCTATTAAGGCTTAAGCTGACTGGGGCGAGCCGCGCCGCTCCACAACACATTGCAAAAATCCTCCTTCGTCACTTTGATACATTTTTATGAACCAACGCACACTACAGGCGGGCCGCGCCGCACTTTTTTGTATGATGATGCGTTGCGCTGCAGCCTGTTGCGGCTGTAATGTGCGTTTGACTATACAGGGTTACTGGTAACTCGACGTATTCCTTGCAGGACGTCATAGTAGGGTTAAAATGCAACAAATTAAGCCACCAAATGTTCTACCGAAATTCAGTAGTTTTTGAATTAGTTAAGAGTTTTAGAGCTAAAAATTACAAAAAATTAAATGTATTGTTAGTGATATTTGCCAAAGTTTTAGGCATTATTGAACTTTTAATTATTAACAAAGGTCTGCTACGGCGTCAACTATGATAATAACTTAAATTTCAGTACAGTCGCGCCGTATATCATTTTTAAATTGGTTTCAAATGGTTTAATCTGGGATTTTCATTAAAAAACTAAAACTCTTAACTAATTCAAAAACTACTGAATTTCGGTAGAACATTTGGTGGCTTAATTTGTTGCATTTTAACCCTACTATGACGTCCTGCAAGGAATACGTCGAGTTACCAGTAACCCTGTAGATCTTCTCATCGCGCGTTCGTATTTCCGAAGTTATACGATGATTTCCGAAGTGCATACTTTTTTTGGGATAACAAATATGAAACTTTTCAGGAGACACAACACGTGACTTATTAGATGATGCCATGATGTACTTCTGCCAACGTCCGTTCAAGTACACAATATGGCGGCTGTTCACAGTGGACATGAGCATGATAATGAGCTTGATCTGCTCACCAACTACTCTGTGGCTATGGTGCAGTTCGCGCATTTTTATGATTAACGGAATATTCTCTCTCGTTGCGACTACAATGTTTATATTTGACTAATTTGAATAGACTTTAAAGCTCCATAATGTAATCATAAATAATTTGGTTCTTGAAATTAAAACATCTTTGAGTGCAGAAGTTTTTAATTCTTCAAGGACATTCTAATTAACTACAATGGTTTTTGGTACGCAGGTGTACCGCGCGGGGTCATACAGGACCTGTACAAGAAAAACGATCCTTTGTAATTTACAAGAAAAACTTTTACTGAATACTTAGCTTATACAGTGATGACGGGGTCATTGCTTAGCAAACTTACAATGGCAATGCCATTAATTTTGACAGTTCAACAACATTCATTGTGTTTATTTACGTTATTGAGCTGACGAATGTCTCAAATATAAATCCATTGCAGATTAGGAATTTCTTTCATAATCCTTTGGATTCGGAATGGATATTTATTTAAATCTAATTTTTTCCTAACAACATGAAAAGCTTTTGCAGAATACTTGACTTATACCGTGGTGAACTGTTTAGCTAGTCGATTGGTAGCACCTGGGGTAGTATTATGAAGTATTAACGACATCATTATTCCACTGCGAAAACGGGATGGTGCTAGCGGCCTTGTCTAGCTCCGTCTCTCTCTCACACTGGAAAAATGGTGGCATTAATATTTCATAATACGGCACCTGGAGTAGGTTTTAAGCTCTTTTCACACAGGGTCTGGACCACCAGGGTTCCAGGAGTGCGTCTGAGCCTACCCGGAATACTGAATGCCCGGTTACCACCTGAAAGTTCTTGATTTGAATATTTGCAGATAGACCATTAAAATACATACCCATCAATTTATAAACATGACAGTCAATTAATGCGTTTTATTCATCTACGGCAGTTTACGCTCGTTTACTGGTTGGGCAGTGTAATGGGTACAGTTTAACTAGTGAATGGGTGCGCTTCATAATTTATTATCAAATGGGACGGTTGATACAGGCGTTTGATAAATGCATCCTTGAAGACCCATAATAGGGCAGGCAAGTGATAATTATAATTATTTTAAAGAACGTAAAACCAACATTGCCTGATGCTTGTTCATACGATGTTCGTGATTAATCTCTTTGGTGATTGGAACTTTTACTAACAGTATCAATATTCCGAATTCAAATCACTTTTAGTCCCTAGGGATTTAAGAGCTATTTTAGTCCCTGTTTTCGAAGAATAAACTAGCTATTTTTGAATTGATGTGATAAAAAATATTTTTTTTGTTAAATATTTTGAAGCGTGGTTTGGTCTCAAAATCATAACAAATGCATTTAAATAATATAATTAGGCCGCGGGAATGCGCTGGATGCGCGAAGCACAGAACCGGTCGAAGTGGCGGTGCTTGGGGGAGGCGTATGTCCATCAGTGGACGTCTTTCGGCTGAGATGATAATGAACATAATTATAGTAAAATCAAAGATATCACCTTTTTTTTTCTATTATTATAACACTAGCTATGCCCCGCGGTTTCACCCGCGTTAGTCTCGATCCCGTGGGAATATCTAGATAAAAAGTATCTTATGTGTTAATCCAGGTCATAAACTATCTGTTTGCCAATTTTCATCCAAACCCATTCAGCCGTTTTTGCGTGATTGAGTAACACACAAACTTTCACATTTATAATATTATATTAGTGGGATATAGTAGGATTAGTAGGATAGTTATGACTAGGAAGTAGGAAGTAGGATAGAAGGATAGTAGGATAGTAGGATAGTAGGATAGTAGGATTAGTAGGATTAGTAGGATAGTAGGATTAGTAGGATTACCTGTGGAGGTACTTATAGGCTAAGTTCATTTCGCCAGTTATGTTTAAGTTCTTTGTAACAGGAGGCGAGCCTATTACGTAGCTAACAAATAAATATTGTTCTAAAATTGATCCTGAATTACTTTGTGACAAGAGTATTCTTAAGCAGGCAGCCCTACATTAATCCCATGAAGGCATTTTATCGATGCCCCCGCGCATACTGTAGGTCTGTCGTAATAAATTATGATTCTACTCCTTGATATTGTAATTCAAAGTTATAAATTGAAAACAAAATTCTTTATGGCTCCTTGTTTGTATATATTTGCATCTGGTTGTTTTAATGGTCTTTTTTTTTTGCCTGTGGCTTTGCCTGCGTTTTATTTCTTATTTTGTATGAGACAAACCATGAGCATACCAGACATAGAAAATAACTGACGAAATGTGGGTGTACAACAATAGGCACACCTGTGGTCTACCCTGCGCCCCCCCCCACCCCCCCGCCCCGCCTGCCGGCCCTGTGGTCATATGACCTGACCAAGATTATGTCTGGACTTTAAAATAGACTTTTTAGTCAGCTATGAAATTTTCAATCCATCTGGCTTATTTTAATTATTATTTTTTAAATGACTTTTTAAAATTATTCCGGTATACTATTTACAGAACAAACAATGGTATTATTTAATAATGAAAACAGCTGTATAATTGTATCATTCAGCACTTTAAAATAATAATACCGACATCTATAATTTAATATTATCACTAATACAAATAATGGTTTTCGCTGTAACTGTGTCGAAAACCAATTCCGAAACCAGTTAGTTTCTGATTGATCTAATTCGCGAAAACCCCTAGGGATATTGCGAAAATCCGTACAATTAGAAAATGGTTAAAAATATTCTGCGAGCAACTTCGAAGTAGTGCGAAAAATCAGCTGTTCCCTAGATTTTGACAAGCTATGCGAACATACCTAAATGTAGGGAACAGCTGATTTTTTTTCGTTGAAAGTTGTTCATAATGTTGAGTACAATGACCCCTTAAGAAATTCGTGTATGAAAAGATATACCTTATACAAATATGTTTTTCCAAACCATGAGTAATCTTTACGCCAGACATTCTTTTTTATAATTTCCGCCAAGTTTGTACCTACTGCAACATTGTTTTAATAATTAAATTCATACAACGTACTGATATTGATTTTGTATGGAAATGTATTCATGCAGCGATGAAAAAATGAGTAGGGGGAAGTGCCCATTTGTCGGTCGAGCTATATTACATTAACGTATGCAGTTGTAATTACTTGCTTGGGAATGGTTGATTGATTCAAATCATCTGCCTAGCCTTTTCCCAACCATGTTAGGGTTGGCTTCCAGTCCAACCGGATGCAGCTGAATACCAGTATTTTACATGGAGCGACTGCCTATCTGACCTCCACAACCCAGTAACTGGGTAATACGATACCCCTTGGCAAGACTGGTTGTCAAACTTTCGGGCTTCTGACGACCCGTAACGACTGTCAAAGATCCACAAATGACAGCCGGGACCAACGCTTTAACGTGCTTTCCGAGGCACGGAGGAGTCTCGATGTGTAAAGATGGTCACCCATCCACGGACCAACCCCGGCAAGCGTAGCTTAACCTGATGAATCGACCCATGTGGCTGTTATTACTTAGCCACGAGCTCCTCCACGAGGTTGATTGATTCAAATATTTTATTTAAAATATACAGTTCAAAAAACCTATTTTATTAAAATTTGCTTTGATTTTTTAATTATAAGACATTTAGATAATCTAAAACAAAAATCTCGCATAAAGAAGCTAGAGCGTACAAGCATCGCAAATAATTTTACACAGTTTTTGTAATCCACATAATATGTATAAGAAAGTATATGTACTATACTTGATTCTATTTACCACAGCCAATAATTTTCTGTAGTTTTCACGCTCTGTTTTCTCGCATTCTCTGATCGAGATGGAAATAGAAAGTTTCATCATTCATAAGTAATGACAAATTGCTCAGATTACTATCTAGAGCCTGATAAATTGCCAAGCAATCGACTCGATCGGATTGGGCTGCGCAATATGGTGACTTTTTTCTGATTTAATTTTTAGCTTGAGCAAATTGCTTATGTGCGTATCTAAATGTGAGCTGGATGTATTTTTACTAGTATTCGTTTACTGACAGTTTCATGATGTCTCATATCGGTAAAGACTATCTTTCTGAATCAGTTAAAAAAAAACAGTATTACATAAAATCAAAGCCAAAAATATATGTAAAGTAAGTTTTTTGTATTTCTATAATTTATAATTTCAAAACAGTATTCATAATAAAAATTAAGCTTTTTATATAAAGGTCGACAACTGGTACAACCACCTGAAGTAAAATGCAGTTTCGCTTGAATTTCGTCGGTAGCATGTTAATAGCGCGTGTGAATTTTAATATGCTTTGATATTATGTTTACGATGAACTTTATAGTGATGCGGTCTATCGATATTGAAGGGCAGTGTCTTTTCAAGTGTGTAGAAAAACAGTCGATTAAAATGATTTGTCAGAAATTGATCGTTTATCATTGCAATTTGTACCTGTAGATGCTTACTAAAATTGATTGACATGATTCTTAAAACATTGATTCATGGCTAAATTAAAGAAAATAATGACAAGTGTTTTTTTATTATTTTCAATTACAAGACACAGGTTCACACGGCTGAACATCAAGCTATACATTTCTAGTTTAAGCTGATTAGATTAGCTTAAACTGGAAATATATAGCTTGATGTGTACAAGACTACGGAAGAAGTTCCTTTGAATTTTTTCAACTAAGTATTTGATTTTTTCTAATAATAAGACAGCACAAAAGACTTTGTATCGATACTTTTTGACATCACTATAAATTCCCATATCAAGGACCGCATTAAGAGATGGTCACAAATTATTCACATCAAGTTTTATGATGATCGCGCGAAGGAATGCTACTGATCTGTCCCTCTGAAGGTAGCATTGTAAGGCTTATTTATTTACGTCGTATAAATCTTTTATTACATCGTAATTTATTTGTGGATTAAAATGCTGAATACCATGGGGACGACAATAAATGAAAACGCTGGCAATACTTATTTGTAGAAAAACGCGACATATGCTGCAGAACTAAAGAGGCTTTGCTCTAACTGTGAGTTCAAATGTCAACATTGCAAGAAGTCTACCACAGACAGAAACTAAATTGAAGCGTTACCTACTGGAAGGCTGCTATTATTCAATTAATGACATTTAAATTGTAAACATACATAGACATTTATTAGGATTATTATTGCTGCTACTATTGGTATATTTTTTAATTTATTTTTTAAAGATTAATTACATTCTTGACATTGAACATCTGAAATAGCTTATTTAATTATTTGTGACATTGATAATCTGGATATTTAAATGAAATTTATTTATTATTATTACTCTCCCTCATAGTAATTAAGTGGCATGTAATTTTTGTATTTTTTTTCTTAATTTTAAAATCTTTAATATTCGACATAATGTAAAAATTGTTATGAATAAATGAAATGAAATGACAACTTATTATCGTTGCAACTCATACGAGGACTATAAGATGGCGATATAAGATCAATCAGGAGGCTTCAATTTGGAGTATGAATATGGATGGCTATAAGAGTAGAGGAATACCAAAGAAACGATGGATGGACTGTGTGAAAGATCATAATGGCTAATAGAGAAGTATGGAAGAAGGACATGTGAAACCGACCGCCTGTGGAGCCTCGGCCTTTTTTTTTTGTTGTGGGTGGGAAATCATCAAATGACTTCTCCCGCTCTGGGCGGAGCGGGAGGGCGTGTCAGACTTTTACTGACTAAAACCCACCCGTGTTCCTTCAGTTGCCTATTGCCAAGGGCCCGGTATCGCGTTCAGACTTTTCCGCAACCCTGGCAGGTGTAGCTTCGGCCTAAGTGTGGAACAACATCATAAAATTGTCCAAAAAGAAAGCAAATCATTTCACAAACCAAGCAATCAGCGTTTGAGCCATTTCGTCAATACTTACAATTATTATTTTCCTTTTGAATGCCGCCTAAGTAGACCAATGTCTTTATCGAAACAATTCATCTGTAAACAATGATTCTCAAACTACTTAAATTTCACAAAATTTTCGGGGAATTACACATTTTTAATGACTAGTTTTTACATTTTGGCTTAAGTTTGTCGTTAGGGTGACCAATGAAACAATTATTGAAAATTGACGGCTCGACAGTTTCTGTATGTTTAACGGTTTCCCCTCTAATCCTACATATATAAATATATATATAATTATAAATATTACATTTATTATTATTATAAATGCGGAAGTGAGTTTATTTGTTACGCTTCCACGCTAAAATGGCCGAATGGATTTGGATAACAGGCACATAACTACACACAGACTATGACCCGGAGAAGGATATATGCTACTTTTCATCTTAGTTCGTAGACGAAATCGCGGACAACAGCTGGTAGCAAAATATGATGTGGTCTTTTCTTTGGCATCATCATCATTTCAGCCGAAAGACGTCGACTGCTGGACATAGGCCTCCCCCAAGCATCGCCACTTTGACCGGTTCTGTACTTCTCGCATCCAGTGGATTTCTGCTGCCTTCACAAGTTCATCGGTCCACTTTGTGGGAGGCCTTCCAATGCTACGTCTTCGCTTCGCGGTCGCCACTCGAAAACCTTTCGGCCCCATCGGTCATCTGTTCTGCGAGCAATGTGCCCTGCCCACTTAAGTTTGGCAATTCTTGGGGCTATCTCGGTACTTTTGTAGCACTTGTATAAACATAGGTAAGTCTCAGCTCATGAAGGAAGAAACCAGTCAGAGCCAGGGTTTAGGAGCTAGTCCAATTCAGCGCACCACAGATATCGATCGCTTCCAGTTAATCTAGCAACGAAAGTAACAAACAGTTACTGTCAGCGGTCTTGGAACGTAAATATGTAGGTAAAATAGTGCGATTACTTACAAAGATTACTGGAAGGATCCGGTTGTGAATAGCGTTTCTGTTTTATTGACTTACTAGCAACTTCCCTCGCGGCTTCGTTCGCGTGAGTTTCGTATTTCTCCTACAAAATCCAACGCCACTTCCACCCCTATAAAATGAAACTTTGTGAAAAACAATAGACGTAGATATATTTAGTAACCTATTCCGTATAACTATTCTTCAAGAGTCATAAAAAGCTACAACCTCGTGCATCAGAGGCGTGTTGGGTTTCGAGTAGGATATCGCAGATTTTTGCGATGTAACGTCGCAACTCAGTTTTGTGTACACACGGCTACACATCAAGCTATACATGTCCAGTATAAGCTGACCTTGAATTGTATAGAATTTCCGTACAAAGCGAGGTCAGCTTATACTGGAAATGTGTAGCTTGCTGTGTAGCCGTGTGTACAAGCCCTTAACCACAGCTCACACAGCTCTGTTTACCAATTCGTGGGATGCCAGGCGGTGAATCTCTTAATCGTATAAAATAACACTTTTCCCGGGGATCGAATCTAGCGCCTACAGGGTCAGTGATGAGACGTTATTTGAAAACCGGAACAATTGCATCCTGCCGGCGTTAAAAACCGGCTGCCGGGAATAAAACTAATTTTATGTATATTTCTCTTTCATTTATCTTAAGAAACGGGCCGGACTTGTTTGCTTCCATTTTTTTAACCAGTTTTAGTACTTTAATTAAAAAACGAGTGACGTGTAAATGGGGGATTATTTGTGTGAATATTGAGACGGTTTAGTAAATGAGGTACGAAGTAGTCACATGTGAAAACTTTGGAAGTTCTTTTATGGATATACAGGGTAGTGGCTGTAGAATACAGGGTTATTGGTTATACGTCGGCAATCCGTTAAGGGGATGTAGGAAAGGTAATTTACCACCAAATTACCCCTTTTGACCCCTATGCCAATGTCAACCATTTTCGAGTAATTTGACATTTTATATTTCAAAATGTATGTAATAAAGATAATTAAAAGTCAAATGACTCGAAGATAAATGACATTTGCATGTGTATTGACTTATTAGTTCATGCCTAACCATCCCACATATACATACAGACAGGGTGTAAAAAGACCCATCACATAGCCGTCACCTACGCATTCTGTACATCAAATTAAGGTAACATTGCACGTAAATAATTTCTGTGAAATGACTTATATTTTTGGTGCAAATAATCGCTTTTTACGGTAGTGCGCAACGTAACGTACAAAAAACATTGTTTATATGGGTGCATGCAGTGGTTCAAGGTTTGGGTATTTCAAACTAACTTATAACATTTAAAACTTGCTTTCTATAAAACACGTCTGAAAAAGTTGGAACTTTGACCTTAAATGTCTCCGTAACCAGAAGGTCCCAGTGATGGTCTAGAACAAAAAAATTATCATAATGACGGGAATAACAAGTGACTTTCGGCTTCGTTAAGCGTCTTTTTACACCCGATAGAGATCGGCGCCCTCACAGAGAGGAGGCCTGTGTCCCAGCAGTGGGAACGTTATAGGCTGATTATGCAATAGGTCGGTAAAGCAGTCGCCACAAATCTTACAAACGGTGCAGCTGGCTAATATCTGCGCCCCGCACTGGCCCAGCATCGTCCATCATTTTAGACTAACGGTGTTCAAGGTGGGAATGGGGAGTATGTTTATAACTACCTATGTAGGTAAGTAATTCAATGGTGTTAATTGTTTATTTGATTAATGTTTTACAGGCTAGCAGGGCAATGAGAAATTAATTAATGATATGTTGGAATGTGCAGTTGAATACTAGTATTTTACATGGAGAGACTTCTACAACCCAGTTACTGAGTCACACGTTACCCCTTCGGTAAGATTGGTTTTCAGACTTTTGGGCTTCTACCTGTAACGACTGTCTGTGTATCTATGAATAACAACTGGGACCAATGGCTCGTGCTTTCCGACGCACGGAGGGATCTTGGTATGTAAAGATGATCACCCATCCACGGATCAACCGCAGCAAGCGTAGCTTAACCTGCTCGATCGACCCGTGCGGCTGTTATTACTTAGCCACAAGCCCCTATGGTATACAATAGCACTATCGCCATCTTCATAACATTCCCAGCCATGCTAACGATTGTGTTATGATACTGTCATTTGTAGATCTATGCTAACGAGTGTCATCGAGTTCGTGCTATGATCACTATGATGAGCACAATCAAGCAGAATCTCACGACAAATGAACCGAGTTTTTTTGATCTAGAAATTATGTGAATGTTAGTTTATTTGTAATAGAAGTGAGATTTATGTCAATGGGTTCTTTATACAATTAATGCAGATTTCAAAATTCGACATAATAATTTGTCAAAAAATACAAAATTGTCACATTAAACAATTAAACAAAAAACGATTATAAACAACACAAAAAAAAATTACAACAACACACCAAAAACAACCACTACAACACAGTAACAACTTTTTTTACAACTATTTTTCTTTCTTTTCTTTTTCTTTTTTTTTAAATTTTTACGACAGGTGAGCTATTTAATAAAGCGGAAATTTATGAAAGGACCTAGTAAAATTGTTGAATGGTCACCTGTCGCCAGTCGGTTTTATTAAATTAAATAAGCCCCAGGCTGCTACTCAGAATTTCCCAACGGAAAACCCAATAACACTTTTTTCTATAACACCACATACGAACCACGCATTGCACCTGACGTCACTCAAATCCAACATCGCTCCTTCCTATTCCATAATATCCTTACATATTATAAAACAAAGTCCTCCGCCGCATCTGTCTGTCGTCCTGTACGCGATAAACTCAAAAACTACTGCACCGATTTTCATGCTGTTTTCACCAATGGATAGAGCGGTTCTCGAGTAAGGTTTTAGTATATAATAACCGACATCCACGCGGGCGAAGTCACGGGCATCAGCTAGTAAATTATAAAACAAAGACCTTCACCGCGTCTGTCTGTCGTCCTGTACGCGATTTTCATGCTGTTTTCACCAATGGATAGAGTGGTTCTCGAGTAAGTATATCATAACCGACATCCACGCGGGCGAAGTCGCGGGCATCAGCTAGTAGGATATATTCCTCTTACGAGTATCTCTATGCTAAACTTGAAAAATTTTACAGGCAATATCATCTTCAATTTCATTATTTTCAATGACACCGTCACAGCAACATTCAAGGAAATCAATGATAAAAAATCTACCTATCACATAGACCACCTCAGAGAATAAATTCCACAGTAGCTGTTCAGGTAATCAGTGATGTAGCTCGATTTGCAACCAGACGTCAGTACAGGATACAGTTATATGCAAGAACATTATATGTATATGGTTTGTGACGCCCTTTTCCCTTCAGGAGTTATTAGAACTTGGCGTAATACCGACGTTTGTAAACGACTTTTATGTCATTAATGACTTAAATGGTCCCACGCTGTTTCTTACCGTGTAGGAAAGAGATGATTAAATGTGAAATTTCTAGATAAAACGGCCACATTAGCAATTCCTCTAAAAGCAATTCATTTCCTGAATTTCCAGCTGTCATTAGCAATTCCTCTAATGTGACACAAAAGCAATTCATAATTTGTGTACCATTTTACGAAACTCCATAGAAAACTTTCAAACAGATGAATTGTAATTTTATGACATTTTACGATGATTCTTAATATTTTTTTCCTAATAAGATTCTGCCAAAGTGGTTGTTTTAAGCCCGCAAGTCTCCGAATCGGTACTCATAATAATATAGTATGTTATTTGGTATATATGGTATATAAGGTATTTGTCCTTTTTTAGCGTCATGTTTGCCGCAAATTGAGGAGCTCGTGGCTAAGTAATAACAGCCGCACGGGACGATACATCAGGTTAAGCTACGCTTGCCAAGGTTGGTCCGTGGATGCGTGACCATCTTTACATGCCGAGACTTCTCCGTGCCTCGGAAAGCATGCTAAGCCGTTGGTCCCGGCTGTCATTCGTGGATCTTTGACAGTCGTTTCGCGTCGACAGAAGCCCGAAAGTCTGACAACCAGTCTTATCAAGGGGTATGATAATTTTATTATTGCCCAGTTACTGAGTTGTGGAGGGCAGATAGGCAGTCGCTCTATAAATACTGGTACGGTACGCGTAAAATACTGGTATTCAGCTGCATCCGGTTAGACTGGAAGCTGACCCCAATATAGTTGGGAAAAGGCTAGGCAGATTGCCACACTTACCAAGGGCTTACGTAAACTTAGAAAAGTAACAAAACATTTTCAGATCTACAACCCACCATATAAACCGTTTATTTCGCCATGAGACAAACAAAGCATTACTCTTTGTTCAACATTAAACTATAAAGAATCGAACAGAATAATAAATAATAGTTTATCATGGCGTGGAAGCAGCTGTAACCAGAGGATAGCCGATGTAGATAACTCTATTTAATGTCCAATGTCGCAGTATTTTTGTACCACCTGCCGTTCTGAGACTATTATATGTATTTTTTACTTGCATAAATGGTGAGAAAATAGGCTTAGTTTACTTTGAATTGCAAACTTTGTAGAATTTTAGAAAGTTATTTTTTTTAAAGAGAGAAATATATTTTTTATTAATATAAGGTATTTACATAATTATAATATATACTCTAACAGACTTAAAAAGAAATATTTATAGTATGTACAATTTTAGAAAGTACCTATGTTATAATTATAAACTTGGAAGAGTATGCTTATAATTTGGATATGTTCGGAGGATGAATGAAATCCTAAATGAATATAACATGATATCAACAATATTAATTGTGAATAGCATAATCGGCCTATAATGTTCCCAATGCTGGGTCACAGGTCTCCTCTCAGTGTGAGGGAGTGGGCCGTAATCCGCCACGCGGGCCCAGTGCGGATTGGTAGATGTCACATGTCTTCGAAATTTTGGTTCGAAGACATACAGGCAGTCATCACGATGTTTTCTTTCACCGTTTTGAGAGCAGTGGTGATGAAATAATTTACACAAAGTAAAGCGCCTGTCAGGGTTCGAACTTGGTAAGACGCGGCCGTTACCACTGGGCCACCACTGCTCTACTGGGCCACCACTGCTGACACATTTGTGAATGAATGGATGATTTAAAGGAATTTTGAAGGATCCCGGAATAACAAAGATATTACTGGTTCTGGTAATGTTAAGGAGATGGAACGAAGTAAAGAAGAATCACCGGGAATCTAGTGAAAATTATGTCTGTGCATGTTCTAAGCAGCAAAGCTACGATTTTGGTCCATTTTTAAGGCAACTGGATTATCCCCTGGACTACAGGACAAGGCAAGCTAACAGAAAAAAATAACAATAAATTAGTTAAAAATATACAGACATGTAAATAATAATTATGGTGATGGTGGTGTTCTATCTAATTGCGTAACTTATTTTCGTAGGTAACCGATTAAGACTTACTCTGTTTTATTTTGACAATTCAACAATTTATTTTTTTCGAACTTAGGATGCAATTGATTAGTTTCAAACTGATCCAGATTGTGATTGTTCATGTATTTACGCAATTAGGACGCAGATATTGAACAGCTGTGTTCAGCAACAACCAGAACAAATTATCTGTATTTCAGATATCAGCGCCCTTCTTCAGTCCTCCATACATCTTTTGGAGACGCAAGTGTTTCTGTGACAAATGAACCAACTTTCCTTCTTTATAATGTTATGTTATATTAACATAACCTATAATTTTCCTTATGATACCAACAATACCAACCATCCACCAACCAACCAATCCACGACCAACCAATACCAAAATCAATTTGCCTAGCCTTTTCCCAACTATGTTGGGGTCGGCTTCCAGTCTAGTTTTAGTGTTTAAAGAAGAATTTGTTAAGTTCTCTGAATGATCTTGTTTTTGTTTTTAATTTTTGTCTTAAAAATCCTAGAATGTTTCTTTTCTTTTTAAAATTTTAGGTACATAGCTTTTAATTTGTGGAAGCTTGTAAATGGCAATTGTAAGCGCTATTGTACATAACCTACTTTAAAGATATTAGTCTGTAAGCTTTCTGAAGAATAAATTAATAAATAAATAACCAGATGCAGCTGAAAACCAGTGGAGAATACATGAAGCGGCTGCCTATCTGACCTTCACAACCCAGTAACTGGGTAATACGATACCCCTTGGTAAGACTGGTTGTCAGTCTTTGGGGCTTCTGACGACCCGTAACGACTGTCGAAGATCCACGAATGACAGCCGGAACCAACGGCTTAACGTGCTTTCCGAGGCACGGAGGAGTCTCGGTATGTAAAGATGGTCACCCATCCACGGCTCAACCCCGGCAACAGTAGCTTAACCTGATGGATCGGCCCGCGCGGCTGTTATAACTTAGCCACGAGCACCAACCAATACCAATACCAACCAATTACCATCACCAACCATTACCAATACCAATCCACCAACCGCCAATACCAACACTAATTTTGATAAATAACTATGTTAACCGTTGATTTAGCATGATTCGGCAAGTTGAACGAATTACGAGTAGATACACTACGAGGGATCTGACGTTACTCTTACAAATTAAGTTCCTTCTCACTGAACTCGTTAGCCGTCAGTACTTGAACCATTCAACTTTTACTTCTATTAAAAATCAGCCCAAGATATTAAAGGCAAGTACTATTCACACTTGAAAACAGATAATTATATCGAGACTTTTAGAAAGTGTAAGAAAGCTTCTGTTAAACTGTTGGGTTTTAATGATTCTGAATATTTAAGGCTCGTTTCTGTATTGTCATTTTGTTGCTTTCTGAATGGTTTTGGAAGGTCTGAGTAGCTTCGTTGAAAGAGAAATTTGAATGACTTTGCTGCGTTGTGGTTTGGTCACCAAAACGCGAGCATATTTAATGTATTGTTGGCGTAGGTTTTTTTTAAAAGGGCTCGTCTATCATGGAACTATTTGATGAAACGCACTCTATGAATGGAGGGGTCTATAATAGACAAAACGGAACGTCTTCACACTAGAGACTCAAGAAAGCACACACTACAGGGGTAGTCTTATGAAGTATTAATGCCATCATTATTCCACTGTGCTAGCGACCTTGTCTAGCTCCGTCTCTCTCTCACACTGGAAACATTAACATTAAGGCGAAGTAACTATTTGATGAAACGCACCCTATCAAGTAGTACTATGTACAAAAATTATAGACAAAGAAAACCAATAGATTAGACGAATAAAACAAAAAAGAAATCATACGCTATGTCACATCCTTGCTCTATACAATGGACTCTGCCTATCCCACGGCCGGTTAATATTTAAATAAATAATTAAAAGCATCTCGTCATGTTATTTTTCATTTAAAATGCATCGGTACCAAGCATTTGAACATTAATAATGAATAAATATCAAGAAGAACACATTGACGTTGCACCCTGCCATGCATATTAACAAGACTAGTGATGCACCCAACTTTCTTTTGGTATCGAGTATACCAATTAAATTTATACCGAATACCGATATTTAATCGATTACTTCGAAGCGAAAGTGTCGTAGAAAATTGTTATTGATTGAAGCGTTGGGTGGTAAATAAAAGTGAGTAAAAATTTTACGGTTTGTTTCAAGATAATCGATAATTGGGCGTGAAGTAAACCATCGATTTAGGAATCTGGAGTTTATGGGAAAAGTGACATTAAATTCTTCTAAGTAGCTCAAACAGAAAAAGAGTATTCTGCAAAAAGCTAGATGCACCTTTTCAATTTTATGGCCTCATAATTATCATAGTAATAATATCATCTTGCAAACCAGCAAAAACCAAAGAAAATAAAAAGTGTTCACGGCAAACTTAAAGAGATCGGCTTTTATTTAAAAAAAAAAACTGCTACCTTTTATTACAGTCTCATGTATTAAATAGTTAATTAACCAGCTAATCGTCTGTTAAATATTACCACTTAAGAGCTTAATTAAAAGGTCTTAACTGTAATTTATGGAAGTCTTTATTTTTCAAGATAACGTTACACGAGATGAATATCTCATTTTGTAGCCGTTACTGTAACGGTTTTTTTTAGTAGGACTGGAAATATAAATAACCTTACTTATAAGATAATCCAATAAGATTATAACAGGAATTATTGTTTTAAATGAAAAAGTTCAGGTTAGGTACTTCTAACACATTGATGAATATTAAATTACAATAGTTACCTATTTATTATTTGGAAATTATAGCTTTAGATAATTTTTTTATGATTATTACCTATTACGCTGTAGTGCTACTTCAAATTAAACAGTAATCATTACATTTGTTATTGCCGTTGCATATAAAATGGATAACTTTTTTTTATTTGGTTTCAAAACCTGAGCATAAATCATAATGGTGTCGACTCTGTTGTTCACAAATTAAACTAAATTTAAGTTCAGTGCATCTTTTTCTTTCTATTTCATTAAGAAAAGGGCAGAAGATAAATTTTAGTTTAGTCCTGTCAAATTAATCAGCGCCTGTGACTACTCCATACAGGTTTAGATGTGATAAAAACTTGCCTACTAAAATTACGGCAATTTACGTCAGGCGCTGATTAATTTGACAGGACTAAACTAAAATTTATCTTCTGTCCTTTTCATACTGAAATAGAAAGAAAAAGATGCATTGACTTAAATTTAGTTTAGTTTGTGAATAACAGAATCGACACTTGTCATGTTATAAAATTATTTCAGGTAGCACACTGATAACTAGGCGCTGAAAGTTAGCTTAAACATAATGCAAACTAAGCAGACGAAGATGACATGATAATTTAGAACTCCGAATTTTCGCACTATCATTAATATAAACACCTTCATTTCACACCGAGCTTTTAATAAAACTCTTTCCTCACTCAATACTTCAGATATAAAAAGAAAAAAATAACTCGATATACTATAATTAACACGTCCCATCCCTAGAGGTTCTCATGGAACGCTTCACGCTATGCGCACACGACGCGGCGTAAGCAGTTATTAGCAAAGGGCAATGTTTTAAAAAAAACAACGATCAGCTTGGTAGATCTTGAAAATTATTTTTATAAACCTATCTATGGAGGCATTTCTTAGTTAAGTATAGGAGTTCGCTTTAAAGTGAGGAATCTTGTTTTATTTTATATTTTTTTATGTTTTAACGCTATTAAAATATTAATGTTCGTACCGTGTTCCCATGCAATGGAAGTACTTTTAATATTTAGGATTTTTATGTACCTAGGTCTGTGTGATAATGATTGAAACACACAAAATATTTATATTTACTTATTATTATATTTTTTTGGCCGCTTCTTGCGCACTTGGTCGGCTATTTGGCCGTTGCGACATTGTTTTTATAGTTTACCTGGTCGTCCACGACCAGTGGCCAGCGGCCAGGCGACTACGAAGTCGTCTAGTGCACGAGATCCCTTAAAGAAGCGTTTAGCAAGTGTCATATAAATCATCATAAATAAACAAAGGAAAGTGCTATACGTTTGTTAACAATGCACAATTGTGCATTGGTTTGCTTGCACCATAGGTGCGTTTACAGACAGACGCAACTCACATGCATTACAAATACCTTCTCAGACTCGGAACTAATTCTGTATGCCATGCACATAATATTATGTATTTTGTCCGTGCGAATATCGATCCTGCGTCCCATTCATAGAAAACCAATCGCTTAGGCAAATCAGGCTGAAAATAAATTTTGTGGTTTATTTTCTTTCAATTTAAACCACAAAGTTTTGATAAATTGAAAACGCGGTTTGAAGCACCTAGATAAATGAAAACAGAGAAATCAAACAAGGACCATTTCTCTTCACAAAACAAGACCATATCGAGTCCCATTATCAATTTCAACACCACAAGCCATTCTCATAACAACGTCAACATAACACCCATTCATGCTTTAACAACTAAAGTTTGGTAACCCTACCTCCATTAGAAAGAACAATAGTGAATAAAAGTAGGAAGTGTCGTTTCGCAGTACCAACACAATGGGTGGTTCCTGGGACATCACAATGACGATCGTTACCGATTAATTATCAGAACAATGTGTACAGAGAATCGAGTTGAACGAGAATCGATGCCGAAACAGATCTGGTATCGGATATTCGGATCATAGTGATGGGCGCGGTATCTTTCAGCACCGATACCGATCATAACGTGCCTAACCTTTTCTCATCTATGTTGGGGTCGGTTTCCAGTCTAACCTGATGCAGCCGAATACCAATAATTTACATGAAGTGGAGGCCTGACCTTCACAACTCAGTTACTGGGTAAAACCATTCCCCTTAGTAAGACTGGCTGTCAGACTTTTGGCTTTCTGATGACCCGTAACGGCAGTCAAATATCGACGAATGTCAGCCGGGACGTCGGCTTAACGTGCCTTCTGAGGCACAGAGGTGTCAAAGTCAAAGTCAAATAATTTATTTCAAATAGGCACATAAAAGGCACTTTTGAACGTCAAAAACAAAGAAATAGAACTGATTCTAGTTGCCTCTTTCAAAAGATAATTTTCGTATGGAGAAGAATGGACAAGAAACTCCACCGTTACTCTTTTAAAAATGTTTTACAATATTGTATATACATGAATTTTATTAATAATTATATGTGAAATGTGAAAACAGTGCACCTACAATAAGATTACTGTACCACAAAAGGTAAAAAGAATTATAAATGGAGCCATGACAAATAGGGGTCTTGGTATATATGTATAGTTGGTCACCCATCATGGCTGATTGCGGCAAGCGTAGCTTACCCTGATCGATCGACCCGTGCGGCTTATATGACTTAAACCCGAGCCCTCAGAGAGGCTCCGATACCGACGATATTGTTAAGTTGATTGACAATGAAAGACGGGTTGATTTTATCAATATGCTAATGAGTTGTTAGATCATAATAGATGATTGATTCAACAGTGTTTCATTGATTGACGGCTTGGCTGATTGTTTGAAGCTTTCAGCCGTGCAAAGGTCATCAATCATGGTTGTGATCTGCTAAAATTATTGTTTTGTAATTGTAGGTGAGACGTTCGTTGGTACAAAACGCTTTGGTTTTATATTAATTGTCGTCAAAAATATATCACGGCGCAGCTAGTGGCTCCGTTTAGTTTTTTTCAAAGTTACTGGAACCTTCGAAGAGATCGCATAAGAGTGACACTGGTTCGTGACAGTCACTCCAGCAGAGTGTCGCATCGATGGTTGCGTGGCGGCTGTCTTCTGATGACAGAGAAGATGATGTCTGGGGAGTCGTTGCCGTACCATGTCCAGGAAAGAAAAATAGGTTTATTTGTCACAGAAACACCTGCATACAAAAAGATAATAACAGTACTTAATCATAAAAATCATAGAAATATGAGATCAGGAGTGCTTATAAAAATAAACAGCTGGCAGCTACACGTCTTGACTGTGACAATAAGGCTTCCACTCAGCATGATGCTGTGCTATGGGGGACCCGCAGCACAACGCTGACTTTCAGTGGTCACCCGAAAAAGGCGTACGGAAATCAAGTCAGGTTCAATGATTTGAGTACATAATAAATAGGTAAAAAATAAAATAAACAGTACTTAGATTAAAATACAACTTTAAGTAAAACGAATTATGGTGGCATGACAAATGGCAGCTGCAGTAAAAGGTTTGTTTCAATATCTAATCTTATTTCAAATGGAGTATAGTTATAAAAACATTAATAAATAAAATATTAAGCTCCCAATAAAAATTATCAGTTGAAGTTGTAATAAAGATTGATCCGTTCATTGTTACTTCAATTGCCGTGCAAAAAGTAATCACAAAATAATACAGAACATCATCATTATTTCTGAGATAACTGATCATTTTGTACATTTAGATTATTACCGTTTTACTGTAAAATAGTGTAAATACTTTGTTAATTAAAATTAGAGAAACCTATATGGTAAACTAAATAAAGTGATCTAACTTATCTAAAGGATCGGAATTAAAGACGGTTTGGCCGCTTTTGAAAATAAAATATGTCAAACCACCATATCTGCCTCATTAGTCTAATGGTCGCAAGCTCTACTACTGAGCATGAATTCCTGGGTTCAATTCCCAAGACGGGCAAAGTGTCTGCTTTTTCTATCAGGAATTTCTCAGTAGCAGTGACCGGCCGGTGGTTTGTGACCGGCAATAGGCTCGCCCCCTATTACGTGGGACTTAAACATAACTGGTAAGACTGGTGTTACTTAAGGTACACCTCTGCCTAACCCTTCGTCGATTACAGGCGTGATGCTATGTTAATGTTTCATCATATTTATTTTAAGGAAAAAAGACATGTGTGGAAAGAAAAATCTAAAAAAAAATTTAAAGAAAAGGAATAAGACCGTATGCTGTACAATTCCGTTATGTCGTACGGTATAATTCCAATGAAAACCCTGTTAGTTAATTATTATGCAATTCCCGTATCAATTGACACAACATAAATAATGTAAGCCTATTCTGAACATCAATAAAAAATTATAGTTCTTTTGTCGGTCAAAATGTAGTTCAATGTAATTCAAGTTTGATCACGCATGTCAAAGTAGCCCTACGGAATTTTAAGTTATATTTTATTTGGAAAATGAAAGCCTGCATGTACTATGTTTTTTATGACCATGCACCATGGTGTTGTTACATAAATTTCTGCTGAAAAACAATGCATCGTTATAGGATGGAACCTACACAGTGCATACATCAAATTTATATCTACTTACTCGTTAAACTGAAAACTTAATTCATAAATAGAAACTCAACTTACAGATTAAGGCGTTGCGCCTGAGTCTGTAAGGCTGTAAAGCATAGTCAAAAACTCAAGATTTACACAAACTAATAGTCAAAAACTCAAGACTTACATAAACTATAAGGTATTTTTATATGAAATCTATGATGGCGGGCATACTCGCAATAGTCGTAAAAAAATCATGTTATAGTCAAAGTTCTCAAAAGTCTAGTAAAAAAGTAGTTTTAAAGCTACTTTTTAATCCTCTAAAGAATAATCAACCTAATAGGCATACGCAATTTTTTTTTTATATATCGAATGGCAAAGGGCTAGTAGTTAACCTATTTTATTTATTTTTCTTTCTTCCTTTTCTTCTTAAGATGCCATTGTTGACCAATAACGTTTCTCTCCGTCCACCACAAAAGATTATGCTTTTATTTTACTTACAGCAGCCAAGCATAATCCATTCCCACGTTAAAAAATAACTGGAGCTCTCAAAAACCGTTGCATGATGAGGCATGCGCGTTGATCGATATGAATCGAGATCAATTTTGTAGGGCGATCACTAAACCAGTTTTTATCGTCTCGATAGGAAGTTGTTAATTCATAATGTTTATGTCGAGTATTGGTACCGAGATACCAGATGTAAATTATAGTTTTCCCATCACTATGATGTGTGAGAGCAATTTATCTTAGATGCAATTGATTACATAGGAATTGACATAATTTTATCTACTCTTTTTCAATCTTCTTTTTAACCCTCGACGGAAAAAGAGGGGTGTTGTATGTTTAACGTTTATCTGTCTGCGCCATCGTAGCTGCCAAACGGCTGAACCGATCGAGAGTGTTCTTAGCTATACAATTTTTTTTTTAAATCGTTTTTTAGATGCTTTGTTTTAATCGTGGGTTTTTTAAATTTTAAATTTAATTTCACTTGTTTCAATTTAAATTATGATTAGCAAAATGGGTTTTCAATAATATTTTAAATCAGTTATTTCCACAAGTATGTACCTATGCTCGGATATAACCTGCTTCGTGCCTGGATGTAGTAACTATTTATGAAAAGGATGTTTTAAATAAACTTCTATCTCGGGGAAAGTAGACGGCAACTTTCCCGAGAGAAGCCTGATCAAAGCTGCAGATAAAACGGAAATCATAAGTCTAGCCAAACGTCCACAAATACTAAAATGCATCTACCCAAGATAAGGGATTTAAAAATAACAGGCGAAATGTGGGTGTATTTTAGGTACACCTCTGCCTAACCGTTCAGGGATTCCGGGCGTGATGTTATCTAGCCAAGAATCACAAAATTACGACCCTTTTTTGTACAGCAGTTTTTCATCAGTGGCCTATTAATGTTGTAATGACATAATGAGAACTGGTAAATAACAAACCACAACCTTCCTTGTTCTTGGGTGAGGCCAGCAGCGTCCTACACTAGAAATCAACATACAATTTACAAAATCACGCAACATTGTAAGTTTTGGATAGTTTTTTTTTTTTTGTTAATTAGTTGCAGAAGGTTATCTTTACATCCACCTCTTGTACACTTTAGGACAATATAAAGGATAAGGCCTAAGACTCTGCCGAAACAATAGCTATGTCTCTAAGGTCACCAAACGAATGTCAGCAACTCAGGACAGAACATCTGACAGTGTGCTAGCCAAACAATGGCTCTTTGTCAAATGTTCCCACACGGTAACAGTATAACTGTTTTAGTAATGGCGCGTAAAAAGTGTTTAATGGAAATAAAATTAGTTCTAGTTAAACGTAATTTGGTTTTCAAGATTTTTATAAGTATAATGAAGTGTTGCAAATTGCTGATTCGATTTTCAAAGTGGTAAGTTTAATTCTTGCTACAAGTGTCGGACAGGCCAGAGAGGTGTGAGAATTCTATATAGAAGAAATCTGTCAGTTTTGTCGAGCTTACTGAAGACATTTTTACTGAAGAACCTTGTCTAATGGTACCTGCAAATACCTTGGACCGGCTTCGCTGCGATCAGTCGCAAGCATGGAACATCCCTGATGCACAGAGATGACAGCTCCAACAATCTCCTTAGTGACATTGCTATCAAACTGGATTGTCATATCTTGCACTGTTTAAGACAGCTACATGGGGTAGTAATAAGAAGTATTAATGCCATCATTATTCCACTGCGAAAACGGGATGGTGCTAGCGGCCTTGTCTAGCTCCGTTTCTCTCTCACACTGGAAAAATGATGGCATTCATACTTCATAATACGGCACTTAAACCTGCTAGTAAGTGTATTGAAAATGCTACTAACATAGTTTGTAAGTTTCTTATACATTAAAATTCTTATTTATAATCACAACTGAATATTTACACTAACTATACAAAAAAAAAGACAGGCCTTCGAAGTATTCGTCCGCATCGTTGTCATCTGGAAACGTGCCCAGAAGACTGGCAGCATTGCCACGTTGAATGGCAGTGCTAATTCTTTGGCCAAAAAACGAGCCAGCCCTCTGGTTACGTGAAGCGTGGACCAGTTAAAAAGAAAACGCGCTGTCGGGCCCCATGACCCGAGCGTTTCGACACCAAACGATTCAAAACTATTACTGTTTGTAAGTAAATTGTTACTAACGCAATGGGTCCATGTTTCTCGAAAATAAATGATCTATAAACAAGGGGCAATCGCTTTCAATCGTTTCGAATTTCTACAGAAATCTTCAACAGTATTGCTTTCAGCGGGATCCCATACATATTTGATTTGTCCATCACTTTATCGCTGGTAGAATGAGACTTTGTCTAAGACTTCTGAGGGGTAATTACTGTAATTTTTAAGAACGTTTTCATTCGCAATCTGCCCAAAATACAATCAATTTGCCAACATTTTTGACAAGTTTGACAGATTGCGACTTGAATGTGAACGTTTTTTAAGTACGAGAATTGACCTTCAGTCTTCAATGAGATAGAGACAAGCAACAATATTAGGAAACAATTCGACTGCTAAAACATTATCACTCAAAGTATTACTTGTGTGGCTAGCTCGCCATTGTTAATACTTTCAGTACCTACAGAAAATTAAGAATACCACTTTAGTTCGGCTACATAAGAAATCCATTAATTTTGACAAGCTTTCGTGCAGGTTAGTTTTCTAGGCAACTTTCTGAAATCACTTGGGAAAACGTACAAGTTTTACTCGTTCACCTAATTGCAAAACTTAAATACATAAGAAGAACTGAGCTAGTTGTAACATGTTTATTTTTAAACGTACAGGTGCTGTATTATGAAGTATTAATGCCATCATTTTTCCAGTGTGACAGAGAGACGGAGCTAGACAAGGCCGCTAGCACCATCCCGTTTTCGCAGCAGAATAATGATAGCATTAATACTTCGATTCTGATTGCGTGTCAGATTGTATAATTTACTGTTCTTCTCCTGCTTTATTTTATTTATTATTTTTAGTCACCATTGTCTTGAACGTAAAGCACCTCTGACTTTTCGGATTTATGTGCGTGTACGTATTGTTTATTTATCACTTACTTTAGAAACGGTGAAGGGAAACATCGTGAGGAAACCGGCATGCCTGAGAGATATTTCTCGACGGCATGTGAAACCAAGTCAGAGGCCCTTGGGTGGCTTAAAACTCGGACACCAGGTTAGTCACTAACCACACGAAAACAAGAGAAGAAGAAGAGCTAATTACGTGACATTTTTTCGATTCCCACATCCGAATGCAACTAAAACTCGTCAATTGCTGCTAATTTATTCTAAACGGTGTCGGTTGTGTAATAAAATGTCTGGAACAAACGAGTTGTAGTACTTACTACATGTTTAGTACGATGGTATGTATAATTTGTGTAATTGACACTTATCTAATGTCCTTTACCCATAAAATGTAAGAATGTAAAAGGTGTAAAAGCCTTTGGATTGACGATCCGAAGCAGGTAAACTTATAGGTACATGATAATGAGTTTTGGTGGGTAAATTAAAGAATTTGGTTGGAAACCGCTGGAAATAAGTTTTTCTCACCCAAATCATGAATCAATCCTGCCGAGGACGACTGTTGCCTATGAGCGTGTCCCAAACCTAAATGTAGGAGTTTAACTCGAGCGACCATTCCATTCTATCACAACAGACTCAAGAGTCTTGAAAATAAGAGTGAGTTTTAAATGAACCATTTTTGCCGTAGTCCGTAACTCAAGAATATCATCATATGCTTGCCTTTTAGCCCATCTACATAATTATGTTGGGGTCGCCTTCTAGTCTAACTGGATGCAGCTGAACATGAATTTCCCAAGAACTCAAGAAAACACCTACTAATTTAGAATCACTTTCTTCACCGACTGTATGAGAATGAATCCAATAGAAGTTGAAACCAAGTTACTCCGTAGGTAAGATTTGATTTAACTACGAACATTTTACGATTCCCCACATTTCTGCTACACGAGTCGTGCTGTTGTATTCATTTATTTAATGCTCCGCCTAATTGTGTACAGGAAACTCGTATGAATAAAATATTTGTGTAAGACTGACGCATAATAACTTGTTGTTAGTTGTTTAGCTGAATGGCGACTTCCTTCATAAATCTCGGGAATATATGGGAGAAGCTCTGATGTATTTAAAGAGCTAACACGAGGTATGATACTTAAGTATGTCCGGCTCACTCCCGGCAGTTAATCCTGATAATAAGCTTGTTGGCTGAGTAATCATATGATCACGGTGTCAGGTACTTTCTTGTCTGAAGTGATACAAAACAGAAGATAAAGTGGTCTACTGTGATTTATTAACCGATTTCCTAAAAGGAGGAGGTTATATATTCGACTTTGTTTGGCTTTGCATGTTTATCAATATTAAGCTTGATGGCTGAGTAATCATATGATCACGGTGTCAGGTACTTTCTTGTCAGAGGTGATACAAAAGAGAGAAAAAGTCGTCTACTGTGATTTATTAACCGACTTCCTAAAAGGAGGAGGTTATATGTTCAACTTTATGCATGTTCATTAATATCTTCGTCAATTGTAGACCGATTTTGAAAATTCTTATGTTGGTGGCAGAAAACGAAAATTCAAAACTTTATTTTCATTTTGTCGGAACTTTAATTTCAAAAGTGTTATTGGGTTTTTCCATCTGGAATTGCTCAGTAGCAGCCCGGAGTCTGGATTTGTGCCCGGTTGATGGCAATAGGCTCGCCCGTTATTACATAGGACTTAAACATCACTGGCGAAATGTGGGTGTACTATAGGTACACCTCTGTCTAACCCTTCGGGAAATACAGGCGTGATGTTATGTTATGTAATTATTCAAGCGATTCAGTAGCATCGGAAGTAATTGCGATCAATTGAACTAGCATAGTGATTATGATGACAGTATTACCAGTAAATATACCTTTAAGTATAACAATTATTAAAATCTCGTGGCTAAGTAATAACAGCCGCACGGGTCGATCCACCAGGTAAAGCAACGCTTGCCGCGGTTGGTCCGTGGATGTGTGACCATCTTTACATACAGAGACTCCAGCTCCGTGCCTCGGGAAGCACGTTAAGCCATTGGTCCCGGCTGTCATTTGTAGATCTTTGAGTCGTTACGGATAGTCAGAGGCCCGAAAGTCTGACAAACAGTCTTGCCAAACGGTATCGTATTACCCAGTTATTGGGTTGGAGGTCAGATAAGCAGACGCTTCATGTAAAATACTGGTATTCAGCTGCGTCCAGTTAGACTGGAAGCCGACCCCAACATAGTTGGGAAAAGGCTAGGCAAATGATAATTATTAAAATCGTTCTTTCATAGCATCCACTTCAATAAAACTACAGACTTACTAACCCAATTAGGTACTTATATCTTTCGACGTAGACCCAAGTAGATCAAATCAATGTGCCCCAGATATGCTCTCCAAATGACATTCCGTAGAGGTAATGACGTACCGGTTGCAGTAATCATGCGAATTATGGGTGAAGGTTAAGATATGATTTGCTAGTACCGTACTCGGATTTAGAAATAGATAGGAAACTTGCTTAGTAATTTGGTTGTTCGAGAAATTGGGTTGATTTTGTGGTACTTAGAAATTAATTGAACTGCAAAGTCTGGTCTAGTTTTTGGATCATAAAATGGAAGTAACTGTCTATGGCAGGGAAGAGGCCTCTTCTCATACAAAGAGGGAACGAGTTTCAACGGCCATGATAATTGCTCAGTCTAAATTCAACAAACTTTCAGAAACTGGAGACTCCGGTTTCTGAAAGCTTATCTATTGAATTTAAATCCGTTGACAACCATGTTCGCTGTTGTTTTGTTTGGTCAACCAATCACGGCAGTTTCCTGAGAAGTATTCACGTAATATTAAGATCATTCGATATGTATTCTTAAGTCTCAATCTGTGAAAAACTAACCCTAATTTATCTATATCTTTGACAAGTTTTCTTAATCAATTGTCAAATATGATTGTTGATAAGATTGCCTATAAATTTAGAATGTTTTTAATAAAATGGGTATAGGTACGGGAATTGACTTTCTGAGATTTGAAATCGTGTTGGTTAGGGTTACTTTTTTGTTCATCAGTCATTCAGAAACCCGGTGCGAGTGTCTTCGAATTCAGACCATAGCATAAAGTATAAAGAATGTGACATTTTAACCCAACACTTTACCGCTACTGTGCCACATCTTTAAACGGTAAAGGAACAATTATTTTTTTCAAAACAAAACTACAAGAAACAAACTACATCAAAATTATACTGGCTGGAGCCCACAACGCTGTTCACAGATTAGCTACAGGATACATTACAGTGAAAATAATCGCTAGGGCTACAAATACTTTTTCTATTAATACAGTCTTCTTATAACTCCTTTAAAATTTCCTTTTTCAATCAAATTGATAGCCATTTACAGTCCCTTATAAGTGCCAAGGGCAAGCCAATTTAGTAATTCAAAAAAATCAATGATCGTAACAGTACTGAGATCGTGACATTTTTTTTTCTAAAGCAAATAACTACACCCGTTACCAGGCGACCATAATAATGTAGGAGGTAGATGACCGTTACGAGTACAAACTTGAACTATGAACTTGGCAATTGAAATTGACCTTTATTTCTTTTGAGATAAGTTCGGTGCTGACCGCATATTTGAAATTGGCTGACAATGTTAGATCGTGCAGTTTGAAAAATGAATAGAAGTAGAGTTTTTGACGGAGTGAGAGTGGGATTGATGGCAAAGTTATGTTTGTCTAAAGTAGAATGCTTCTGTTGACTCGCTGTTGGCTTCTTGTGGGTTCAACATAATGGTGTGTCAAACAGGGCAATCTGAGCTTTTTTATATTGTTTTGTTTAGTTTATAAGAGCATTGTAGGACTATATACAAAAAGTTTACAAAGCTTTGTAAATGATTGATCAATAAATAATTTCTGTAAATGAAAAATAATTAACTTATTGAATTTTATCGATGATTAAGACGACGAAAAATTTTAAAATTCAACGCGAGTTTAGCAATAACCGATGAAATTCTTTTTCTTTTATTCTCCAAGAATCCTTGGATAAAAGTAAACTTTAGTAGACCATAAGCATAAAGGATAATCAACATTCCAAGCCATATTTTAATTACACTTATAATTGAAACTGATCAGTAATTACTAGTACTAGGAAATCAGCATACCCCAGAGTAGTGTTGATAAATATTTTCTAGAAGTAATGTGACAGTATTGCAGGATATTGCACATCAAACGCGCCGCTTGCGCTTACGCACGTCCCGGGTGACATAACGAGGCGTGCAGGTACGCGCGAACGGCACCTTTATATCACTGTTAACTGTGCCCCGCGGTTCCATCCGCGTAAGTCTCGATCCCGTGAAAATATCGGGATAAAAAGAATCCTATGTCCTAATCCAGGTCATGGTCTACCCATGTGCCAAATGTCATCTAAATCCGTTAAGCCGCTTTAGCATGAAAGCGTAACAAAGAAACAAACTCACTTTCGCATTTATAATATTTATTAGTTAGAATTAGGATAGTGATCATACGGGTCGCAGTGACGAGAAGAAAATCGGTTATTTACAGGAAAAAAATGTATTTTATTTTATTTAAAAGAGATGATCTTTATTCACTTCAATGAAGGCATTATAGCGATAAAGATCGACATCGAAAAATAGGGGACAATTTATAAAGTTAAGCACAGGTTTTTCAGAATTTACTCATCATTGTTCAACAATGTGAGGGGCGACTTCCAGTCTAACCGGATGCAGCTGAATACCAGTATTTTACATAGAGCGACTGCCTATCTGACCTCAACCCAGTTACTGGGTAACACGATACCCCTTGGTAAGACTGGTTGTCAGACTTGTGGGCTTCTGACGACCCGTAACAACTGTCAAAGATCTACAAATGGCAGCCAGGACCAACGGCTTAACGTGCTTTTCGAGACACGAAAGAGGTAGGAGTGGAGAGGAGGTTCTAGGTATGTAAAGATGGTCATCCACGGACTAACCCCGGCAAGCGTAGCTTAACCTGATGGATCGACCCGGGCGGCGGTTATTCTTTAGCCCTCATTTTTCTGCATACTGCCAGCAAAATATGACTTGGCCTCTACTGTCAGCAAGATGCCAGTCTGTCCATTATTAAATTATCCCGGCTTTTGTCAGGGTCCACATATAAGCTGTTCTTAGCACAATCTTCTGTACTGTACCAGTTCTTTAATATCCTAATTCCTAATCCATTGTTTATGCTCATGTCCAGTGTCCATGTCAGGAGCAGTGATGCTCCAATGGTAACGGCCTCTACCCATGAGTTTTATAGGTCGTAGGTTCGAACCCAGACAGGCGCTTTACTTTGTGTAAATTATTTCATCACCACTGCTCTCAAAACAGTGAAGGAAAATATCTTGAGGAAACCGGCATGTCCTAGAACCAAAAATAAATTCGACGACATGTGACATCTACCAATCCGCACTGGGCCAGCGTGGTAGATTAAGGCCCACTCCCTCTCACTGTGAGTAGGTCTGTGTCCCAGCAGTGGGAACATTATAGACTGATTATGCTGTCCATGTCATCCTTTTTCAATGTGTTCAAAGCACTTTCTTTATTGAAGTGTTGGATTCTTTGATTGCAGTTCATCGAAAATTACATATAATAATCACATTGCCATAAAAAATACGTCTCACAAGAACTTCAACTACCTACCTACATGTACTTAGTAGTTTCATCATCATCTGCCTAGCCTTTTCCCAACTATGTTGGGGTTGGCTTCCAGTCTAACCGGATGCAGTTGAATACCAGTTTAAACTACGAAAACCGCCCTTAAAGCTACGACATAAAGGCTGCTTTTTATTCTTATGCTGTTGCTGGACGTACGGTTGACAGTAAATAGTTATAATGGCCGTACGTGACAGGTGCGCGGGCGCAGGCGGCTTCTTAGATCTCGCGACACGGTGAGTATGTCGGCGATACTGTCATTTAAATTTGATTTATATTGAGTGTGGAATCATTCGTGATTATACTTTTTGAGATGGACTTTTCTGAGTAGGTATTAACTTGAAATTTGTGCTTGAAAATTTTAAAAGGAAGAAATAATAAAATTTAGACACAGTTTCATAATAGAAATTAAAAAAATGAAAATAATATTTAAGAACAACAGTGTGTGCCTCGCGGCTGCCCCAAAAAGGTCCATTTCAGTATTATTAATCCCAGACAGGGTGTTGTCTGATCCTGGTCAGTAATGAACTGGTTTCTGGGGTCAATTGAACAAGATGATAATATTCTTTTATGACATCAATATAAAGCTCTTCCACTGGGATTTGAACACTCTACAATTAATGATCTCCGTGTTGGACAATACTATATACAAGATGTATAATTATGCAAAAACTGAAAATCTCTTAAGGAGTCATTGTACTCATCATTATGAACAACTTTTACCACGGGAACAAACCTGAAATCTCGAAAGAAATCAGCTGTTACATTTATTTATTTGTCTATTTAACCATTTTGTTCGCATAACTTGTTAAAATATAGAGATCAGTTGATTTCTTTGTCACGACTCACCTATGCACCTTTTATAGCCTGGTAAAAATTGTAAGTTACCTACATAAATGAAAAACCAGGGTTAGGAAACTTTGCTTGGGCGAAGCACCGCCGTATCCTCGTGGAGGCGATTGGCGGCAATGACGTCTCGCGTCCAGCCCTGGTCCAGGCCATGGTACGGAGTGAGAGGGCATGGGAAGCCGTCACCTCCTTCTGCGAAGCAGTAATGCTTACGAAGGAGGAGGCGGAACGCGTGAGGGAGAAGCAAAGTTTGCGCCCTCACGCCCCTAACCGCCGTCGCTGGAGACGCCTTGGGTGTCAGGCCAACATAGGCGCGGGCCTGCGGACGGCGAGCAATGGGTAGCTCGCCGTCCGATAAGGGCCAGGCCCGGGTCGATGGCGCGTCGTGTTCCACGCGCGCCTTAAAGAGATGTCAGCACAATTGGAAGGGTCCGCTAGGACCGATGCCTGCCAGGGTTGCGGAAAAGTCCGAAAGGGATACCGAGAACTTGGCAACAGGCAACTGAAGGAATACGGGTGGGTTTTAGTCAGTAAAAGTCTGACACGCCCTTCCGCTCCGCCCAGAGCGGGAGAAGTCATTGGATGATTTCCCACCCTCAAAAACATTTACATTTACTTTATAACTGATAGCTGTTAGTTTCATAGCAGTAGGGATCCTATTACGGTTTGGTCCCCCGTGGTGACTATTCCTGGATTCTCGTGTAGATTTCATTTCGTATATATCTTTCGTTTCACTACAAGTGAGACAAGCTGCAGCTCTAAAATGATTTTAAAACGAAAGTATCTTCAAAATGGTGAAACTTTAGTTTTTGATAGTCATGACTTAAGAGAAAATCAGTGTTTTTGGTATTTGACGTGTAACATCTTTCTTTTTGCTGTCCTCGAAATCTGTGGGAGTGATTTCGTGAAAAGTGACAGAAGTGTGTAACAGGAAGCCCGGGAAGCGCGCGCTATTTGTTTTGACGAATGAGCGCGTGCGGTGCTAGGTTTGGCCGACAGATGGTACCAACCCATTTTCCGAGAGGTTGGTACTGTCAGCCAAGATGTCAAATGCGACTACAGTTAGGCTCGTTTGTTTTTTTTGATAAGGAAATTCTCAGTAGCATTCTGATGTCTGACTTTTGCCCGGTTGATGGCAGTAGGCTCACCACTTATTACATGGACTTCAAACGTGTGAAATGTGGCTGTAATAATAATAATACACATCTGCCTACCCCTTGGGAGAATATAATCGTAAATAATGATTATGTCATGTCAGTATTTAAAACTTATTCCAACAAAATTCACACGAGAAATAATTAATATATTGTTTCTGCTAAAAGATTTATCGCTAAAAATCTTCAATTTCAAATGTGGAACGAAAGTCGCTATCGAATGTCACACTGTTTTGCTTTCTCTGTATCACGAGACTCGAATTCTCGCAACACTATTCTTTATTTCAAATCCATTGCGTACTTCCTTGTGATTTATCGAATTGTCGTACGAAGATATGCGGTAATGTATTACATATTATGCAGTAAGGCAGTTGCTAATCAATTTCTAATCGAGTTCCATAATCCAATTAGCGGTTTTCGCGATCGCGTGTGTTTAAGAATGCGGAATGAGTGAAAATGCGTGTGTAGCAGAAAATGCAATGTCATGTTTGCTAGGGGTAAGCAGGATAGTAGGTGCAACTGTTTTAGAAAGTAGTTTTAGTATATTTCAATATTTTAAATAATGCAAGCATCATTTTATAAATTCGTGGTCGTTGCGTTGTGGTGTTTAATGAACGAATTAGAGTCTCATGTTAACTCATATGATCGACTATTTTAGAACCTATCACAAAAGCTTATTAGCATATGCCAGCCTCTTCTCAACTATGTTGGGCTTGCAGCTGAATACCAGTATTTTACATGGAGCGACTGCTTATGTGACCTCCAGAAACCAATTACTGGGTTGTTATTGGTTGTCAAAATCACAAAAGCTTATCTAGAAGATTTGACAGCAAATCAGAGATTTACAACATGCTTTCAACCGACCCCAGGGTGGTTTGACCAGACTCAATTAATCGAATGAACCCCAAGATTTGCACTAGCCCCTGGAGCCTCATGTTTCATGGTGCTACAGAGGCCATTGCATATCAAGGAGTAGACCGGGGGGCGCGGTAATGGTAGGGAAAACCCGGCTTTAGGATCTTAATTAACGTGCGTTTTTTGTACCAAAATCTAATTATTATCCTTCAGAGGTATGAGGAACAGGATGTAAAGTTCACTCATCCTCTATAGAAAAGAGAGGATCCTCCGACCAGATGGGTGTTGTGTCTGGCGGGCAACTGCCGAACGATTGATGTCGGGATCTTGTATGTACCTACGTTAATCGCGCGGTAAACTCCAATTGCGCGATGCAGGATTTTGTGTGACGTCTGGATTGTTGTGTGAGGTCAGATCTTTGATACGTAGTTCGCATGATGCAGATGCCGCCACAATCTCATATATATTTCGTGTACCTATAGTGTACATTAACTGTACCGTCACAATGACTCAATCGGTTCAAGAGCACTTTTTGCCTCAATATTTGAGTAGCACAAAAAATATGAATACCTCTTTGATTTGATTGATATACCGGTGTGGTTATAATAACACTACAGGTTTTTGCTCTAGTTTGTTGCTGATAACATCACGAAGCGAAGAAAAAACGCATTAAGTCATTACGTCACAGAAACATGGTATATCAATTTAACTAGCTGCGCCCCACGGTGTCACGCGCATAAGTCTCAATCCCGTAGAAATTTCAGGGTAAAAGTCCTATGTCTATTTAGTCTATCCATGTCATGTAAATCCGGTCAGCCGTTTTGGCGTAAAAGCGTGACTAAAAATCAAGTCTTTTCTCTTTATCATGTTAATTTAAATAATTATGAAGGGATATACCACAGAAACTGTGGATGGACCGTGTGAAAGATCATTTGGCTAGAAATGGGGCGACTTAACAACTGCGATGTCGAGTAAAAGATCTGAAAGGCGCGGCGCAACTCCGGTAGAACAATTTCCGCGAAGTTTTCATAGTAATTGTTCCACCAAGGTCACGTCGCGCCCTACTGCGAGCCTTAATACGAGAAGTATGGAAGAAAACAACATACCTACAGCCCTCAATAGATGCTTCGATTTGCTGAGCATTTTCTATTTGGTTTTTCATTTTTGTATAAGTAATTATGAAAGCAGTGTAACAGTAAATTATTTTAAAAGAGTAACCTCTTCTTCATAAGAAACATTCACCTAGCTTCGTGTACCTAGCTTCTGACGTTTCATAAGTGCCCGTGTAGGTTGATGTGAATTGAAATTGTGAGAGGAGCTCGTGGCTAAGTAATAACAGCCGCTCGGGTCGATCTATCGTTCCGTGGATCAGTGACTATCTTTACATACCGAGACTCCTCCGTACCTCGGAAAGCACGGGATCTTTGAGAGTCGCTACGGGTTTTCAGAAGCCCGAAAGTCTAACAACTAGTCATACAAATGGGTATCGTATTACCAGTTACAGGGTTGTGGAGGTCAGGAAAAAACTGGAGTGGTAATTCAGCTGCATCTGGTTTGACTGGAAGCCGACCCCAATATAGTTGGGAAAAGGCTAGGCGGATTGAGAATTACCTAGGTCACATGATAATATTGATACCCTAAGTGCATACGGCAGACATGACGCTACCATTCTAAAGTTATAATAATAATAGACTTTACCAAGAAATGTTTAATAAACTAAATAGCTTAAGTTCTCACGTGAATATTACGATAGGTGTGTTTAAACATAACAGTCTGACATAACATACTCTATTGTTATGTCCATCAATCATTAAGTAATGCCACGATCCTGATCAATAACAAAAAACTCTTGCATGGATTATCATATTTGTATGGAATATGTATAATGTATGGAATTAATCAATAGACTATTCACGTAGAATCTGTTTGTCCCAGGTTACATACAAATGTATGAAAAATTACATTTTGTAGACTTGATAATCATAAAACAAATTATTCAAAATCTTTATGACGCATAAATCAAATGATCGATTTTAACGATAGATTAAATCATGTCCTAGTACTGGTTAAAAATAAAGATTGTTAATTAAATATTATGGAAACTCGTCCAACAGTAATAAATTTCAAATTTTATGACTTGTCAACCTAGGGCTGCCAAGATCACGTATTTAACAGGTTGGCGACAGTTTGCGAAACAAAACGTTATTAATAATTTATAAAATGTGAGAAAAGTAACCTTAACCTCTAAGTTTGCTGAAGAATGAAGTGATAAAAGTCAATATTATGGTTCAATAGTGTAGTTCCAGATTAATAGATTATAAAAACCCGCAAAACTGTTCCAGGGTATAACTCCCCAGTCCCAAGACTTTGGAGACTTCTAAGAAGAAATTGATATTTGTTGCAATTCACTTAAAAAATTCAAAAGTGTAAAAAAAAAAGTTTCTTTGTAACGCAATTACTCCAGCTTCTGTAAATGACTGTCTTGTTGAAAAATGTTGTAAAAATAATGTGTCATTTCTGTACTTATATTGTTTTTTTTTCTGTGTTCTAGATGTAATAATATTTTTTGCATGCTCTGTCTATCGCATAATATTGTGCACTTGGCTAGTATGTTAAGATGTGTTTGCAATTGGTTGAATAGTGTATGAATTGTAGATAGGCCAATAAATAAATAAATAAACATAACATAACATCACGTCTGTATCCCCTGAAGGTTTATTGTTCTGTTTAAGTTCCAGAGCCTATTGCCAAAAATCCAGATTCACACAATTATTGTAAATTCTTTTTTTTTGGGGCCTTTTCCTACCTAATCCATCTGGCAGGAAAAATAAAGAAAGAAGAATTTTTTTTTTATTTAACTGACACAGAATATTCTGCAATAAAGAATATATTCCGTTGTAAAGCACAAAATATTCAGGGTGGTGATAAAGACACCTGCATCCGTCAAGAGGGTGATTCTAACCAATACACTAACCAACTTTCACATTATATCTCATATCCGATTCGTGGAAAAAAAAAAAACCTATTTAGTACAACAGTAGACAGCCTATTTCGATACATGTTGTATGAATTTTTGCTTTTACAAATCTTGTACATGATCTAGCTGCGCCTCGCGGTTTTACCCACGTAAGTTTCGATCCCGTGGGAATATCGGGATAAAAAGTATACTATGTCCTATTTCAGGTCATGGTCTACCACTGTGCCAAATTTCACTCAAATCCGTTCAGCCGTTTTAGCGTGGAAGCGTAACAAACAACGAACTCACTTTTCTATTTATAATATTATAGTTAAGATTACCCCCTTGACGGACGCAAGTCCTAACTAATGTTTTTTGTGTTGAAAATTAATCATCATAATAATAGAACTATTTCTAAGAACTTGATCTTCAGTACTGCCAATTTGAAAAAAGTTAATTGGTACCCATATCGTTTTGATTTTGTAGACGTGTCTAGTGCTGTTAGACGTTCAAATTAGTTTTTTTGTTGACCTGGATTTATAGTTAATAATAACTAATCCAATAATAAGGTTTACAGATTAATTACGGTCCTCTATTTTACAAGGTTGCAACGATTTGCTTTAAATAGAATAAGCAGAAAAGAAAAATTGCAAACTTTTATGAAAAATTGTAAGTACGTCATTTCTGTGGATAGGAAGCAAACCTTTTTTTTTTTTTTGGGAAACTGATGAATGTCATTGTTTTAAGTATTATATTGACAACATAACTACTATGGGGGCTCCCATACAACAAACTTGATTTTTTTGCCGTTCGCAACAAACGTGATTTTTTTGTCCGTATCAATATCGAGCAAAAATGGAGCAAAAAATCACATTTGTTGTATGGGTCTCTGCCAACCCTACTCCCAAAATGTTAATTTCGGTTTTCAACACGACTTCAAATCAACAATCCATCACGATCAACCAACCAGTTTCATTAACATATTAAACATTACATAATTACTGTTATAACCAAACGGATATATCGATCTATCCATATATTTTTCTATCCATCTATTCATAATAGTTATCTCTAAAGCTGTCACAGTTGTTACCTATAATGGTTATGCAAGATTATAAAGCAGTGTTTTGATTGTAAATTATCTGTAAATGGTAATTCAGTGGAAATGCACACAATGATATGAGTATTTAAATGATGCTTAATTTATGATTTTGTTTTCACTTGAGAATGCAGGAAGAAGTTATGTAAGTGTTCATTTGCATGACATCCGACTATAAATGAATCTTTTTGTTGCAGCTAGTATTTTTGACATAGCCACGGACGATAGAAAACTGTAATACTGTTTCCATGGAGTTTCTTGTCCTTCTTTTCCATGAAGACCTAGTTTTATGAACGGACAACTAGCTTTCTGATTAAATACTGACAAGTCTAATTAAATAAATGTTTAGCCTTGTCTTTCTGTGCTTTAATTTATGAAATCCTTTCCCTACAAAACATATTCAACAGAACTTTCATACACAGCAAATAACCAGTAGTTATTCCGACACTAAAAGCTTACTAATTTGGGTAATAAATACTTATAATGCTTACCGCTCCTTTTGACATCAGAAAGGGGGCATAGACCAGTGTATACATAGATCGATTTGGCTCTAGGTCCGGTGTCTACATTTTCGATCTGAAATCTTAAAATCGGCTTACAAGCTTACAACTCAAGGTAGTGTTTGCCAACAAGTACAAATTAGTTACGCTTTATTGAAGACTTCGATATGGTGACTCTTTGGGAGAGGCGTATATCCAGCAGTGGACGTACGTCCTTTGGCAGATATGATGATGAAGCTCAAGTTTTTTCCAGAAGGTTCTAAAGTCTTCCCTGATATAATATGGCAAAGAATTTCATTATGATAAGCGGATACATAGGTACTCGTACACGCAGTGGTGGCACAGTCGTAACGGCCGTGACTTACAACTTGTAGGTCGTAGGTTCGAACCCTAACAGGCGCTTTACTTTGTGTAAATTACTTTCATCACCACTGCTCTCAAAGCGGTGAAGGAAAACATCGTGAGGAAACAGGCATGTCCTAGAACCAAAAATTCGGAGACATGTGACATCTACCAACCTGCACTGGGCCCGCGTGGTGGATTAAGGGCCCACACCCTCTCACAGAGAGGAGGCCTGTGTCCCAGCTGTGGGAACGTTATAAGCTGATTATGACGAAGTGAATACATGAAAACACCACGCCTGTATTCTCTGAGGGGTAGGGCAGAGGTGTACCTTTAGTAGGCACACCCACATTTCGCAAATCCAGACTCCGGGCTGCTACTGAGAGATTCCTAAGCAAATACACACACTAGAATCATACAAGTACATAACTAGTACTACTTAAGACACCTCGTGTCTCGTGTGAACAGTTTTGTCATACATTACGAGGCTGCTCGAGCGGGACGTGATAAATATCCACTCAGGCGCAGCGGGATCTATGCCCAGTATCTTTTTACAATGTACATAGAAATAGCATAAGTATGAACATTCTTGGTGACGATGGACATTATGGGACCATTTCTATCCTTTTTGAAGGCGGTCTTTGGAGGTTGAATGTCCTACCAAGCAGAATAACAGAGTAAAGATGATTCTGTAGCAGTTTCTTCTCCCTAGGTGTAAAGATATGCAAATAAACCCAGCTCTTAAAGTGTCAAAGCGTTTTGACTTACATAGGTGGGTACATACATTATCATATCTATGATGATAGGTCTATGATCATAGATTTAATGAAATTGTAAAATAGACATACTATCATATGGGTATATATCCCCGTCACTATCATGTTATAATTATGATTTCCCTATCTACGAAGCTTACAAATACTTTTGTTTTTTTTTTTTTTTTTGAGGGTGGGAAATCATCCAATGACTTCTCCCGCTCTGGACGGAGTGGAAGGTCGTGTCAGACTTTTACTGACTAAAACCCACCCGTGTTCCTTCATTTGCCTGAGGCCAAGGTCCCGGTATCCCTTTCGGACTTTCCCGCAACCCTGGTACAAATTACCCATAACATGTCTATTTTACAATTATTATTTCATTATATCTTTGATCATAGATCTATGGTCCTATATAAAGTGTAATACACCCCTAAATGTAACGTTTTTTTTTCTTTTCTTTCCTTTCTTTATTTTATTTATTGTATTACTTATGTACACACAGGAAAATACGATACGACATAATTATGATTAGAAACAATTTTTTTTTTTTTTTTGTTGCTTTAATAATATTAAACTTCAGTTTAGAAATGAAGAAAGACGTCTGACATATTGGAGATTGAACAGCATCTGCGTCCTGATTATATCAAGTTTTTGTGTCTTAGATCATCAAGGAAGAATAATTTTAAACCGGAATTAAGTGTTAGCAATCAACAATCTAATTTATGATAATCGTAAGATAAAAATAAGTTATAAATTATTTATGAATTTGTTTTCTCCTATCGATCAAATAAATCAGGATTGGATAATCCTTCATTCATTTTATTATGTTTACATACATATTTAATCTTGCATGAAAGTTGTCAGATATGCTATGTTGTCAAATACTTATGTATTATTATGGAAGTGCTAAATGCTTTGTTATTGCAGTTACATATTTTAATACTAATGAAATAAGTGTGTGAAGGAAGTCTTTGATGGAGTGGTATCCTTTTCATTTTAATTTGTGTGTTGATTTTTGCAATGGATAATAGTAGATAGCAAAAATTCCTAGAGTTGGTTTAAGAAAACGGCAAAATCAATTTAGTACATTATAATAATAAGCAGTCAACATGATGAGCAGTTCAATTAGCAGCTACACCGAAAAAGATCAAGGCTTTGCAAAACTTTCCTAAGCGTGAACTAAGTTTAAAAATAAACTCACCACCATAGACGATATTGTATTTACTTACCTGTAATAAACAAACATTATTATGCAAACGAAATTAAAAATTGGAGTGTAATCAAGGGATCTTTTACCATAATGTACACTTCAAGAATATTTAAAATTAAAACAGTGTTCAAACTTAGGCAGCTTCATTATAACCTATTATAAGCGTAAATGCTTAATTCCATGTAAGAATACAGGGCGTCCCACGGATATGCCACATGGAGGGAAAGTATCTTGAATATTATAGATGGAACATTTTACTAAAAGAAAACATTATTTGAATTTAAAAAACAATTTAAACTGCATTCATAGATATTTAAATAATTACATGGTTGAACCGGGAATCGAACCCGTTACATGAGAAAAATAATCACCTGTAGCTTTATCATACCGATCGAAAGGCTTCATCATAAGGATTATGTTTTGCTAAATAACATAGTGTCACAAATAAACGTCGTTGGTCGTAGCGTGATGTTATATAGCCTATAACCTTCCTCGATAAATGGACTACCCAACGCAAAAAGATTTTTTCAATTCCAACCAGTAGTTCCTAAGATTAGCGCGTTCAAACAAACAAACAAACAAACTCTTCAGCTTTATAATATTATATAATATTAGTATAGATAAACCTACATGGGCACTTATGAAACGTCAGAAGCTAGGTGCACGGTTTCAATTGGTCGTTTCATATGGAGAAGAGCCGGCAAGAAACTCCACGGTAACTCTTTTAAAAATAAATGGCTTTTACAATGTTTTCAAATTACAGTGTTAAGAGGAAATAGGGTCGGTCTTTTTCTCCGTACAAAAAGTCATAATTAGAGGTTCGGCTCTCGTCTATTTCCTCCTCCAATATTGGACCAATTTGAAAGATATTTTATAAATTGAATAAGACGGATATTCACTGTGCCTCTATTCTTCAACTGTAATAAAATCAGAAACTTACGAAGCCATGAATGGCTTCGTATGCGGAAAGGGGTTAAGCCTACAACGTTCTCACATTCACAAAATATAAAATAATCTAAATAAATGTTAAATAAAATAATAAAAACCTATTTAGTATACCAAATGACATGATTGTCATTACAACTGTAACAAGTCACAAGTCCAAACACTAGACGGCAGATTTAATAAAGCCATCATTCACATCGCATGCGCAGACGAATTAGATTAATCATAACGCACACTTACCGGCCGTTTTGGAGAAATTGCTGTTATTGGAATAGGATCTAACTGTTGTTTATTAAAGTAAAAGAGTCAAAATAAAGCATAAATAATAGTGTATGTTTTAGCTTCCCGGGAGATTTTTTTGCTAAAAATATTTATCATCATATGAAACAAAGTTATCTTAGATCCAGTGATTGAATTAACTGGATTATAGTGGGTATTTTTAATCGTTTTTCTCATACCTACCAGCAAAAAAAACAAATGAATATCTATTTCTATAATATAACTGGCGAAATGAGCATGGATAGCACATAGGTGCAACTCTGCCTAACCCTGTGGAGAATGCAGACGTGATGTTATGTGTGTGGTATAATCGGGTAGATACTTCAGTTTTTATTGCTGTCAGATTGAAACCCAAAATAATTTTAGTATGCCATGGCAATACAACTATTAGGTACCTAAAGGTTTCAACGTGATTCTGATTCTATGCTGGAAGTCCGCCGAGTGCATTCTACAAGCACAGATAACTAGGAGAGCTTTATTGAGAAGTCAAAATCAATCTGCCTAGCCTTTTCTCAACTATGTTGGGGTCGGCTTCCAGTCTAACCGGACGCAGCTGAATACCAGTATTTTACATGGAGCGATTGCATATTTGACCTCCACAACCCAGTAACTGGGTAATACGATACCCCTTGGTAAGACTGGTTGCTTCTGACGACCCGTAACGACTGTCAAAGCACCACGAATGACAGCCGGGACCGACGGCTTACCGTGCTTTTCGAGACACGGAGGAGTCTCGGTATGTAAAGATGGTTATCCATCCACGGACCAACCCCGGCAAGCATAGCTTAACCTGATGAATCGACCCGTGCGGCTGTTATAACTTAGCCACGAGCGCCTGGAGAGCTTAATCGAGAAGTAAAATTATTAATTAGGTACCTTGCCTTCTTCCATACAGGTAGGTAACTTAAATTTAAAAACATAACACTTTCTTATTTACAACAGAACTAAAACATTATCATAGAAATCGAAAATACCTTTCTATTCATCTTCTTTACGATTTTTTTTACTTTTAAGGTCACTCTTTGAATGGGAATGAATCGTCAATATTTTTGCTTATCACCAATGACTGGCGATTTGCAGTGAAAGTGGTTATTGTTATGCATATTGGTTGGTTTTGTGAATGATCATAATAAGACTGTGGAGTAATGAGGTGTTTTGCATATGGTAGGCCGTTTTTTGTGACGGATTCTTTGTATGGAATTTTTACAAATTTAAGTTCGGTAAAAGTGAAGTACATAGTCAAAGTCATAGTTAAATAATTTATTTCAAGTAGCCCATTAAAAGGTTCTTTGAACTTCATTGTAAGGAAATGGAATTGTTTCTTCCAAAAGGTAGTTTCGCATGGAGAAGAATGGCCAAGATAATTTCTATTAAAAAAAAACAGTTTCTATCTTTGTTGTAAATCTGGTCTTCAAATCCCGAATGGCTTTGTTTATTTATAAGGTTTCCAAAAAGTAGGTCAAAGTGAATTTTGGTAACTTCACTTTCATGGATCGTAATCCGGATAAGTTCAATATGTCACTGGGTTATCAGTAGCTGAACTTTATTTGAAGCGGCGAAACACTGGCAACAACCACAGTTTTATAACGTGTTTACTTATTTTATCACCTTCTACTTCACTTCTGATACATAATACAGGGTGTCCCTGGAAGTATAGATCAAATCAAATAGGGGCATGGGCAAGGTCATTTCCAAATTTTGTAGCCCTGAGAATTTTTTTTCGCTAGTGAATCTTTTTCCCGTGGGAATCGCTAGAAAATTGAGTAATTTTTTTTCCAGATCAAAGCTTTTGCAGTAAAGTTTGTTTCTTATTGAACAGACTACATGTTTTCTAGCTACGTAAAAGTATTACAACAGGAAAGGATCAAACTGTACAAAGTCCAGATAAAAAAAATTGGTTGCCCTAATAACTTTTAAACCGTAAAAAACTGCACCGACATTCTCAGGATTAGAAAGTATGGAAATTACCTTGCCCGCGCCCCTGTTAGATTTGATCCATACGTCCAGGGACACCCTGTATACTGTCCTCCTAATATTTATTTTGTAAGATCCTTACTGAAATGTTTTGGATGTGACTTCTATTTCATTTACTCGGTTTATTACTATTCAATAACACCCATTCCTACATCTAGTGAAGTTATTAGCTAGATGTAGGAATGGGTGTTATTGAATGAAATGTTATTGAACGTGAAAGTTTGTAAACCAATTTTTTTTATAGATGAGGGTAATGTGGCATGATTTAGTGGGAAAGATTGAGCTGGTGGAAATTGTTATGATGATTTGTTTGGTTAAAGCAATGTTTATAGTAGGTACGAAGCCGGCCTGTATACTTTTAACCTAACCATAGATCGCGTATTTTCATACAAAAAAGTGCGGTGCGACACGCCTGTAGAGCGCGTTGGTTCATAGAAAATGTACGAAAATGCAGGAGGATTTTTTCAATGCTACGCATGCAACGTGGGCCAGCTTTTTTCGGGAACTTGGTAGGCCAGGATCCCTCCGTATGAAAACGTCCTAAAAGCAAATGGTCCTATTAGCAGAACGACCCATAATCAAAACGACACTTTAGCAAAATTACCTATTCGCAAATCGTCCTATGAGTAAATGGTCCTATTAGCAGAACGTCCTACTTGTAAAGTACAATATAAATAACACTGAAAAATCACTACCGGTTTTTACCCGACTGAGGCGAAGCCAAAAAATTAGGGTTATGTGTTTGAACCTATGATCCAAGTAGGAAAAAGTATGACCGAATCTAAACCAAATCCAAAATAATGATACCGTATTTTTGTCAAGAAAATACATGTTTAAAGAGAATTTTCCAAGTCATTTTCCCTGAAGGATTGGGCAGCGGTGTACCTATATAAGTACACCCACATTTCACCAGATGTTTAAGTCTCATGTAATACATTACCCCCCCCCCCCCCCCCCTACATACCCCCCATACTGTTACATGGGACGGGGCGCAAATTAGGACTCCGGGCTGCTTAAAATCTGCGTCTGTGCTGTTTGGTCATCATACAAACTACTTAGGCTGATAATCTTGATAACTATGAACATTTTCATAAATTGCAAAACATAATTAAGTAGGCTGTGATGACCAAGTGGTAACGGCCGCGCCTTACGATTTGTAGGTCGTAGGTTCGTACCTAGACAGGCGATTTACTTTGTGTAAATTATTTCATCACCACAGACTGCTCTCAAAACGGTGAAGGATAGAAAACCAAAAGCCGGTATGTGATAGAACCAAAAATTCGCAGACATGGAAATCTACCACCCTGCACTGGGCCCGCGTGGTGGATTGCGGCCCACTCCCTCTCATAGAGGAGGGCTGTGTCCCAGCAGTGGGAACATTATAGCCTGATTATGCTAAATATCACTAATGTTTTGTGAAAGTTAGATTGGGATAAATTAAGTTCAACAACTTTTGGAGATGAGCATAATGAAATAATTTATCTTATTGCGTAATCAGAAGATGATCATGTGTAGCCGGGCTATAATTTTGATTAAACTCATAATTATTGACTACTATTTCGATCAAAATCAGCCCACATAGTCATATAATATTTTTAATAATACTTTCCCATAGACAATATTGTTCTTTTATGGCATAAAACTTATATCATAATTTTAATCTCTGTCGAACGATAGTCTCGCATAGCTCGTGCTTTTATTACAAAATTATTTTTTTATTAATTAAAAATTAAAAAAAAAAAAACTAATAATAATAAAAAACAAGAGGGGATCTGTACAACAATCATGATGCTACCTCTAAATTCCAAAATAATGTATGATGCATGATAACATTTTTTGACTAGAATAATGTTTTTCTACGGCTTCAGAGTTTTAAAAGTTTCACAACAAATAAAATGTGCCATTACATTATTTTATTTATTTTTATCTACACCTATGCTATAAATCCTCTATAAAAGTTTCTGAAACAGTTAGCTTAGTGCCAATATTAAAACAACCAGTGTCATAGTAACCTTTATTAGATTACTAGCTGCGCCCCGCGGTTTCACCCGCGTAAGTCTCGATTCTGTGGGAATATCGGGATAAAAAGTATCCTATGTGTTAATTCAGGTCATAAACTATCTGTTTGCCAAATTTCATTCAAATCCATTCAGCCGTTTTTGCGTGATTGAGTAACAAACATCCAAACACACAAACTTTCACATTTATAAGGATTTACGCCATTACAGAAATATTAAACTTTTTACGAACAAAATAATAATGATCCAAACGCATCGTGTGATACCGTTCAATCGTTAATCCAGTTCATAAAGATCGCAAGCGCACAACAGTTACAGATTAATTTGCCGTTATTAAAATTGCAGAACACTTTCAAACAAAAATACTTTTTGCGGACATCAAACTCAAGTCCATCACGAATTTCAACTCTATTTCTAATACGAAAAGGACGTATGAACTTGCGAATTTAGTTGTTGAATAGTATTGTTAAGTAAGCAACAATAGAAAGTCACGTGGGTAGAATCATGTAATTTAATTGAGCGTTCGTGATATATTGTAATAATAATTGCACCCATATATGTAACGGAAAATGTCTAACATTAAATATATTGAAGCGCGTTAAACAGATAAAAGGCTAAATAAAGCGAATACTTAAGGAGAAAATAAATTATTATACGATACCACAACAGGCCTTTTTTTTTTTGGGGTTGGGATATCATCAAATAACTTCTCCCCCTCTGGGCGGAGCGGGAGGGCGTGTCAGACTTTTACTGACTAAAACCCACCCGTGTTCCTTCAGTTGCCTGTTACCAAGGGTCCCGGTATCCCTTTCGGACTCTCCCGCTATCCTGGAAGGATTCCACAACATGCCCGAAAACCATAAATTAACAATAAACAGCTAATTGAAAAAAAAAAAAATTGTAAATTAAACCAGCGTTTTCTTAATAAATTTCAAGAAAATCTTAAACTGAAACTGGCTCTAATATTTTTTTTTTCATTAACTGTTATAAATTCCCTTAATAATACTAAAAAGTAATGTGTAAAATCTGCATGTATATTGAAATCCAGCAACAACTGAGGCAGCTTCAAAAATATCTCCAAGATTCAAGAAATTCTCCGCACAGACGAAGAGAAAATCATGAGATATTAAATTAACTTAAGATCAAGCTGTTGACAGATATTAATTACATAACTGTAAATCTTACACACTGAGTTTAATATCAACACTTACTAGCATGTCTCCTGCGTAACATTTATTAGATTTTATCCGCAATTAATTGTAAAGATTACATTAATAACCTAGAGGATTAAGAAGATTATATCTACAGGCTGTCATTTATAAACCTTAATTACAATTAAAATTAAGTTAGGTACAAGTATACACAGGAAAAAATAAAAATTTATAAATAAATTTACGCTCATTGGGCATCAAAAAATTTGCACCCATCTTCCCAACACTGCCCGCCGTGCTAGGAAGATAGGCTGTTACTTATAACGTCAGATAAATTAATTGTTTAGCAAATCAACACACAACATCAATTAGCCATTACATCACTCAATGACCCCACACCTCACCTCATCTCACCTTTTTATATTTTGTATTAAAGCGATTTTGTGATTTATCTCAGAAAATACCTACATCTTCGTTATAATAATATAGTAGTTTGATAAGTAATGTTATATAATTAACAAATGCTTCCTCTTTCCTAACTCACTTATTTTGCTGTGCCCGACAGGGTCCATAATGATCTAATTATAAGTTTACCACCTAAGAATACCTACATGTGGAATGCAATAAAGTATTGAGTATTGAGTAGCCATGCTAAAGCCAAATAATGACAGTTGTGATTTGAATATACGCTCAATTTAAGTTGTTAGTCAATTTGTTAAACAATTAATTTCCCTGACTGTATCTACAATAGTCTGCTTAAAAATAGGGCCATGTAAAACGCCACCTGCGGCTATGTTCTTAATTTCAATTAAAATACAAGTTGGTCAGTAGAATCGGAAAACTATTGGAAGTATGATGATATATCTAATTTCCCTTGACTTTATTATCTTGAATAATAAATCTAGCGGAAATTGGAAATAATAGAAAAAAAAAAATTATAGGTAAGTATTTATCGAAGTAAAATTTTCCGCTGAACATGAAATTTTAGGACACTGAAATCTCTGTACTTAATCTGATTCCCCTAATGCCTTGAAGATTTGTGATGCCTGAAACATGAATTCTTGTCTGCCATGTGTAGGTACTGTTTTTATTATTATTTATTTATTTATTCAGACTACTAAAATGGAGGAGGACTGTTCACGATACTCATAAATAATAAACCTTTAGTTGCTTATAGAAGATGAAGAGCACAAAGGTACTATAATTAGCTAGGACTGGGAGCAAAACGGCATTTTTTAATTGTATTCCATATATTCCCGACATTAGAATTTATAGGCCACCTGTGCAGAATTCCATATTTTTTCCACGCAACCACCATTTGAAACGACATATTTATCTTATGTATGAACGCATGGGACCAACTAAGGCTTCCAGATGCAATTATTACCATAAATACAGGCAGATGTAACCCTTTAAAGACCCCGGTTTAGCATATAAATTGGCGGCATTAAAGCGCCATATTTGTCCGCCATTTTCTATTATATTCAAATTCAGAACGCTTGGCGCGTTCGTTGCAGAAACGTCATATTTGAATAGTTTGTGTGTACTGCATATTTAGTAGAACTTTTATGGCGCTGAAATGTTGATAATTTCAGGGCTCAGAAGTGATGAATGAATACATCCAAAACGTATAGGTACATAAAACGTAGACAGTGTATAATGGCAGATGTAATCGTGGTAGCTTCTTACCTACTAGTCGGAAAGTTCGAGAAGTGGTCTATAGACTCGAACAGAAGAACAAGTGGTGGATAAACAATGCTTATACCAATTTTGATTTTTCATTGTTTTTAAAGAGAATCTGACTATAAATAACGCTGACTTTGATTAACATTCAGGAACTGAGATAACTTCTCATGTTGTGTGTACCAGAACATTTACTCTTTTAAAACAAACTGATGTTCACAGAAAGCAAAATACATAAATTCACTCCGTTTTTAAAGATCTGTGTAGAAATAATTTTATTCCATTTTATTACCATCATTTACGGGGTTTAGCGCAATAATTAAATGTTAATATCCTTTAATAAACAGTGGCGACTAATAGCCCATAAGTATGGTTTATACTCCCATAGATTTAACGTGATATTAGTAATCATTAACCGAGAATGATCTATCTAAAAGTCCCTTGCGCGGGCGCATGTGCCACAGAGTAGGAAAGTACAGAGGGCCTAGACAAGTGACAATCGCTTCGAAAGCGTTTCGTATTTCTACAACGACTTTCAACAGGATTGCCATAAGCTTTTCGATAGCTTATGTCAGTCCTATACATTTTTGCCTTTTCCATCCTCGTTATCGCTGATAGAATATCACTTTGTTTAGGGCCTCAGAACGCTATATAAAATCCTATTTACCGCGCACAGAGTAGTTTCTTTGGTGCACCCACGAGTTTCTCAAAAAACATAGACTACTAGTATCCGTAGTTAGGATTAATTTAGTAACATTTTCTGCAAGTGATAGGTACACTGACGGACTTTAATTGATGAGCCACTTGGCACTGTTCGTATTTTAGCCGTGTAATGCAAATCAGATTTAGTCGGTTATACTCGTACATCCAGACACGGAAAGACATATAAATGTCTTTATATTATAAAAGAAGAAAATTATATTTAGTATCTATACCGGTTGGCTAACCTGAGAACCATAACTTGACAGCAGAGTGACTACCCAAAGTCAACCAATTGCAGGTCAAGCAACCTTAACCTAGCGACGATTGTTTTAGCGTAGCGATAGTAACTTTAGCGTACAAAGAAATTATAATTAGTCATTTCGACAAATTCGAAAATAACGTCTCTGACATCGACATTTCAACTGTCACTGTCGTCGGTTAGGTTTTCAGAATTATCGAGCTTTTGCATTGAGAACTTATTAGTCAACCTCTATGGATAAGACTATTTCCGAATATTAGTACCTAATTGGTCATCTTGTTTAGGAGCATGCGGTTTTAGTTCGTTTTAATCGTGTAATCTTGTGAATGTATGAAACTACAAAATTGAAAAGTTTGAAAGTGGCTCATTAATTAAAGTCCGTGAGTGTACTAATGCTAAGTTCTGAAAAAAAAACCTCTCCCGATAACTCTCTATTTATGGGCAACGATCGACGTGCCACCAACCTTTGTCAGCACTTTTGTCGATTCAGATAAATGATGGATGTCAATAGCCTCAGATGATGTAGCTATCACATCACTTCTTTTAGGTGTGACTAACAGGTGTCATGTATTTCCCTTCAGTAATTATTTTAATCCAGTTAAGCATCGTGTGCAGGATTGAACTTTTGGTATTATCTATCCATTAAAAATGCGGTAGAAAACTGTCGTTAAATGGAGTTGCCAATTACATTATTTAAGTCGTTTATTGATACTAAAACTAAGTCATTAAAATTAAACGCTTCATTTGTGCTTCATCATTATTAAATAGGATAGCAAAGTCTGTATTTTTCCGCACATGTATAATAATAGCATAAGTGGTGGTTATAAAAATCTAAAAATATAGATTTATTCATGCAGGGTAGGTATACGAATTTGTATATACATTTAAATACACTTTATTTATTTTTTGTGTTGGAAATCTTCAAATGACTTCTCCCGCTCTGGGCGGAGCGGGAGAGCGTGTCAGAACTTTACTGACTAAAACCCAACCGTGTTCCTTCAGTTGCCTGTTGCCAAGAGTCCCGGTATCCCTTTCGGACCTTCCCGCAAACTTTTTAATATATTTTTTTTTTTTTTTTTTTTTTTAAGTATTTTTTTTTTTCGGATCGATATTCGAATCCCTTCCTTATTGAACTTCTATAGCTCCTAAAAAATCAGGAATTGCTGCATAATCATTCAGGTCTACCACGAAGGAAGCTGTTCAAATTAATTAAATTAAACAAATATAGCTTGAAGATAAATAATGACTAAATTACCAGCATCGTAAAGTAGATAATATAAAGATCAATTTTATGGCCATTCTAAAGTCAATCATCGCACCTTATTCCCATAAGGAGAGCAGAAAACTTTATCGATAACAATTTTACCGTAATATGCATCCGCACATTAATTACTATAAACAGTTTACCGTCTTTACATTGTTCTACATAATGCCAAGCTATTAGCAAAATATGTTTCGAAGCTCCGTGTACATTGGCAACAAAGTTGACATTTGGTTGCAACATCCCTGGTAAAAAGGTTGTGTAATTTTTTTTAAACCATAAATACTGTAACATTTAATTATTCTTTTATTTTGTAATGTGTGCGTTTAGTTTGTGCAGAATAAACAATTTTTCTTTCTTTTTTTTCTTTCTTTTTTTTCTTTCTATTAGCTATTATTACTAGTAACTATTTACACTAGGTAGGTACTGAATTTAAAAAAAAAACAATGTTTCAGCTTTATATTAGACTAGCTACGCCCCACGGTTTCACCCGCATAAATCTCGATCCCATGAGAATATCGGGATAAAAATTATCCTGTCCTAATCCAGGTAATGATGTACCTTTCATCCAAATCCGTTCAGCCGTTTTAGCGTGAAGGCGTAACAAACAAACGCACTTTCGAATTTATAATTTTGAATTAGGATAGTTAGGATTCAATTCTGTCTATACCTTTTCCGTTTTCCTGACAACTACTTGTAATAGATTTTTGTTAACAAAAAAATTAAGTGTCTCAAGAATTCCTTGACGAAGCGCCAATGCTCGTAAAACGCCAGTGGGGTAGCGGCCTAAGGCAGCAAAAGTGATGAAGTTGATGATGATAACACATCCATGCGTGTTGTCAGTAGTCCTTCATTGTATTTAGGAACTTACCGAAGCAATAACATAACCTCTGTCGGTCTCACTTCATCTTTCAACTCAACAATGGTGTGAATCAAACGTCAATTTCTATAATTTCCAACAATTTCTTCGCCATTATTTCCGCGAAGTATTTTTCTAGCGACGCATGCTCGCCTGGTATGGTGAGAGTACATTAATTTACTGTAATGACGATGACTATCGCGGTGCAGAAATGTCTTCTAATATTGATATGGAATTTCTTCTAGATGGCTCGGAGGAAAAGGGACCCGTTTCTTCATCACACGATGGTACCGATTCTGTTGTTCACAAACTAAACTAAATTTAAGTTCAGTGCATCTTTTTCTTTCTATTTCATTAAGAAAAGGACAGAAGATAAATTTGAGTTTAGTCCTATCAAATTAATCCAAGACCACCAGGGTACCAACACTGGCGAATTAAATGACAGTAGACAATTTTGTTTTGTTTTAAATTTTGCAAAATTTTCATTATTAAAAGTTACTATTCTGTGCTACTTTTTAAAATTATAATAAACTAGCTTCCGCCCGCGGCTACGCCCGCGTGGTATGTCGATAAAAAGTAACCTATGTCCTTTCTCAGGCTCTAGACTATCTGTGTACCAAATTTAATTTAAAACGGTTCAGTCGTTTTGGCGTGAAAGCGCAACAGACAGACAGACCGACATACTTACTTTCGCATTTATAATATTAGTAAGAATTAAAGTAGGATTTCAAACAACTCTAGAATGAAATGGACAGCCAATTTATTTTATTTTAGAAGTCTCTGATATTATTTACACATGTTCAAAAGGATGAAATGCTCAAAGTAAAAATTGGAGACTAGTTTAAAAAATAATCTTCAACCATCTTGCTTGCTACAACCACCGTTTGACTAACAGTTCATCCATTTAAACTACAATTTACCTCTTAAAGGCAGTACCCACTAAGTTAGTTCGAGAAAAACTTGCGAAGTCACTTAGAACATTTTTGTCTTCTATTTAAGTCAAGTACCCAAGACGTGTCCGTCCGATGGCTAATTGCCGACATCGCCTTTTACTGAGTCAAGGAAATATATGACTCCTGCGCTTTTGAGATTACTTTCTCACTGGGGATTATTTAATGAATTAATGATCTATTTTGTAACGCGTAGGGTTTTTTAATATGTATGAGTGGAAATTGGAAACGATCGATGTCATGTTATGTTGCTGTGCCAGAAAAGTATTAGTTTATTAGTGAAATTGATTATGTAATAAATTGTTTTAATTAGTTTATGTGCCCTTAAATTAGGAAACGGTGTTAAATTATGTAGTTATGTAAAGTTTGACTATTTTAGTGATATCTTGGCTGTTTCTGATTTAATTTTCAATTCGGTTTTATTTTGTATCACCAAACCGTTATGATTATTATAATATTCTGCTAGAGTTATTAATATGGTCCATGCTAAAACCCATGTTCAGCACAGATTTCATAATATATTATTTTAGGTATACAACGTGTAACAGAATAAGCGCAAGACCTGAAAATAGTTTGCTCAGAATCGGCTTCTGAATCGATTTCCGTCATTATTTATATATGATCATTTTTCATGAAAAAAACTTTTATTTAACTGAAATTAGACCCACTGCGTTATAACAAGGTAATAAGATATTTTATTTAAGGAAATTTAATCCTTATCTCAAAGGAATAAAGCCTATTTAAATAATAACCAAATTTGTAATACGCTCATAGTTAACCTATGTGTAGTGCGCGTTAAATAAAATAGTTAATTTAACGTGTGGTTTAATTAAATTAAATTACAGATATTATTTTAGTCATATAATTTAATATTCTAATTGGGGTGTATGAGCTCTTGCGTTTATTCCGTTACGCGTTTTATGTAGAGAATTCGAAAGAGAGGCAGAGGCAGCCCGCAATTGAGCTGGTGGTCAAATATAAAAAGAGGCCTCAAGAAAGCCATAAAGATACCCCAAGACAGAATAACTTGGCGCAGAATAAGGACACCCGACCAAATAACGGAATCAGAGACAGAAGAGGAGGAGGAGGAGGAAGATAATACAGAGAATTCAAGGTTCAGAAAATCAGCATGGGTTATTATAGCGGCGTGTATACTCCTAAACCTTATGTACTTCGGTTTTATGTATAACTAGCTACTAGCTTCCCCGCCCGTGGCTTCACCCGCGTGTTAGTCGACAAAAAGCACCCTATGTCCATCTATCTCTTTGCAAATTTTGTCGAAATCCGTTCAGTGGTTTAGGCGTGAAAAAGTAACCGACAGACAGACAGACAAAGTTACTTTCGAATTTATAATATTAATATGAATAAAGTATTTTCTCTATCTATAAATTTCCTTTCCAGAACCTTTCTTTAAACTTTAATCAATTCAAGAAGCACAACACTTCCTCACCCAAAACAGTACAACCCGTTAACTTAAAAGTAACAACCCGTGAACCATGTCAAAACTACCAGTTTTTTCCTCTTTTTCTATAAAAAAACACCCACAATGCAGACCCCATACCTAATTGCCGTCGACATACAGAGCTACTGTGGGTTTATTTACCTCTGGTTGGAACACCGGCGTCTGCGCAGTTGTTAAAACGGTACCCATTGGCTACTGTGGTCCGCTGGACTGTGGACTAGCCTACATATTTTGTGTCGGTGAGGTGAGGGTTAAAAAAATATACGTAGTTAAGATGTGGTTTTTCTTTTTTTTTACGTTTGCCTTGCATAATTAATTTATTTACAGTGAATGCATTTTATATACAAATATTCTAAAAATAATGAATGTAGGTACTTTTATGTATAGAAAAGAGCACATTTAGATGCTCTATGAGATCCATAGTGCATCTAAAAATGCGTCCGTATCGTTTTCAATGAGAAAAGTGTCCAAAAGACTAACAGAAGATTTTGTAATATGATAATGTGAAATTATGAGCTTTTCATTGTATTCTATCCTTGTTTTTTAAATTGAAAATTGTATAATGATTGTCCGGAAATATTAGTTTTTTTTGAGAAAGTAGATGCATCTTAATTTTATGCATATTGTTTGCAGATGCTAAATGCAAATGCATTCTAATTAACAGGTTATGACGATTTAATTTTATAGGAATAATGATGTTGTTTTAAAAACTATTTTCTAGTTTATTTTAATAGATTCTTCAAAATAGCAAGAGTATTAAATGCATTTCGATTTTGTGTCCAATTTTAAATTATTTAAATAATTTTATCTATTAATTAACTTAACTTTAGTTCGTGGAGCTAGTGGCTAAGTAATAACAGCCGGCACGGGTCGATCCATCAAGTTGAGCTACGCTTGCCGGGGTTGGTCCGTGGATAGGTGACCATTTAACATATCGAGACTCCTCCGTGCCTCGGAAAGCACGTTAAGCCGTTGGTCCCGGTTGTCATTTATGGATCTTTGACAGTCGTTATGGCCCGAAAGTCTGACAACTAGTCTTACCAAGGGGTATCGTATTACCCAGCGACTGTCGACAGTCACTCCATGTAAAAAATACTGGTATTCAGCTGCATCCGGTTAGACTGGAAGCCGGCCCCAATATAGTTGGGAAAAGACTAGGCAGATGATGATGAATTAACTTAACTTTAGCCAAAGCATACATAGTAGGTAAAGAAAGTTGTGACAACCAAGTCTATTCAAATACCAAACGTCAAAGCATTTCTTTCATCTTAATGGATATCATCTTCAAATATCGCGTGAATCTGTGTAATAACACATTCAAAAGACAGTAATACCTACTCATTTAAACAAGCCACTAATTCACAAATGTGCACAAAAAAAAACATTTGACGTTTGTATGCGAACATTAATGAACACTTTTATCCGAATTATGCGAAGCTAGTGAAAGTCACTGTCACTTTTAAAAAAGTGAGGAATTTTTATTCGAAGACTGTCGTGGTGCATTCCGTTTGAACGTGTGTAATTGGAAGACACTAAAATGAGGCTTTAGGTGTAGTTTATTTGCCAATTAATTAATTGGCATATAAACTACATACCTATGTGTTTCTAATGGCGTTCCTAGTCTGCATATAAACATAAAATCAAATAACTAGTCAAAGATTGGCAAAACCCATCCTAGACGGCCCCTATTTGGTTTGTTTGAAAAAATCACGTCGATGGCAGGATTTTGACAGCCATTACTGTCCCACTGCTGGGCGAAGATCTCCCTACTCTCTTTCCACCTCTCTCTGACCAGAGCTGCCAAGGACCAATCTTTATTGAAGGAGTCCAGCTCATCCCGCCATCTCCGTCTGGGCCCGCCGCGATGTCGTTTGCCATTTAGCGGGGATTATTAGGATTTATTTCGTAGTTTCGAAATAATCTTATGCCAAAACAAAATAGCAATAAGTAACAATGTATTGCCAGTATTTTCATTTATTTTCTCATCTAGACAAAAAGTTTAGTGTCATGTGTCATTTCACTTCATCTAAATAAAACAGTCAGATAGATACGAGTACACTGGTGGTGCAGTCTGAGAAATTAATTGTTAAGCTAATGGACTACCAACTTAAGTAGTCAATTTGCTTACAGTCCGGCTGTCAAGAGAATGCGTTTCTGACACCTTCAGTTGGACTATTTCTAGTAATAATAAGGCTTAAATTTGCAAAACTCATATTTGTCAGTATTCATCTGACAGGTGTCAAGAAAGCATTCCCTCGACGGCGGCGGGACTGGAAAATAGTACATTACTGTCGCGGCCTGGAACATGGGGATTGAAGGACGATCGCGAAAATGTGGGCCGAGGCGAAGCCGAGGCACACATACGTGAATCCATCAATGCCTGGTTGCGGCCAAGGTTTGTATAGTATTTTTCTCTAATAATGCGCGGGAATTAAAACTGAGAAAATTAATTATAAATTCCAGAATCAATGACGGACAACGACAATCTTTCTCGCGCCAATGTGTTCATTTGTGTCTTCTTTACTTTATACAGCTATATTTGGAAGCCAAATCGAAAATATAAAATCTTCGATAATTACCTCCTTGGTTGCCATGTGTTGTAGTAAAAAGTTCTTTCCATTTTTTAATAACACGATAGATATGAGTTTTCATAGTAATTTATTTGATCGCTAAACACGCCAGATATGGATTTTCATACTAACTTTGCTGGCCGCATCGTCACTTGTTTTTGACCAGTACAGCAATTTCGATTTATCTCGAAGAAGGTTGTCAGTCATGTTTGAGAAAATGAATTTCGCTGACATTAGTAAAGACAGCAAACAGCTTAGTTAACAGATGCAAAACTGTTGAAGATATATCACCTCCATGTAGTAACGTTGGCTACTGGCTAGACAGAAAAGCTGTGTAGCTGTCTAGATTAAAATAGCCATAAAATTGTTGTACGGTGCTCCATTTTCTACGCTCTTGCTTTTATACCTTCCTAACACACTTACAATATTTTCTGTGGTTTCGCTCTGCAAAACCTCCCCAACAAAAACTGACTGATTTTTTAAACATGCATTATGGCTGCTACCATTTTATTACCATCAAAATGCATTTCTCCGTACAATTTCAAGCACCCGTATGCTCGTCACGTGCTCGCCATACTACCAGAGTTGCCAAAGCACGAGGCTTGCTTATTGAATCAGAATGCTACCTCTAACTCGTTGATATGCTTCGTGAATAAACTACGAATATGGTATAAATATATTGACCTATTTAGAAAAGGATTGAAGGATTTGCTGGGAGTATTGAGACGTTTATCAAATGCAAAAAAAATATCTATAAAATTAATAAAAATAATATCTATAGCTATAAAAAAAGGAGATGCCACTTTGCATCACCTTTTTTTAAATATTGTCTGATTTACCCAGTACAAACCAGACAAATCTAAGACTTATCTGTCAAATATTTTCATTCAAATTCAATACCATTTTTTTATTGATCTGCTAGAAGGTTTTTATTAAAAGTAGATTATACAAAAATAAAATTAAACATTTCTGGCGAAATGTGGGTTTACTATTAAGGTGCACCTCTGCCCAACCCTTCAGGGAAAGAAGGCGTGATGTTATTTAAAAAAAAAAACAGAGTAAAGTTCATTTGGCTATGAAACAGGCCCTGAATCTTTTACCAGTATTAATAATAAAAATTCAAAAAAAAATGCTAAAGTCTCTCAACCATCTATCCTACAAACGTCCCATTAGCCAGGTGCCACCAAACCCTTAAACTACGGTTAAACTTTTTATTCTTAACCATGATAAACCGCATTCCACCAGCTTCCTATGATGTTAGAAGTAGTTATAGTATATTTACGCTTCTGTTTGCATCGGCGGATATAAGCGGTATCAACGTCAACTCGTTATCGGCGTATGTTAGTAAATGTAACTTCGATATCTGGAAAGTGCAAGTGAGCTTGAATTAGACCTATTGGTAATTAGTTTTGATTATGAAGACGTAGGTAAAGAAAATTGTTTAGAAGAATTAAAATTATTGTAAATATATTTAAGTAAGTCTTTCATTCAAATGTAACATACTTTTATGTCAATAAAATATTATTTATTATTTATTCAAACAATAAGAATAAAATTACAAATCAAAATCAAAAGTCATTTATTCAAACTATAAGGCTGAGAATCAACACCTTTAAAACGTCAAAATTGGATTAGACAGGCCCCCAAAACCACTGTCAAGTGCTTGAGCTCGGAAGAAAAAGTGGCGCAACAAACACCCCAGCGGCAAAGGTGTCTGTTCAGCTAGAAAACTTGATTCTATACAGTAAGGTATGCAAAATAATTTACATTACGCAACACAAAACAAATTAAATGATTTGCCATAATGTCAGCCAGCACATGCCAATAAATCAACGAAAACAAATCGAAAACTACACTCAAGCAAAAATAATAAGAAGAAATGAAGAATATGTTTTTTTCTGAACAAATAAGACACAAATAAAATAATGTAAGTAGTCAAAAGCCTCGTATTCGACCATAAGAGTAATTACAATAAGTTTAACAATATTGTCTATACCAGAACTTAGACACCTAACCAATAAAAGAATAGACAAACACTCGGTCTATATCTTACTACTCGGAATTATGTTTGTTTTCTAAACGGAAATTATATAAATAACGTTTAGAAAATAACCATTCATAATTATCAAACTGTTAGTGATTCGTTATTTTTTACGATAATTTGGTTTAAAACAAATAACGTAAGTTTATTATTACAACAATAAACTATTTTTTAAGATTAATTACTTTCACACGCGATCCATTTCGAGATAATAATAAACATAATTATTTGATGGAAACATGATTATTATTTTTAATACACGAGATTCTGGGAACGAGAACATACAGTATTATGTCAGTTGCTTGATATTAGAAAGGTAACTTTAGTGGAATTAAATAATTGAAGAGCCTTAACAGGTAACTAAGTATATTATAAATTATAGTCCAAGTAAGAGTATTAATGGACTGATAGTGTAAGTTTCAGACAATGAGCGAAAAAAGAAAAAGTTTTTGGCACAGACAGCAGACGGACAGCACAAAATTAAGTTTCTCTCAGCTCAAGTATATCCTAGTTAGCGAGGCGATATAGAATATTAGCGGTTAAAATGTCATTAACACTTCTTCTTCTTCGCGTGTGGATGGCAATCTTATTAGAGTCAGCCAGAATTTGGCTTCTAGCTTAGCACCTTCAGTAGCGTCCATCAGCTCTTGTAACGCGCAGGGAATAGGACACGCTGACTGGACACAATATTAGGTACCCCATTAACGCAGTGTTTGCGGCTTATGCCGCGCTGGGAGAAGTAAACACTGCGTTCAGCAAACTGTTCTCGTTTGAGCGAGAGTTGAAACGATAATGGCATATAAATTATGACCGCAGATGTCATTAACTCTAGTTCTAAGATTATCATTAGAAAGAAGATACAAAGAAAACTATTAAAAAAAATGCTATATACCAGTTTGAACTCTGCCCTCCTAGTGAAACGAGCGTGAAAGAGAGAAGACATTACAAACGGTTATTGTATTTCTGCATATCACGATTCCCACAACCCACTTTACACAACACTAGAATGTGAGTCGTTACAATTATCAAAACTAAAATTATGACCCGAAACATTGTGAAAATATTTTTGTGAATTTATGGTAGAAAATAATATCGTGTGATTGAAGACTACAAATGATAGAGTAAAAATGAAATGCCTTGGATACTTGGCAACGGTGTCTTAAAAAATATTTCTTAGGAAAACTCCATAGGTTAGACATGCCTAGTGTGGAGGACCACGAAAACTGATATCACGCGAACGCAGTATAAATAATATTTATTCTGTAACTACCTACTACTGCTAATTTGAAGACTGCTAATAATAATATTTAAACCGCGTTTTTAAGTTGTTTAGGATCGCTTCCATCAAAACATTAACAGTTGATAAATCATTACCGATTAAAGTTATCAAATATTTTCAAAAGAAGAACGTCTCTAGATAAACCAATTTCTCAACGTAACAGTAACTGCTACATATCCATATGTTACGATTAAGTAACTGTACTTGGCGCTTGGCGCTCCAACGGGAGACGAGACTTTCACCTGGCTGACATCACATTACGAGCGAACTAATCAATCATGTCCATACTTAACTTACGAGTACTGTTGCCACATTATTCACAAAAGATTCAAGGACAGAAACATCAATAGGCCGATTATTTATTTACAACCAGTCAATCGTTGAAATGACGTAACCGGAACGTTAAACACTGTATTTAACGGTAGTTAAACTGACGAAATGCGGTGCAATCCGTCGTTGATTGACATTATGTCAACAGTCTCGATCCATAGTTTGTTGAAATTATTTGTAAATGTTTAATTATAAAAAATAAATTAATGCATGACAGTCAGTTTTTTTGAAATACTTCTTCATTTTTATAGCGAGTGACGAAACAAACAAATATTTGTGATGGCAGATTAGTCGATGTATCTGACTGCTTAGAAAACTACATTTAACAAATTCTTTGGGTATAGCCACCAGGGGGCTTAAAACGGTCACTTTAGCAGAATAATATTATGAATCATCGTAAAATGTTTCAAACTGACAGTTCATAATATTAGGTCTTTACCTATGAAATTGCCGTTCTGCAGTACTGGCCATTTCAAATCAAAATAATTTTTGTTTGGCTAAGAATTCTAATTTCAAATTAATTTTATTTTAAAAACATGGATTTTTTTTTCCAAAAGTAGTCATTTCTTTATTGATTAGTGTTACATTTTCATCGCATTTCAACCTTTTTCGTCATCATGGATACGTTAAAAATTCGAGTAATTATGGAATATGAGTACCGTCGTGGCAGCAACGCGGCACAAGCGGCACGCAACATCAACGACGTTTACGGAGCTAACACTACAAACCAATGCACCACCTGTTATTGGTTTGCTCGCTTCCGTTCTGGAAATTTCGACCTGAAAAATGAACCTCGCGGTCGTCCGAAGACTTTGGTCGACAATGACGAATTAAAGGCGATTGTGGAAGCTGATGATACACAATCTACGGCTGAATTAGCAGCAGCTTTCGACGTTAGCGTCAAAACAATATTGGTCCATTTGCGTCAAATTGGCAAGGTAAAAAAGCTTGACAAATGGGTGCCCCACGAACTCAATGATCGCCAGCGCGAAGTACGCGTCGAGACGTGCCTTGCACTGCTCAACAGACACACAAATGAAGGAATTTTGAACCGCATTGTTACCTGCGATGAAAAATGGATTCTGTTTGATAACCGCAAGCGCTCAGCAAGTTGGTTGGATCCTGGTTCAGCACCTAAACAATGCCCTAAACGAAAACTTACCCCTAGAAAACTGATGGTCACTGTTTGGTGGTCTAGCGCCGGTGTGATTCATCACAGCTTCTTACCAAACGGGGTGAGCATTACTGCAGATGTGTACTGTGAAGAACTGAACACAATGATGGAGAAGCTGGCGCATCTCCAACCAGCATTGGTCAATCGCTCGTCTCCGCTGCTCCTGCACGACAACGCGCGACCTCATACTGCACAGCAGACGGTCTCCAAGTTGCAAGAACTGGGGTTGGAAGCTCTCCGTCATCCGCCCTACTCACCAGACCTTGCGCCTACAGACTACTACTTTTTCCAGAATTTGGATAACTTCTTGGCGGGAAAAAAATTCAATACCCGAGAGGCAGTACAAAATGCCTTTGAAGAATTTGTTGCCTCCCGTCCAGCTGATTTCTTTAAGAAGGGCATCAATAAACTGCCACTGCGATGGCAAAGATGCATTGATTGCATGGGTGATTACTTCGATTAATACAAATAAAAAATTCATGAAAAAAATTCGTTTAAATTTTTTCATACAAAACGGCAATTTCATAGGTAAAGACCTATTATGATCTGCGTGTAACTCTTATTACGAAATAATTCATCTGTTTGACAGTTTTCTATGGAGATTCGTAAAATGGACCACAAATTATGAATTGCTTTAATGTCAAACTAGCTTCCGCCCGCGGCTTCGTCCACGTGGTATGTCGATAAAAAGTAGCCTATGTCCTCTCTCAGGCTCTAGACTATCTGTGTACCAAATAGTTTTGGCGTGAAATCGCGACAGACAGATAGACAGACAGAGTTACTTTCGCATTTATAATATTAGTAAGGGTTAGAGGAATTGCTAATGACAGCTGGGATTCAGGAAATGAACTGTTTACGACCCACTGACCGAATTGCTAATGTGGCCGGTTTAGGCCCCCTGAACATACAATACCATTTATGTCAACGTGGCTTGACAGTTTGTTGAAATTATTGAAGAAAGCAAGATTTATTATTTGCAAAATTTGTGAAGGATTATTAAGTACTGTGCGTTCATTACAACTTGCACATAAATATTTTTCCTCGATTATTGCAAGCTTGGCACATGATAGCCATAGAAAATACCATGAAACAGTTATAAGCCCATACTGAATAGCAACACGTTCCTTGGCCTGGCATCATATATTAAAATGCCCCGAGTGCCTGACGGTGTCAGCGAAATCATAGTTATGAACTGCGACGTGATCTGACGTCGCGTCAATTATTATATAACAAGGCCTGAGACTTCGTTCTTATACGAACTTGTGGCGGTATATACATCGCCACATGCGAACTACGCATCAAAGACCTGACGTCACACAAAAATCTTGACGTCGCATAAATCCTGCATCGCGCAATTAAAGTTTACCGTGCAATGGTCATATGTATAAGAACCCGACATCAATCGTTGGGCAGTTGCCCTCCAGACACAACAACCGTCTGGTCGGAGGATCCTCCTTTTGCTATGGTGGATGAGTGAACTTTACACCCTGTTCCTCATACGGTATGAGGAACAGGGTATGACTCATACCCCTAAATTGGTGACCCCGAATATGAACGTCAATGTAGCCTTCGTGCAACTACTCCAGCGTGACGTCATGATTATCACTCCCGCAAGCTTTCGTGCGGCGAGTCACACAGCCAAGCCAACACCCACGGCTTCAACGGGTATCCTGACCACCAGCATGCAGCATACGCGCATTCCTGGTCATCACCCTATTGAAAATGCTTAAAGATTGACTTTGAAAAATCCTCTCTTAGTTCTCGTCTATAAACCTCTACTATATGTAATGAATGAATTGCCGCAAGAAGTTTGCAAAGGTGCATAGTATCTAAGAGTACACCAACATTTTTGCCACTTCTTTTATCGTAACTTCTCCTTCTCCTTTTTCCTCACTCTAGCTAGTAGGTACCTATGTACTAGTAGAGGACCCTGAAAGTGACCTCAATTTTCATGTGCAACTCTACCTGAGATGGACAAATGCACATGCATCTAGTAGCTTGCATAATGCAAGCAAAATAAGCAAATAATGTTCCCACTGCTGGGACACAGGCCTCTCCTCTTACTGGCCCTGGGACCACCCAGGGCCCTGGGCCTGCGTGTCTACCAAGACACGCAGGCCCAGTGTGGGTTGGTATATGTCACATGTCTTCGAATTTTTGGTTCTAGGACATGCTGGCTTCCTCACGATGTTTTCTTTCACCGTTTTGAGAGCAGTGGTGATGATATAATTTACACAAAGTAAAGCGCCTGACAGAGTTCGAACCTACGACATACAACTCGTAAATCACGGCCGTTACCACTGGGCCACCACTGCTCTCTAGCGCCATTCAAATCCTAGTTATTTAACAATACCGGTATCCAGCTAACAGAGGTAATAAATCAATAATCAGCATAGTTACCTACCTATAACATTCCCTGTACTACTGTGGTAATCCTAACTAATATTATAAATGCGAAAGTGAGTTTGTTTGTTTCGCTTTCACGCTAAAACGGCGGAACGGATTTGGATGAAATTTGGCACAGGGCTAGACCATGACCTGGAATAGGACATAGGATACTTTTTATCTCGATATTCCCACGGAATCGAGACTTACGCGGGTGAAACCGCGGGGCGCAGCTAGTACACTAAATAGGACAAGCTCAGCTTAACATTACAGAATTATCGGATTACCATTAAGTGACAAGGCTCTAAGGTAACTATGTATAAGCAGGTTAAAGAACCTCCATCACAATTTATCAACATAGTCAGATAATGGTGCTAAATATCACTGTGAGGGATATTCCTATTTAGAAAGATCATCTGAATAACTAATCACGAAATCAAGAACTTGTTTGGCATATGTTTTTAAGTATATTAGGTAGGCATCCGGTAAGAAAGGAAACTCCTTTAGACTCAAAATTAAAGAACCTATTTATTTCAATTAAACTAATCAAAGGCACTTTTGAACTGTCAAAGGGTCGGTCAGATAGATAGTTGTCCGATCGAAGTTAGTTGCCCCTTCCATAGCGTAGTAAGTTCTCATGGAGAAGAACGGAACTGACGAGACGAGACTGTTCGTGGAGTTTGTAGTCCAAGGACAGTCTTTTAAGGGCGCACCCTACCTCAAATAGCTTAGCATGATCCTCCGTTATGCTGAAAATACTGCAGCATTAATTTTGAAATAAATATAATGTTAAAGTTGAGGATTGATGCTAGCTCCTATGTGTGGCGAAAACACGATTACATCATTTACTTGATAGAAAAAAAATTCAAAGTTATCTCTAAACCCAACTATAGACCGCTGGTATTCAAAAAATACTTCAAATTAGATCATGAAGCTTTGCATAATAACTGAACTAACTATAAAGCAGGTCTTATGTGTTTTTTTATTTTTACTTAACATTATTTTCACCGTAAAAAGCATTTACCTAAACTTTTCGAGGCTTCAGAGCCGCTAGCACCCCACTCCGTCTCGCTCTCACTCAGTTCACGAGTAGTATGGTGCGAGTGAAATAAAATCTGAGGTTTCAGCCGTAAGGGGGCGAAATGGGGAAAAACGATTGTATGCGGTCTAAATCGCGGGCGGGGTGGGGGGGGCGGTTGTTTGTTAATTAATGGTTTTACCGTTTAAAACCATTAATTAACAAGCAGTTAAAAGCGACATTATAACACGAGTTTTAAGACCGGAAGTCGTTAGAATTTTTACATAAAATATCATTAAAGCGACTGTAAATTATAAAATTATGGAGACGTTGTATTATGCAATTTGGAATAGATTAGTTATGTATTATTCATGGTTGGCGGTCTGCTTTGTAGAGATGGTGATAGATCTTTCACTTCCGTACCTAATGAAAAAAACATAATTATGGTCCTTGTAGGACCACTGTGTTGTCCGTCAGTCTATCTTCTAGAACGGCTGTGATATGTTATTGTCTTCACATTCATAAACTACTGACTCTTTTGTAAAAAGACAATTTTAATCAAAAATGTTTTTCCTCTTTTTTAATTTTTAAGCGCAAAACTTTACCGTCACAATCAAGTATCTAACGCAAATTCAGTGTTATCGATACACTTTTGAGTATTCTATGATCCCTTATGGAAAATATAAAAAAAAAAATTACTAGAAATAAGCATCTTATTAGGAGACCAGCCTGGAATTATAATTATTATTAACGTATTATTTTTTACGTCTTTACTTAAAAAAAATATTTTAGCCATGGGTCCTCTTATTTATAATAAACTACCGTTAAACTTAAAAGAATTACCCATCAAACTCTTTAAAAAAAAGTTAACAAAACTGCTACTGGAGAAGTGTTACTACGCAATTAATGATTTTGTTAATGACAAAACTTTCTGTTAATGGTGTGTGACTTCTTCTTTGTGAGTTAATTTACTGACATTTCTATCCTTCGCTTTATTGACATTTGTAAATGGATATACTGTCATTTTAAATTGAATTTGTTGACATTTGTAATATAATCTTCTGACTTTCTTTTAATTTAATTTGTTGACATTCCGAATGTTTTCAATATGTGTATTTTATTCATGATTGTAATGTTGCTTAATGAATGGTGTTTTCTTGTTTATTTTTGGTTTGTTTAGTAAATGTATTATATTTAATAATTTTGCATGCCGTAAGGCAAAATGTATCGGGACGCTCAGCAAAATAACCATCATATCTGTATACCTACATTATTGGCAAATAAATGATTTCTTTCTTTCTTTCTTTCGTTAGTTCCATTTTTATCATTCTGAAAAGGTCCACTTTCTTTTCACACAGTTAATTTTGCTTGGGGATAGTTAATGATAGCTTAGCGCAGAGATTGATGTCACCTCGGATATATTCTTTGAGTTTGACTAACGAGGGTTCTTCATCTCTCGTGAGGGCACTGGCTCGAACTGCTCAGGTCTTGGTGAGAAGGTCAGTCAGACTGCAAGGCCTATAGGGCTCTCTGTCAATTTTTTGCCAAACGTACTATACCTGAATCGCTTTAGCGTGGCAATAGCGATCATTGCCCTTCCCATAATATCTCTCCGAAGGAATCCAAACAATGAGCTATATATGATTTTTCGTTATTGGAACATGTTGAAGATCGCGATAGATATTGATTCAGGATGTTAATGATCTTTATTTAAGTTTTTGAAATAAAGAATGCTAGAAAATGTAGGTGGGTCAATGACCGCTATTGTCACGCTAAAGTGACTTGGGTATAGCTTAAGTATGTATCGTCACATAAAACACCGCACTTTTGACGCATCAAGCCCAATTAGACATGGCTAGTAATAACAGTACTTAATTACTGCTGTATTGCCCTACCAATTAAACAAAAGAAAAAGCGTGAAGGATAGATATCACCGTTTAAATTTCTAACCTATTGCTAAACTAACTAAGGTTACATGCGTAACATATGGTAAACGTTAACGTGTGCGTTAGCCCTATAAGTGTTTATTGCTATAATTTGGTGAAGCAAATGTATTTTGTTATGCTTCTAGCATAACAAAATACTACACGTTACTACTACTTATACTACTGCATTTACTATGGCGTAAGTTTTGTAAGTATTATGCGAGTTAGGGACTTTCGAGTTACCAGGCTTTGTAAAAAATCAGAGTGTAATGATAATTTTTAGCTCATTTTTTAATAATTTTTTGTTTATAATAAATAATTTGTTTTTAGAAAAAAATCATAACATTACATAAAAATTAAATTAAAACAAAATTGTTAAAAAAATCCCACAACACAATAACATAATACTCAAAGATTCAAATCAAACAAAAATTTAAATACATAGTTATTATGTCATTCAAATCAACACAAAAATATTTTTTACATACCTAACATAACTACTACAATTTTTTTTTTTTCCACCAAAAAATATAAACAAAGGACTTGAAACAAGAATTTAATTGGTTCTCCAATGGGAGAATAATATTTTAGAATAAAACACGGAAATACACTAATATGCTCTAAAATTATCGCAGTAGGAATCCATTTGATCGCTTACTTTTTCAGAAATGGCCTGTTTTCATTCAACCTCATCGCAAACGTTGACACACACGTAACGCTGTTTTTTTAAATCTCATAATAAAAAGTTACCATAAATATTAGCATGAATCGAATATTATGAGAATTCCGATCACATAATAAACAAATTATGTAATTGAAATTACATAAGAAATTAGATTTATGTAAAAATTATAAATTTATATAAAACGTTTGTTAATATTTATTACTAAAGCACTTTCTCCAATGGTGCTCGAGCTCGTGGCTAAGTAATAACAGTCGCACCGAGTCGATCCATCAGGTTAAGCTACGCTTGCCGGGGTGGGTCGGTGGATGGGTGACCATCTTTACATACCGAGACTTCTCCGTGCCTCGGAAAGCACGTTAAGCCGTTGGTCCCAGTTGTCATTCATGGATCTTTGACAGCCGTTACGGGTCGTCAGAAACCCGAAAGTCTGACAACCAGTCTTACCAAGGGGTATCGTATTACCCACTTACTGGGTTGTGGAGGTCAGATAGGCAGTCGCTCCATGTAAAATACTGGTATTCAGCTGCATCCGGTTAGACTGGAAGCCAACCCCAACATAGTTGGGAAAAGGCTAGGCAGATAGATAGACTTTCTCCAATGGTGCCAGTACTATACCATCATCTATTAATTAATTATGTGAAAACCTGCCATACGTCTTTAGATTTACTAGGTACTACAAGCCACAATGTTGTGACTTTGATCCCAGGAAAAAACAGGGCTGTAGAATTTGCATACAAGTTACAAGCAGGAAAGGATCTATCGTTTAGAATTTGCACATAATCATAATAAGACGGTGCTACAGAGCACGGAGACGCTTTGGCGTCCACTCCGAGATGTTCTTAACAGTTTCTTTAAAAACCAAGCGTGTCACCACTATACTTGGTGATGACTTTAATAAACTATGAAAAAAAAAACCGGCTATGTGCGAGTCGGACTCGCGCACGAAGGGTTCCGTACCATCCTTAGTCGTCCGCCGCGTCTGTCTGTCGTCCTGTACGCGATAAACTCAAAAACTACGGCACCGATTTTCATGCTGTTTTCACCAATGGATAGAGTGGTTCTCGAGGAAAGTTTTAGTATATAATAACCAACATCCACGCGGGCGAAGTCGCGGGCATCAGCTAGTTATTTATAAAAACGAAAAAAAAAACATGTTCGTTGTAAGGGAGTCCCCATCAATATTTTGTATTTTTTTGTTATAGCGGCAGCGGAAATACATTATCTGCGAAAATTTAAACTGTCTAACTATCACGGTTCATGAGATACAGCCCGGTGACAGACGGACGGACAGACAGACGGACAGATGGACGGACAGCGGAGTCTTAGTAATAGGGTCCCGTTTTACCCTTTGGGTAAGGAACCCTAAAAAGGCTTCGAATGGCGAAGATGATAGAAGTTGTGCGCTCAACGTACTTTCGGCGCCACGAATTTTACAAGTATTGCCGTCTTTAAACGCAAACGAGGGTGGAGGCTCTCGGCTAAATAATAAAAGCCAATAGGGTCGATTGAAGGTTAAGCTACCCTTGCCGCGGTCGGTTCGTGGATCCATTACACGTCGAGCCCCTCCGTGCCTCGGAAAGCTGGTTCCGGCAGTCATTCGTAAATCTTTGACTGTCGTTACCGGTCGTCAGAAGGCCAAAATACTGAGAAATAGTCTTACCAAGGGGTGTCGTGTTACCCAGTAACTAGGCTGTGGAGGTCAGATAGGCAGTCGCTCCATGTAAAATACTGGTATTCATCCGTTTAGACTGGAAGTCGACTCCAACAAAGTTGGGATACTAGGCAGATTGATTGATTTTTTGCCATCTCTAGATGCTGCCGCGCGATTCTGTGCTCTGTGGACAGTACTAAGTATTCCGGGCATTAAGTAGCTTTACCAGCCTTGCTGACTGACTATGTTCCTACCCTGGTACCCACCCACAGTAGGTACACCTTCATTTCGCCAGTTATGTTTAAGTCCCATGTAATAGGGGGCGAGCCTACCAACCTGGCACAAATCCAGACTCCAGGCAGCAACTGAGAAATTCCTAATGAAAACCTAATAACACTTAGCCCCACCTGGAAACAGAACCCATGACCTTATGTTCAGCAGAAGCACTTGCAAACACTAGACCAATGAGGAGTGAACGTATGTATGTAGGTGTAGAAAGTACCGTAAACAACTAAACAACAAGAGGAAATAATTGGCTCTAGTTTATTTTTCATACGTAACTTTTTGCAATTTCAAATAGGCTTCGCGTGCCCAAAGCTTTGGCAATCAGTAATAAAAACCTCGTTACAGACATTATAAGACCGTTTCAATCATCTAGACACTCTTTATAGCTTTGGATATGAACTTCTTAATTGGCAAACTTCTTTGGCAAAATAACAGAGAAGATATGAATCTTGTGGTCCTGGGTTTGTTCTTTAAAATCTAAATAGTGTGTATAGTTGTATTGCCCTATGGCTGTGGATAGACCACAGATGTTCTTTCATTGTATATCATTCCCGATAGAAGAGCCTTTGTATTATAACATTATATTCCACATGTTATTAATAAAAGGTCTTCACCATAACCTACCTCTCAATATCTTGCAAATAATCACCTCCCTGCCGTTGTCCCATGACACTTGTGGTCGGCGCAACACGTTTTTTTCTTCCACTCTCCCCTGTCAACCGTCACTCTATCATTTACTCCCTTCTCTTCCATATCATTTCTCCTACAATCCATCCATATTTTCTTTGGTCTTTCTCTCCCTCTCCATCTTTTCGAGGATAGGAAACCATCAAATGACTTCTCGCGCTCTGGACGGATCGGGAGGGCGTGTCAGACTTTTATCGACTAAAACCCACCCGTGTTCCTTCAGTTGCCTGTTGCCAAGGGCGCCGGTATCCCTTTCGGACAATCCCGCAATTCTGGCAGAAATCTTATGAACTGACTATCAAACCATTCCGCCTGTCGCGCGTCGTTTAATTTGAACAAAGAAAGTTATTAAAACTCATTTACATTTTTCCATATCATAAACATTCATCTTATTACTGAGCAATTAATTGCGTCCCACAGTTGGGCAATAATTAACTGCATCCCGTGGTTGGGCAATAATTCCCGTTATCAATGAAGAAAAGTCAACGACCACGTTAGTAAATTTAGGTTACAAGTTCGGTACATTCAATTCAATTTACAATTTACTATAGTGAGTGTAAATTGTTGTGGTTTTAGTAGACATAATAAGAGCAAGCAGTCAAATGTTTTCTTATTAATTTCACGGGAAACTGAAGCAGAAAATTCGATTAAAGTTAAAGCAAATGCTTGGTTATAAGATGTTTATGATGGTGGAATAATAAGTTGAAATCGTTCTGAAAACATAACTCGTCAATGTTATGTCTATGTTTTATTTTGTAATCGGCGTGTTAAGTAAGCTGGTAAGTTCTTATAGCTTTCTGAGCGGAACTACAAAGTTCCAAAGTTCCTATGTCCAATTCGGAATAAAAATAATACCTATGGAGTTATCTGACCGGTGTTTTTAAAACTTTAGATATCTCAGAAAAAACTAAATAAATAAAAACTCGTATAAACAAACTGTTATAGAGCCTGAAAAAAGAAGAACCATAATTCAATTCGCAACATTCTCAATCATGAATCACAATTTCTCCACCACAGTAAGTGGAGCTTAGAAAATAGTTTTATTACAGAAATCTTCAGTATAGTAACAGCTAACTGCACGCACATACCATAGCAACAATTCTGAAGAGAAACAAAAGCTGAACGAACACATGGGAATCTTAGACACATTGGATGAGAATGTGTTATAGAAACAGTAGAAAGAATTAACAAGAATCTAGTAAAAGAAAAAAATCCTATTCCTGGATCGAATTCCGTGAATTCTAATATATTCTAAGTATTTTTCCTTATACCGAAGTAGAAAACATCAGTGATAAAGCCAACCACTTTTCTTTTAACTCAAGATGTCACTGCCGTTTCAAACGACCGGCTAACCGCTTAAACTACACGCGAGTTCAAACAAAAAAAAAAAAGTTTGTATATTTAACTTTTACAGAAAACTTACCGTAATTAAAATCACCCAAAGCAGAATAGATAAATATCCTAATTCACTAAAACACTTTATTCACTGCACAAACACGCACATCATTTTTTACCGACTTCGAAATTTGCGACAGACGTGCGCCCGCGCGCGTTGCTACTTAGCGACTGGTCCGATGTCAAGTTTACGAAGCTATTCGGGTTGTGTCGCTTCTGTGTCGTTGGTATATTATGTTGGAGTGTTATGTCAGGAAATATAATAGTGCAGTGCATGGCATATAATGATTTTGTTTATAAACACTTCACGTCTGAGCAATAACAAGGCTTAGAGAAGAATGTCTTGGAATGTGAGAGAATTAGGAGTTGTAGTCTCATTGTTATATGTCAAAACATGCAACGGATAGTTAATCAGTCAACAATCAAGATGATGATAATAAAAAATAAAATGAGGTGGATAAGGAAGAAATAATAAAGCTACCAAAAGTAACAAATATTTAAGTTACTTTGGATGCACATGAACAAGCAAAGTAACGAGACGTAAAAGCGAAGCAGACTAACGTCCTACATCCAAAGAATCCTGCTACTAAAGAAAATATTTATAAAATCAATGTTAAAGACTTACTTTCTTTTCAAGAAGATACAAAGACGAACTTCGACATTGAACTAGCTACTGTTCTCATTGATTATACGCACTGTTGGCTACCAGAAATGTGCGGGTGATTTACACCTCTATTGAGTCTAAATTAAAGGTGCCTTTTGCTTGTAGTTTCTGATGAGGGATACGAACTCATAACTGTAGCTGGTGAATATATTTGCACTAATTCTTAAATATGGTCGAAAATTGGGGACTTTATAATAATTTGATAATCAGACGTAGATAAATGAAGAAGAATAAAAATATTGGGAATGTACACGGATTTAATTCTGGTTCAGTAAGTACCTAATAAAACCTAGTGAACCTCAAAGCCGGAATAAGGTTCCACATCAATGCACCTTTGACCCTGACTAATGCTGATGATTTAGGAAGTGGACCCTCCCTATAACCGGTAGCTTTGACCTCGGTAGGATGTTCAATATTACGGCATTATTTTTGTTCATTTTATTTGTTGTTTTTGTTTTTGTGGCTTTTGTTTCTTGTTCTTGTTCATTATTACTCCTTATTTAATGATATAAGAAAGTGTACAAGTTTTGAGGTCTTCAATTTACCATTGTGAATCCAGAAATCGTCGTTTCGACCACCGGTAATATATGTATGTATACCTTCTTTTTTTGGAGGTTGGGAAATCATCAAATGACTTTTCCCGCTCTGGGCGGAGCAGGAGGGTTAGACTTTTACTAACTAAAACCCACCCATGTTCCTTCAGTTGTCTGATGCCAAGGGTCCCGGTATCTTTTTCGGAATTTCCCGCAAAATATATGTATACATGCTAAGCAAAAAAAAAATATTAATGGATAAAAATAAGAAATTCTTTTATATTAAGTTCATGAATTTTTTTGACGCCACTAACTCAAGTAGGTAGATCACTCATGACGTCAATAGGTGATCATCTATTTTAGAGGCATAAACTAATGGTTAGGAAGCAGCTGAAGCGAAAGAAAGTTCTTCAAGTTGTTAAATACAATAATCTCCTCAGATTAAAGTTTTATCCAGTTGGCAATGATGACAGAGGAGCTGAATGCCCAGTGTGGGCTGTGGGCCCCCACTATAATTAAAAAAAGGTTGAAAAGGTTGGGGGAAACATGCGTCACATCCACGCAAAACGGATATCGCTCAGCATTATGCTGCGACCCTATGCAAGACAGAGCCCCAGCGCTGGATTTCAGCGACAGCCGGCGCTGACGTAATGACGTCGACCGGTGCGGCACGGGTAATTACTTTACTCTTTGTGTGCGCCGGACGTCCCGAAATACCTTCACTTGAGGAGGCTCTTTGATGGTATCTCAGGAACTTTATAAACAAAAAACACTGATAAATAAGATGGATGCAGCATGAAAAATAATGAGCATCGTGACATTGGTCATCACGTTTTGTAACTCTGAAGTAATGGTCTTCTAAGTAGGCCTAGCAAACAAGTTGCGTGTGTGCTAAAGCCGTTACAAACGGAATGACAAACAGCTTGACATAATTTTCGCAAATTCATAGAATTAACGACGGACAGCAGTACAGTAATAATAACATTCTTGATGATGGAAAAAAGGGGCATATTAAAAATAAAAAAAATATTGTCACGCACCAGACCTCTGCTACGGTTAGGTAATTTTATGAGGGGCTTAGAACCAGTTTTTTGATGTTTTTTTTTTTTGTTTCTATAGAATTACATGGTTTTTGGTAGTTAAGATTAGGAATGCATCTGATGGTTAAATTCTGAGTAACTAGTGTAGTGGTTAGTACGTATGAGTACAGTAGTTTTTTGAAGGAATTTCAAATCTGTACTGACAAATCTATTCCATCATCTGCTGTAGCCTTTGCTGGGGTCAACTTTAAGTCCACTAGATTCGGCTAAACGTCTAGCTACAGTAATCAGTTTCTAGGTATTCTATTAGACCGGTAGTCGGCTTACCGAGCTATTGTAATACAAGTTTTAGATGTCAGCAATACAACTTAACAATGATTGTAATATGAATGCTCAGTCTTGAAATGTTTTTTTTTTTTATTTCAACAATTATTATTATTTTCTCTATTTTTATTTTTATCCTGTTCACATCTGGTTATAAGTGCATGCTATGGTCTCCTATTATTAAAGGAACACATGTAAAAGAACCTATTTGTAATATTATGGCCTACACTGTCCTCCCATACCTAATAACACAATAATTCGAAAATATTGTAACAGCCAATTTATTTTTAAAAGAGTAACCGTGGAGTTTCTTGCCGGCTCTACTCCATAGGAAACGACCGATTGGAACCGTGCACCTAGCTTCTGACGTTTCATAAGTGCCCATGTAGGTTTATGTGAAATAAAATATTTTGATTGTGATTTTGATTTTGATATGATTTCTAATTTTCTATTGTATCTGTGTATAGTTGTTGGATATCCCAAATAAATAAATAAATATGAAAGAAAAATGTGTCAGCAAAAAAAACCAATTTGATTACAATTATTACAGATAATAAACATAATTTGCAATCCGGCTTTTCTTGTGTGTTTTTGTCGCTAAGTAAAACTCGACATGTGGAAAGCTTGTAAACATGAAATCATCGCCTCGCGGGGCGAAACATGACAGTGGTATGAGGTCGAGGTGTTATTGTAGGCGGAAGCCATAGCGTTTTTCGTTTTGGTGGAATTTTGTACGATTTTCCCAAGAGCTGGGGTAATTCAGTCTAGATTAGATGGGAGCCATATATTTTAGTGGTAATTACTTTGTTCAAAATTAATTAATGCAGTTTCATTTATTTTATACAGTCGAAAAACGTGACCAGACTTGCTGTATTAGCATACTTTGGCAATAAAATACAGGATAAATGAAGGATATCCTAAGGATTAATATGTAATAAATGAAAGCCAATGCCATATTTTCGCTTTTGTAATGCAGGAATAAACTACAATTACTTTTCAACATTGTGAAATAGCAGTTTATAACTATTTAGAAACATTTTGACTCGTTGACTGTTCTAACGATCAATTATGATATCCTTTATTTCAACGAATTATTAATGAAACCTTGATTTATATTTCCACGATACTTAATATTAATCTATAAATATTTATCTATCTTTGTAAAAAAATTATTGCCGTAGTCTCGCAAAAACTCAGAAATGGCTCGACCGATTTGTTTTTTTTTTAATATTTTGTTTTGTTCGCCTATACATTGTGGTGGTTTAAGAAAAAAAAAAATTAGGAAAAAAAAAATGGAACTTGGAAAATGGAATGGAAAATGGTTTTTTTTTTGTGACATAGCCTTAGGCACCGGTTACTTTTGCGGGAAAGTCCGAAAGGGATACCGGGGCCTTGGCAACAGGCAACTGAAGGAACACGGGTGGGTTTTAGTCAGTAAAAGTCTGACACGCCCTTCCGCTCCTCCCAGAGCGGGAGAAGACATTTGATGATTTCCCAACCTCAAAAAAAAAAACAAAGGAAATATCACGATCTAATTTAATCGAAGTGCCTCGTTGGTCGTGATCACAAGTGCTATTGCTGAGAATGACGTCCTGGGTTTGATTCAAAGCGTTATTTGGTTTTTCCATCTAGAATTTCTCAGCAGCAACCAGGAGTCTGGAATTGTGCCTGGTTGATGGCAATAGACTCGCCCCCTGTTACATGAGACAAACAGAACTGGCAAAATGAGGATGTTGGAGGTACACCTCTGCCTAACCGTTCGGGGAACACAGGTGTGATGTGATTTGAGCTAATTTAATCGATTCTATTAAATCTATTGTGTTATATGGCGTCTGAGATCCGCTCCGCGACTCCTAGCACCTCATCCTACATAACCAATCATTATAAAACCAATAGACACTGAACAGCGGCTTCCAATCACGCTATACCGTTGTGTTTATCTGTACCATCGCTGCCATCGCTAACGGCTGCTGGAATCTTAACAATTTCATGTAATTTTACGCATTTTATTGGTAGCACATCTGATAGTTATGTATGAGTGCTCGTAGCTAAGTAATAACAGCCGCATAGGTCGATCCTTCTGGTTAAGCTGCTCTTGTTGGGGTTGGTCCGTGGATGGATGACCATCTTTACATACCGAGACTCCTCCGTGTATCGAAAATCACGAAGCCGTTAGTCCCGGCTGTCCTCTGTAGATCTTTGACAGTCATTACGGGTCGTCAGAAGCCGGAATGTCTGACAATATAATATAATAGTATTACCCAGTTACTGGGCTGGACATGGGTATACTATGAGCTGGAAAAGGACATAGGCAAATTTTCATCCTGGATCACAGACGAAATTGTGGGCAACAGCAAGTCTTCTTCAATATAAATAAATTTTTGGTCAAATCAGAAGTGCTTACAGAGTTTTAATATTTTTCTTTTCTTGCACTTTTCATCCTTTCCATGACCGACTTTTTAAATAGCAGTAGGTACTTGAAACAATAAAATTGATACCTACGTTATTATACAAGTCAAATCAATTAAAACAATATTTCCACGTTAGCCCGCACATGTACCATGTCACAGTGATACATGTACTGGCAGTCGAATCGCTGGGCGAAGGCGCTCAGGATACTGTTCGGGCTGACCCGCACCCTGCGCACCAGGGATGTGCACCGCTTGCGCATGGTTGTATAAAAACAATCCACGCGCGCTTCGGCGAACATCCCCGAAGCGCTACAGAATCGAGGCAGCCCCAACAGCACCCTGAATGCATTATTGTATTGGACGCGTAGAGCGCTGTACTGCTTTTGCGTATAATTCACCCACAGACCGCTCGTGTAGAAGGACGTGCAAAATGCCCTGAACAGGGTGATCTTGACGTCTCTTGAACATCGAGCAAATCTGCGTGCTATCATATTCGCACGAACAGACAGCGCTCTACGCTCCCTTTCTATGTCATTATCGTCTTTCAGATCCGGGGTTAGCAAGTGCCCAAGGTATTTAAATTGTTCTACCCTACTAAGGGGGTAGCCATTCAATCTAACTTTAGGTGTTTGACTTAGGGACCTTCCCCGAGCCTGAAAGACCATCCACTCACTTTTATTTGTGTTGTACACCAACCCATGTTGTCCAGCATATTTTTCGCAAATGTCAAGCAGCTGCGACAGTCCACCCACAGACGCACTCAGCAGCACCATGTCGTCCGCGTAACTAATATTGTTAAGGCAGACTCCATCAATATGGCATCCGACATGTGTGCTGCTGAGCTCCTCCACAAGCGCGTTCACATAAACGTTAAACAGTTTCGGCGATGTCAGCCCCCCCTGTCTCACGCCGCACTCCAACCTATATGGCGTCGAATACGCCCCTGACCACCGAACAACGTTGATCTGGTTCCCATACCAATACTTAAAAGTACGGATTAGTACCTCGGGCATTGTTGTTTGATGTAATTTTTGCCATAGAATATCGTAAGAAACCAAATCAAACGCCTTCGATAAATCAAGAAAACACCCGAAAATGGGCGTATTTTTATCCGTGTAGTACTTGACAGTTTGCTTCAGACACAGTATAGCCGTTTCAGTAGAGAGACCTGACTTGAAACCAAATTATTATTATTATTATTATTTATTATGAGAAGCCTTTTAATACGTCGAAAATGAAGAAATGGGTGATGTCTGTTTACAAAACATATTGAACCACAAAACCATAAATTCAGGTTATCGAACAAAAGCAATATTGCTTCGCTCAATAACGAGCAGGTTGACAATAACAGTTTCAGGGAAAGTTCACCACAATAAGCCGTTTTAGAAATAGCTTCATTCCGCAGAATGCTGATAACTGATGCCTTATTGTTGTGGAACAGTTCAAGGCAATGATTTTACGTTTTCCAAGTTACTCCACTTACCTATAGATACTATGTAAGTACACACAGATTTGTTCACATACAAACTTATACCTACTTTATCCTCATCATTATTGCCAGCCTTGTTCCACCCACACAGCTAAGTATAGCCCTCACCCCTTCTGTGAAATGCTTCTCTGGTCTGTGCGAGTCTCATGAAAACAGCAGTAACCAGTAACGACGACCCAAATCACTCTTGCCCTAATTAGGTTGCTTATCGTCAATGCATAGGTCATTCGTGACATACATTAGTGTTCCAGATAGTTTGTAATCGGTGGTGATTCCTCAATACCAGACAACCTGTGTGCAGGGTCCTGTTTATCAAAAGTTACAAGTCTACACGTAAACAAGTTACCTAGAATGTTAATTTTCGTTAAATTCATAGCTCATCTCCATATTCATAATCAGCCTTAATGTTCCCACTGCTGGGACATGGGCATCAGGTCATCTCTCTCTTTTGACCACATAAAAAAAATCGAATTTAAGCATTTATTGCGGTAGGTACTAAAGCACGACACTTGTAAACTTGTAAGACGGAATAGAGAGTCCCCGGACACTCTCAGGATTTGCTATGATTTTTTACAAGTTGTAACTGAGAAAAAAGTTTTTATAAACAAAATCAAGACTAAAGGTGTAAAAATTTAAGTAAGTATCTGTAAATTAATAATGACATTTGGTAATACAAGGCTTGTAAGTTTTGATAAACAGAGCACTGGTCTGCCCTCCAATAATAAGAATTATCTATTTAATTAATTATAAATATTTAATTATCTAAGGTGTAATTTAATATTTAATTATCTAAGGTGAAAGGTGGGCGTTTTAGGGGACTGTCTTATGTAATTTTGATGTTCGAAAAGTGCTGATTCTCAGCTTAGTTTGAATAAATGACTTTTGATTTTGATTTTGATTTTATCTAGTACTCATGAACAAAAAGGCGGACTGCAATGATTCCTTACATTTTCAAGAAAGAACCAGCTCCTAACTATATCCTTAAGTTGTTAAACGCCATCTATGCAAGCAACTTAGAACTACTTCGTTACTTAACTTTGCACAAATTGAACAAAGTGAAAGTTCTGTGGGAAGCTCTCCCAAGTATGTGCCGACAAACTTGAGTTAGTTCAACTACTACCCACTAGATGGCGGTTGTGTCGATAAAAGATTGCTCTGTTATTTAGAAGGCGCTAAAACCAAAGATAGGTAGGCAGGTATGGTAGGTATAGATGAAATAGGTTTTTTTTATTTTATTTAGAAATTGCTTTATACCTACATGCAACACAATGTAGATGATATTTACTTCATGTAATAGCGTACTGTTATCTTACGATCAAATCAATCAGAACAAATAAGATTGGAAATTTTCTACAGAGGTCATAAGTTATGACTTGTAGACGCCCAAACGACGGCCGCCCGCGCCCCAGGTAACAACCCCAGTAAAACCCCAATTGAAAAAAAAAATGCGGTTATTTTTTTCTTAAAAAAAAAAAAATACACACATCAACAGAATCTCAGTATGATTCTTAACAACACCCCAACGGATCGGACAGGGTTTTTGTTACACGCTGTAAAACGCCTAGGCCAATCAATCCAGCTCTTTTTAAAAATAAACTATGTACTTAAATTGCTTGAATTTGAATTCATGGCTGAATGAAATGAAATTATTTATTCTGTAAATAGGATATTGAATCACTTTCATACGTATTATTAAATAGTAAAAATAAGCTAGATGAGATCGGCGCGGCGTTTCCTATTTGACTACTCTGAGAAGAAAGGCCAGAACCAACTCAGAGGTCGCAGTCTGTTTTAAAGTCCAGACATAATCTTGGTCAGGCCATATGAGGATCATGTAGATTAACGCCTGAAATAGTCTTTTGAGGAAAGATCCACACAGATTTGAGTGGACCTGTCCAGTCAGTGCAAGCATAATAATTATGTCAGTAATAGTGGAGCTCAACTCAGAACTTATGGTATGCTATGCTATGTGGCTGTAGCGGTACATCTGAATGGTAGTCACTGCTCACTTAAAATCTGCCTAGCCTTTACCCAACTATGTTGGGGTCGGCTTCCAGTCTAACTGGATGCAGCTGAATACCAGTATTTTACATCGAGCGACTGCCTATCTGACCTCCACAACCCAGTAACTGGGTACGATACCCCTTGATAAGACTGGTTGTCACTAAGATATTTGGCTTATGAGTAAGTAGGTAAATACAAATTAATAAAAGAATGTGAGTATGACATGCATAATTAGAGACATTCATTTTTGCAAACTTAAGTAACTTATTGTAAAAGTTATTGATATTGGAAATTGCTACCGGCGATAACAACTTATCACAAATTAGACCCATAATCTTTTCTGAAGTTCAGGACACTGAATATTTTATCCTAAAGACCTTGAACTCTCCACGTTCCTACCTAAAACCATGGTAATATATTTCGTTTGTAAAAACACGTTTTTATAATATAGATACCTACTTTTTAGGGTTCCGCGCCCAAAAGGTGCCAAAAGGAACCCTATTACTAAGGCTCCGCTGTCCATCTGTCTATCACAGATAAGAAAAAGAAAGAAAATACGTTTATTTGTGGTAACATGACGCAAAAAAGAAAATAAACACAAAAATTAAAAAAAAGAAGGTTTCTATCGCTCAGCAATACGCTGCGACCCGTATGCAAGACAGAGCCCCAGCGCTGGTACACAGGGCTGTATCTTATGAACCATAATAGGTAGACACTTGAAATTTTTACAGAGTGTGTACTACTTTGGCCGCTACAATAAATAAAAATAAAATAAAGATACATTTAAGGGGGTCCTCTTAAAAGGAAAGGTGTTTTTTTTGTTACTAAAGTATAATCAAATACAAACAGTAAAAACAAATTTAAGTACATTAGTACGAATCCCTTCGTGTGTGAGTCCGACTCGCACTTGGCTACATTTTTTTTATATAAATCCTCCCTCAACTTTTACAATTCCTTTTGTATTAATGAAAAGGAATTATTAAAATAATGCGAGTGCTTCTTCAAGTGTATTTGTTAATATTTGTTAGAAAACGTTTCGACCAAAGAATTCCTTTGATACGTCTTCTACTAGATTATAGAACACTAGCTATGCCCCGCGGTTTCACCCGCATAAGTCTCGATCCCGTAGGAATATAGGGATAAAAAGTATAGGGGTATGAGGAACAGGGTGTAAAGTTCTCTCATCCACCATAGAAAAGGGAGGATCCTCCGACCAGACGGGTGTAGTGTCTGGCGGGCAACTGCCCAACAATTGATGTCGGGTCGGGCTTGTATATATGTCCATTGCACGGTAAACTTTAATTGCGCAATGCAGGATTTTTGTGTGACGTCAGGTCTTTGATGCGTAGTTCGCATGTGGCGATGTAGATACCGCCACAAAAGTATCCTATGTCCTAATCCCAATTTTTTCTACACATGTGCCAAATTTCATCCAAATCTTTTCATCCGTTTTAGCATGAAAGCATAACAAACGAACAAATAAACTCACTTTCGCATTTTTATTACTAGTTAGGATTATTTTTGGCTTTGAAATCCTAAGATGCTTTCTCAAAAGATATTTAACTGTTTAGTTTGTGTCTGTGAAAGGCGGCAGAGTAGAGATTTGTTCAGTTTTTTAATCTTTTATATTTTTCTGTTTGGGAATCAGGCATTGGTTCAACAATTTTGATGATTAAAGCTGATTTTGCGGTTTTTAATGTGCTTTATGAGATTAAAGCGAGAGACCAAGAATTTGCTCTGACGGGTGAACTTCAATTTGATAAAGAATTCACCTTTGAAGTACTTAATACTTATAGACAAGGAGGAGAGCCCAACGATACCCAGAATTGGCAAAGCATCAAATTAGGTTAAAAGACATCGCGCTAACTCCCTTTTTTTTTGGGGTTTCATCATCAAATGACTTCTCCCACTCTGAGCCGAGCGGAAAGGCGTGTCAGACTTTTACTGACTAAAACCTACCCGTGTTCCTTCAGTTGCCTATTGCCAAGGGTCCCGGTATCCCTTTCGGACTTTCCCGCAACCCTGGCAGGTTGCGTTAACTCCCTAACTCGCCCGTTGCGCCATTGAAATAGGAGAAAACTTCTATAACAAGCATTGATTATTATTTATGGGTTAATAGAAATACTAAATTGTTGCATAAGTTAAATCTATACATTATTATAAAAGTCGCTTTTCGTGTTTGTTTGTATGTCCGCATTGTTCTTTTAAACCACGCAACAGATTTTGATGAGGTTTCCACTTGAGGAGAATTTATAGGTTAATGTGTATAATACGTTACTATTGAAAGTTAAATATAACTAAGAAATTTCGATGTTTTGTTAAGATGTAAAAACCGTGCGAAGCAGTGGCGGATCGCTCGTCTCTGATAAAATACAAAACTACACAAAAACTTACATCCCAAATTCAATTACCTCAATCATTTGGCTTCTTGTAACTCACATTATTGTAAATTTTATTTTGAAATTATCAACATAACAAGCTTATCAAAATAACAATCTTGCGCTAGCAGAATTCAATCACAGCCTGACAAACAAAGACTGAACTAGACAAAGCTAACCCCAACAATGTAAGAAGGTTTGTTACTAACAACGTAAGGAAAGAATTAAAGGCAAAGAAAGCAATCCAGCCACAAACAGACGAGTGTGTGCAGATAACCGCCATTTAACTTCAGCTGCTCTCAACCCTGGAATTTAATTGTTTTGTGTGTTTAGAACGAGGTGTGGTTGCAGTTACGACGTAACTAGTTCGTCTAAACGAAGAGTCGGAATCGTAAGCTTTCAAACAAATTGACAGAGGTGCAATTCGACAGAAATTAATGGAATTATAATGTTACTAACTGCGTCCTGCGATTTCACCCGCATATGTCTCGATCCGGTGGGAATTTCGGGATAAAAAGGTATCCTATGTCTTTCTCCAAGTCATGGTCTATCTATGTGCCAAATTTCATCCAAATCCGTTCAGCCCTTTTAGCGTGGAAACGTAGCAAACAAAAACACAAACTAACTTTCGCATTTATAATATTAAAGTTAGGACTAGCTGCGCCCCGCGGTTTTACCCGCGTAAGTCTCGATCCCGTCTGAATATCGGGATAAAAAGTATCCTATGTCCTATTCCAGGTCATGGTCTACCCCTGTGCTAAATTTCATCCAAATCCGTTCAGCCGTTTTAGCGTGAAAGCGTCACAAACAAACAAACTCAGTTAGGATTAAGAAAGCTTTTATGAATCTGAAGAATTTATTCAGCCTAATAAGCAAACAGTACAGGGTCACTCAGGATACATCAACACGATAATTTCTGTGTAATGTCATAGCAGCAGCTTTCAATCTGCCTAGTCTTTTCCCAACTATGTTGGGGTCGGCTTCCAGTCTAACCGAATGCAGCTGAATACCAATATTTTACATGGAGCGACTGCCTGTCTGACCTACACAACCCAGTAACTGGGTAATACGATACCCCTTGGTAAGACTATTTATCAGACTTTCGGGCTTCTGACGACCCATAACGACTGTCAAAGATCTACGAATGACAGCCGAGACCAACGGCTTTACGAGCTTTCCGAGTCACGGAGGAGTCTCGGTATGTAAAGATGGTCACCCATCCACGGACCAACCCCGGCAAGGGTAGCTTAACCTGATGGATCGACCCGTGCGGCTGGTATTACTTAGCCACGAGCAGCAGCAGCGGTTTTATGAGGGAGAATTTCAGTGTGCCCATATTTTGATAGTAAGGATCATTACTATGAATACTTTGATAGAAGGACGAGGATCTAAATTAATTAAATGTTACCTATGTATATTCGTATGTTTTAAAGTTAAGGCTGTACACCTAGAACTGATATGTTAACTGCGGAATATCTTGTCTGAGCAGAATGTGTTATTTTGGCTTTAAAAAAATATTTACTACGAAATTATATGAAAATACCTACATAAGTTTAATATATTTTGCTCCTAAAATCTTTTCTTACATACACCATTAAATATATTTTTAGCATCTTTGTAGCCCCTATAAATAACACTGAAAATATTCCGACTTTACCACACCCCAAAACTTTAGCGAGGGTAGAAATAAAAAATAGAGTTCTTCTAACATTCTAGAGTACGGGCGTTCATTACATAATAGCTTTAACAGTAAGCTCTATCAATGACTCTACGGAATAGAGAAAAATATAGAGAAAAGAGATTTTTGGTTTTTGCTAAAGCTTTTGGAACGGTGGATGTGGTTTTCTATCTTATAATGTTTTAAAAGATTGCTTCGATCTTTTGTTACCAAGTAGTTAAAAAAAAATAAGAAAAGATTTTTGGTTTGCGCTAAAGCTTTTGAAACATAAGTGTCTGTTTTCACTCACACTAATGTTGAAACATTAAGCAGTAACTTAGCACAAAAACATTTCAACAACGCGATGACTAAAGTTACGGCACCGATTCGCCGAGGCGTATCTAATACTTAGGCAATTTTTAAGGGCAGCCTGGCGTCTGATTTCTTCTAACAATATTGATATCAAAAATATCAGACAAAAGTCAAAAATTTTGATCTCGAAGCTTACGGGCAAGTCGTATGTATCTACATTGTACTGAAGAAATAAAATGGTGAGACGGGAGTGATTGGTTATGGATCAGTTTTCAGGACATTTTTGTATGGTTTTGCTTATTATGGGAGCAGTGGTGGGCCAGTGGTAACGGCCGCAACTTACGAGTTGTAAGGTCATAGGTTCGAAGCCTGACAGGCGCTTTGTGTAAATTACTTCATAACCGCTGCTCTCGAAACGGTGAAGGAAAATATCATGAAGAAACCGGCACGTCCGAGAACCAAAAATTCGGAGACGTGACATCTACCAACCTGCACTGGGCCCACGTGGTGGATTACTGCCCACCCCCTCTCACAGAGAGGAGGCCTGTGTCCCAGCAGTGGGGACATTATAGGCTGACTATGCTTATGCTATGCTTTGCTTAATAAATTATTATTAACTAGATAATGCCCGCGACTTCGCCCGCGTGGATGTCGGTTATTATATACTAAAACCTTACTTGAGAACCAATCTATCCATTGGTGAAAACTGAAAATCCGTGCAGTAGTTTTGAGTTTATCGCATACAGGACGGCAGACAGACGCGGCGGAGGACTTTGTTTTATAATATGTAAGGATATAGGTATTTTACCTAAATAGGCGTTACTTGACGTTAGTACAAACGGGCAAAAGTGTTTTTTTTTTATATAAAGGCTTTGGTTTTAGAAGAGCGCCTCAAGGGGCGTTACCTTCTACGTTAAAACTGGTAGTAAAATTTCTGATGTAAGATGCATTAGCTGGCCTTTTCTCGTATGTTTTTATAAGAAAAATGGGATGCTATAAAGCTTGGAGGCTTTGCATCACTTAAATCTGAGGGTCTGAAACATTATTTTCCTCTTTCTGAACATTTATCTCACTGGTTTATGCATGCGTAAGTGAAACATATTATTTGCTACTTTTAAGTGCGCATACTTTGAATCTTCAAATTGTGATTTTAGGTTGGTACATAATAATATTTTTGGTTTCAGCAGCCTCTGGGAAAATGGGGCAGAAAACAGCCGTTGATACCTATTGGAATATTGAACTGGCTGCATTATAACCTTATTTTGATCGCCAATTTGGAAGTTGCGGTCAGTCGTCTAAATATTTCCCCAACTGAAGTTAGTTGAGAGATGCTTGTGATAATTTTCTTACCTGGAATTAAAGGAAAAAATAATGGTTAGTTCGTTGGTTGTATCAATAGATTTTTTTTAAAACGTTCTTGGCTAGATTTTACTACAATTTTCCTGTGATGACTGGTGTTATTTTTTTCTTTTGAAAATGATTGGAAATTATACACATTAATTTTTATCCAGTGCTCTGTAATGTTGCACTGTCCACGTGACAATATAGGTATACCTTCTGAAGTAATTCTAAGAATAATACATATAATTATAGTTAATTGATTCAAGCGTGACTTTGCGGAAATCCATTATAAAATACAATAGACGCAGATATATTTAGTAACCTATTCCACTTATCTATTCCTCATCCTCAAGAGTTATAAAAAACCCTGTAAGAAATGGACACGTGTTTCACCTGTCAACGAGGCATCCTCAGGATGACGATTGACCAGTCGCGAACCTGAACACGATGTGTTGCTCGGTTAATTCTTACAGGGTTTTTTTATGACTCTTGAGGAATAGTTAAGCGGAATAAGTTACTAAATAATTACATCTGCGTCTTTTGTATTTTTTTAACACATGATTATTATTTTTATTTTATAAAAAATTATCTTACAGCTCATTTCCCACTATTTAAAATTTAGGATTGAATGACAAGACAGGTGCAGTTGGAATAATTCAAACTGCAGTATTTCTATGACTATCGAGGATTTGAAACCCACCTGACACAATCATGGGCGCACTCCCTCAATTTACAGTAGCTGCAGCTGCAGGTGGAGTAACAGGATCCAAGGTCCGAATCAGCCAAGCTGACGGAGTCGAACCGCTGCGCAAGACCCTCGCCTGAACTCGGCACCGTGTGGGAGCCGCGCCATCTGAAATTATTTATGAACAGAATTTAATATAGCCAGGTAAACATATTCTTTTAAAGGAAATATATTTCATGTGGTGCATTAGCCGCATGAGTTGATTCGACTCACAATTCAAACGGTTTTTGGTCAATGTAAATTCCTATAAGAATTTGAAGAAAGAACGCGCAAGGATTCGAACTTAGACCAAATAAAAAAGTAAGACGGAGCGATATCAACAGTGACGTGAGGCCGGTTTCGTAAACAAGTGTGCATTTAGTGAGGTGTGGTTTGGTTGTAAATGGATTATATGATAATGGTGAGCGTATACGCACAGAGCAGAGGTGTAGTTTTAGCATGCTTCACTGTAATGTTCGCGGCGCTATGATGGAAATTTCCAGGCTATAAAAAATCAAGAACACTGAGTAATTGAAGCCTTATTATATTCCAAATATTACAACTATGTAGTAAGTTTTTAGTTTTTATCAATCGTCAATAGCTATTTGACTATTGAGATTACATCACATTATTAGTTTCCTAAATAACTATATATGGCAATATGTTCCCTTTGACGGAACCACAGATTCAGTTTCAATTCGAGGCATGTCTGGTATTTGCGGCTCGAATATATTATGTGTACAGTAATGAACAAATAGTGAGCGACGTATGTCAGTAGACGAGTATAAGATCTATTTTGAGATAATCCTGTTGACAGCACTCTGTCTTTGTCTTTTATTTGGTCTGAGATCTAAACTAATATTAATAAAAAGAGAAGAACTTTGTAAGTTTGGATGTAGGAGGTAATCTCTGGAAGTACTGATTCGATTTCGAAAATTCTTTCACTGGCAGAAAGCTACACATTTTCCCATTACCATAATTATGTTCTATAGAAAATAGTTTACTACAGTGTGGATGAAGTCGGGGGCAGAAGTTACTGTTCAGGAGATTTCGTCAAGTACTTCAAGATTGCCAGAGCGATCGTCTTTTCGTATAACTAGCAGCAACCCTGCCGCTGGCCATTGTCTTGACGAGTTCTCGTGAAGAAGAGGGAGTCTTTTCCATGCAGAAACCTACGATGATTCTTCCAACCCAGTACTAGTTTTAGGCTACAAAAGTCTAGCTCCAGTAAAAGCAAAAATTAAATTTATTATATGATAGGAGTACCTGGCACTCTTCGAATCAACATGTTCCACGACCACATTCCAGGTCCTGTGTATCAGGTACAGGAGAAACAGCACTCTTGAGGACTCAGCATGAGGAGGGGGAGGAGGTGGCTCTCGCTTACGACCTGGCCACTTGCGGCTGGTGGCCGTACTGGCACCGCTGCCCATGTTGAAGTTGTAGTCACTTCATCTTCTGACGAGCATGTGTCGAGTTTTAATGTATTCTGAAATTGAGAAGATTAAGTAAGTATGCATAGATATTCTACATTTTTAACGGCGGGAAATCACACCGGGCTTATTTATATTATTCTGAATTAATAGTCAACCAATACAGTTGTAAGATATTCTAGGTAATTCATGAAACTGGTTTGTATTTCAGATGTTAATTCTGAGGACATATTGTATTAATAATAATAATTGTTACTTAGATGTCTGCCTACGAGACTAATGGCGAACGCCTGTATTAATTTGCTTAGTCCCTTTTCAAACGTAATTATTGCATGAAAATTATTGGGTAAGTCATTTTGGCAAAAATTGCGCGTGCACCACCGTACACGTGATAGAAGTGATACTTCTAAGAAAAAGGATGAGATTTATTGTGAGAGACAGAGAGAGTTGTATCTTTCTTTTCTCTCATTTAACGAAATGTGCCTAACAGTGACGCGACCTTGAAATTTTACTCTCAATTCTCGTTAAATTATCCACTATCCGAAAGACGTCCACTGCTGGACATAGACCGGTTCTGTGCTTCTCGCATCCAGCGGATTCCTGCGGCCTTTACCAGGTCATCGGTCCACCTTGTGGGGGGGCCTTTCAACGCTACGTCTGCCAGTACGCGGTCGCCACTCCAGAACCTTTTGGCCCCATCGGCCATCTGTTCTGCGAGCAATGTGCTCTGCCCACTGACACATAAGTTTTGCAATACTTTGGGCTATTTCGGTTACCTTGGTTCTCCTACGGATCTCTTCATTTCTGGCTAAGGAGTATCACTTAGAAAAAACACTATCTCAAAAACGATATTACTCTTATGCTGAATCCTCATTTTATTGCAAATAGCCGTTTGATCTCCAACTAAAATCGAATAAAGAAAAAGCTCCACACATCATTCTTCAATATTATTCTCCGTAACAACTGGTCAAAAGAAATATCCCAGACAAATGTGATCTACTCGCGCGTAAGGGTTTCCAGGTCATCAATCATGATATCATTTCCTTACAAATGTATGTGTGACTCTATATGTATATACTGTCTTTTTTATTATATTTAGTAAATGATATACGAGTATGATAATATAAAAAATGGGATATTGGAAAATACATCTTGCAGAAGTAGAGCTTTTTGTTGGAGAGTTCATAAAGTGATATCTATGTAACGCTATTTCTTAAGATGGATAATATCATTCAGTAATGGAAAGCATGATACGTTTTCTATTAGAGACAGGCTACAGAGATTGGAGACATAATAAGAAACCAAGTAGGCATATTTAATTTAGCGAAATGCTGGTACCCAAGGGCGGATCCAGGGGAGGGGGTCAGAGGGACGTGCCCCCTCCCCAAACGTATCATCTGCATGGACTGGCCTGAAATCCTGAATCCATATTATCTATCAGGACATGGCTTCAGTGATGAACGCTGAAGACGTAGGCTTCCGACTATAATATCTTCATTGAAAATGAATTAATCCCAAAAACAGCATAGTGCAATACAAGTTAAGGGAGACCCTTTATTATATAAATGCTTTGAGTTTTGAATTTTCAATTTTCAATTCAACTATTTACACCAGGCCCTTTTGAATTATCAAAGACTAGATCTGTTATTCAGACAGTTGAAGCTAGTTGCCCATTCCAAAACTTAAATCTCTATGGAGAAGAACGGCAAGAAACTCCAAAGAGACTCTTTCATATCAAGATATTACAAAATCCAGGGTAAATTATTCAGATCACGGTCCACGAAATAAAATATGAAATCGTCGTCTGCCTAGCCTTTTCCCAACCATGTTGGGGTCGGCTTCCAGTCCAACCGGATGCAGCTGAATACCAGTATTTCACATGGAGCGACTGCCTATCTGACCTCCACAACCCAGTAACTGGGTAATACGATACCGCTTGGTAAGACTGGTTGTCAGATTTTCGGGCTTCTGACGACCCGTAACGACTGTCAAAGATCCACAAATGACTGCCGGGACCAATGCTTTAACGTGCTTTCCGAGGCACCGAGGAGTGTCGATATGTAAAGATGGTCACCCTTCCACGAACCAACCTCGGCAAGCGTAGTTTAACCTGATGAATCGACCCATGCGGCTGTTATTACTTAGCCACGAGCTCCTTAAATAAAATATGAAATAATGAAATAATATTGTTAGCAATCCATTAAATTCAAATATCAAGTAAAATCCACTGGAAACCAGATGCAACATACCATAAATCTCAGAAACAATAACCAACTCAACGTAACTTTAAAAACAACTATCCTAACTTGTTTAAAGGCTTGAAAACTTTACAATTTGTTCGAAGAATTTCATTAGAAAGGAAATAAAGCCATCTATTCGTCCCTCCTTTATGAAAAATGTTTATAACTAGGAAACTCGCTTATTTATACGGGGATTGTAATAAACTGGAATTTATCTGCACCCGTTTGTATAATCTGGATTTTTATTACTCTGTGGCCGCAGTGGCTTTGATGACGGTAATGCAAGTTGGTTTTGCTTTCGGAATTGAAGAAGTTATCATGTTGTTTTTGCTTTTCAGTGTTGTGGTTAAACGTCTACCGTTGTGGTCCAGGCTTTGATTTCCACTTGAAGGTCTATTTGGCACGAGTGTGAAAAAAATCTGCATTAAAATCGACTCCACCTTGGACACCTCAGTTTTCGATCTACCAGCAGTAACCCTCACTATCAATGTGCGGACTAGTATGTCAATTTATATTGTTTTCTTTCATTCCTTGACTTTTACGTCATTGATTATTTCTTTTACTAACGATAGAACAGAGACGGCACCAATAGAATGTGGAGACAAAAGTACAACAATAAATGTAAAAATGGCAATACTAATGCATAAAGGCACAATTCCGTAGCCGACTGCATGCAGCAGCAGCAGATGAAGTGTCGCTGCGATACTATTGGTTTCTATGAAATACTTTCCGTAGCTAGCGACTCGTTGATTTCATAGAAATACATAAAAACCAGTAGTGTCGCGGCGAGACGTCGTCGCCTACTGTTGCTGCCTGCAGTCGGCTACGGAATTGTACCCTAAAAGTATTTCGAATCTGTCAAGAAAACCCTAGAAAAAGTGTTATTTTTTCAAACCAGCTGAAAAGTAGTGATGGGCCAACTATGGATTTTACCGATCAGCCTACTAGCTATAGTGACTAAACTAAATCTGCCTAGCCTTTTCCCAACTATGTTGGGGTCGGCTTCCAGTCTAACCGGATGCAGCTGAATACCAGTATTTTACATGGAACGACTGACTATCTGACCTCCACAATCCAGTAACTGGATAGTATGATACCCCTTGGTTAGACTGGTTTTCAGACTTTCGGGCTTCTGACAATCCGTAACGACTGTCACAGATCCACAAATGACAGCCGGGACCAACGGCTTAACGTGCTTTCCGAAGCACGGAGGTTTCTCGATAATTATGTAAAGATGGTCACCCATCCACCGACCAACCCCGGCAAGCGTAGCTTAACCGGATGGATCGACTCGGTGTGGTTGTTATTACTTAGCCACGAGCTCCTCCTATAGTGACTAAACTATTGAATTTAATTGAAATTTCGTATGCAGGCTGGGAACATGCTGGTCCTGCTCCACAATCACAACTAACTAATTAACATTCGAAAATACTGTTGGAGCTGCTGAAGATCGGAAGACCATCTTGCATTGTATAAACTTAATCTCCTTTGTATTATATAATTGCATAGCACAGGTGTGAGTACTATGTACTATTGAGCTACCATTTACCGGGTAATTTGTCTTTCATTGACTTGAATGTGCCCTGGCGACTGGGAATGTCATGCTCACTGAAATGTCTCGCTGGTGGTGGCGCGTGTGTTGGATCATTTAGCTCCCTTCAAAATGGTTGAGCTGAATGGTGCTGATCCATGCGTCATGTTCGTGAACGGGCGCCGTCAGTTGTGACTGGTCATTTCTTAGCTGCCATGGCTTATTTTAATTTTTGAATTGTTTTATGTAATAATTGCAGACGCTTTTAACGTGCTTTCTACATTGTTCTCACATGTATAATTTCAACATAAATGATGTAACCCACATATTGTAACAATATTTTGATTTAAAAGAGTGTCCATGGAGTTTCTTGCCTGTTCTTCTCCATAGGTACCTACTACGCTTTGGAATGGGCAACTAGCTTCATATTTCTGACTGACCGACTCCTTGACAATTCAAAAATGCCTGTAAATGGTTTAATTGAAATAAATGCTTTGAGTTTGAGTTTGAGTTTGAGTTTGAGTTTGAACGTCATTAGATGTACACAGTTTAATTTATTGTCGTATTTTCAGTCGTCCCTACCTTGTTTTTTATCACTTGTGTACTATGTCGCTGTCGTGCTGGTGATGAGTTCTTTTTGCCACGAGTCCACGACAGAACGTGGACGGACACCTCTATGCGTTTGGTAAAATGATAAATGATTTTTATTTCTGTAAGTAGGTTTGTACCAAACACTTTTACACGTCAATTACATTTTTTAAACTAGATGAGGTCGTTGGGGTAACTGACGTCACATACCATAATACGACAAAGTTCCCGTGTTTATCAGTCGTTTAGCCTAAAACACCTTTTATTAAACATGACATTTCCGTATGGAGTTTGACATAAAACTGACATTAATCACGCGTTGAACAAGTGTCTAAGTTTTTGTGGTAAGGCCCCTTAAGTTTATATTTCATAGGCCAATCACACACTAGATAGATTTCAACTGAATTCGTAGAACAGTTTAACTCACAGACTGCACTTTGACGTTTTGATTTGAATCAATTTCGAAGAAGCCTGTGATGAGACTTTGATAGACTTAACGGAATTGGTTCGCTTCGAATATTGCAATCAAGCGTTCTCTGAATATGTTTCCATGCTCATATTCAACATACGGAATAATCTGCATGGCTTTAGTTAACTAATTGAATCTATGACTCGCTCCGTTGCAAATTCTCTCTTAAACCAACTAGAGGAGCGCTTTGGAAAGCATTCTCATAAATCCCAATGAATGAGTTTAGTTTGTTCACAAATTCGCGTTTAGGGCTTGGGTTATTTTTACTGGACAGTGAATCAAATTCCTAATCTTAATTTATTTAATTTAATATTATGAATGCGAAAGTAAGTTTGTTTGTTTGTTACGCTTTCACGTTAAAACGGCTGAACGGATTTCGATGAAATTTGGCACAGCGATAGACCATGACCTGGAATAGGACATAGTATACTTTTATCCCGATATTCCCAGTCACGCAGGTGAAACCGCGGGGCGCAGCTAGTTTAAATTATAAATAGGAAAGTGAGTTTGTTTGTTTGTTACGCTTTTACGCTAAAACGGCTGAACGGATTTGGATGGGCACGTGGGCAGATCACGACCTGGGTTAGGACATAAGATTTTTATCTCGGTAGTATGTTCCCGTGGGATAATTTCCGACCTTCACGCGGGTGAAGCCGCGGGCAAAGGTTAATAGAAATGAACAGCAACTCTGAATCTGGTTTACAATTGTTTGGTATTGTTTGTCACAAGGTTAAACACATCAAACAACAATCGTTTAGTTTAAAAGTCCTCTGGCAAGAATAAACTGTTACTTTATTTTTTTGTCTTAATTCTGAAATTGGTATTCTATTATAGTTTCTCTCTCTGCTTATCCCCAACAATGTCCACATGTCGTGAACGTCCACCTCATTAATAAATTCCCATTGTAAAATAATGGACAAAAGTTTTTGTTAATGTAATGCCCGGTTCACATTATTCCAGTAGCATTCCAATCCAGTATTCCAGTCCAGCGCTGGAATGCCACTGGAATAATGTGAACCGGCACTGAAATGTACCCATTCCAGTGATCATTCTAGTCCAGTAGACTGTTATGACGGTCTATTTTTTTTTCATTCCAGTTCGCCCATTCCAGTGCTACTGGAATAATGTGAACGGCCAATCCAGTGCTGGAATACACGTTAAAGAGTCAACAAGTCACTATAGTGTTACCGACCCAACAGCTTTAGAATGACTCGTAGAATGTGGACGGTATGATCCAGTCCAGCACTGGACTGGAATAATGTGAACCGCATAACTCCACGTTTTATTTTAAATCGCTGTTTATTTCAAGCCTTTGCTTTTCATTAAAATGTCAATGAAAATGCTATTTTAGTGGACCGATAAATGCTTGTTAACGAAAATGTCAGCTCGATGCGGTTTTCATTGATGAATGGGAATCTTTTTTAAATGGATTGGCGAACAATAGTGTTTTTAAAATAAAATTGATAAATAGCATTCGGATTTTGGGATTTCACAAAAAAAAAATGTAAGTATTGTTGTTCTTTCCACCGTTTTATTCTCCTTTTGGGTACCAATAATAATATATGAAGGTACCTATGGTTATTCACTCCATAAAGTGTACTGATTATTGTGGTACTTTTCATCTTTTGAGTATTATTATAAGCAACTAGTAGAGTAATGATTATATGACACTAGCTGCACCTCGCGGTTTCACCCGCGTAAGTCTCGATTCCGTAGGAATATCGGGATAAAAATATTCTATGTCCTATTCCAGGTCATGGTCTACCAATGTGCCAAATTTCATCTAAATCCGTTCAGCGTGAAAGCGTAATAAACAAACCAACAAACAGACTCACTACCGCATTTATAATATTAGTTAGGATGACTCTACGTATATACAGGGTTACTGGTAACTCGACGTATTCCTTGCAGGACGTCATAGTAGGGTTAAAATGCAACAAATTAAGCCACCAAATGTTCTACCGAAGTTCAGTAGTTTTAGAATTAGTTAAGAGTTTTAGTTTTATGAAGTAATAGCAAAAATTACAAAAAATTAAATGTTTGGTTAGTGATATTTGCCAAAGTTTTAGGCATTATTGAACTTTTAATAATTAACAAAGGTCTGCTACGGCGTCAACTATGATAATAACTTAAATTTCAGTACAGTCGCGCCGTAAATCATTTTTAAATTGGTTTCAAATGATTTAATCTGGGATTTTTCATAAAAAAACTAAAACTCGAACTAATTCAAAAACTACTGAATTTCGGTAGAACATTTGGTGGCTTAATTCCCGATCCATGATTCAAACCCAAGTCCTCATGCTCAACAGTACAGCGTTTGCGACTTCGACAACTAGAGTAACGAGATGATCTGACAATCATTCATTTACCGAAAATAACCATGTAAAATGCCTTTTATCCATGTCTTTTTACTCTTTGAAATACTGCGAACGATTCTGCATATTAAGGGCAATGTGCTAAGGTAGCCCGCGAAATTCAAATTTTCTTACGTTTTTTGCGATTTGCAGGTTAGTTACAAAAAACGTAAGAAAATTTGAATTTCGCGGGCTACCTTGACGCATCCCCCTTAAGTAAGATAATCATGAATAATCCTTTAATCATGAGACCTTAAACCTGGATCTTCTTTATAATGTTGTTAAACCAGATCTTATGATGCAGTTACAGTTTAATACTTTTAATACCATATAAAATGTTCATCGTTATACAGTGTAGTACCTATTTATTTAAACTCTAATAAATTTATAAGCTAGAATATGGTATTATTGTTAACCTAAAGCCTGCCTCGTTGGACGCATAAATAAAGTGATCAAAATAAAAACTAATTTATTCAAATTAGTCTCAAAATGAACACTTTTTAACCGACTTCATTGAACGTCAAAATTACATAAAACCGTCCCCAAAACACCCACCCTTTTTTACCCGACTATGGCGAAGCAAAAAGGAGGGTTATGATTTTGACCGGTACCTATGTATGTATGTATGTACACACGGCTACACATCAAGCTATACATTTCTAGTATAAGCTGCCCTCGCATTGTACGGAAATCCTATACAATGCGAGATCAGCATAAACTGGAAATGGTGTAGCCGTGTGTACATCTGTCCTCTCATATCTTCTAAACTACTCATTACAATTTGACAAATGAGGTATCGTTGGAAGCGATCGGACAGACAGACAAATTCAAATTCCGGAGACACATGTAATCTGTTACATTTAACCCTAACACGTGTGACGCCGGAATTTGAATTTGTCTGTCTGTGATGTCTTGTTTATACCTTTTTAGTTGACCTTTTTGCCGTAGTTGGGTTTTAGTTATTTAGCTTTTATTTTTATGTTCATTTCCTAGTGTATTTAGCTAGTTAACATGAAAAGGTACCAGTAAAGTACAACACACATTGCTGGTAATCTAAAAATACTAAGTATTTTAATTTAATCCTATAGCCAGTAGAATAGGTCCATTTGTTTACAGCTATCAACAAACTTAAATAATTAGCAGTATAATACACACTTAGCGCAACCGTAATTTCTATACTGTTTCTCTACTGACCTGGCAATTGAAGCCATGTCAGTTTTAGACCGTTATTGTAACACTAATGTTATTTCTCCTAGCCCACATGGTACACGGGACACACACGGTGTATTAACAAAGTATGTCTATCTGTCTGCTGAGCATAGGGTCCACCCAGGTTCGATCGTCCATTAGGAATTTTTTAGTAGTCCGGAGGCTGGATTTGTGCCCGGTCCATGGCAATAGGCTCACCACCATAAATCATAGAATATCGGCTCCTATTACAGCCAGATAAAATTGTTTGTCCAATAGACACTACACCAATTTCCAGAGGTTTTTAGATTTATATTTAGTACAACTGCCGAAGAATGACAGTTGTACTTTGTATAAACTCAATCTGCTTTGTATTATATAAATGCATAGCACAGGTGTGAGTACTATGTACTATTGAGCTACCATTTATCGGGTAATTTGTCTTTCATTGACTTGAATGTGCCCTGGTGACTGGGAATGTCATGCTCACTGAAATGTCTCGCTGATGGTGGCGCGTGTGTTGGATCATTTAGCTCCCTTCAAAATGGTTGAGCTGAATGGTGCTGATCCATGCGTCATGTTCGTGAACGGGCGCCGTCAGTTGTGACTGGTCAGCTCTTAGCTGCCATGGCTTATTTTAATTTTTGAATTGTTTTATTTTATAATTGCGGACGCTTTTAACGTGCTTTCTACATTGTTCTCACATGTATAATTTCAACATGAATGATATAACCCATATATTGTAACAATATTTTGATTTAAAAGAGTGTCCGTGGAGTTTCTTGCCCGTTCTTCTCCATAGGTACCTACTACGCTTTGGAATGGGCAACTAGCTTCATATTTCTGACAGACCGACTCCCTGACAATTCAAAAGTGCCTGTAAATGGTTTAATTGAAATAAATGCTTTGAGTTTGAGTTTATAAACGGACAATTAAATTGGTATTCAATTGGCTAAGCAATTAATTTCCCTGACTGGTCCTGGAACTGAACACTTTCGCGGACACTGAATGAGACACAGTTGAAGTTTTATTGTTATAACGTCTATGGGCGTTTACAGTCCGCGAAAGTGTTAAACATAACAACGACAAACGGCCACATTAGCAATTCCTCTAAAAGCAATTCATTTCCTGAATTCCCAGCTGTCATTAGCAATTCCTCTTATTTGGCACAAAAGCAATTCATAATTTGTGGACCATTTTACGATTCTCCATTGAAAACTGTCAAACAGATGAATTATTTCGTAATATGAATTGCACGCAGATCATATTATGAATTGTCAGTTTGTGACATTTTACGATGATTCAAAATATTTTCCTATTATGATTCTGCTAAAGTGGCCGTTTTAAGCCCTCAGGCGAAATGTGTTTGCTCTATTCAGTAGGTATATCTGTTCACCCTTCGAGGTGTACCGGCGTGATGTTATGTTATAGTTTAACTTGTCTGTAGGAATATTTTCTTTGCTCTCTGTTTGGGTGTGCGCCAATTGGGGCAAGCTGCTTCACTTAAAGGATGAGGTCATGTGTCGGATTTTCCATTACAAAGATGCTTCCGAACGTATAGTTTCTGAATTTTTGTCTGCAATTTTAGTAACATTCAATCACTGTCTCTATTTCGTGTTACCGCATTATAAACCTTAAAGGATGGCTGCAGTTCGCTATTTCCTTTAATCCCAAGTCTCTGCCTAGCTTTTTTCCCAACTATGTTGGGGTCGGCTTCCAGTCTAACCGGATGCAGCTGAATACCAGTATTTTACATGGAGCGACTGCCTATCGGACCTCCACAACCCAGTAACTGGGTAATACGATATCCCTTTGTAAGACTGGTTGTCAGACATTCGGGCTTCTGACGACCCGTAACGACTGTCAAAGATTCACAAATAACAGCCGGGACCAACGGCTTAACGTGCTTTCCGGGGTACGGAGAAGTCTCGGTATGTAAAGATGGTCACCCATCCATGGACCAATCCCAGCAAGCGTAGCTTAACCTGATGGATCGACCCGTGCGGCCGTTATTACGTATCCTTTTATCCCAAGTAATCAGTGGAATTTAAAACATCAGGAGAAATATTTCATCAGCTATCTAGAAGATAATACACGAACTTTCAGAAGAGTTATGAATTATCACATTATGAGGTTTCAGCGGGTAAAAGCTACACAGTAAACAGTACATCTTTACTATCGAATCTTTCCAATTGATTTTCGCACGATAAGGAAAAGTTATGACACGTTGTGTCTTATCCCCGCTGTGTCTTATCCACGTTGTGTCTCCCATTTGGTGCAACGTTGAGACGCACACCGCACTTTGTATTACTCGTTATTTTTTAAAGTTTGTCATAGACAATATTTTCATCACTGTGTCTAGTTTAGTTTTCTTTTATTGTTTCTATTTTATTTTTTTTTAAATTGGCGCCCTGTTGCTATTTATTAATGTAATTAGTTATTTTGTGCTGTCTTTTGTGTGCATCATATAAACGTTTTATCTATCTATCTATCTTATCTTATCATTAACCTAAGGGCTCGCAATGAGAACATAACATAACATCACGCCTGGACTCCCCGAAGGGTTAGGCAGAGATGTTCGTACCTATAGTACACCCACATTTCGCCAGTTCTGTTTAAGTCTCATGTAATAGGGGGCGAGCCTATTGCTACCAACCGGGCATAAATCCAGACTCCGGGTTGCTACTGAGCAATTCATTACGGAAAAACCAAATAAAACTGCCCGACCCGGGAATCGAACCCAGGACTTCATGCTCAGCACGCTTGCGACAATGAGGGAATCTATCCATCTCAGTATGTAATTCTGTGTATTTTATTTAATGTTAACCAAACATTCTACACCCCAAAAGTCATGTAACCACACTATAGATCGCTAACACGTCAATTCTATGATTTGAACAACTGCATCTTTACCACATACCGATCCAAGAAAATCAACTAGTTAACTTAGCTCATAAGCTCGGGGAAAGTGCGCTGGACAGTAACTGGGGAAGTAACCTGTTAGAAAGTACAAATACCTCGTGTAATGCCATATTAAGCCGTAATGAGGTGGGCAGTGCTGCAGGTGGTAATGTTTACTTTAGGAATCCGAGTTTGATAGAAGTTATAGCAATTGAGCCAGTGTATGGCGTTAGCTTTTTCATACAAAATGATGGATGGACTATTGATGACCTTTGCTGACTACCGGTTTTGCTGGTCAGATTTCTGACTAATAAGTAAGTCGTCAGAGAGCAGTGGTGGCCCAGTGGTAACGGCCGCGATTTACGAGTTGTAGGTCGTTGGTTCGAACCCTGACAGACGCTTTACTTTGTGTATAAATTATTTCATCACCAATGATTTCAAAACGGTGAAGGAAATCATCGTGAGGGAACTGGCATGTCCTAGAATCAAAAATTCGAAGACGTGTGACATCTACCAACCCGCACTAGGCCCGCGTGGTGGATTACGGCCCACTCCCTCTCACAGAGAGGAGGCCTGTGTCCCAGCAGTGGGAACGTTATAGGCTGATTATGTATTATGTAAGTCTTAGGTAACGTTTCCTCGGTAGGTAATTGTTACAAAATTCTGCTACATACTTAATTATTTTAATCCCTTTTAGTGCATTATCATGTCGACCATGTCTTGAAAAAAGGGTCTTTCCAGAGACTCAAAAGTCATGAAATATGTCATTATAAAAAAAAAAAAAAAAAATGAAAATATAGTTATTTGCGTCTATGAAATAAATATTGTTCCTCTCACAGAGTTACGATACTGCAAAGGCATACAGTAAGTTAAAGTCAGAATTTATGAAACCCAGAACAGATGCCAAAAACAATAAATAACAAATACACAGCGATACGTCGCCATTCTGGGGACATGCATCATTCTCGCGCCATCGCTCCTCAATAACATGACGGGCTACATTTTGGACGCGGATTGAACTGACCAGCCTTTATTGACCACTCGGTCTATTCTTTATGGAACTATTTGATGATGCCGCTGGGTGTGATTCTATCAGATTTTGAGGATAACTAGGTGCAGTTGAATATCAGTATTTTATGATCTGCTAGCATTTAATTTTTTTTAAGTTTTAAAAATTTTGTGGCGGTATCTTCATCGCCACATGCAAACCACGCATCAAATAAAAATAATAATATTTTATTCAAAAAATTGGTACAGTTTTGCTTAAATGTAAATTATGTTCCTAAGACTTATCAAAGACCTGACTTCACATAAAATCCTGCATCGCCCAATTAGAGTTTACCGCGCGATGGACATATATACAATATTCCAACATCAATCGTTGAGCAGTTGCTCGCCAGACACAACAACCGTCTGGTCGGAGGATACTCCCTTTTCGGTGTTAGATGATTGAACTTTACACCCTGTTCCTCATACTTCTAAAATATCACGAGAATTATTGTTAAAGTTTTCAGTCAGATTTCTGTTTATCCGTAATGTCTGTCTTTCTTATAAATTAATAGTTGGGACTGTAAGTTTTATCTGCCCTTTAAGGCACGTGGATCCCATGTTTAGTTTCAAAACGGGTAATTCCTTCGCGAACAAACCATGGTAAATCTATGGTTTCCTTGAAAAGCGGCGGCCGCTATATAACGGCCGCAGTGACTGCTGTCATGAAAATGATGGCAGCGGGGTTTGGGTTGCAGGTGCCAAAAAATGCTCTCTAGGAAAACACACCAAATTACATTATGGTTTCAGTGACGTTATTTGCCCGTAAATTGCGGACAATTATAAAGAAAAAATAAAAAAGAAAGAAAAATTGTTTATTCTCCAAAAAATACCCACATTACGATAAAAAAAAATACTAAAAAAAAAACGCACATACAGAGCAGCCAAAAGCCTCTTATTCAAGCAAAGTAAGTTTGTCAATTTTGTCTATGTCTTTTGATTATGTGGTAGCCACCACTCTTCTAGGAAACCATAGCTATCGATAGTGCTCTACTATCGATGTTTTATTTCAGAATGTGTTAGTGTAATTCAACCTCCAAGGTCAATTCATCAGCTTTTTCATTTAACACAGGCATCATTGCCCCATTCTTCCTGGTCCTAAATCCAGTCCATCGGGCGTACACCATATGTTACTGGCCTGTTCCATCCCCGCTAATTTCCGTTCCAACATGCTAATACCATTCAATTGAAGATTTATGGTGCATTGTTGTCCAAAGATTTGCACCCACCATTGTTCTGGAGGTTTCGTATTAATTTATTAACATTATGTACCACTTATAACTGAAATTATACCGTATTTTGGTGGAGCTATAGTAAGTTTTTGGAAGGTCAATTTTGGTGGTTAAAATTTTTGGTGGTGTGATGGGTAGGTATTATATTATTTTAATTCTTTCCGTCCGTTTTTTAGTTTAGGAAAAAAGTCGGTATATACTGCGTTACTCTATACAACTTTTGTTTAATTCTGTTTTATTAAAATGGCTTGAATTCCCTGATAGCATAAGCAGCGACTTCTACCTACAACTCGTAGTAGTTCGTGGGTTTGAACCCAGCCACGCGCTTTACTTTGTGTAAATAATTTCACTACCACTGCTTGCAAAACGGCGAAGGAAAACATCGTGAGGAAACCAGCATGTCCCAGAATCGAAACTACCGCGTCTTAGAAACACTCATCGAAACTTATAATCGAACCCAGAACCACAATCATCAGTTGCTCTCAATATACCAAAGCGGCAGTAAACTTATGCTATTTGAGAGTGTGAGTGAGTGAAAGGGACATCAACCACATGTCATCAGATAGTAAAAGTCATAAATTATAATGAAATGGAAGAAAATACAGCACATCCATAATGACTTTCTTTGATCTCGACGATTACTGGATAAAATTTATCATTATCTTAACGAGTTCACACAAGGAAATATATTACAGAAATATTATAATTCTGGCCTGTAATTTATTGTACCATTGCTTGGCAAATGCCTTTTCTCTTGCAGGGAAGGAACGAGAATTGAACATCACGCCTGCTGCCTGATGACGGTTTGAACGTCCCAGTTTAAATCAACTTAAAATAATAAAGAAAATTGAGGTGTCTTAATACATAACATCACGCCTGTAATACCTACAGGCATAGGCAGAGCTGTATAGTAACACCCACATTTCGCCAGTCATGTTTAAGTTCCACGTAATAGGCAGCGAGCCTATTGTCATCAACCAGGCACAGAACGAGACTCCGTGCTACTACTGAGAAATTCCTGTTGGAAAACCCAATAACACTTTTCCCGACCTCAGATTTGAACCTAAGACCTCTATGGGTACACCTCTCCCTTCGAGGAAACAAAGCGTGTGCTGTTATGTTATGTATTTTGATACATAACATAACAGCACAGCGCTTCGTCTTGGTTTTTTAATTGGTCTGAGGCAAACCTCAGACCAATTAAAAAACCAAGACGAAGCGCTGTGAACAATACAGTGAAGCATGCTCAAACTACACCACCGCTCTGCGCATACACGCTCACACACACACACACTTACAACTATTTACAATGACACTACAGTCAAACTACACCAAACTAAATGCGCACATGTTTACGCAACCGGCCTCACGTCACTGTTGACAGCGCTCTGTCTTGGTTTTTTATTTGGTCAGAGACCTACTCAAATAAAATATACCTAACTCCATGACCGGACTACCAATTTAATAGAACTAAATCCACCAACTGCAATATAAAAACATTTCAACTGCAGTGCTACCAGTCTAAGTAATGAAGGTGTATGCTTGGCAACGTTCCCGATTCTGGATCACCGCGGGAGTTACACGGAGATTGAAAAGCGCAGTGTAGGTATGTCTTACTGGGGCTAAGGCATAGGTGTATTAGTTAGATTTGTTTTGTTTGGTGTTAGCTCAGACCAAATAAAAAACCAAGACAGAGCGCTATCAACAGTGACGTGAGGCCGGTTCCGTAAACATGCGTGAGTGAGGTGTAGTTTGATTGTAAATGGTTGTAAATGTGTGCGTGTGAGCATGTATGCTCAGAGCGGAGGTGTAGTATTGGCATGCTTCACAGTATGTAAATTAAAAATTAAATTTTTCAAACAATCTAAATAATAAAAACATAACGAAAATTGAGATCACTTTGTGTAAAAGATTCATTCATGAACCTACCTACCAGCTGGCTTACGTTCTATCGGTAAGTTCCTTTGTCAGCATAATTTCTAAAAAATTAAGCGGGTTGCCTTTTATTCGCTTACATATGATCCATGACCCCGGCAAATGGTAATTTAGGAAATTGAAAATAAATCAATACATAATAACGTTTAATGAAATTCAAATATTTTCATAAAACGAATACGTGAAATCCTATACGTGTGTTAAATTAATGTCGCCATTGTAGCGGCACGTTGTATACTAAAACTTTACTCGAGAACCACTCTATCCATTGGAGAACGGTGGAGTAGTTTCTGAGTTTATCGCGTACAGGACGATAGACAGACGCGGCGGAGGACTTTGTTTTATAATATCTAAGGATTGTAGCCACATTGTGATTCAATCAGTTTTTTTTTATGTGTGAGGCATCATCTTGAGGTATCGGAGGTTAGGTTGCAGAACATTTGGGTTGCGATTTTGATTTCGCAGCCAAATTAATAATTTTTGTGTCCTACGGTATTATGGGTCGAGATATTCGTATAATATGGGGAATTGGTGTTTGAAAATGCACCCATAGTCCAGTTGTCCACATGGTAGATGAAGAAAAATATTATTATGATGAAGCCGGAGTTTTTGAAGCCAATTTTTGATGGAGGGTTTTGCGACGTGTTCCACTTACTATTGTAAACGGTTAAGAAAACATTAGCATGTCTTACGGACTTATTTTTATTTACAGTTTTTTGTATTATATGTCGCAGGCTGATTTGATAATTCGTATTTTCGTGAAAACCCTAGGGATATTGCGAAAACCCGGACGATTAGAAAATGGTGATAACTGGGTGTAATAGGTTAGATTAGAACTGTGACCATCCGCGCGCGAGCCAAGCGAGCGCAGCGAGCGGTGCCGCGGTAGCGGCCGACGAGCGCTACTTCCAAGTTGGTCGCAGATATTTTTTCACCATTTTCTAAAACACGAATGATCAAATCACCCTGCGACATATAAAATAAGCCGACAGACAGACATTCATCATCTGCTTAGCTTTTTCCCAACTATATTGGGGGCGGCTTCCAGTCTAACCGGATGCAGCTGAATACCAGTATTTTACATGGAGCGACTGCCTATCTGACCTCCACAACCCAGTTACTAGGTAACACGATACCCTTTGGTAAGGCTGGTTTTCAGACACTGCCGCCAATTAATTAATTAATTACCGTGACCCAATTCCTTGCTATCTTTTACGATTCTGAATTATGGGTGGTCTACACCAGGAATTAAACAACGGTTCTATTAGTTAGTAAGCAATTACTAGTAACACGCTCTTCAATTAAGTTAACCGGTGTTTATAGTATTATCTGCAGTTATTTGTCGGTTCATCAGAGTTAATCGGCCGTTAGTGGTTGTTCAAACCCGTTAGGTTAATCGTTTATGCATTCCATTGACACGTTGGCGATGTATAGTGTGATAACATGACTTTTGGTGTCTAGAATGACATGTTTGGTATTATTTTTTTTGCCTAGCCTAACCCTTTCCCCCTCCTGGGCAAAGTTCTCCCTCCACTCCTTCCATCTCTCGCAAGCCCGCGCGTCCACCTTCTAGTTTTGATGAAACCTATCCAGCTCACCCCACCATCTCCTACGTGGTCTGCCGACACCCCGCCTCACTGTCTCAGGGCACCCGTTCTGTGCTATTTGGGATAGACCGAGGTTATAGACTGAGATGGATAGATTGCTTCTTTAGGCTAGCGGTCATTTGCGCTACCGCTGAGCATGAGGTCTTGGATTTGATTCCCTGGTTCGGCAAAGTGTTATTGTGTTTTTTCAACAGGAATTTCTCAGTAGCAACCTGGAGTCTGAAGCTGTGCCCGGTTGATGGTAACATGCTTGCCCAATATTACATGGGATTAAACAAAACTGGTAAAATGTGGGTGTATTTTGGAGGTAGCTACACCTCTGCCTAACCCTTCGGGGATTAGAGGCGTGATGTTATGTTATGTTATAGATAGCTGATATAATTATGTTTTCCAAGATAATTATATACATAGAAAATGCTTTTTTTACTTTACTTGCTGTATGCTTTACAGACAAAGAGAATATTTCACTAAAAGACCTAAGTTTAACCTAAAAATAAATAAATAAATATAATGAATAAATAATAACTTTATTTCCAAATTTACATTGGATAGGTAGGTTAAATTATGATAATATTTTTTTTTAATTGTATAATGTAAGTAGCTATCGTTGAGTACAAAAGATAATAAAGTTACTTTAAAAAAAAACAAAACTATAAAAACAACAATTGTTTTTTAAACATATTTTTAATATTTTTAAAAGTTTTTTAATATTTTTATAAAAATATATTTAAAAATGTAATCTTTAAGGACAAAAATTAAATAAAGGAAAAACATTAAAAAATAAACTTTTAAATTAAACATATCCTCTCTCAAGTGTGAATTTAGTAATTGTCATTTGTAGATCTTTGACAGTCGTTACGGGTAGTCAGCCCAAAAGTCTGACAACCAGTCTTACCAAGGGATATCGTATTACCCAGTAACTGGGTTGTGGAGGTCAGACAGGCAGTCGCTCCTCGTAAAATACTGGTATTCAGCTGCATCCGGTTAGACTGAAAGCTGACCCCAACATAGTTGGGAAAAGGCTAGGCAGATTGATTGAAGTGTGAATTTAGTAAGTGTATGTGTGTACATACATATTATGTGTCGTGTGTGTGGAAAAGGAAATATTTAACTTATAAGTAAAAACATTTTAAAATTCTAATAACAAAACTGACCTCTCATAAACATCTAGCATGTATTTTATTAAAAACATTATAACTGTAAACTATTGATAGCTAAAAGATAACGGAAATCCTAGTTTTACACTAAGATTAACATAAAACAAACATTTTTACGATGGCAATGTAATAGGTTGGTCTATTTTAAATTGTAACTTCCCTTTTATTGTTGACTGGCTTTAGCTCGCGACTTCGTCTGCGATCCAAGATTAAAAGCCTATGTCCTTCTCCAGGTTATGCTCTACCTTGCGGGAAAGTCCGAAAGGGATACCGGGACCTTGGCAACAGGCAAATGAAGGAACACGGGTGGGTTTTAGTCAGTAAAAGTCTGACACGCCCTTCCGCTCCACCTAGAGCGGGAGAAGTCATTGGATGATTTCCCACACTCAAAAAAAAAAAAAAGGTTATGCTCTACCTATGTGCCAGATTTCATACAAATCCGGTTAGCCGTTTTAGCGTGAAAGCGTAACAAACAAACAAACAAACTCACTTTCGCATTTATAATATTAATAAAAATAATAATAATGTAATGATATTATTATATTATTATTATGAAATGAACTGAAATGAAATTGCTTATTCTGTAAATATAAATAGGATACCTATTGGAATAACTTTTACAAGTCATTTATTAAAAATAAGCTAGATGAGGCCGGCGTTTCCTATCTGACTTTATTTCCTATCTGATCAGTTGTTAGGATTTACGTGATATATTCTTGGCTAATTTAATAATTAGAGTTCTATCTATTTTATTGGTTTCAACATCGAATAGTTTGCATACTTATGGCACCTGTCCCACTGAATGTCCCATTAAAACATAAACGGCCTTTATGGGCTACATTATTCTGCATCCGACCCTATAAAACAGAAAGAAAGTGACAGGCTTCGTGAGAAATAAAAAATCTTCGTGATCGTTAAGTAAACAGTTGAAATAATAGAGTATTAAGTATAATTGTTTTTATCGTGAGAGTAGTACCTATTGTGTCTTGATGAAGGTGTTTGATGTTTTGGGAAAGTTTTTCGTGACGGTGATAAAAAAAAATGAAGGTTATGCAAATTGGTGAGGGATAAGAAGAATTTAACTGTAAAAAAAAAGTCCAGCGCCGTATATTTTGTATTAAATAACAGGTACATTTAAATAAATTAACAACGTTTAGAATAACGTAATGAAATAAAAAAACTAATCTGTAACAAAAGTGTCGTGACGATCAGAATGCTACATTAAAGTTACACTCAAAATGTTACGCTGTTCGAATAAAAATCGTATGACTGAAGCGAATGACATAGTTTAAGGGAAACGGCCCAGCACCGGGATGTTGAAGGATATGGAATGTAATGATGACGGAGTCAGCGAAACCGCATGTTCCACAATAGAGACAAAAACCTCAAAAATCCATTAGTTAAATTGTCAATTTTCTTGTTTATCCTTCCCTTTTCCCATTATTTGTGTTCCGGTCTCGTCAATTTTCTGCGCAAAGGCAATCTGTCTCAATTTCAATCGTCAATTTTCTGCGCAGTCTGGTTGTCCGTTCAGGCGATTGGGCTTGCTAAAGTCTGTCTTTATATTTCACCATCAAGTAGATCTGGGCGACCCGAGGGTCGTTATGCTCATTGTGTGAAATGTTTGTTTAGCGAGCAGTGTCCCGTGATGTCGTAGGCCGTCCGCATAAACGCCTGGTCAGCCTGTTATCCAAGGACGGTATAGCTAGACTGCCTGCAGCAAGGTATCGAGGCCCACCAGCTCTCTGTGTGTGGGTAACTGGTGACTTGAAAGAGCCTGGCAGATGAGAGTATGTCATACTCACTTAAATGTCTCGCTGATGGTGGTGCGTGTGTTGGATCATTCGGTTCCCTACAAAATGGTTGAGCTGGATGGTGCTGATCCACGTGTCATGTTCGTGAACGGGCGCCGTCAGTTGAGACTGGTCATCTCTTATCTGCCAGGGCTTATTTTTAATCTTATATTTTGAATTCTTTTTGATTATTTTTCGTTTGACATTGTTCTCACATATAGAAGCACGAAGAATACTGTACCCAGGATTTTGTAATATCTTTATACATTTTTAAAAGAGTGTCCTTGGAGTTTCTTGCCCGTTCTTCTCCATAGAGATCTACGAATTTGAATGGGCAACTAGCTTCAACTTTTTGACTAACTGGCCGACTCTTTGACAGTTCAAAAGTGCCTGTAAATGGTTTAATTGAAATAAATGCTTTGAGTTTGAGTTTGAGTTTGGGTAAACTCCTGTAACCATCTGGGTAGCTGGTTGGAGTCCACAGACTGTGAAGCTGGATCCTCTCCTTGCTAGTTCATAACCTGTGTCGTTACCTAGTGATCCGCTGTCCTTTTATCTATGAACTGTCACCGTGTTATGGATAAGTAACGCAACACGTTCCAGTGCATTGTGACATTCGTGTATTTAGTGTGTTCCCTTTGTTCATGGGTCTTCTTGACTGTCCAGCACTCAGTTGCATAATTATAATATCACAGAGCGGACTGCAGTCTTCAAGACATTGGTAAAATGTTGACAAACGCAATTCACATAATATCACGCGCAGACACTAGAGGCGTAAAAAGAAAACATGAATGAACTATCAAAATGACAGCTATACATTTACCAACTACGACGTATACAGTTTATTTCATTTCACTGCGTTCATTATAACTTGCCCCGTGACGCGATTGGTAGCACTGCTCTGTCAGTCGCCATTTTGAACTCTATTAGTATTCCACCTAAGGTTGGCAAGCAATAGTGCTAACACGACGGCAAGGGACAAGTTATAGTGAACGGTATGTATACCTCTACCAACCTCTCTAGAGAAACGTATACCCAAGAAACTAAGCAATTACAACTGGTCTATTATGTACGGTACATTAGTGCTCACACTCACATACAGTCATGCAAATTATCCTACATGACCACTGTACCTTGGTTTGTAAGCTAATAATGTTATTATCATGCAAATGTCTTTTATTGCAAACCAAAGAAATGAGATGATGACTTTTTTATCGAAAGTTTGCAATATATATACATACATAAACTCACGCTCTTTGTTATACGAGTCACAGACAGTCCGCTGTGCAGGGCCTGTATGGAGGACGACAAAACAGCAGCTCATGTGCTGCTACACTGCCCGGTGGTTGCCACGTACAGGGCAAAATACTTCGGTAACCCAGGTACTCGTGAGATTGTTAGTAACACCAAGGCATTTCTGGCCTTCTTGGAGGAGCTAGGGTGGATTGAATAAGCGATTGCCTACTTGTACGCAAAATACGCGCTTTGACGTGGAGTTGCGGATACCAGCCCGTATTACTATTAAACTCACGCCATCTTCCCATGGGGGTAGGTAGAAACTACAGAACGCCACCTGTTACGATCCCGAATTACTCCTTTGGCTTCGTTTACACTCATAGGTTATACACGCCGGTGGCGGTGGACGATTACATATTTTAAATTAATTAATAGGCAATTAAATCATGAAAAGACAGTCTGATCAGTTTAACATAATTTATCATCACGCCTGAATTCCCCAAAGGGTTAGGCAGAGGCGCACGTACTCCCATATTTCGCCAGTTCTGTTTAAGTCCCATGTAATAGGGGGCGAGCCTATTGCCATCTATCGGGCGCAAATCCAGACTCCGGGCTGCTACTGAGAAATTCCATTTGGAAAAACCCCATAACTCTTTGCCCGAGGCGGGAATTGAACCCAGGACCGTCATGCTCAGTAACACTTCCGACAACTAGACTAACGAGTTATTCCAAAATTGTTTTAGGTTCCTTTCTGAAAGATGATCATGATATAACGTCACGGGTTTTCGTAAAAAGTTGTGTACTTATTGAAAAATATATGGAAGAAAGATATCCTAGAAAAACAGTATAATTTTCAAACGTGATTAAAAATTCGAACGAGAAATGACATTATGTCATAATTACAACACATATTCATATTTCATTTATGTTTGTGCTATTTATATTTCATTGTTTTATGACATATTTTCCATTAAGAATTTAATAAACAAATACCTGTCCATTGCTCCACGATACACATTAAACAACATGGCATTTCGATTGATTTATGGCTAATGATGATAAGAACCTCATCATCTCTGATCGGCACATGACAGGTGCAAAAAACTGCAATCACATCAAATGAACGTGCCGGCCGGCAACCATAGTTGTGGTAGAGGTTTTGCATAGACACAGTGCTTAGCACGTGTAATAACTACGTTTGCAGCTATCACATAGCGAGAAAATTTAAACTGGTTTTTCTTGTACTTCTATTACTGAAAAGAGGCTACAATCGGCAGGCCCTCAGTTTCTAAAGGCCAAATGGTTAGGTCCTGACCTAAAATTAGGTAAATCAGTACTTTTCTATCACAGGGCAAGCATTGCAATGAGGTTTCATGAAAATTCACGCCTCAAGTTTGGCGCCACTTTGTCAAGAGGTCATCCTTTTCGACAATTAATACAAAATATGATGACGTTCATCATACATTTCATTCATTCGTTCATCAGTCAGTCATGACTAAAGAAAAAAAAATTGGCACTTTGGACACTTTTGACAGGAGTCCGGAACTGACGTCTCAGTGCTGCCAGAAAACCGTCCCCGCAGATGTAGTGTTTGGCGTATCGAACACTTACGAAGATTGGATTACAAATGGCATTAAAAGGCTTTCAGAAAGGAGATTTGTAACCAATGATAAACTCATTAATTGAAACAGGTCCCTACCTACCTACTACTTTTTTAGGGTTCCGTACCCAAAGGGTAAAACGAGACCCTATTACTAAGACTCCGCTGTGTGTCTGTCCGTCTGTCACCTGGCTGTATCTCAGGAACCGTGAATGTATGACAGTTGAAATTTTCACAGATGATGTATTTCTGTTGCCGCTATAACAACAAATAACTAAAAAACAGAATAAAATAAATATTGAAGGGGGCTCCCATACAAAAAACGTGTTTTTTTTTCAGTTTTTATAGATAACGGTACGGAACCCTTCGTGCGCGAGTCCGAATCGCACTTGGCCGGTTTTTTTTTTCATAATTGGAGTCGTTATCGTAAAAGTGAAAACCTAGCAATTAGCGAGTAGAGTCATTCAAAATAATACAATACAAGAATTAACTAAAATATGGCGTCGAAAAATTCCTCCGCATCGCTGCCGGCTGGTAATGTACCCAAGAGACGGGTGACCAAGGTAAAAGCCAGCCCTGTTAGTTTAAATCAGTAATTTAATTTAGTATATAATGTAAATAATTATAGTTAGCATAGTTTGTTTGTTTAAGTAAAATTTAATTGAACTATTGTGTAAATAAATAAATATAATATTAAAATACAAAAACAAAAAACATGAAAACTATAACGTTCTACCGCATCACGGTATGTTTTAAGGTTCCGCAGACAAGCACGACGCGACTCTGGTGAAACAATTTCTATGAAAACTTCACGGAATTTTTATTATTGTACCGGTGTCACGTCGCGCTTGTCTGCAGAGCCTTTAATGATAAATGATTTTATTTCTGTAAGTAGGTTTGTACAAACACTTTTACACGTCTATCATTTAGTGAAAATCTTTATATTTTTCTTTCTTAAAAGCCTTAACCCCACCAATCTTCTGTAAGTGATATCATTAAACATTTTCAATAGTAGAAACTGTTCTAATAACGTACAGCACACTCACGCTTGACCGAATTTTATTGAACACACATTGTTTCCTTCCGTTTGTTATAACTTGTGACAGTTTTATGTGCACACGCTTCGTAACGTGGTGGAGCAGGGGATGAGCGGTGAGCGGGTTACGGCTGAAATGATTAATTTACTGCTTATCGTGTTTCGATTCGTTGGTTTGTATCCGTATTATGAAGTAATTCCACTGCGAAAAAAGGATGGCCTTGTATAGCTCCGTCTCTTACTCACACTGGAAAAATGCACTTTATACGCACCTGGGGCCGCATTATGACGTTTTAACGTCACATAAATACGTCATCATGCGACCCCAGCAGGTGCATATAAAGTGCCAAGCCATCATCATAATTTAATATGATGATGATATTAAATTAATTGTACTTTTTATTCGCGGGTTTATTCCTGTCACAAAGAAGGTATTTGAATCTATAGTGGAACCATTGCGGTTATAGTAAATAGTTAGATGTATAGTAATTTACTGTTGTTTATAATCATAAATAAACTATAAGCGCTCAATAAATATCATTCTCAACAAAATCAGTTTTAATGTTGATACCTTTACCTAGATCTATCAATCTGCCTAGCCTTTTTCCATCTATGTTGGGGTCGGCTTCCAGTCCAACCGGATGCAGCTGAATACCAGTATTTTACATGGAGCGACTACCTGACCTCCACAACCCAGTAACTGGGTAATACGATGATACTTGGTAAGACTGGTTGTCAAACTTTCGGGCTTCTGACGACCCATAACGACTGTCAAAGATCCACGAATGACAGCCGGTACCAACGGCTTAACGTGCTTTCCGAGGCACGGAGGAGTCTCGGTATGTAAAGATGGTCACCCATCCACCGATCAACCCCGGCAAGCGTAGCTTAACCCGATGCATTGACTCGGTGCGGCTGTTATTACTTAGCCACGAGCTAGATCATAGAATCGAAGTGAAATCGTTTAATCGGATGATTATTAATTATGTAGTGCTTCTAAAGTCATAGGTATAACAAGCTATTCTAAAAGTAGATCCAGGCTATGAATTGCACGAGTAAATTTGAAAACGAAATTAAGTAGGTACGTTAATTAGTTCAAATATTTGAAAGCAGGAAACAGTATTCAAATATGATACGATAATTTTTGATGCTTGATAAATTCCATCCCTCGCTCTCGCTCATAACATAACTCACCCTCCATACTTGGAAAGTCGATGGATATTCACAGCGTTGCGCGAACGCATCCGCGTGCGATCGATAACGGGCTGCACCGCGCATGCGCGAACGATAAGTTTGATAACCTCGATGTTGAGTGTAATTACTTTTGTTTACTTTTTGTTAATGTTGCGAAGAAACTAAGTAAAAATGATGTAAAGTGAAGTAGGCTGATGTAGATTTTTTATTGGTAAAGAAATAGCACCTCGTAACATGATTTTACGGAACTGTTATTAATTGATTAAAGTTGTCGATAATTTATGTAAATGATCTCAAATAAATTAGCTAGGCACTATTGCCAAAGTAATCATGAAAATAGTCGCGCACCAGTAGGTACTATACCATTAAACATGACAATCTCTCATTGCAAATTAATTACGAGTATGTAGGTAAATAATTATGATGGTGTAAAATTTCTTAATATAATTCTTAATATTTTGTTCTAACACATTGCCTGCTTTTTTACAACCGAACCAACTTATTTTGATTTGATTTTGCAGAATATTTTGTGGTACCTTTTGGTTATTTTACTAAGTAATGTATTTTCTTTATTTCCTTAATTCATTAATTATTCTTATTTGATGACGACGTCCTTATAAAACGATGAAGTAACGGACACGTGCCCGTCCGTGTGACTATAACTCAAGAACCACGTAACCAATTTACGTGATTTAAATTTTAATTCATAGTCATAATACCTATTTAATTAAAGTTAGTTCAACCGTGTAATTTAGTGAGGTCACTTTTGTTAAAAACTCGACGACATTTGCCATAATTGTGATCGACAAAATTGTGCATCCTTTTATGAAGTTTCGACATAAATGCATTTAGAATACCTTGACACATACGGATAAATGTCATGTTATTGAAATGTCAAAAACTTGTTAATGCACCCGTTATCGATTTGGCAGCCAGAAACGAATTGCTGGTTCATCATAACGCTTTTGATCTCACATGGCTAATAACTAGTTTGATGATGGCCAATTTCTGATTATTGATGGCTAGTCACTGCAAAAAGTGATACATTTTTTTTAAAGTGTTTTATTTAAAGCTACAGCAAAAACTACGCGGGCAAAGAACATGTCTGGGCTATCGATACAAACATAAACTTTATTTATGTACAAGACCAAAAATATTGGCACAAACTGACTGACTCTCTGAAAATAGTCTCGACCTTTCAATCAATTATCAACTCAGCCTGTCGCAGTCCACAGCTAGAGAGAGGCTTCTCCCGAGCTGTGCCAGAACACCCTATCCCCCACCTTCCACATCCAGTCTGCCCCAGCCACTTTCTTGAGGTCGTCGGTCCATCCAGCTGGCGGATATCTCACGTTACGCTTGCTGATACGCGGTGACACTTATATGTTGGTATGCAAGCACGTTCGGCACACCCTGGGCAGTCAGTTCCATGACTGCCCACTACCACCTTCTGGTCGGTGGTATGGTGCATAAAGATAAACATAATCATCTTTTCCTTCACCGTTTTGAGAGCAGTGGTGATGATAATATAAACTTATCAAAATAAAGTAAATCGCCTGTCTAGATTCGAAGCCAAGAACTACACAACTCGCAAGTCAGGGCCGTTACCCAGTGGTCACCCACTGCTCACTGCTACTCATAAGTTTCAAGTAGAATGGTGATCTCTGTAGATCTTATAAGAGGCATAATCAAGTCAATGTTTATTTAAAACGTAAATAAAGTCTAATTGCTACAAGTTCTATTTTTTACAAACTTTGTGAAAGTGTCAACAATCTGAAGCTAACTTGTGCAATAAAAATAGTTACCAAGAGGAAATTGTATTAAAAACTGAACCCCACAAACAAACGATTAATTCATTCAATTGTTTTTTTCACGATCCGTCACGGAATTTCAGTGTTATTGTTTCTTGTTCAACGTCAACCAATGGTCTCTTTTTTGCACCAGTCTTGGTTATCGATGCGTATACCGCACGGTTCCAGGTTTGAACCATGACTTGAACTTTTTGCTATCACTTTTTAGACCTATCGTCCACGACGCTACTCAACAGTAATGTGTTACAAAATAAAATCACTGATGAATAGCCAGAATGTCTCAGCACTAGTATTTCATAACATAAAATCACGCAAGTAATCCCCAACGGATTAGGCAGAGGTAAAACTATAGTACCCCCACAAGTTATGTTTGAGTCCCATATAATGACACAGCCTGGCGAGCCTATTTCCATCAACCAAGCACAAATCCAGACTCGAAATGCTACTGAAAAATTCCAGATGGAAAACCCAATATCACTTTACCTGACCCGGAATTCGAACCCAGGATGCTCAGCAGCAGCGCTTGCAACCACTAGATTAATGAGGCAGTGACTCACTGACGTGTTATTAACTATTTTGGGATTGGTCACGTCGCCGTTTCGTTATCGGTATTGGTGTTTGTAACTGGTTACATTTCAGAAGCGTCGTGGACAACCGACCTTAATCTCTGCTACTCTAAAATACGATGATACAAATTTCCTAAGTTTAATGAGATCTACCGTTAATTCAAACTGGCTGAAGTTAGTTTTAATTAAAGTTCGAGTACATAAAGTTAGGTTTACGTTCTGTTAAAGTTATGGACTTGAAAAGCTAGAGTTATTAAGTGGTAGCCATGACTTGGTGAACTAAGGTCATGGTTGATGTTCATAAAGTAAATTAGTTCGATTTTGTGAAGGTGAAGTTTGGTTTTTATAGTTGATAAGTTCTAAGTGTTTGTATAATCTACTCTATGGTTTTATGAGGTTTGTGGCCGCTGCTGTGCTGTGGCAGCATTGTCAACATTTTCCATAGAAACCAAGCATATAATCGTTATTTGCTATACGACACAAATGCCGTACTATACAGGGTGAAATTGAATTCATAGGTATCCTGTTAAGGGGTCATTGTATTCATCATTATGAACAACTTTCACAAAGGGACCAATTCAGAATCTAATTCAGATCAATTCGATGCGAATTTAAATCTTAAGTGGGACTGGGCTGGACACGTCTGCCTCATGTCGAATGAGTCATGGGCCAAATCTACCACTATGTGGGACCCCAGAAAACGTCTGTCGATATCGAGGAAAACCCAGGACAAGATGGCGGGACGACCTTGCCGCCTACAGATGAGACTGGTCCACACTAGCCCTAGTTAGAGAGGAGTGGCAACGAGAAAGGGCGGCCTTTGCTCTGCAGTGGGACAACGCAGGCTAAAATAAATAATCTATACATTTAAAAAAAGTCGCTTTTCATGTTTGTCTGTATGTCCGCGTTGTTCTTCTAAACCACGCAACAGGTTTTGATGAGGTTTTCACCATCGTTTAGAGAATTTATTCCGGAAGGTTTATGTGTTTAATGCGTTTATATTAAAGTTACATACCTACCTATATTTAAGGAATCTCAAGTCGTAATAAATATAGCCGCGGGCAACAACTAGTAAATTATTACATTTCCGAAGCAAAATCAATCAATAGCATCCATTAAACATATCCCAGAATAACTCTGATCCTTTCGATTCAACCGGCCGCCATCTTTTACTGTCCTTCCGAACATATCCATACGGAATTTGAATTTCAAATCGCGTTCGCCCAACGGTTGTTGACATTTGACAGCCGACCCGGGCGGTCGCTGTCTGGTCACGACGCGATGGCAACTCCGATTCTGAAGGGCGAGTGGACTTTATTGACAGTTGTTTTATCAATTAGACAGACTGTCTTGCAGGATTGTATTAAGTGAAGAGTACCTATGACACGGAGATTTTTAGAGAGCACTTTGAAATTTAAAAAAAACGACTTTCAATTTTAAGTGCCCTCATATAATTATTTGGACCTAACAATCCTCACGATTATTATTAAAGGTCGGCCGATGTCGGTCTTCAAAAAATTAGCAATTAATTCTTCTACAGACAGTTCAATACAGTTCAACCTAATCCCATTTTAATATAAATTCTCATTTTAAATAGGTCGACCTCAAAATCAAGCCCTGTTTAGTCCACGTAAAAAGACTCGAGTCCGAACTGGTGAATTAGACGAAACTTAGACATTTTTGTTACCGTTACGAAACATTTCTAGGTTTAAAATTCACTGGTTCAAAAGCGTGATATATTATTTGTAACTTTTATATACGTAAAAAAAACCGTATAGAAACCGGTAGTGATGATACTTGTTTAAAAATAGTTTTTGGGCTATGGCCTGGTCTACTTTTTTCAGACGAATAACTTGATGCATTATAAATTGACGAGAGAAATTAAATCAAGTCTCTAAGATAAATTAGAATAATTTGTCTAGTCACAGTTGAATCGCATTTGGCTGTCTTAATATTAAATATTGCATTATTCAAAGGTATTTACAGTATTCACAATGTGTGTTCTGCGCTCCTTTATGACATCCCTGCTCTATCGTAAAGATGAATACGGAATTTGCCAAGTAATAACAGTCTCACAGGTTGATCTTCAAGGTAAAACAACGCTTACCGAGGACAATCTGTGGATGGATGACGATTCACTACATACCGAGAACCCTCCGTGCCACGGAAAGCACATTAAGGCCAATATCCCACTGGCCAACGCAACGTTAGCGCAACGTTGGCGTTTTACCACTAGAAAATCTCGACGTTGACGTCGCGTCTGCGCAACGTTGGCGCTGCGCAGACGTTAGAAAAGCGCCAACGCTCGTAAAACGCGAGTGGTATAGCGGCCTAAGCCGTCGGTCCCGGCTGTCATTATTTTATCTTTGACAGTCGTTACGGGTCGTTTGAAGCCCGAAATTCTGTTAATCTTACCACGGAGTATCGTATTACCAAGTTACTGAGTTGTAGAGGTCAGATAGGCAGTTACTCCATGTAAAATACTGGTGTTCAGCTGCATCCGGTTAGACTGGAAGCCGACCCTAACATAGTTGGGAAAAGGCTAGGCAGATTGAGTTATATTGTGCGCCGCAGGCAAGAAAGTGTATCGTGTAAATAAGACTTAATTACGTCCAGTTGGCAAGTTATATATATGATGACAGTTTCCTACCCTCCTTCCTCAGTGATGTCACAAATCATATGATGAATAGAGTTGTTACCCGACCGCGACGAAGCGAAACGGTTACGTGTTACTTCCTCTATGTCTGTATGTATGTGTTAGGTTTTTGTGGCGTTCTCGTAAACCCCCGCTGCATTGATTTCAACAATGATGTTGTGTTGATGTTTTGGTCAGGAAGTTGTATGTATTGTGGATTGTCTTTGCGGTTGATATCAAATTAGTCTAGGAAGGCTGAAATTGGACTAATAATAGCAACATGGGAAAGTAAATTGTCGCATTTTTTAATGTAGGCAATACAAGATAAGATGATATTGGTGTTTTAGGGGTATGAGGAACAGGGTGTAAAGTTCAGTCATCCTCCATAGAAAAGGGAGGATCCTCCGACCAGATGGGTGTTCTGTCGAGCGTGCAACTGCCCAACGATTGATATCGGGTTCTTGTATACAGGGTTACTGGTAACTTGACGTATTCCTTGCAGGACGTCATAGTAGGGTTAAAATGCAACAAATTAAGCCACCAAATGTTCTACCGAAATACAGTAGTTTTTTTTGCACTAGACTACATTTTTTATGAAGTAATAGCAAAAATTACAAAAAAATAAATGTTTTGTTAGTGATATTTGCCAAAGTTTTAGGCATTATTGAACTTTTAATTATTAACAAAGGTCTGTTACGGCGTCAACTATGATAATAACTTACATTTCAGTACAGTCGCGCCGTAAATCATTTTTAAATTGGTTTCAAATGGTTTAATCTGGGATTTTTCATTAAAAAACTAAAACTCTTAACTAATTCAAAAACTACTGAATTTCGGTAGAACATTTGGTGGCTTAATTTGTTGCATTTTAACCCTACTATGACGTCCTGCAAGGAATACGTCGAGTTACCAGTAACCCTGTATAATGTCTAATGAACGGTAAACTTTAATTGCGCGATGCAAGATTTATGTGACGTTGGGATTTTTGTGTAACGTCAGGTCTTTGATGCGTAGTTCACATGATGTGGCGATGAAGATTACTCCCCTCCGGAGACCGGTGGTCGATAGTGGGCCGAGTCACAGTGTTATAGATTAAAATAAAACCTTTAAATTGTTGTTTGATTGTCACATAAAACGTATTTTTCAGTATGACAGACGGTACTGTAATCATTTGACCGTTCAAAGATTTACATAACATAACATCACGCTTGTATTCCCCGAAGTGTTGGGCTGAGGTGTACCTATAATACACGCACATTAATTCGCCAGTTATTTTTTAAGTCCCATGTAATAGGGGGCGAGCCTATTGTCATCAACCGGGCACAAATCCAGACTCCGATTGCCACTGAGAAATTCCAGATGGTAAAATCCAATAACACTTTTCCCGACCTGGGATTCGAACCCAGGACCTCATGTTCAGCAGCGATTGCGACCACGAGACTATTTGATATTCATTCATCGAAAAAAAACATGTATTGCTGCCTTTATCACAGTCATTACTTAAATTCATGTCTGGGAAAACCTTAATAACAACCCTAACTGATACTATAAATGCGAAAGTGAGTTCGTTTGTTCATTTGTTTGTTACGCTTTTACGCAGAAAAAATGGCAAATGGGTAGACCATGACCTGGAATAGGATATAGGATACTTTTTATCCTAATATTCCTACGGGATCGAGACGTATGCGGGTGAAACTGCGGGGCGCAGCTATGTTATTATGTTAGACAGACAATATTTTATGGTATTACGTACAGTTTAATTTCCCTAACACAACTTTCAAAAACATATAAATACTTACTTACATATTCAAGTAAGCAAGTACCTATCAGTAATCTAAATGCATTATGGTACTTAAACTATCAACCACTACCAACACTATATTGCCTACAAGCTTAGTATACAATTATTATACATACTGTCGGATCTGACCTGCTGACCGGTTTCGAACTAACTTAGATTTAAAATAAGTGTCAAACCTCTTAGAAACACGTTTGGTATTCAGGAGATAAGCCAAATAACAAAATGCATATAAGCTAGTTTAATAAATGTGCCATACAGCTGAATAATTTAATGCTGACATGAGTTATTTGAAACTTTTAAAGAAATAAACAATATGATTGATAAACGATAATTAGGTTATATGTCGTTTACGATTTGACTGCATCTATAAAATCTACTGCTAAAGCTGTGTGCAGGCTGAGTCTAAACAGTTTTGTAGTTTTTGTTCTGTTTTGAATCGAGATTGTATTGTTTTGATTTACACACATTTCGTTTTATAAAACTGCTGCGCCGCGTGGTTTCACCCGCGTAAGTCTCAATCCCGTGGGAATATCGGGATTAAAAGTATTCTAGGTTCTAATCCAGGTTATGGTCTACCCATGTGCCAAATTTCATCCAAATCCGTTGAGCAGTTTTAGCGTGAAAGCGTAACAAACAAACAAACTCACTCTCGCATTTATAATATTAGTTATAAAATCAAATCTCACTAGTCTAACCTAAGATTTTATTAAATATCTAGGTTGGCGAACATCCTATAAGCCCCCAGTACCGAACCCAAAATACACGCAAATCAAACGGCAAATCACGCAAAAAGGCCCAGTATACGTTGGACGAGCGCGCACGGCTAACGGCACGGTTTGTCAACTTTGACTATGATACATTTTTTTGCAAGCCTGCACACCGTCTTTGTTTTCACTGAGCGATAGTCTATTTAATAGACAGTCTCGACTCAGCTTGTGCACAGCCTAAGTGCTATGTTGAGTGTGATTTATGAGAACTGGCCTAAGTGACACTAACCGACCGATACGGTTATGATTTATATCAACGTTATGAACACTTTCTACGAAAAAGGTGCACATCTTTAACTATTAATAATAGTAAAATCGTACTCACCTCTGCATTGAGACTATTATTCATTTAACTTTAATAACTATAAAGGCTCTTACATACTGGGGCGATTCGTCGCGCGACACGAATTTTAACAAAACAATTTCTCACGGCGAACAATGCGGCGGCGTCGCGTCGCGCGACGAATCGCCCCAGTATGTAAGAGCCCTAACTATTATTAATACAACCAATAATAATATTAGATCTCAGTAATTCTTGATGAGCAATAATGAACTCGTTATGTACAAAGCTATTTAGATTAGTTTTGTATCGGTTAGACTAGGGTCTGGCAGGCACTTCTGTTTACATGCATATTTGGCTTAGTTGGCACGATAAGTGAAGGCTTGATTCTAATTTTATGAATGGCAATTTGAAATATAATTAGTTAACAGAGTAGTATTTCTTACACACACGTATAACATTGTGATTATCAGTATGCAAAAGACAAGGCTTTAAAAATGTGTCTGCATTAAAGTAAGCACTAACTATAAAGAGTCAGAAAATACAGGTGCAACAACAGGTGGAACAATATCTATGAAAACTTCACGCAAATTGTTCTACCGGTGTCGCGTCGCGCCAGTCTGCGGGAGCCTTAACAAGCAAGGTAAGAAAATCTTTACACAGCTTTTGTAACAGGTGCACGCAAGGTTCCTCCTGGTCTGATAGGGTTCTGATGCTGTGAGATGGAAGCTAAGATAAGGAATGCTCACTCTATTACAATGTACGTAGGACAGGTGAGGTGTTATGATAAGATAAAATGTCGGTAGTCCTATCGTACGACCCACAGATATTAAATTTTTGAACGAAAAGATTAGAATAAAAATGTGAAGATTTTTTTCAAATGGGGTTTGCATAATTATGTTTGTTATAATTAGAAGTAGTTGTAAGAATGATACTAGATAAAAAAAATATGATGGTGTGAGAATTTTTATCGACTTGCAGTAAGATTTCATTATCCTAAAACTATAATCATAACTAATATTACAAATACGAAAGTGAGATTGTTTGTCTATTTGTTTGTTACGCTTTCATGCGAAAACATATTGCATAAATGCATATTGCACCTCATTTTACACCTGCAGCCTGTGGGTAGATTACACTCAAAAATCGTACAGCGCCCTTCGAGTGCAATATGTGCGTTTCGGGTATTGATGGGGCTGTTCCGCTTCTGTAGCGCATCAGGGATGTTTGCTGATGCGCGTGTCGATTGTTTCTACACTACGATGCGGAAAAGATGCGCTTCCCTGGTGCGCCGGGTGCGGGCCAGCCCCAACATTATACTGCAGTGTGTTGCGAGTAGACTGGACTGTTTGTGTGTGAATCGCTGCTGCAAGCTTTCTACATCGGTTTTGAACTTGTAGCAGAGATTCTCATACCTTTAAGGCAGTGTTAGGTTAAATGTGTAGGTTAAGTGTACTAACATAGTTGATAAGAAAGATTGTTACTAACTTTTTGAGTCCTGTTACTTGTTAATTAAATATAAATAAATAAAACGGCTGGACGGATTTGGATAGACCATGACACATGGATACACCATGACCTGGATTAGGACATAGGACATTTTTTATCCCGATAGTGCCACGGGATCGAGACTTATGCGGGTAAAATCGCGGGGTGCAGTTTGTATACAATAAAACAAATTGATAAAAATTTACTGAGATTCTTAATTTTTTTAATTGCGTGAAATATTTCTGCGACATAAATTAGTATCAAGTAGAAATCTGGGGGAGGTTACTGAAAGCCTGATAAAATCTCAGAACAATAAATCTTGTGTCTAATTTCATGTTAGCTGTTGTGACTGTGAGTGGTTGGCTTGATTAATAGCATCGAAATCGTGATTATTAATTGATTTAAGATTCGACAAAAAAATTACTTCGACTTCTAAGAAATCTTAAAAAATATTAATATTTTACGTATCAAAATATCACTTTACTTACCTTTTACAATGAAAACTTTTTCCACAAATAATGTCAAATTATCACCAATATTAATCACAAACACTTCACATAAAATCAACCAAGTCCCAAAAAATATCACATCACTTTTCCAACACAATAATTTTCATCAATTTTTTCGTGACACAAACCTCAACACTTCCCCAAAAAGTTCATTCAATTCGAATTTGAAATCGATTGTTTTCGTTGTCACTTCTTTCATTCACGATTGAGTGAAAGACGAGCTACCGCGAGTGACCTAGAGATACTGATACGAGCGAGTGGTGCGCAGGCGGCGCTCAGCATTCGAAAACACGGTGTGTAGACGGATTGAGAGGTCTTGATAGTTTAGCTTTGTTGTGGTCATGGTGCAGTGACCACATCATTGACACAATGTCAAAGAATATTTAAGATGCCCCGAATATAATAATGGGTAATTTAGTTTATTCCATAGTCAATTTTAGTTAGTATCTTTATTGTGAGAAAGCAATAGACTGATATGGATGTGTACGGGATTTATGATAGCAGTTTATAAAACTGTTAAAAACGTGTTCTATTTGATATCCGATAACTGTAGGGTAAATTATTTTTCATTTTTACCCGACTAAGACCCAGAAGGAGGGTAATGTCTTTTTTTTATTAAATAACGTATCCTTATTCTGTCGATGTGTGTATCTAAGTTTCATTATTAAGTACTAGCAAATCATTTTCGTTCAAACCTATCATTCATATTTGAAGGTTTTTTTTAATTAAAACACGAGTGTGAAAACCGATAAACCGAGCCGCAGGTGACGTTCAAAAATAGTATCACACGAGTGTTTTAGTATCTATTTATGTGCAGGTACATACAGTACTTTATCTAAAGTTATGCAATTTATCAAAAACAATAATTAATAATATCGGTTACATGGCGCCCAAAATACAATAGTCTACCGCGGAGGTACGTGATACGGCAGTCTCCTCCACAGATCATTGAAAACTGCAGCTACATTGCTTTTTTTTTTTGGTAAAAAATATTATTAGATAAGAAAAAACTACCTACATATAGACGAGTACCTATACATATATAAAATAATTTTTAAGTCGTTTAAAAAAAAATCTGCCCTGTCCACAGAGCCAGGTACAAATCCCATGCATTCGGAGTAATTACATCAAGTATCAACTCTCACCGTTTCTCGTACAATTTTCCTCTAACCGCTAAGCAGAAGACTGCGCACGAGTTTCTACCGGCCGCACGCCGATGTAAACAATTAACACATTGTAATTGATTTATTTCATAAAACTACCACTTATGCCTTATTCATAACTGTAACATTTGAAATTCAAATGAGACATTTTTTTACGTGTCAAAACATTTTTTATCGTGTTAATGATCGAGTTGTCGGTTTATCGGTTGGAGATCACGTTTGTGTGTATTTTTACATCTTTTTTGTAGTAGCCTGAGGTTTTATTGAACTACATAATGTCGCTTCTAGAATACCTATGATAATAAGGAATCAATCTTAGATCAATAAAAATGTTGAGTTTCATAAATCTCCTGATAAAATCTGGGTAAATGGAGTAGCAGATCATTTTAAATCAAAACCGTCTTACAAAACGACGACGAATTCTAATTTTAGTTCAAGCTCAAACCATCGCGCTCGTCGTAATAAAAACTTTGTTCAGAGCACGGTAAAGTTCAAACTGACAACTAAGTGTGTTTGAAGTTAGTTTTAGTAATTAGAGCTTAAAATTTCTCTGAAAAGAGTTCGAAATTCGAAAATGGCTCGGTGGCTTAAACCTGGATTACCAGTTCAGATCCACATGATTGGGTGTGTGTGCCTAAATTGTTGTTGTACTGTCTTTATGTTACGTAATGTAAATGATTTTGCATACTTTTGTATAGAATCAATTGTTTCTAACTGAACAGACAGCTGTGCTGCTGGGGAGTTTGTTGCGCCACTTCTTCTTCCCAGCTAAAGCACTAGGAAGTGGTGAAAGGTGGGCGTTTTGGGGGACTGTCTTATGTAATTTTGACGTTCGAAAAGTGCTGATTCTCAGCCTAGTTTGAATAAATGACTTTTGATTTTGATTTTGATAGATTTCAGGTAATTGGTAACACTAAAACGCGGCTTCGAAGCCTTATAATATTTTTTTTTAATATTTTTGTAAACCTTGTTTTGTAATAAAGCTGAAAAGGTTTGAACCAAAGTTCCCCGAATTAAATCTAACCCGCAAGCGTTACGGTTTGCTACTGCCAAAGATGGCGACGACGAGTGTGTTAAAGACCAGCTATATGTTATTAAATCTACCAGACAGAATTGCAAGAAACCGTAGTAAGTAACGCAGAAAATCGATAGCTCAGCTGCAGATGGCGATCAATTAGTTTTTACTGCTTTACGACGTATTTTAACAATACCCCTATATTACTTTAAGAAATTGGAAAGCAATATTAAAGAAAAATAAACGTAGAAATCTTAATTGCTTTGTGTTGTAAAGATTTTTACTCATCTGCAGTATATAATTATGAAAAACAGTTTACAACGTCAATATTTTTAATTACCTACTCAGAAACATTGATAGTTTATGAACATTATTTATTTTGCTTCTGAGTTCGTTTCAGGGGTATTTGTTAAACATTATTTATTATAAATAATAAGCTGTTCACATGATTGTCTTTCTTAATAATAATAATAACAGTAGCCTCGACCAATACCTATGGAGGCTCTCGTTGGGCAGCTGGGATAAGAACCTGATTCAAAAAGCGGTACTCCTGGACACGGCCCGTATTGTTAGGAGGTTCCCCTCTCTGGAGCCCTGACCGCCCGCGCCGGTAGCTTGGACCCTGTTCCCAATACCGGTGGGCTACTTTTTTATATTTTTATGTTCTGATATTTAAAAATTTAATTTATAAAATAAAAGAGAAAAACAATAGCATGATACATCTTATCTAAGACTAATTTAACATTTCAAGTGATTGTTGTTTTCTCAATTTGGAGTTTGACATTTGCACCTGTCAAATTAGTCTATGAGATTAAAAACAATGAAAAGGAGGAATCGAATGAGGAGCTCGTGGCTACGTAATAACAGCCGCATGGGTCGATCCCTCAGGTTAAGCTACGCTTGCCGGGGTTGGTCCGTGGATGGGTGACCATCTTTACATACCGAGACTCCTCCGTGCCTCGGAAAGCACGTTAAGCCGTTGGTCCCGGCTGTCATTTGTGGATCTTTGACAGTCGTTACGGGTCGTCAGAAGCCCGAAAGTCTGACAACCAGTCTTGCCAAGGGGTATCGTATTACCCAGCTACTTGGTTGTGGAGGTCAGATAGGCAGTTGCTCCATGTAAAATACTGGTATTCACCTGTATTTGGTTGGACTGGAAGCCGACCCCTACATAGTTGGAAAAAGGCTAGGCAGATTGATATAATATCCTATGAACCAATCTCTCAAGAACAAGGTATGTTAGAAACAAACATAGATAAATCCAACAGACTGTAATGACGCTGGTCCAGTGCCCTCAAACAGTGTGCCGGCACCCTGGCGTATCCTTGTTAAGTAACGGTAATTAGCGTACTATGTGTGGAGCGCAAATTAAAGGAGGCAGCTGGTGCCGTATTATGAAGTATTAATGCCACAATTTTTCCAGTGTGAGAGAGAAACGGAGCTAGACAAGGCGGCTAGCACCATCCCGCTTTCGCAGTGGAATAATGATGGCATTAATACTTCATAATACTACCCCAGTTTGAGTTTTTTTGTGGTAGGCACTAGCTAAAAACTCAGAGGGATTTTAAGAACGTTATCCTTATCATTATCATTTTAATCTGAGCCTCCATTTTGTCAAAAATGCCCCTAATTTTTATCTACATTTTTTACACGTTTTTTGACTTTGGTTGTCGCTGAGATGAGATTGAGCGATTGTGATTGGGATTGTGATTTTGAACGTTTTTAATTACGGGAATTGGCCTTCTGATGTTTTTGTGGACGACTTGTGAAGGACTTGTGTGTTTTTGTCTAAAAGTCTATATTTTTATTTACATACCTACCTCAAATAGCAAAACATACCACAGTTTTCTTCCACTAGCCACCCTACACGACATCAAGTTATGTATTACCATAGCTTAGTATATGTAGAACTAAAAAAAGGAGCTTATGATGCGAAAGCTTCGTGTCATCATAATTATTTCGGCCGAAAGACGTCCACTGGTGGTCATAGGCCTCCCCAAGCACCGCCACTTCGACAGGTTCTGTGCTTCTCGCATCCAGCGGATTCCTGCGGCCATTTTTAGCTACAAAAAGCTTATCCCTTGTACCACAATAAAACTAGTAGCAACTAATAAGAACTAATTTAAACCTTCACGAGTTGTTTTACTTATCAAGTATGTGACCAAGTTTGTGCTGAGTTATGTATATTTTATAGGGTTTTGGCCCGACTGTTAGATTACTTTGATAGTCATGAATTTGAAAGTGTGGTTCTTGGTGAAGTGTATGTAGAATCCTATCAAAAACATAAAGAAAATGGGAGCCAAATTCAATATTGAGAATAAGCGTGGTTATCGACTTCGCCAACGAAACAATTGAGATCTAAATGGGTGCCAAGTTCTATAGATAATCCTGAAATTTATAAAGAACATACAACATTCTAAAATAAATTTAAAACAAAACTTCTTTTTTTTTCTGCTACAGCAATGTTGGCTATTTAAAAAAATAACTTCAATGAATAGTTGAATTATTTATACAAAGCACTTAGGATGAATTGAAGATGAAAATTTTACCTGGCTAGTTTTTATTAGCAATCCAACATTTTAGAGTAAGCCAAATTTCATGTGTGTATGTTAAATAGATTTTGATTTATTGAGGGGTGAAAAGTAGCTCTAAATGGTTCGTGTAATATAACCAGTGATCGGAATAGGTAGAGCTAATTTACCTAAAGTTCGAAAAAGAACAGAGACAAAGTGGAGACGCCTTACGACAAAATATTTTTTCGGGACTAATGTCCCGGGTTTCAGAACATTACTTAAGTACAACTAAAATTAATAAAGTAAAACAACTATCGAATTAATTTCCTGTTTCTGTTTAAAAAAAAAAGTATGCACGATTTCTATTGTTTAAAAAAAATTAAGGTAATCTCCTAATAATCTAATATTCGTTTGAACGATGTAAGTAAGCGCAGAAGCTAATGTTATTTACATAACAGTTTTAATAATAATTTATGTGGGGTCCCGAAATCCCGACATTAGTCCCGAAAAAATATTTTAATCGTAAGGAAGTCTCCACTTTTTTTGTCTCTGTTCTTTGAACTTTAGGTAGATTAGCTCTACCTATTCCGATCACTGAATATAACACACGGCTGCTGCGACCCCAGTTCTTTTCTTGAACTTGGCATGACACGCTGTCGTGTGTCTGGATATTGTAGAATCATTATTACCAGTGGACCGTAGGTTAGATGTTGTTGGAGATGAAGAAAATTTGGCCATTCTCCAGCATTTGGCTTAGAAATAGTAAATTCATCTTTAATTTGAGGGCATGGTTGACGTAGTGGTTGAGCGATTGGTTCCTGCACTATGCGTTGCGGGTTCGATTTCAGCACGGAACAATAGTGTGTTTTATTAGGGTTCCGTACCCAAAGGGTAAAACGGGACCCTATTACTAAGACTCTGCTGTCCGTTCGTCTGTCTGTCTGTCTGTCCGTCTGTCACCAGGCTGTATCTCATGAACCGTGATGGTTAGACAGTTGAAATTTTCACAGATGATGTATTTCTGTTGCCACTATAACAACAAATACTAAAAAACATAATAAAATAAATATTTAAGGGGGCTCCCATACAACAAACGTGATTTTTTTGCCGTTTTTATAGATAACTAGCTGATGCCCGCGGCTTCGCCCGCGTGAATGTCGGTTATTATATGCTAAAACCTTCCTCGAGAACCACTGTATCCATTGGTGAAAACAGCATGAAAATCGGTGCAGAAGTTTTTGAGTTTATCGGGAACAGACGGACAGACAGACGCGGCGGAGAACTTTGTTTTATTTATAATATGTAGTGATGGTACGGAGCCCTTCGTTCGCGAGTCCGACTCGCACTTGGCCGGTTTCGTTATTAACATAAAATAACGTTATGTAGAAAAAGTATAAAGTTTAAAACATTGAGAAAAAAAAAATCTACTCAATTTTGAAATTTATCCTACCTTGCTAGAAAAACTTTGTGTCTGACTTAAGAAAGATTGCAAGTTTAGTGAAATTCTTCAAGCGAAATACCGAACAATATGCTCCATTTCATTTCTTGAGCGAAGAAGAAGTCAAGCTTAACAAATTGCTGTTTATTTCACACAGGGGCGTGCAATGAAGAACTATGTTTATCGTCCGGGCTTAGGTCGGGTGCAGACGAACGACAATATTGCTAGACAACAGTTTTGTCGGCGACATAAAAATAAGCTACCTTCATCGCCTCATTGTATGGTCATCATCTGACTAGCCTTTTCCCAACCATGTTGGGATCGGCTTCCAGTCTAACCGGATGCAGCTGAATATCAGTATTATACATGGAGCGACTGCCTATCTGACCTCCACAACCCAGTAACTGGGTAATACGATACCCCTTGGCAAGACTGGTTGTCAGACTTTCGGGATTCTGACGACCCGTAACGACTGTCAAAGATCCACAAATGACAGCCGAGACCAACGCTTTAACGTGCTTTACGAGGCACGGAGGAGTCTCGATATGTAAAGATGGTCACCCATCCACGGACCAACCCCGGCGAGCGTAGCTTAACCTGATGAATCGACCCGTGTGGCTGTTATTACTTAGCCACGAGCTCCTCATTGTATTAGGTGTGAGTACTTAAAAGCGACTCAGGATAGACAGTGTATTTTTGGGCATAAAAGTTACTAGCGACCTGCTCCTTCTTCGGACGGTTTTTAGGACTTGACAGAACATGGAGATTTCTTAAATAAACGTAACTTTCCTACTAACGTATTATACACAAAAACCTTCCGGAATAAATTCTCTAATGCTGGGGCCACATTGTCGCGATAAGGCGAACTAAATTTCACTCGCTCTTTCTCGCACACCGCTCGACGTCTCGCTTGAGCAACAGAGAGCGCGCGAAGTATATAGTGGTTTAGAAGAGCAACGCGGACATAATATAGACAAACACGAAAAGTGACTTTAATTTATAATACGTATAGAAGATATAGATAACAACTTCGCGTGTCTGTCTGATACTATGTTTGATAACTTCGGTATTAAGGGTTTTCCTATTTAATGATTTTCATGCAGCCGTGCTTTGGAGATGTTGTGTAAACCTATGTAATAATACTTAGGTAGCAATACCCACAATTCAAACAGCCTTAAAAAAGATAAAGGCCTACTGAAAAATATCCAAAGTTTCTTGACTGAAACCACCTATCTATACTTATTGATTTTTAAAAGCAATTCACTTAAACTACACCTGAAAATATACAAAAGATAGTGCCTCCAAAAAAATCTGTGTCAAATATTTGGAACATTTTGTCCTTCCTTTTGACACAGATTTTTTCTAAAAAGTATCTGTTGTTGGACAATTATGGCCGACGCCCACTGGCGGCACGGTACGGCATCACTCCATAAAAGCGCAAACAGACGGCGACGACGAACCGCACTAAGGACGCGACATTGCGCTCGTCTGTTCTTTTCACAACAGTCGTAACTCTTCTACCGAAGCATCCCGAGGGATGCCGAGGCATTCCGAGACATATCATGCCTAACCATACCGCAGCTTTGATTTTGCACCTACAATGATTATCATTGAAACTTCAATTTTAATTGTCAATATTATATTCCTATTCGTCGCATGAAAACCCCTTGCCGTGCCGTGCCGCCAGTGGGCGCAGGCCCTTAATGTCATGACAGCAAAAAGTCTCTCGTCTGCTATCCCCTCAGTAAACTGAAACCAGTTTACTTAATACTGATGGATTCAGAGCTATCCGGCTAGTCATTATTTATGGAATGTTTGCTTTGTTTTTACTCTTCATCTTTGTGGCTAGCGTTTCCTGAATATGAAAGCTTCGCGATGGCAACAGGAAGAATTAATGGAAAACTTTACTTGTTTATGGGTTGACAATCTTACCTTACAGAAAGTGTTTACCGGCGGCATCTTTAAAAACCGGGGCACTATAACCGTTTTGTCAAACGACTCGTCTGGCAACATTTTGTCGAGTTAGGTATGCGATCATATAAATCTAAGAAGCGACTGTTTTTTTTTTGGAACGGAGGTTTTTCTTCATTTTAGGAGAGGCAGAGAAGTATTGATTGAAAAAATAGAAAATGCCAACACTTAGCTGATAACTTCAGAACTAGAAAGGTAAACAGTTGTGCTATTCTGTAAAAATCTCACCGTGAAAACTTAGGTGAAGTGAGCTTAGCTTCGGGAGGTACCTGTGTAGGATTAGGCGGGAGGAAACGCCCGGGTGTCACCACTGTGTGGATCGCCCGGAGGACACGGTGGAGCATACGGTTGAGGTGTGCCCTGCTTGGGCGGAGCACCGCCGTGTCCTCGCGGAGGCGATTGGCGGCGGTGACCTCTCGCGTCCGGCCCTGGTTCAGGCCATGGTACGGAGCGAGAGGGCATGGGAAGCCGTCACCTCCTTCTGCGAAGCAGTAATGCTCGCGAAGGAGGAGGCGGAACGCGTGAGGGAAAGGCAAAGTTTGCGCCCTCACGCCCCTAACCGCCGCCGTTGGAGACGCCCTGGGCGTCGGGAATCCCAGGCGGATTTCCGGCCACCATAGGCGCGGGCTTGCGGACGGCGAGCAACGGGCAGCTCGCCGTCCGATAAGGACCAGGCCCGGGTCGATGGCGCGTCGTGTTCCACGCGCGCCTCAAAGAGATGTCAGCAAAAATGACGGGGTCCAATAGGACCGATGCCTGCCAGGGTTGCGGGAAAGTCCGAAAGGGATACCGGGACCTTGGCAACAGGCAAATGAAGGAACACGGGTGGGTTTTAGTCAGTAAAAGTCTGACACGCCCTTCCGCTCCGCCCAGAGCGGGAGAAGTCATTGGATGATTTCCCACCCTCAAAAAAAAAAAAAAAAAAAAAAAGGTGAAGTGAGCTTGGAGTGAACTGTTACTGCGTTATCATCAGTAGGTATCGATGACAATGACAACTCACTCCACGCTCACTTCACCTAAGTTGCCACGGTAAGGTGGTTACAGAATAGCAATGCTGGAAGTAAAATCGAGGAGTAAAAACAAAACCGGCCAATTGCGAGTCGGACTCGTGCACGAAGGGTTCCGTACCATTTTCTATAAAAACGGCAAAAAAATCATGTTTGTTGTATGGGAGCCCCCCTTAAATATTTGTTTTATTTTAATCTAATAATTTATTTTTAAATTGAATATGTAACTAAATATTCTGTGAATATTTCAAGCGTCTACCTGGTACCGCTATCAATAATAATAATAATATCAAGCAAATACGAACAAAAAAATTACGTTTGTTGTTTGGAAACCCCCTTAAATATTTATTTTATTATTGTTTATTTGTATAGTTACTTTTTACTAAGATAGTATTTAAGATAGTATATATATTTTTACTAAGATAGTATATATATAAATAGTTAGTCTTTAAAAAACAATGCAAATAATTTAAATGTCTTATAATATACAGAAAAATTAAAATTTTATTATGTTTTTAGTATTTGTTATTATAGCGGCAACAGAAATACATCATCTGTGAATATTTCAACTGTCTAACTATCACGGTTCATGAGATACAGACGGACAGACAGACAGACAGCGGAGCCTTAGTAATAGGGTCCCGTTTTTACCCTTTGGGTACGGAACCATAAAAACGTTGTTTCTCTAAGAACAGTTTTGATGGAAGCCGTACAAACGATTTCACGCATTAGTTCAACATGCGTATCTGCATTAGAATCCCGTTCAACGAATAATTGGAAGTTTGGTTTAAGCATGAAAACAGTTAAGGTCTATGCACACACGTCCGTCTTTGACGTGACTGAGTGGCGACTTGATGTTGAACCTTTAAACAGTAATACGATGTAAGCTATAACATGGCCCACAGATTTGACCCAAGATTTTGATCTCTAAAACGGTAAACGGACGGCCGTAGGATTGAAAAGTTTGGAGTGGCGTCCACGTACATACCACAAGGTGGACCGCCGACCTAGTGAAGGTCGCGGGAATCTGCAAGGAGTAGGAAGCAGCACAAGACCGGTCATTATGGTGATGCTTGGGGGACGCCTATGCCCAGCAGTGGATGATTTTTAGCTGAGGTTTTAACTGCCTCAGTGGTCTAGATGTTAGACCACCTGTCTCAGACCCAGAGGTCCCGGGTTCGCTTCCCAGTGGTAGAAAAAAAAATCTGGGTTGTTTGGTTGGTGGTAGGGCTTGTTCTAAGTAAGCCAAGCTAGCTAACACCATCTTTTCTAAGTCTGTCGCCATAACAACAATGGTAACAGCATTGAAGTGTTTCGGCAGTTAGAGGTAAGATACTCGTAGCCAGTTCCTCTGTGGTTGAGGATTCCGGGTGAAGCTCGCTTCCACCTTTGACCTGATCATCACTTACCATCACGTGAGATGTAGATCAAGAGCTTCCCCGTTGTGGTAAAAAAAGAGGTCATGATGATGAAGATGGTTGCTTCAGTAACCTTCCTGTTTTCTTCCACAGAACAAAGTAAGTAGCACTTTACATTCCAGTCCAATTCTAACAAATAAAACTTCAGTTCGTGTAACGTAAACTACTGAATCTATTTTTAAAGTTCATTCTTCTTGCGAATGGTGCGAAGTTTCCAATAAAAGTTTCTCCAAAGCACTTTTCTATCTGTAGCCACATTTGCTAAAGTTATCTGATGATGCAGAGTACCTATCCGGATGGTTTTGATCAGATGCTTGTGTAGTAGGAATTTTCATATGGATATCTAGTGAAAAACACAAATCTCTTGATTTAAGTAAATATCGTTTTGAACTTTCACGTTTTTCAGAGACACTTACCTATAAGGTTTGTCCGATATTTCGACGCTGCTGTGACTGGAGAATGGGAGTATAATATATATCGGGTATTTGATAAAATTCAGATTCAGACATTCAGCTGACTTTTCTCTTTCTAAGCCTTTTGCCAGATTTGTCTCTTCAAAAAACAAGATTTCTTGTATTAGTGTGATTTCACGTAATCTTAGAGTATCGAGTACATATTATTATAATAATTATAACAACGTATAAATTGATACCAAACACTTTCCAAGAATAAAATGTTGAAATTGCAATTCAAAATTAAATACCGGCGCGGCGTTGCAAAAAGTCATATTAAAATTCAGCCGGAACTGGGAATGTCATGATTCGGGAATCAGATGCACTCGAATCAGTCGACGTGAACAGTTAAATTGAAATGAATATCTGATCATACTGCTTTTTAATTATCCGTATTAATTAGGTGCCAACCTGGGAAAGAGCTACCGTTTTAAATGGAAATATTTTTGTTGTTGTTGAGTGCACCTAAGAGAACTGTGGCATTAAAAATAAAGAGTGTTTATTGTGCCGTGGAAGCTTTTAAATGTAATTATTTTGAATATGCTTTCCGATATTGATAAAACAAGTATTTTATTAAAAAATCGAGGTATGGAATAAAGTTTTCGAAAAGGTTAAAAGTACGGTGTGTACTAGATCCTCTTTTGAAAAAGCTTTATAATACAAAAAATAAAGCAAAATATGAGGTATTCCGTGAAGCACACCCAAACGAAGCACACCCAGACGAAGCACACCTAAAGTATTCCACGAAGCACACCTACGAATATCACTCGCATAGTGCGGGGACTAAGAAATAAAAATGTCGATAGAAGAAAATATTTATTATTTAAAAGACTAACTTACAGAACAATGCCCACGTCCCATACATTTAAAATCTGATAATGAAAGTTTATGTATAGTTCTGAGGTATAGTAGAAACACTACCTGTAAGTTCAGAGAATAATGTCATAGTCATTTTTACGGTTGAAACGCTACGAAGTCCAAAAAATATTAATGTTACTTTTACATAACATTTATGTTATTTATGTAACGTAACATTTATGTTCCTTTATTTTAACAACTTCTTCCATGCTACTTAATTTGAGTAAGCCATTACACCCTTTTTTAATACACCGCCACAAGGCATTACCGTTTTTATAAATCTTGTGTTTACTATATTGTTTGTTATTATACACTAACACTTGTGTCCCCTTCCGGCCAAGTACGTAATTAATAGATGGGTTAAAATTTCTACTACTTGGACCTGCCATCGGCTCCATTATTTTGTTTGAATAAATTGCACGAAAAACAAAAAATAACAATAACAAGAAGACCGGCGCACAATTGCATAAACTCAGCCCGTGACGTCGCGATATGCTATAGTGTAATGAGACTAAGCATGTAAACAAGTTCCGGAAACGCTCGGCTAAATTCGGGTTGGCTCGGGAATTCAGTGGCGGGCGCACGCGTTGACTATTAGCACAGAATACATAATAGTACTACGTACGGAAGGGACACTCCTTTCCCCGCGTTCATATTAAATACCGCACCTCACCCCGCACTTCGAGGTATAATGAAACTGAAAGATGTTAGATATTTCAGTTAGTTAAATGAATATGAATAATAAATATTTTCTTCTATCGACATTTTTATTTCTTTGTATCCGCACTATGCGAGTGATATTCGTAGGTGTGCTTCGTGGAATAGGAAATTAATTATTTAAAATTTTTATTTGAAGCCCACCTACGGGTGTGCTAAGTAGAATACTTTAGGTGTGCCTCGTCTGGGTGTGCTTCGTTTGGGTGTGCTTCACGGAATACCTCCAAAATATGTGTTAAAATAAAAAGCCAGCTCATTTGGCTATTGCCACATTATTTTCCAACAAAAAGATACATACATTTCGTCCCATATGTAAATCCCATAATTACTCAAATGAATGCATTTCTGTTTTTTTTGTGCGAATATTGTGTGCCTCACTGCGTAATTTTTTTTTTCTTTCTTTTAAAATATAAATACTTATCCTATTTTTCTTGTAAAAGTGCAACATCAGATAGCTAGAGACTGTTTACAGCTCACATCTGCATCGGATACCTAACGCTATACTGGCTTCGCACACGGTCTGAATTTTAACCAGCCCTGGGGCCCTATTATGAACTCTTATTTCCAGGCAGTTTACGGCGTAAACAGAACTGCCTTGCAATTTCGTATTATGAACTCGTCAAGCAAGCCAGTCAGCGGTCACGTGACACCCTGGCCGCCTTCTGCCCGAATATTGCCTGGCAATATCATACTACGAACGTTCGTTTGACATTTCTTGACATACTAAAACTGTTATTATGTAACCTCACAATCCATTCAATAAAAGCTGCTTCAGAGGACCTTTTATTGAATTGTTTTGGATTTATTTGGCGAAATTATTCGAGCGTTATCCAGCTAACATAAAAAAATATCAGGTGTGACGAATATGTACCGTTTGAGTTTCTGGAAACTCTAGAAAGTGGCACTTCTGATTGATAAAAATACCGAAACAATGATCAAATTGTAAAACTCCCACAACTTTTCCAACAGAACATAAGTTAGTCGCCGACGAGGGCGAGAACTCTCATCCACTGAACTATGTATAATAATTATAACTGCTTTTTAATATCTTGTTTATTTATTTCATACATAATTATACATTTTTAAATATTTTATAAAAGTCATTAAAAAAATCATTTGTAAATATAAAAATAGATCCGCCGGTATCGAGAGCAGGGTCTAAGACCAGTGGTTAAGGCTGCAGAGACAGGAACCTCCTCACAATGCGAGCCTTATCTGCCTTCTGAATCAGGCCCTTGATCCAACTGCATAACGAGAGCCTCGAGAGCTGTTGGTCGAGGCTTTCGGCCATGAGCCAAGCCATTGGCCATTCCGACAATCGGCACAATGCAATGATAGCCGAGCTCACATTCCACATGTCAACAACTGCCTCTAATTCTAATATTATCATGATGAAAACTGGTAATTAAAAACACTTGAAAACACCACACGGTGGTGTGGTGTAAGTATTTTCATCCACCACCATATCCATCCCTAACCATATTTTCGTTTATACTTCGAATCTATTACGTACTTAAAATTATACATTGTTCATTTATTTGTGCAACAATGACAACAATACGTAAATAAAGTTGTCAAATTCCCCGCTGAACTTCAAATGGAGTACGTTCGGAAACTTAATCGCGCATTACAATTTGCAACCACACAAAATTATTAAATGAATTAATAATATAGCACAATATACATTGCGTTCATATTTTAACCTACTTTTAGTAACTAGAATGATATATAATTTATTATTTTTTCATAAAATACATGATTTAAATAAAATCGTAACTTACCGATAAATATTTGATTGTGTTTCTGAATGTTTCGGCAAAGAATTACAAGCCAGCCATAGACAAACTACCCAGCGTGAAATCGGTCAGAATTACGAATGTCATAATACGAAATTTAACCATGCAGGGAAATGAATTGCCTGGAACTTGCCAGGTTTTTTTAAAGTTCGTAATAGGCCCCCTGCACTTCAATGTAGGTAATATTGGGTTATGTGCTCCCTTGTGAAATTGCAACTGATACGTTGTTGAAATTCAGTTAGAAAGCGTCCTTTGACTATACTTTAGTTTTTGAAGTGAAAACTTCTGCGCGTTGAGCAATTTTAAAGTCCACCTGAGGGGTAAACTTATAGATTTTCGTCACCGCGCGCCGTAGTGCTGTAACCTAAAATATAGATGGCGCTAATACCAGTTTAGTTTCCCCATCAATGGTTAGGTTTTTCTAGTATGAAGCTAGAAAATGTTCGGGAGGATTATAAAATGTTTACTTCTACATAATCTTTCAGTATTTCAGTAAAGCTTTTGTGGTGAAGGTAAGCATAAATCTCTCATAAAAGTTTAGTGTAATTATAAAAGCTTATGGTAAGTGTGAAATGTGTTATTTTCATAACCTAGGTTTTCTCAGGGACTTTTTGTTTTGCGTAATAAATCCAGAGATTAAATTCAATTCTTCTCAACGTATTGAGTAGGTAAAATTTTAGGTACCTCCGGCACGAGCTGAAAATGGACAAAATCATAAATGACACAGACAAATCTTTAAAAAAATGTATAATAATACTCTTACATCTCTTTTGTATCTAAATACAATATTTACAAGCTTAATCACTTAACTAACTACAATAATAATTATAATAAACTCACGTACTATATCCCAATTTTGTCACTGATTAACTCCATCAGTGTTTGTGGCCCATTAACTATGGGTGGCAGTGTCAGGCAGTGAAACAGCTGTTGTTGAGTATTTCGTATTAATAAAAGTACAGAAAGCTTCGGTTTGCTACTTAAAATTATCATTATAATGACACGGTCCCAAAGATACATTATTTTGGTTTGTTTTATACATTTCTCTAATTGAATTATGTACCTATTTAAATTTCAGATAATGAAGACTAGGCAGTGATCTTTCTTCAGATTTAAAGGTGGGGTTTTCTTTAATGTTATACGTGTTAAGCTTGTGTCATCATTAAAAATACTTTTTGCTGTCAAAAAGCTTCTATACATTTTTACTTTATACATTACTTGGTGTTTAACTAAATCAGAATGGCCAAATCTGAAAGATGGTATCGTCTTCATAGAAAAAGATCGTAATTATGTACCTTTGGGAGAGTAAATTACTTAAGTCTAAGAAATATAATTTAACAATAGATACAGCTAAGAAGTTTCAATAATAATGTTAAAGAAATTTACATTTTTTTATCACACAATTCCTACCATCCACTATCCATGAAGCCAACTAACGCCAATAAATAATGTAAGTAACTAAAATATTGGTGGTCTTCCATGTTTTTCATGAAGTTAGAGAATCATTCTATGAAGATTCTTTATTTTCTACTTCTATTTGAATCCTCCATAGAATGCCAAACTATAATATTGTAATTTGTTAAAAATTAAATCCAATTTGGTTAAAATTTTATGATATTTTCCAGTGCACAACTGTGGTTGGCGGTCAAAATTTATATATTTTCCTGTAATAATTGTTTATTTTCTCAACTATATCTCTAATTATATTTTCTTCAGCTGTCACAGTGGCACTTTCAAAAATGGCGCATATACCCTTCTTAAATAAACTCCAATTTCATTATAAAAATACAAAAACAATCTTACACACCCTTTGAAGTTTGTTATGTTCACGAAGAGTTCTCTGAGAAATCAATACATCATCAAGATAACCTAATTTTGAACACTATGTATTTATAATTATTGCGATTTACATAGCTACAACAGGACCTAAAAATACCGAATATAACCTAAATACGTCAACAAATGATTTTAAAAATGTTATTTTTATAAGCGAACGTGAATTGAATAGTTTACAGTTGTTATATATATTTGATGATAAGCTGATCTATCGTCGAGCGGCGGGTGCTTGAGTGTGATGGGTGCATCCTTCTACATTTTCTGGCCAATCACATACATTTTCATTGTAGTTGAAGACCAGGTTTTGTGGACAAGGCATGTGATGTTTTCTTTCTCCTTCGCACATGTAGTACATGGTGCAGTCAGCTTTGTCAGGGTGGTACGATATGTGACCATCTTCTTCTTCGCAGACCACTTCGTTGGCTGTAAAATATAATTGCTTTGTTAGAATTTCATGTAATTGAATGAATTTAGAGGTCATTAGAAAGTTTTACTTGATCGAAGCGTCTAATTAGTAAATACTAATTCAGCATTATTATAATTGTTTTTGTTGTTGTTGTTGACTTGTTGAGGTCGAAAATACTCTAGCGAGAGATAACAAGAACTTCTTGTTCATCTAACTTAAAAACAGATACAATATACTCACGATTTTTAGTAGTGTATTGTCCATGGGGATTATATGATTCGTAAGGTCCATCGTATTCCAATGTGACTTTGTAGTCTCCAAGTTCTTGCTTCATAGCAGTGATCAGAGGGTACTTTCCAGTACCGCAGGATCCTCTGAAGTCATCCATGTCAACGGACCAGACCATAATACCTCCGAAACCTTCTTCCTTCAACCAGGCCATCTGTAATATTGAAGGAGATTATAATGGATTAGTTGCGTTTTACAGAATTCTTAAAAATTACAAAGAAGTCAATTTTTTTTTGCCGCCTTTATACTTACTTATTTTTTTTTAATCATGATGATGATATTCGATAAAACATTTATTTCAAATTAATGTTAAGTACCTATTTTGAATATCCAATGAAACTATAATAAAAATATATCCAAGTCAAGTCCATTTACAGTAATTACAGAAGTTGTTATGTAGTGACAGCTTCTAATTTAAATAATAGGTATCATATTCTCAAGTATGAAAATTCAAAATAATTAAGCATTTCTCACCTTAGTCTTCAGCGATCTCTCATCGTCGAATCCGACCCACTGGTCGTCTCTGTATGCGAAGGGCACCATCTGCTCGTTGTCCCAGACCAGAGTAGTGTTGTCTTCACGGAGGAACTCGCAGATTTCATAGTACGACATGAAACCGGCCTCGTTGGTGAAGCGTCCAGCGGCACCTGAGGTGAAAAGAGAAAACTATTTAGAGTTGCTGATATTTATTGCATATCAAAGTTGTGGAAATGGACGGATTATAAAGAATAGAGGTCACATAAAAAATAAAAATAAAATAATTTTTATAATATATGTGTCAAAAGCCCAGTGTTTTAGGTTTTGTTATGTCATGATCAACTGTAGAAGTATGATATTTGGTAGGTTTACCCTGTACATCATCTTCATCAGGCTATTAGCAGTCTAGTGCTGGACCTGGGACTTTAAGAGTCCCAGTCCAGCACTCAATTTATAGCATGTTATAGTGCTGTGCAATTGAAGGCTATAAATATAATATCTATTCACGTAGTTTTGTACATTATTTTACTGACTTGACGAGCTACCAACTAACATCAATGATAATAATGAGTATTATACTAATAAACTTACCACCACCAGACGCTGGAGCTCCAATATCAAATTGCGTATCGTTGATCAAAGTAAAAGATCTGCCGTATGTCGGCATACCGATCATAAGCTTCTCTTTAGGAGCACCCTGGCGGACCCATTCCCGGGCAGAGTAATCCTGAAAGATAAGCATAATATCTTAATTGAAGCGATAAAATTTATTTTTGGTCCCTTGGTAGAGGACCAATAAAATTAATTATAAGTTTTGTAGGAGAATTTTTTTTTTTTTGGAAGGTTGTTACAATCCTATACAAACTTTCATTACAACAGTGTCTAATTGTTACACTTTTTTTATATCGCTGGGTTTATTAATTTCTGGATGGAATGATTATTTTACGTTTACACAAGGTTCAAAGTTTTCATTAACGTACCACAGTAAGTTTTTTCTGGTAGCTGGTGGTACTCTCAAGAGGGAAGAGAGGGCTGTTGTGTCCAACCTGTCGCTCCCATTGGCCGTGGAAATCGTATGTCATTACGTTGATGAAGTCCTGTGAAAGAAAACAATGAAATTAGATTTATGTTTGATAGTTCAGCTTAATTAGATATTAATTGAATACTTAAAAAAACATAGGTTGGACAGGAACTGTCAGAATTCGTGCGAGTTATACTTGACCTTGACTTAATTTTGAAAGTATTAAGGCGAGAGCGGCTTTAAAATCTCATGTTTCATCACTTGAAATAACGCACAAACGTCTTGCTAACTCGTTGTCGTAGGCATTATGTTAAATTTGATTCCTCTTCGTGATTTTTAAGCGCTCCGCGGAACTAATTCAATCAGTAAACGAAGCTACGAAATCAACTTACCAAGTATTTAGAAATCTCAGGCACATCGTATCCAGCAGCGATCGCTTCAAAAGAGGCTGGTACAGCGGCAGATAGCAGAAGTCTTGGTTGTCCTGATGACTTGGCTTCACCTTCGAATGCTAAGCGGAGCTCCTTCAGTAGGGAAACGAAAGCTGCACGGTCGTCAGCTCCTCTGAAAATTATGATTATATTGATGAAACTCGCTTTATCTAACCCGGTTTCAAAAATTACTTAATTTAAAAAGACTCTTTGCGTATCCTAAGAAAACTATGTAATTTCAAGATTAAAGACAGTTTTGAGTAGATATTGATATCTTCATAAATCGTTAGTTAAATTTCGTTCGAAAAAGTCGTGGGTAAGAGAAAAATAATGCTGAAATGGTTCCTATAAAAAAAAGCCGACTTCCAAAAAAAAACACAAAAACAGTGAAAAATTACTTTATTTTCGGAAGTCGGTGCCTTTGCTTTTCAATTTTCTTTTTTTGCTACCGACTTCCGAAATTAAAGTTATTTTTCACTTTTTTTGTGTTTTTTTTTAAGTCGGTTGTTTTTTTTTTTTGTAAAATGTTTTTATTTTTCCCTTTCTAGTTGTGGTACGTACCCCACACAAATTCGAATACCACTACCTGCTATGTAAATAACAGTGACGGAGTCAAATATAATGTCGTCTACATAGACTAAGCGGGAAAAATATGTAATTATTGAAGCTAACTCAAAAACTACGCTAGCAAAGTTAATAAAATTTATATAGGACTACCTCGGGAGTACCTATACCCTTTCGAACAAAAAAAGAAATTTGTAAATCGGTTCACAATTAGCGAAAATATCGATGAACATACACAAAAAAAAAAAATTACATATGAACATAGAACCTCCTTTTTGAAGAAATCGGTTAAAAAGTACTCGTGACGAGGTGCAGATGATTTTTATATTCTTGCAAGTTGCGGTTGTTCGTTGTTTATCAATCGATAAATTGGTTATTCAAGTTACCTCAAAGTAGGTAGCTTCTAATGATAAGTGGGCTTTAAGATTGCGATATTAAGCCATCAAAGTTCACAAACATTGACGCACGCATATTTACAAACATTTGCCGATTGGCCAAACGACCATGAGTAAAGTGAACAGTTTCTTAATCTGTTCTTAATTTCCTTAAACTTCTAAATCTTTTGACGAAACCTTTGGTAATTTTTAAACGTTGAATATCATTAACTATGGGTTTAAAACTTTGCCTAATGTCGTTTTATAATACTTTCTGAGTTTCTGCTAATGCAACATTTGTCAAACGGTAGTTTCATAAGTGAGAAGTAAAATTAAGTAACAATAAAGTTGATGTGGTAAACAAAACTTCATTAATAATTATAAAAAGTTATTATGTAAGGCTTACTTTGCAAGAACCGTTTAGCAGCAATGTTACTGAATACAATTTATATAATTGCGTATGCGAGTTTTTTTTAACGAAATTTCTTACATATTCAACCAGCATTAATAATTGCTTGAAACAAAAACGCAGTATTACTTATTCAGTGATAATTACTTCACATTCTCCTGACATATGTAGTTTGCATGATCATGTAACAAGTTTTTAATAATTTAGCCTTTTCTTACCTAGGGTACTCCCAGTCTACATCCAAACCATTGAACTGGTAATCTCTGAGGAATTCGATGGCTTCGTACACGAACTGGTTCATACGGAAGACGTTTGAGGTCAGCTCTTTGAAGGGAGTGGAGCCGAAAGCCCAGCCACCGATGGCAAGGAGGATCTGGTGGTAAAAATAAATTATGTGGTTATTACAAAACTCGAAGAAGCCGATAAAATCTAGACAGAAGATGCAACGCGTTGCCCAAATAAAGTAATAACAAATCAGTAATTTTGAATTTTGAAATAAACGTAGTTTATTGACCTTAATTTACATTTATGTGTTACACTAGGGATGATTAACACATGATCGAATTTGATATAAGGTTTAACAAATCTAAGAGGAAATCTATAGGTATACCTGTATTGTATTGTATTGGAAACCTACTAATGGAATCAATATAAACTAGTTCAAAGTTTACCTTCAAATTCGGGTTCTTCTCTCTCAATGCCACAACTTTGTCGTACATATCAGCGTCTTTCTCATCTCCTTCTGACAGTTTGTGGTCCTTGAGGGTAGCGAAGGCATAGATGATGTGAGTACAGAGAGTGGGGTCAACGCTCTCAGGGAGGAAGCGACCAGCTGACGGCCTCTTCGAAGACCAAGAGGTCAGGTAGCAGAGGATTTGTGGTTCACGTTCTGTTGAATTTATTGAATTGGTTTAATTGACATTTTTTTCATCATAGTGGGTATTTGTTGTTGGTTAGATTATGTTTAATTTTCGTACAATATTCTGAGTAAAATTATTATGTATGTGTGGAAGTTGAGAGCTTTGATAAGATCATTATCATTCTATGTTTGACTTTCACCAAGTCACTACAAAACGCTGATTATCCAAACAACCTTGGCTCTAATATAAGCATTTAAAATTATAAAAAGAATTAACAAAAAAAAAATAGATTTTTAAGTGGTTTGTAATGGTCTATAGTTAGTTACTACATAATATATTTGCCAGTACAGTAGAAATTATTACAATCAAAATTAAATATCTATTTTAACATTCACCTTTCAAAAGAAAATCATATTCTTTTTCAGCATTAAATATCGCTTTCGAATCACACAGCTCATAAATTAAATCATTAGTTAGAATTCCATTATCATTATCATTTTGCAATTTAGTATTCGTTAGAATTTTAAATAAAAAATCCGTTCCTTATGGATAAGACAGCAATCAAACTTTAATCAATTACAGAAAGCAGATTTTGATTTTTATAATATTCAGCCGAAAAATCTTTTGTTGTCAATGACAATTTCTTTCTGATTTAACATTTTGAAAATGACTTGGTCTTTATTTATTTTCTTGTTGATTCTTTTGAAACACTAGACACATAGATACATATGAATTAGGAAATATCAACAAATACGTTCCTCTAGTTTTTCACTAAAACATTCATATTCACAGACTAAAAGGCAACATCAAAATATTCTCTTCAACAAAAAATAAAAATCACTGAAACCATTCCAATGAACCGTTGGTTTCATGTCCCGAATAAAAAGTTGACTTCCACAAAAATACTTAGGAAAGTACAACATAATGCTTTACATTGAAAATATGTTATTTATTACAATCTCCCCACTTGAAAGGCCGTAAAACTCCTACGAGTACCTACTTGTTAAAATGTCGGTTGGCAATGTCATAAACTTGACGGCATTAAATCACAAACCCCATTTGGGCCACCTTACCCATTCGAACAGATCTTCCCCTACCCTCCCAAGTACCCCAAAATGTAGCACTAAAGTGTCTGCGAACTCATTTTCAGAGATCTTAGGATTCTGGTCGTTGATATCACTTGAACGTAAAAGCACTCGATGTTTCAAACTTTTAGCAACTATGTCACGAATTGTCGACTTTCCTAAGCCATTCTTGGCAACAACAGAGGGCCTAAGAGTGACCCTTGCGGTACTCCGTGAGAATTCGAGCTTTTAGTGTCAAATACACTTTCTGTTGTTTTTGTTCCATCTGTTACGAGATTTAGACTAAGAATGTTTGCTGACGGAAGTTTATAGGGTCGAAGTTTCCGACCTTAATTTTTTGGGTGTTATTGAATGGACTTCTGAAGTTGTTTGTATCGGTATTACTTCGGGCGCTTTTTCTTTTCCCGACATAAAGCGTCTATTTTATGCCCTACGGTACTGCTAACAAGCTCTTGGCTTTGAACATCAGAATTGTTCATAAGTAGTTATAAGTTTCTTGTAACACGTTTTCTCCTGCTAATCTTCTCAATCTGGGTTGGCTGTCACGAAGCCGATACTAAAATTACCTACTAAAATCCTTAAAATATTACTTAGGGAACTCTAAACGGCAAACTGTCGATACAGGTGCCAAGTGAAGCGTTAAAGACTCAAAAATATCTTCCATTCGCTTTCAGACATTGTTTATTTTTCCCGATGTTAGAAAATGGAATTTCTCAAACATGTTTACATCGGAGCTTTGCGCTTGACGTGCCTAAAAGAGTTTTGTTATACGAAATCATAACTTTATGCGCTTTGAAGTTTTTGAAGATAATCCTTGTATAAGCCTATTTTTTCTGATTTTGGTTGCTTTCGGGATCGGGAAATAAATAAAAGAACGCCTTTGAAGCAAACAAAGGTGGGAAATTCTGGATTGAAAATTCTTTGAATCTTTTGATTTTGAAGCCTACTGAGCGAAAGAGCCGACAAAACAATTGTTGTTATCCTATAATTGGAGATTTGGTTAGGTACAATTTACTGATATTATGTGAAGTTTCACGAATGATCGAAAACGTAACTTAAATTCCTCCAATTAATAAGCATACGGCCTTTTTTTAATCTACTGTTGACACAATCAAAAATTATATAACGTCAATCAAAATTGTCGATGTTAGATAAAAACATAATTTTAGAAAGTTAAACAGTTTAAACTAAAATTATAGATAGCCATTGTGGATTCGGTAAACGGCGCCAATTATCAACATGTGAAAGTGTTTAAAGATGTTATTAAATAAAATTTGGATATTTTGTTGACAACAAATTACATAGTTGATGCCAAAGCAGATAATAGGATATAGGCAGTTCCGGTATAAGTAGGTCGTAGTAATTATTCAATGTTTTACTGTAATTACGAAATAATTGAAATGGTTGTGAAGTAATTGACATATCTGAAAATGTCAAGGAGTCAGTGTTAGTAGCTTATCAATAAAGTTATAAACATTTACTATGAGACTAACCATAGAATCGTGAAAAAAAATCAGATGCTCTCTCGTGGCTAAGTAATATTAGCCGCACGGGTCAATTCATCAGGTTAAGCTACGCTTGCCGGGGTTGGTCCGTGGATAGGTGACCATCTTTACATATCGAGACTCCTCCGTGCCTCGGAAAGCACGTTAAACCGTTGGTCCCGGCTGTCATTTGTGGATCTTTGACAGTCGTTAAGGGTCGTCAGAAGCCCGAAAGTCTGACAACCAGTCTTGCCAAGGGGTATCGTATTACCCAGTTACTGGGTTGTGGAGGTCAGATAGGCAGTCGCGCCATGTAAAATACTGGTATTCAGCTGCATCCGGTTAGACTGGAAGCCGACCCCAACATGGTTGGGAAAAGGCTAGGCAGATGATGATGCTCTCGACAAAATTTGTAACAAATTTTATTCAATAACACCTTATACAGGTTGTATCAGAAATATTATGTGGTTTTAAGGGTCTGGTAGTCCATCAAACTGAACAACTTTCTCCGTGGGACCAACATCGTAATCAAGAGAACATTATCAGACATCCCATAAATTTAGGTCGACCAGGTATTGAAGCTTTGTACGGGACAGCTGATATTTTTTCTCGATTATGATACAACCTGTATAGGGCTGAAAAACTCGCAAGTGTATTCGGATATTCGCAAGTATAAAGCTTTGGTTCCTATGGAAAACAAGAACATAAACAAAAATGAAAGATAGACCAATGCACTTACTGTTTTTATCCGAAGCACCATTATTATTATTCTTGACGATGACGCTCTTAGTTGGCTTCTTGACCCTCTTCATGACTTCAGAGAGACTGATCTTGATGGGTTCAGGTTTTTCGGTAATTTCAACGAGGGCGTTGGAGGCAACAACGGACCAGTCGATGTCTTTAGCGTCCTTACCACGGGAGATACCACGGAGTTCCTCTCTGAAATAGATCAAATATGTTTAATAGATGCTGTTAAAATAAAGGGATCTGTAGGATTTAATAAGTTTTAGAAGTGAGTCACTAACCTCTTCAACAACAATTTTACTAACAGTTGACATTTTGAAACAAACATTTTCGAATAGCTTTTCATAAAAAGCTGAGTTTTAAGATTTTATGGTGAGACATATATCTTAGAATCCCGCATTATAGTCAACTAAAGTTCAAATAAACTGTGATTACCTCATAGCTCCAATTAGAGGGTATTTGACGTCACTGCCACACGCGCTTCCGCTGAAGTCATCCATGTCAACGGTCCACACCATAGCGCCGCCGAAACCATTGTCCTTGATCCATCTGCAAATAAAAGTTACGTTATAACCGTTCTTCATCGTTTTTAAATGATTTAATTACTATACTTGTTCAAGAAAATGGCTTGACATGTAATAAATAAAAATAAAGAGAATATTATCAAAAAATTATCGTGAAAATCGGACTTTTCTTTAAAAAGTTTTGCGTGGTCGTACATTAAAAAAATAAATACGCGTTGACTTGAAAAACTCCTCCTTTTTCTCGTCGATTAAAAAAATATAATTGATTGAATATAACAGAAGAGGGAAGCCAAAGAAAAGACGGGTAGAATAGCTATGAGAAACATGATATCGCAAAGTCAAAAGTAAACGCTGTTAATAAAACAGCTGCAATATAAGGAAATAATTATTTATTCACGCACTCTTCAAATAATTTGGAAACAGGTCAAAACTATCATGATTGAAGTGGCTTTACATATTAATGTCCCCATCCCATCCCATTTGCCGAACTCTCTGTGGAACAGTTTTAATTCATCATATAAATCTTTTTTGTAGCCATAAAAGAGTGTTCAGTGAGTCTATTTATTACGCAAAAACCGAATTGGTAAGACCAATAAAATAAAATAAAAATTGAATCTTACCTCATTTTATTTCTGATAGACTTCTCGTCGTCAAATCCGACCCACTGGTCTCCATTGATGGCGTAAGGCACCTTCATTTCATCATCCCATATGTAAGTTCCACCATTTCGGAGGATGTCGCATATCTGAGAAATTTTTCATTCAAGTTAATAGTTGCATACAACGATCTTTCGTTTTTGCCCGAGTATTTTCATTTATTTCATATAGCGTTAATTTTCATCAACTTTATGGTAGTATTCCATGATGACTATCGATGTCATCCCGTTGAAATTACTTATACATCCCTTACTCAATGTCACGAACTCATAATAAACGTACCAAAATTTGAGCTTTTTAATCGACCTCATCTACCAAATAAATCTCCTCGCTTTGTAACACAGAAAATACAGCCTCATAAACACCATCTAAACAGACGTCAATCACCTCATACTTGGGGCACAGTGTAACTAATTACAGTGGTCCATGTAATTGTGACAGGATCTGAGAAATGTCAAATATTGTGACAAAAACTTAGTATAGTTGGACCTTTTTTGGTTTACCACTGAATGAATATCTTACTGGTTGAATGTTACTTGCATGTCATCAAACGCTTATGTCTATTTTTGCTTATATTCCGGCCACCGACGGAAAGCGTTTCTGACACCTGTCAGTTGGACAAGATAAGGAAATAATAAAGTTTAAATTCTTAAAACACGTATCCTTTTGTACTAAGCTGACATGTGTCAGAAACGCATTCTCTCATCGGCCTGAGTGTAGGACCAATGTGACAGTTACATAGTTTCAACCTAAGTGAAGTTTCTATTTACAATGAGTTTTTGTCAACACATATTATAAAGTCGACTATACATTATCATTATACCACGAGGAGCTCGTGGCTAAGTAAAAACAGCCGCATGGGTCGGTCGATCAGGTTAAGCTACGCTTGCCGGGTTTGGTCCGTGGATGGGTGACCATCTTTACATACTGAGACTCCTCCGTGCGTCGGAAAGCACGTTTAGCCGTTAGTCCTGGCTGTCATTCGTGGATCTTTGACAGTCGTTACGGGTCGTCAGAAGCCCGAAAGTCTGACAACCAGTTTTACCAAGGGGTATCGTATTACCCAGTTACTGGGTTGTGGAGGTCAGATAGGCAGTCGCTCTATATAAAATACTGGTATTCAGCTGCATCCGGTTAGACTGGAAGCCGACCCCAATATAGTTGGGAAAAGACTAGGCAGATTTTTATACATTATCATTACGTCCCGTAATACAATATGGTAGTTTGAGACTCTCAAACTGCTTTTCTCCCTGAAGAACAGTCTCAAATTAAGTCTGCTCTGAGAAAACGCTTCCATTGAAACACTGTTAGTAATTACACTGTGCTTGGAGTATTTTTTTTAATTATAATAACCTCGTAATAGGCGAGAAAGCCTCCTTCCTTTGTGTACTCGCCGGCTTTCCCCCCGGCATTGGCTGGAGAATTCACTTTGTAGTTATTAGCGTCTGAGAGGGTAAATGTGCGTCCGTATGTAGGCATACCTGAAAATTATGTACGTTATCAAAATTATGTATGTTATCAAAATTATGTACGTTATCAAAATGTTTTTTGAGAATTCTTGGAGATTTGATGAGGTGTGGGAACCTTTGAGAGATTAAGTTTAAGGGTATGTCGTTTACGCAGGATTTTAACAAAAAGTATAACATAACACCACGCCTGTAATCCCCGAAGGGTTAGGTAGAGGTGTACCTATAGTACACCCACATTTAGCCAGGTATGTTTTTAAGTCCCATGTAATAGAGGGCGAGCATATTGACAACCGGGCACAAATCCAGACTCCAGGCTGCTACTGAGAAATTCCAGATGGAAAACCCAACAACACTTTGCCCGACCTGGGTATCGAACCCAGGACCTCATGCTCAGCAGCAGCGCTTGCGACCACTAGACCAACAAGGCAGACAAGAAGTATAAATATTATAATTATATAAATTAATTTGTTGAGGTAATACAGCACGTAAAAATATACCCTGTCCGATCCGTGAAGTTGTTGTTAAGTATCGTACTGAGAGTCTATTTATGTGGTCAATTTCAGGATAAAAACAAAAGAATCGCCAATTTTTTTTTGTGAATTTTACCGAATTTTTATTTTACTTCGAGCGGGTGTCTATAAGTCATGACTTATGACCCCTATTGAATTTTTTTAATGGATTTGGGATAATTTTGGTAGGTACTAAAAATGTGAATTTTAAATAGCAATAACTTTTTTATTTTCAATAATAAGTATAAGATTTTTTATTACTGTTTGGTAATTTTGTTGCGGACAGGATATTTTTACATACCTATTTGTATAATATACCGTAAATAACCATTTTTTTTCGCAATACTTAGTAAATTTTTTCGTAGATAACTTTAATAGTCTTATAATTAATAATAAATTTCTGTTTAGTCCCATTTTTTTTCAAGAAAAACACGTCGTAACTCACCAATGATAAGTTTTTCCTTAGGAGCTCCAAGTTTAACCCACAGATGAGCAGCATGGTCTACAGACAGCTGTTTCCTCCATTCAGAGTCAGAAGAGGGCGCGTACAAGGGAGCGTTGTGACCGGCCTGTTTCTCCCATTTGCCGTGGAAATCGTAGGCCATAACGTTGATGAAGTCCAAGTAGCTAAGTGAAAGAAAAACATAATTATTATATAGGTAATAATAATATTGCTTTACAAATCAAGTATCTTGACTTGACTCGCGAGGTTGTCGACATGTGAGATGTGGACTCAGCGATAATTGTGTCGATAATCGTATCAACCAATGCAATAGCTTAATTGCCAAGAGCCTCGGCCAACACCTAAGAAGGCTCTCGTTGCGCAGCTGGATTAAGGGCTGGATTCAGAGAGCGGTACTTCTGGACACGGCTCGCATTGTTAGAATATTCCTCTCTCTGAAGCCCTGACCACCGGCAGTTTGGACCCTGTTCCAGATACTGTTGGGCTACTATTTTTTATATTTTTTTATTCTAATATTTAAAAATATAATTTATAGTATGTAAATAATTAAATAAAGGAAATTCAAATAATATATTATTGCTTATACAGGAAAGATAAAATGAAAACTTTAAATGTTGATACTGCAGAATGTACCAATAAGGGAAGATGCCACGATCAATCCTCTTGACTCGATTGATTTTATATAAGACGGTGAATAAGTACATCTTATATATTCAGCTTTAATTTCCAAAGATACCGAGTAAGAAATAGACATATATTTGACACGTACTCAACCAAAACTGACATTCGTATCAAAACATTACATCAACAAATCAAAATTTAACACAAAGAGCTTCACAAGTGACAGCGTGTCTTCATAAAATGCAAATTTAAATGTTTCTGTAAGACGTCATGTCAAAAGAAGAATCAGAACATATCAAAATATACGCGCCTAGTATGGCAAATTTTTATTTGCCGTTTTCGAATATTAGGACTAAATATTCTGGTCCTTATTCCGGAGAGTTAGAATGGAAGTTTGAATGGCCTATTCTCAATCAATGTTTTTGGTAAATTTGTAACCCGTACAATGTATTTGAATGTGGGAAAACGCATGGAGTGTGTTGAAAATTGAACAATGTTAAAATTAATAAGAGAAAGTTTCGCAATGTTCGAGCGACACTGGTTTTTCTGCTGAATAAAAATTATTTGGGTCAGTATTTAAATACAAATGGACTTAGGAAGTTAATATCTCGGGTTCGAGGTAGAAAAACTTTTTGGTAAATTATAGCTGTGGAATTTTTTTTACGAAATTACATTCCTTGCTGTGAATAGACAAACTCTTCTGAATTAATAGCAGAATGTAAGTTGATTTTGTTGGTTCTTTATTTGAAAGAGCACAATAGGTTTGATTGAATATAACAATAGCAAATGACAATACATTAGAACAAAGGCTATCATCATTTGTCCAGTGATAAGTTGACAACGAAAAACATTAATTCAGTATTGTCCCTTGATGAAAGGATTTAAAATTTTATAATAGCAACATTAACTACAAAACATTATTTAAAAGAGAGGACATAAATTGTTGTGGCGTTGTTTAGTCAATGAGCTTGACGTTTCCCCCTTATTACTCGACTACGGGACAGCACTGACAGGGTTATGTTTTTTATAAATATTGCTTATAAAACTAAGCAAAGTTTTACGTCTGCTTAATAATACTTTTTTACGTTTAAACATCTCACTTTAAGCTAGATAATTATATAAATGTCTAATTAAAATTAAATAAATATTATGTACAGACTAACTATTTATATATATACAACTCTCTTAGTTAAAAGTAACTATACAAATAAACAATAAACTAGAATATAGCGTCGAAAAATTCTTCCGCATCGCTGTCGGCTGGTAATGTACCCAAGAGACTGGCGGCATTGCCACGTTGTATGGCAATGCTTATCCTCTGACCAAGGTAAAAGCCAGCCCTTGGGTCGCGGGAAGTGTCAAATAGCCGTTTGGAAATTTCATCAAGCAAGCTATGAGCACTCGGACCCCACGGCCCTAGGGTTTCAACCCCAAACGGCTCGAAAACATAATTGGCTATAAGGCTGTTCTACTTTCGCCGCTTGAGGTTTTCCGCAGCCGCAGCAGCAGCGCCAGCACAGCACGCCGAGCCAGGAAGGTGGAATGGCGCAAGGGTATCGACGCAAGGGTATCGACGCATGTTGCGTCCCACACTAAAGGCCTACCCACCTTCCACGGGAATAAGGACATGCCGTCCGGTCTCTTGCCATCGTTGCGTGCCAAGCCGTTGAGTTCTAATACAGCTGGAACGCCAGCGGTGACAAGGGCTCGTCGAAAGCTAGATAATAAATAAAAGCACTACTTCTTTCTATTCATAGTAAAATTTCGTGATGTAAATATGTCGTGATGGCCCTGTGGTTAAATCCTTGCCTCTCATGCACGTGGTTGTGGGTTCAAATCTGGACAAGTACTTACAATGTGACTTTTTCACTTCATATGTACTTTCAAACTTTATCTTGGTCATTACTGACATAAATCGCCAACCCGTCTTGGGCAAGCATGGTGATCAATGCTCATGCCTTAGAAGACTCCTTTGCCCTACTCTGTGACAGTAACAGGCTGGTATTAACTAGCCGTAGAAGCGCCTTTCTTTCAGTTTCAATGGTCTATTAAAAAAAAAAACGAAAAGTTGCGAGTTGGACTCGCATACGAAGGGTTCCATACAATATTTAGCAACAAAACGCCGAAAAAGCCTTTTTAACCCCCAACGGAAAAAGAATGGTATTATAAGTTTAACGTGTGTATCGTAGCTGCCAAACGGCTGAACCGATTTTGATTTTTTTTTAAAGGTGACTTGATCTAGAGTGTTATTAGCTATTCAAAAAATATCGTTTATTAGATGCTTTGATTTTGTCGAGGTTTATAAATTTTAAATTTAATTTAACTTGTCTTTTTATTATCTCTTTAATTTTTAATATTGTTTTATTTTAATTTGTTGTTATAATAGAAATACTCAATCTGTGAAAATTTAAACTTTCTATCTATTACGGGCCATGAAGAGCTCGTGGCTAAGTTATAACAGCCGCTAGGGTCGATCTAACAGGTTAAACTACGCTTGCCGGGGTTGGTCTGTGGATGGGTGACCATCTTTACATACCGAGACTTCTCCTTGTCCCGAAAAGCACGTTAAGCCGTCGCGTCGTTTTCGGCTGTCATTCGTGGATCTTTGATAGTCGTCACAGGTCGTCAGAAGCCCGAACGTCTGACAACTAGTCTTACCAAGGGGTGTCGTATTACCCAGTTACTGGGTTGCGGAGGTCAGATAGGCAGTTGCTCGATGTAAAATAATGGTATTCAGCTGCATTCGGTTAGACTGCAAGCCGACCCCAACATAGTTGGGAAAAGGCTAGGCAGACTATCTATTACGGTCCATGAGTTGCAGCCCGCTGATTGACAGACGGGCGGACAGGGTTCCGTTTGCCATCCTTCGGATACGGAACCCTAAAAACGAACAATGACACAATGATGGCAGATTCTTCGATTTAAGACAAAGGTACCAACCTAGCAACAGCAGGCACATCATATCCACTCTTGATGTTGTCAGGACCTACTGGGACAGCAGCAGTGAGGAGCAGACGGGGTTTCTTTACTTCCTGAGCTTCAGCTTCGAAGGCTTCGCGTAATTCTGTAACAAGAGACATAAAGCTTAGCATTTTATTTGACTAACGTTTCTCAAACTTAACGTAACCTTCTCGAGTGGCGAGAGGGAAATACTTAAATGTAAGACTGTATTTAATTGTATTTATTTATTTGTTAACATGGGTAAAATAATACAGATCTTATCCTTACATATTTTAAAACAAAGTCCTCCGTCGCGTCTGTCTGTCGTCCTGTACGCAATAAACTCAAAAACTACTTCACCGATTTTCATGCTGTTTTCACCAATGGATAGAGTGGTTATCGAGTAAGGTTTAAGTATATAATAAAAGACATTCACGCGGGCGAAGTCGCGGGCATCAGCTAGTGTTTTATAAACAGAGCGCTATGTTATGCCAGGAGGCGTACAAATTATGGTGTGCAAATCTAGCTGAGTAGGTATTACAAATTAAAAACTAAAAATATTTGAAAATCATGCATAATTATGGTATTAGATTAGAAAATTAATTTAACAATTATCTTATTAAATACATAAATTATGTCAGACCTAAATGAGGAGTTATTAAAATGTCAAAAATTTAAGTACCTATGTCAAAATAATTAAAATGTCAAATGTCAATGTATGTAAGTAAAACCGAGTTTAATCTTCGATCAACAATACCGTTGAAGATTTTTATCTTTCTAAGTTTTTTATTTTTTTATTTTTTCTGTCTCGATACACACTTGCTTTTCCAACTCACTTAAGACATTGGCAGAATAGTCGACAACGGCTTTGCTTGCCATAATAAAAAATAGAATAGAATAGAATAGAGTTTAATCTTCGCAAGGCATAAGGATGGTACAAGATTTGAAGAACAGTTAAATAAAGCTGGGTTGTTACCGAGCAATATGCGACTGGTGATGGCTGAATCCTTTTGTTATGATAAAAAATTAGAAAAAAATGGTAGTGCTCGTACGGAAACTTTTAATTTTACACATGACTATCTTCTTTCTTTCGTGTGGTTAGTGACTAACCTGGTGTCGGAGTTTTAAAGCCCATGGCCTCTGACTTAGCTTCACATGCCATCGAGCAATATCTCTCCGGCATGCCGGTTTCCTCACGATATTTTCCTTAACTGTTTTTAGATGCAAGTGATACAATACGCACATGAATTCGAAAAGTCAGAGGTGCGTGGCTTGGGTTCGAATTCGAGACCTATGACTTGCCAGTCCAACGGTCACACCACTAGGCTATCACGCTCTACACACACAAATGACCATAGAATAAGTAATTATGGTTAATGTAATCAATGAACTTTAGATGTAGCACAAATATTTTAATACGACTATCAATGTTTGGTTGCAACAAAGATCGAGTGCGTGCTCTTAACCACGCTTTGTACCATTGCGAATACAGCTAACTTACTTCCAAATATGACTGACATTCGATTATCTTCCCAAGGAATTCCAACATTAATGCAAAATTAACTCAAAGGTTACTAGACAAAAACTGAGTAGGCAAACAGCTGATACTATTAAGATAGCCTGGCGTCAATATAGTCAGGTATTGAAGGAATTTTCGAAAGGATTCCACTCTAAATGTAGCAAGGACAATGAGTGATGTGGTACAGTCAACCGTACATCTAAGGTAACTGTTTGACTTTGACAGCGTAGCATTAAGGGTAGTTTTCGCTGTTCAAGTGTTACTACTACGTGAGGTTGATTGTACAGTGTATACTTGGCTATATTAAAGCCTCAATTACTTATTGTTTTATTGGAAGTACGAGATTCAATTGTTTTCGGTCGTGGAATGTTTTCAATGAAAGAATCGTGAATGATTCCTCTGTTACTTAACCTCAGAGTCTTAGACATAAGTTGATGCTTTGTTTTGTTTTTAAATCCTATGCCTTATTTTAGTTTCGTATATAGGGCTTGCCTAAGTTTCTTTTGGATCGTATGATCTATTATCTTAAAAATAATGCTCTCCTTTTATCTTTTGATTTTGTGTTATTTGTAACAAGATTTTAACCGATATAAGCACCTAAGTACAGTTTTTAATTCTTCATGATGTGTTAAGCTTTGCGTAGTTATGAGAGACTTTTGAAAGAGTGTAAGTTATTTGGGGGTCCTATGTGGTCCCCAATTCCCCATTTGGGAAACGGCTAGGCATATGATGGGGGTCCCATGTTGTACATTTGTAGGTACAAATGGAGCCTTTGAGATAATTGTTTATTTGATAGAACTTACAATGAATCATTTAATGAAACGTCAACAAGCTCATTAAAGAGACATCAAAATGTCATGTTAAGAAGTTTATTACTTACTACAAAATGAATCACAAACTTATGTCTAGACATTTAACATTAAAGGAATACAGAATAACTTTGATATCATACGAAGGCTTTGTTGACCATGATTGTGAAAGGATTCTCAGTGAACGTCCGATGAACTTGTTAACCTCGATTCTGCTCTGTCTGATTTAGACACGGTTTATCTTAGTATACGAGGGCTGAGGAGGAGTCGTGGTCTTTTGAGTGTTAAGAGAGCTCGTATTGAAAGATAAAAGGGTTGACTAGATTAACAAAGAACTATGTAGTTTGCATAAAAGTGTCTACCGATAGTTGAAGGATTCTTTAACGTGGTATTGCCAAAGCAATAAAATAATTTTCTTAAATTCATGTTTTCTATCGATAACAGCTAAATGCAATGACTATATAACCTCTTGACTGCTCATGCGGGCGACTCAGGCTCACGACACATATGATGAATAGCACTGATACTAGATGGAAATACGAGTGGCCATTTTAGTTTTGACCAGTTATTGGATCTCTGCACACGCCGGTATTTTGATACATTTTAAAACATTTCTGCATAAATAAAAACAATCATGAGTTCCTGTTCAATTAAATGGCGTGGGAAATCCACTAGAACATCCAGCTATAAAAAGATTGCATTATTTTTCATCGGTAACTAAAATAAATATTTTATTAAGAATAATTGCAGGGCTCAAGCTAAACTGGTTGTTTACGTAAAATGGTACAAAAATGTACAGCGCGTTGATGTCTTTTTGAAAAGTCCCTTTCTCTCACTAGGGTATTGCAATAAGTCTGTCCCTTTCTATCTGCACTTATACTGTAGAGTGTTGTGAAAACTTCAAAATAAAGTCTATCTATCTAATCGATAAAAATTACGATGTTTCCTAATGGTAAAAAAGTAACATTAAGTACTTAATGTTTACATTTTAGTTTTCAAAATGTTCCGTAACTGAAAGAAAAGTGGATTAATGCAGTTCACAGGGAAAATTGGTTTCCAAATAAATATAGCATTGTTTGTTTAAGCCATTTCACAGCAGATTAAAAATAAGTAATAGCAATGTCAATCCCTGTCGGATAGAACAATAAATTCTCTTAAGGGGCCGGCGGAGCTTCGATTGTAACTACGAATCAAGTGCTACAAATATTGCGCTAGTGTGCCTGTCGGAGCGATACACACAGCTACCGTGAACTGTACGACCACGCACACATTTTCATTGACATGACATTTGCTTGACGCGATAGCACTACTGGCTATTGAAAATTTATGATAAATTTGGGTGTGTTTTGTAATACCAAAAATGATGAATGAAACTTAATGTTTTTCCATTTTTTTTTTTTTCAATAATTTGTAACTTGATAATATAGGCTATGTTTCTGCTGAAACAATATCACAAGTATTGTTGTTTATAATACAGAAAAAACAACATGAAAACATGTCATTTACGCTGTAAAAATATGCGAAATTCAATTCGCTACAACTTCATATTAGTTAGGTTTTTTGGAAAAAAAAAGATGTAGGAACCTAGATAATTACTGTCTCAATCCGAATAACAACACATTATGTTGAAAATATGCTCAAATTGCAAATGATTTAGGTATTACGTTTGTATGGAGAATTCATCCGTCGCCGTGTTCTTAAGTGAAATTCAAATTTAAATAATTTATTGTTCAATTAGGATTGTAGACGTCGATTTTATCGATATCGATATTATTGTTGCAAAACTGACTTGTGCATCACTATGTTTGGAACTTTCGTCCTAACATTGTTGCATCAGCCAATCATAACCGCTTTAATTTCTTCGTCCCCCGGCCCGCAGTGGTGAGTCGTGTGCCTAGACGAAATCGGTCTATCAGCTCTCAAGTGGTTTAATTCTCTTTGGCTAAATGATTGACTGGTGGATAGTTCTTTGTGGCATTAATGGCCGATTCCTATAATTTGCGGACCGTTATTGGTTAAAAATAAGACTCTTGTATCTTTACGAATAATGAAGCAAAGACCTCATGCTTTGCATAGTAGCTCCTCCCCAAAGGATGTTGCTATCACAGATAAAATTAGCTTACGAATCTATGTGTATGCCCAGTTTGGCTATAAAAAATGCTAAAGCAAAACGATTCGTTTTTGTTTATAGGAACCGAGCATTAGTCCGCCTTACTACTGTTATTACTGTTGGTTCATGACGTTAAAATAAACTAATCATCTCGGGTCACTTACGAGTCTAATAGAATTAAGGCAAAGCAGATATAAATACAAAGAATGACAGCAAAAAAATACTGTACCTAAGTTTGGATCACACATTAGGACAAATTCGGAATCCTAGCACATGCCAACGTATAACTGTATAAATTTAAGCTCATTTAAATATCTAGAAACAAACTGGCCATATGCCACAGTAACTGTAACACTAACCCTGCTGCCGTCCGATTACTAAAAGGCCGTTAAGTGACATTTGGTCAAATTTGAGTTATATATACTACGTGAAAGAGCAACTTTTTCTCTATCAATCAATCTGGGTCGTATTTTTCTATCTTTATTTCCGCCAGAGATCCGGAGACTACTCCCACGGCAAACTACATCATTTTATAGATCTTTCAACACTTAAAAACGGTTATGTCACTTTAGAACACTATAATACAGCTAAACTCTCATAACCGTATATTTAAAATTTATAATAATCCATAATGCAATCTTAGAAAACGGTTACATGAAACTACAACAGTATTAAACCGTTAAATCACTTTAAAGGCATTTTAATGATTTATAGTAATCCAAGGCGCATTGACATTTACGACATCTATAAGACAGTTTTCTTCAATTACCACTCTACAAAACCATTACTCACACTTAGATGGCTAGTTGTTGGTAAGCCAACGCGACTTTGGAGTATTTACAATTCTAAAAAACAGTGACCGTTATTTAGTTGTGATAGTTTAAAATAATATCTCAACGAATACAATACAAAAAACGGTTAAGTGACATTCCAACGCTAAAAGACGTCTATCTACCGTCCCGGTATGCCCCCCGGACCTCGCACATTGCCATTTATCCGTAACTCCGCGGAAGAGTAAGACGTGTCCGAGTGAGCGCATTCGTGAATTCCCGCCAAAAATGTCCACGAACGGGAGGTAAGGGTTTAATTCTGTTAACATTATTTTTAAGATTACTAAATTGCTGTCATTTATTCCGTTCGTTATGTAAAACGTAGTAACCTGTACCTGTTTACATTAATTTAATTGCGATATCATGTATTAAGTTCGTAATAATATCGCGCCAGTAACGGGGACACGGTGTAATGGATGTTAAAAAAGCAATAAATTCGGTAACCTAGTACTGAATGCTGATTATTCTTGTTGCTTCCATTGTTTTGCAATTTGTTTGGCTTGGATGTATACCTACTGCAGAGTGATTTTTTTTATGGATCTCTATCGTAATAGCAGCCTGCTTACCGTAGGTTACGGACACGATGCGGCGACGAGTCGAAGTTAGCAGGCGAGGGGCGGCGGCGGCGGCCGCGTGGGGTGCGGCGTACGAGCGATGCGCGCTAGTCTAAACGAGCCGCACCCCGCGCCATCGCCGCCGCCGCCCTGCGCCCGCTGACTTCGACTCGTCGCCGTATTGTGTCCGTAGCCTACGGTTTAAAAATAATAAAATCCCGCAACGGAAATTCAAAAATACTTTTTTGCTTTTTTGGCTTATTCTTGCTATGATTTTATTTCTAGATTTAAGAACTCAAGAGTGAAAGCGATGTTAGATATATGCAATGAGTGATGCCTTTTTTTTTTTTTTTTGAGGGTGGGAAATCATCCAATGACTTCTCCCGCTCTGGGCGGAGCGGAAGGGCGTGTCAGACTTTTACTGACTAAAACCCACCCGTGTTCCTTCATTTGCCTGTTGCCAAGGTCCCGGTACCCCTTTCGGACTTTCCCGCAACCCTGGCAGGCATCCTACCGGACCTACCGGACCCCGTCAATTGTGCTGACATCTCTTTGAGGCGCGCGTGGAACACGACGCGCCATCGACCCGGGCCTGGTCCTTATCGGACGGCGAGCTGCCCGTTGCTCGCCGTCCGCAAGCCCGCGCCTATGGTGGCCGGGAATCCGCCTGGGATTCCCGACGCCCAGGGCGTCTCCACTGGCGGCGTTTAAGGGCGTGAGGGCGCAAACTTTGCCTTTCCCTCACGCGTTCCGCCTCCTCCTTCGCGAGCATTACTGCTTCGCAGAAGGAGGTGACGGTTTCCCATGTCCTCTCGCTCCGTACCATGGCCTGGACCAGGGCCGGACGCGAGAGGTCATTGCCGCCATCGCCTCCACGAGGACACGGCGGTGCTCCGCCCAAGCAGGGCATACCTCCACCGTGTCCTCCGGGCGATCCGCACAGTGGTGACACCCGGGCGTTTCCTCCCGCCTAATCCTACACAGGTACCTCCCGAAGCTGCCATGTCCGGTGAGGACCTGTGTCAGGCGGAAGGTGAGGACGCCGTGGCGCCTCTCTAGCCACTCCTCAAAGAGGGGACTTATCGCCGCTATTGTGGCGTGCCCAGCACTGGGTTGCGACAATCGCACTCTCCATGCCGCCATGAGATCTTGCCGGAGCTCTGTCCGCTGTGCCGCGATTTCTCGCGGCAGCGGAGTTACACCCCGGCGCTTCACCTCCTCGCGCCACTCCCAGGAGTGCGCGAGGACTTTCGCCTCCAGATCCCATGGCGGTAATCCGGCAAGGAGGCTCGCCGCCTCACGGGAGACCGTGCGGTATCCCCGGGCCAGCCGAATGGCCATGACCCTTTGGGACGCGTTCAACCGGCGGGCTAGCCGCAGCCTAAGGGAACGCGCCCACACCGGTGCCCCGTAAAGGGCCATGGACCGCACGACCCCCGCGTAGAGCCTCCGGCAGGAGGCGTTTGGACCCCCTAGATTGGGCAGGAGCCGCCTCAAGGCGGCCCCAGCCCGGTCCAGCCTTGGAGCCAAACGTCGGAAATGCTCCACGAAGTTCCACCGGCCGTCGAGGACGAGTCCTAGGTACTTCATCGTCGACTCGACGCCGATGTGAACCCCTCCTACCGTAAATGAGGGATGCCTACCAAATCTGGTTAAAAATAAAGAAAACCAGCCACCGCGTTATCAACGTCGTCCACCTTCCACCGAGGTATGCAAGAAAACTTCGTCAGGCAGCAATAAAATTCCAAAACAAATTAAAAAAATGGTCAACTTGTTGTGTACAAGGGATTACGATATTGTTTATTTTTTATTGTACCTTAAATTGTTACTTTGGTGAACGCAATTATATCAAAAAATGGAGCTGGGACAAGCCACCCAACTTGAATTTTAAGGCGATTTTATATCCCCTTATTTTTTTCATACACTTATACTAAAAAAAATGTGGCCCTAACTGAACCAAGTTACGTAGTACATTATAAAAAAAATTAAGAAATATCCTATCATTTAACACCTCGATTCTCAACGTGGACACGTATAATTTGCCGCATTTATGTTTTATTTTAATTACCTAACTGTCACACTTTACACGTACACTTTAAAATCATAAAAAACTAGCCCAAAATTTTACACATAGCTGTCCATTTGACTGTAATAGCAATATAGGTTAACCAGTATTTCCTAAACTAAAAGACAGTTATTGGGCACATATTATTCAGAAACTGTATTTTAGATCATTAATCTGTATATTATTAGTATCTCTAAACAATAACATAGACAGTTAAAGTCTAATAACGTCTTATCACAAGTAACTGCACATCCAGTTTCTATTAATTTACAATTTAATAAGAAGGTTAAGTGATTTAACTGTTATTTAGCTTTGAAATTGCATTAAAACTGTGACTCAAAGTAAATATAAGACGGTTACAATTCCATTACAACTCTATAAGACGGCTGTACTTCAGCCAGCCGTTTTTAAGTATTGTGAGAGGTCCCATCATGGAATAGATAAACAAGACAAAAACACAAAACCTTAATTTAAAATAATATTATTTCACTTAGCACTCATTAAACCCTTTAAAAAGAAAGCTTAACCGGTATCAAGTATTTTGGTATATTAAACTTAGCTGTACGTCTAATCAATGTCTAGGGACATTATTTCCCACGTTTTTGACGATTACTCAAAATCAGGTTTATTCACCTAACGGCCTTTTAGTAATCGGACGGCAGCCTGTACGTCTTATAAATTCATATTTCATGTTATTTTGGCACTACATTTTTCAGCGTGCATGCAAAAGTTGCGTAGTAAAATTTAACTAGATCATGTATGAATCATAACTTGGTATTTTAAAATTTTGATTAGATTTTTATCGACGACGACGACGGAGAGGAGCCAAGGGAACTGTGAAAACTTTTGTTTGTGAAAACCGTGTTTTTATTCTTTATTAATAAAAGGGGTTTTATATTCATACACATATGCCAAGCCCATCGTACCTTACCAACTTTTTAACTTTAATTAAAGTATCTACAACATTATCTACTGGCTGAAATTTAATGCATGGGCATTCTCTTAAGGGGCCATTGTATTCATTATTATAAACAACTTACATTATGGAAACATGCATTCGCGACAAAAAATCAGCTGTTCCCTACATTTTGAGGTGCTATGCGAGCATAAATGTAGGGAACAGCTGTTTGTGAAAGTTATTCGTAATGACCTACAATGACCTTGAATTCAATTTCACCTTGTAGACTATACTGGTAACATTGTAATTATTCAATGACTAGGCATGATTTTCATCAGGTCACATAACCTCTTTGCAATCGCTGAAGTAGTAGTGTTTGTCAAAATGTTTTGAATTAGCGCAACATCCAAAATGTGCAATTTAAACTCTCATCAATGATTCCTTTTGATTCTTGCTCTTAACACACTCCATCAACTAATGTTGCACATAGTCAATTTTGTTGCATATTTCACAATTAGTGGTGATGCGACCTTTTGCTTTTGGAAAGCAAATGCCGACGGATAGTGCGCAGAACGCAGCCTTTGTGCTAACTTAACATACCTTACTGTCAATAATCTTGTTACCGATTGAAATATGAGCATTGACATCCTAACTAATATTATAAATGCGAAAGTGAGTTTGTTTGTTACGCTTTCACGCTAAAACGGCGCAACGGATTTGGATGAAATTTGGCTCATGGGTAGACCATGACCTGGAAAAGGTAATAGGCTACTTTTCATCCAGGATCGCAGATGAAGTCGCTGGCAACAGGTAGTTCTATTATAATACGGTCTTAAAATACGATGCATTTTCATAATCATCATTTACATCTGCAAGTATGTCTATCACTCTAGTCTGCTCTATGGGCCTAGACAAGTGACAATCGCTTCCCAAGCGTTTCGTATTTCTACAACGACTTTCATCAGGATTGACATAAGCTTTTCGATAGCTTATGTCAGTCCTATACATTTTTGCCTTTTCCATCATCGTTATCGCTGATAGAATGTCACTTTGTCTAGGGCCTCTGACCAATAACCCATCTCTAGGCCCCATTTGATTTCTAACTATCTTTATTGCTAACTATCAATTTCTACGAAAAGGTTTTACCAACCTTTTCTCTATCAGTCCCTTACGAAAATACCAATAAATTTTAAAAACGTCTTTTTCTAACAATTCGAGAAGTTACCAAACAATACATCAGGACACCAATATCACTTAACACAATTTATTTTACACAATAAATAAATTCGTAACATAATATTTATTCGGGATTGCGAATAATTTTTATTTATTTATTCGCCCGGAAAAGGAGCGTTTTAGTGATACTTTACTGTTTCAATAAAGATGGACTTAGCATTTGCTATTGTTGTAGATTTTTTGTCTATTTTTTACGCTGTAGAGATCTAAACCATTTTGTATAGTGTTGGATGAATATTGGAAACAAAACTGTGCTATACATCCGACATCTTAATTATCTTAATTATCACACTCTAAGAAAGTGCTATGGCATTGTGTAAAAGTGCAAATTGACACTCAATCAATCTGCCTAGCCTTTTCTCAACTATGTTGGGGTCGGCTTCCAGTCTAAACGGATGCAGCTGAATACCAGTATTTTACATGGAGCGACTGCCTATCAGACCTCCACAACCCAGTAACTGGGTAATACGATACCCCTTGGTAAGACTGGTTGTCAGACATTCGGGCTTCTGACGACCCGTAACGACTGTCAAAGATCCACAAATGACAGCCGGGACCAACGGCTTAACGTGCTTTCCGAGGCACGGAGAATCTCGGTATGTAAAGATGGTCACCCATCCACAGACCAACCCCGGCAAGCGTAGCTTAACCTGATGAATCGACCCGGTGTGGCTGTTATTACTTAGCCACGATCTCCTATTAGTAAAGAAAAAAAGAATTGTATTTCTCGACGTAAGTTGACAAAAAAGTAAAATAAAATATCATCTTCAAAACATTACCTAGTTGAAAATTACTTAATTTGGTATAACCACGTATACAGATTATGGCATGCACTAATAATAATTATTATAATCTTTGTTCTAGTAGGCTTAACAATAAAAACATGTAGGGTCGAGGAAACCGGCATGTCCTAGAACCAAAAATTCGAAGACATGTGACATCTACCAACCCGCACTGGGCCCGCGTGGTGGATTACGGTCCATTCGCTCTCACAGAAGGAGGCCTGTGTCCCAGCAGTGGGAACATTATAGGCTGATTATGCTCTAGTATGATGTATATGTCGAACACTAGACTGTGCTATACCTAAACGTCATCAAAGCTCAGCACAAAAACTTCACTAAAATTTTGTCATAGGACAAAGGCATATTTACATTACAACATTCCACAAACATACAATTACAAGCTTTAACTCTACTCACCGCCCAAAAACAACCGTATAATCATAACCGTTATATCTTACCAACTTACATAAACTGTCAACCAAAAAAAGAGAAAATTACATAAACGCCATACCAGTACGGTCGGCAGAAACATGATAAGTGGCAGTGTCGCAATTAATTAAGTTTTTAGGGCTCCGTACCCAAAGGGTAAAACGGGACCCTATTACTAAGACTCCGCTGTCTGTCGGTCCATCTGTCTGTCCGTCTGTCACCAGGCTGTATTTCATGAACTGTGATAGTTAGACAGTTCAATGATTATTTCTGTTGCTACTATAGCAACAAGTACTAAAAACAGAATAAAATAAATATTTAAGGGGGCTCCCATACGACAAACGTGATTCTTTTGCCGTTTTTATAGATAATGGTACAGAACCCTTCGTGCGCGAGTCCGACTGGCAGGTTTTTTCTTTACATCTATAATTCACACTGAGACGACCATGGCCCACATTATGTGACCCCCAGCGGTCATGTCGTGAACTTTGTACAGTTAACATGTGGGGATAAAAGTTTAACATAGGACGTGTTTTTGTTTGGAACGGGTTATGTGGGAATAGCATATGTGCCATACCCTGGTGAAAACTGTTGCTAGTCAGTAGAGTAACGCGGTTGGTAGTGAACACACAGGGTGCGTAAGAGAAATTTAAATGCTGTACACGCTATTTAAAAAAAAACTGGATGGGAATCATAATTTTTGTCTAGCTAGCCTTTTCCCTATGCTGCGGTCAGCTTCCAGTCTAAATGCAGCTGAATACGAGTATTTCACATGGAGCGACTGCCTATCTGAACTCCACAATGGGTCATTGACAACTGGGCTCAAGTCAACTCAACCCGAATAATAATACCAGATATTTTACTCCCGATCACGGTGATTTGTACGGTCAGGCAGAAAATCGATGTATATAAATAAGTCATTACGAATTTAATTTTGTATTCCGAAGATTGCACAACCCACGTACTGGGTAATACGATACCCCTTGGTAAGAATGGTTGTCAGACTTTCTGATCTGGAAGACGATTTTGATGATTTAATTAGGTACTCCATAAGTTTGAAAAGCTTTTTGAAAGCCACTTTGTAAAATTATGTTAGTTATCTAGGTTCTCGTCGACTACATTTGCGTGGTGGCTGAGACTTCTGTGCAGGTTTATGGGTTCGATTTCTATACGACATATTTGACTAGCCATCAGATTCTGATAGGTACTTTATTAAATTCAGAATGATACAACAATATATATATAAAATATATATCTTTTGTCTTAGAACCAAAAATTCAAAGACACATGTGCCATTTACCAACCCGCACTGGGTCCGCGTGGCGGATTCCAGCCCACTCCCTCTCACAGAGGCCTGTGTCCCAGCAGTGGGAACATTATAGGCTGATTATGTTATAACAATAGCGATAAAATAACAACAACGAGAGTGTAAAAATGCAGGAAGTCATATAGCCACATTTTTCCAACATAAAACAAGGAGGTCCATGTTCATAGCTATAACCGGAACTAGAGGTCATACAAATTGTTGTTGCATGTCCGATATACCCGAAAATATCGTGAAATTAAATATGTTAACCTCGAAGGTCAAAAGCCTTAAGGTCAAATCCGTTAAACTTGCGGTTTGGTTCGCGTGTTGTTAAGTAACGTAAAGTATTATGAGGTTATGATAACAGCATCTGCACGACTGATTTCATTCAAGACAGAAACGGTTTCATCGAAAAATGAAAATTAAAGTATAAAGTGTGATTTAGGAAAAAAAAAAACCGGCGAAGTGCAAACCGGTCTCAAAGAGTTCCTTACCGTATTAAGATCGAGGAAAAAAAGCGCCGAAACAAAACGCGTTTCGTGTATTTAAGACCCTCATTAATTATGTATTACCTAACTTTATTTAATTTTAATTTTTATTATTTGTTGATAAAGTGGCAATAGAAATACACAGTCTGTGAATTTCACCTATCTACCTATTACGGTATACGAGATATAGCCCGCTGACAAACAGACGGACGAACGGACAGCGGATGCTTAGTAATAAAAAACCACACATCAAATTACTTATTGAAGTACGTAACTAAGGAATGGAAAACAGTGTCCTCCGGTGGCATGAGGAAACTGCCAGGGCAGCAGTAAGTAACCACCTGAATGTCCTAAGACCGTTTATTTAAGTGATCATAATGCGACCCATAGAAGCATGGGTTCTTTTCATCTTTTCTCGTTAACTGGAAAAGTATCCAAACTATTTTATAATCTGGCAGCGACCTAAGGAAATTCTACTGAGAGAGTGACTACACTTATTGAACCTGGATCGGTTTTAGCTGGTCAGAAAGAGCTTTATATAAGTCCATGCAATAAAAGCGAAAAAGACGTCATTCGCTTCGACGCGATTCGACACCGCATCGAAATTAATGCGACAAGTGATACGCGATCGGCTCAAACCGATGACGCGTCAATGAGTGTGGTTACTCTATTAATGGAATCGAATCATGAATCTCGCTACGTCCAGCTGCGCTTCGAAGCAATGAAATGGTTACGATTTTGTAATTGGTCATATATTTTTTAGCCCTGCAAGTAAAATGGCGTGGTTACGAAAATTAAACGCACTTAAGGCTAATAGGATGGTTGCACAATAGAACAGTGCGCCACGCTCTGCGAGTTTTTACTAGTCAAGTTTTTGTTAAATGGCCTGCACGCGATTGTAATCAATCAATCATAATTTTTGTACATTGCAACAAAATTTAATTTATTTAATTTCATGGTCGTGTTTTATTTATTTACTAGCTGACCCAACATACGCTGTCCTTTCCGTTCATACAAAATTCTCATAGAAAATGAATAAACCAATTTTCCCGCCATAATACAGGGTGTAAGCCCTCCGCAAACTGATGGGATAAATTCAGCATATCATACTAAGACGACCGGTACCTACATGAAATTATTTCAGGAACGCTATGGGAATCTAATAAACCTGATTTGTTTCATTACCTCACACGCAATTTATCGTTACCGTGGCAAAACGCACGTGACTTAGCAATGTAAATTCTGAGCTTCACGCGTCGTTCGCTATAGTATTTTAACATCCATTGCTGTTTTTTTTTTGTTTTCCCGAGGGCTGTACCTTACACCCTGTGTATCTACATAAAATTATAACATCACGCCTGTTTAGCAGAGTTATAGCTTGTGCACCTCCGTCTTTATCTACCGATTCAATAAAAAGATTTTTATTTCTGTTTCATAGGTTTTCGACTACCATTAAAGCTGTAATAAAATTTAAAAAGCCATACAAAAGAAGATTTTGGTCTAGATGCTAAATTAAACGATCAACTTTAAGTAATCGAGGGCAGTTAACGATACCAGGGCGATAATGATAATAAAAACGTAATTAATCAAGATGGGAATATGCTTAAAGCTAGATAAATTAGTTTATAGCCATACCATTAGCATTTGCTAAATTGTTTTTAAGGGAAGCCAATTTTGTAATAAAAATAGTCATTTTATTAAATTGTATTGTCAACCTCAATATTTGTCTACCACTTTTGAAAACAAATCTTCAATATGGTTGAAACAGCGGCTCTGAAATCGAATCGGGCGGGTGACTTGGCTAGATGTGGTGAAGCTGACCTCTAATGGAATGTTAGCCAAGAAACGGTAGAAGGACTGTTGGTAGCTCAATGGCTAGGTGGGTGGATGACCTACAGAAGACCACGAGGGAAACCTGGATGAGTCTCGCACGGACCAGGGAAGCATGGCACAAAAGGGAGGCCTATACTTGGCAGTGGGTTCGAACGAGGCTTCCAGTGATGGTGATAAATGTTGAAACTATCTGACAGTCACGTAGACAAACACCTAGAACAGCCGTGTTCTGTAAAATCTCACTGTAAAAACTCAGGTGAAGTGAGCTTGTAGTGAGTTGTTATTACATTTGATGCTAGGGATTGACAGTATTGTAGTAGTGCTCTCAAAACGGTGAAGGAAAACATCGTGAAGAAAACGGCATGTCCTAGAAACAAAAATTCGAAGACATGTGACATCTACCAACCTGCACTGGGCCCGCGTGGTGGATTACAGCCCACTCCCTCTCACAGAGAGGAGGCCTGTGTCCCAGTAGTGGGAACGTTATAGGCTGATTATGTTATGTATGTATTGACAGTATTGTCAGCTTACTTCACATTAATTTTCACGGTTACATAAATATAGCTTGTCATTTTGGTGATGTGCACGTTATATTCATCGTTTTCCAAACTACTAGGTACTCCTACCTTAATTACTATTAATTCTTATTTATATTACACCTAAGTGACATTCTCACCAAAGTGACATTCTATCAGCGATAACGATGATGGAAAAGGCAAAAATGTATAGAACTGACATAAGCTTCTGAAAAGCTTATGTTGAACCTGTTGAAAGATTTACGAAACGGTTTCGAAGCGATTGTCACTTGTCTAGGCGCTCTGACCAAGATTAGAAGAGACTTCGACCACTGAGTTTGTTTCGTTAGTCAGATAGGTCGACTCCATCTAGCTTATTTTTTAATTATGACGTAATAGTGATTCCGATATCCAACAGAATAAACAATTTCATTTCAATAAAAAATGTCAATCAGTATTACGTCGCCATAGCCATATTTTTAAATATTACATAGACATCTTATCTAATATTATTTTAGGGGTATGAGGAACATGGTGTAAAGTTCACTCATCCACCATAGAAAAGAGAGGATCCTCCGACCAGAAGGGTGTTGTGCCTGGCGGGCAACTGCCCAACTATTGATGTCGGGTTCTTGTATATATGTCCATTGCACGGTAAACTCTAATTGCACGATGCAGGATTTATGTGAAGTCAGGATTTTTGTGTGACGTCAGGGCTTTGATGCGTAGTTCGCATGTGGCGATGTAGATACCGCCACATTATAAATGAGAAAGTGAATTTGTTGTTTGTTTGTTACGCTTTTGTGCTAAAACGGCTGAACGGATTTGGATGAAATTTGGCACATGGGTAGACCGTGACCTGGAATAGGACATAGGATACTTTATCCCGATATTCCTACGGGATCGAGACCTACGCGGGTGAAACCGCGGGACGCAGCTAATAGGTTCATAAACGTAATCCAATTTCCTTGTATACCACTGTTTCCGTACGGAACTTCCTCTGTATTTCTTGTAGAGCCTCTTACTCAATACGGAATTATAATTATTCTGTTGATTAAGCGTTAATTGGCTTTAAGTTATTATTTAAAGAAAGAATGACGACGTAACGTATTACGATCATAAATTTAAACAGTATAAATGGTTCCTAATATGGTAGACAAGCTTTTGCCAGTGGATTAGCTCGCGTGGAGATCGGAAAGTATCCCACGGGTACGTACTACCCGGACAATAAATCCTAACCTAGGTCATGGTCTAGGTTAGGGTACCTGTGTCTCATATTTAATCAAAATCTGTTCAATCATTAAGACGTGAAAAGGTAACAGACAGACAGCCAGACAAAGTTACTTTCGGATCTATGAACTTAATAAATGTGGATATAAGGAACTTGATTTACAAAGCAATCAATAACATCAAGTCACGCCTATAATCCCCGGAGGGTAGGGCAGAGGTGTAGCTGTAGTAGGTACACCCACATTTCACCAGTTATATTTAAGTCCCATGTAATAGAGGGCGAGCCTATTGCCATCAACTGGCCACAAATCCAGATTCTGGACTGAGAAAACCGAAAAAATTAAAAAATCTGAATGACAATTTTCCATAAAATCATGGCCTTGAATAAATACTACTTAACTCCAAGATGACACCAAAAAGACATCACTTAGACCAAAAAGAACCTCCTAAAAGTTTTAAAAAATGTCTTATTCGCTTAAAACCAAAGCTTTTGCCACCAGGAACACGTCTAAAGAAGCTAAAACTGCGTGAAATTGACCTGACATCGGGTTCCCAATCTCTCCGTGTTCACTTGCAAGTAATTCCACATAGTAATCAATGTAAAAGCTAAGGGTTCAGCGTGGTTGTGCGCGAGGGTTTTTAAAATTGAAGGAAAGAATGATTTTTGAGAAGAAATTCTGATAAAGTTATTTCTTTCTCGCTATAAGTTTTACTTTTGAGTATTTACTTGAAATCATTGTGATGTCTCAGGAATTTTTCATTCCAGGCTGCTATTTAGAAAGTAAGAAAAATTGTTTATTCTGCACAAAAAAGAAAGATAAAATAAACATATACAAAAGTATCCAAAAGCCTCGACTTCAACCAATAAAATAAAAAAAGGTTGACAATATTGTTCATACTTATTCTGCTCTTTGATGTTTGTTCATTTAGCTGAATATTCCAAGCTGTGAGGGCTCTGCTTATCCAGAATGAGATTATGAATTAAAAGGTACAGTACAACACAAGTTATATGCTGGCTTGTGTGACTTGTTGGGGAGTTTGCGCCACTTCTTTTTCCCAGCTAAAGCACTAGGAAGTGGTGAAGAGTGGGCGTTTTGGGGGACTGTCTTATGTAATTTTGACGTTCGAAAAGTGCTGATCCTCAGCCTAGTTTGAATAAATGACTTTTGATTTGATTTGATTTGATATGTAGAAAACTTTGTAAATATATAACTAATACACGTTCTTATTAATGTGAAATATAATACCATGTATTATTTACACCGTCTCGTGTGCGAAGCCGCGGACACAGCTAGTTGAAAATATAAGTAGTCACCTCAGTATTTCTGCATTGTCTACCCTCTATCACTCGCTCCACACCCGCCACACTCCGTCAATGTTTGAGCATACTCCTGATTGAAGTCTGCGCAATTGTTCAGTGTGTCGACGAGCTACGTTTGATCACACACCGTTATTGGCATGTCTACAAGGCTTAACATTCCTTAATTTGACTGAATAATGAAGATTTACGTACCTACAAAGTGAGACAAAATGACATGCTTTGTGCTGGCATGACTATTCTTTGCTGCTACGGATCAAAGAGAAGAGACAAATAGATGCTCCATTTGCCCTAACAGCTCAGTTACCACTTTTCTTAAAGTGTGTCCAAACATTGAGTGGCAATCGTGCGAGGGTGCCGCACTTTGGGCGACAGCCGCGCGCGAACGCTTCTTTCTACCTGCCGCGCACAAACATTTCTATGCATTGCAACTTTCATCGAAATCGTTAGAGCCGTTTTCCAGAACGTGATTACAAATATATATACATTTATTTGCAAATATTGCTCATTTAAATAGACAAGAATAAGTTTTTGCTCATGAATCAAAATCTTTAAGAAAGACAAAAATTTGAGAAAACACCGTTGAAACAAAATAAAACTTAACTTTTGAACTTTTAAACAACCGATACCATCAAAACAAAAAACAAAAACATTCTATATCCAAGAAAAAAAATAAGGAACATTCATACTGACATCATTTACATAGAAAATAGCTCTATCGATTGACCTTCACTAAATGTCGAGGTGAAGATACAATTTCATGAGTCAGAATCCTTTTTATAGTTAAAACATATTAGTGTAGTTATCCCAGACGATTTATGATGACCAAAAGTGGGAAATAAAGAAGTTAAAACTAAAATAGGATTATTGGATAAGTTTGGAATTGAATTTGGGAGCTATTAAAGACTTTATTACATGATTGACTTTTAATTGAATCGTTTGATTGAAGTTTATTTGATATGAATTATCAAGTAAAAAAATACATTACTCCAATTGTTCTGTTTATTTGTTACTAGCTTGGCCTTTATGTGTCATGTCCTTTCTCAGGCTCTAGACTATCTGTGTACCAAATTTCATTTAAATCGGTTCAGTAGTTTTGGCATGAAAGCGCGACAGACAGACAGACAGACTGACAGATTTACTTTCGAATTTATAATATTAGTATGGAAGTATGCATTAGAATTGTCTCTGGGATCGCATGTCTTCTGACCACATCTTAATATCATAAATAGATAGATAGATGGATTATCAAAATCTAGTTTTTTGTCGTTTTATTACAAACTTGACCCGTTCCCCTTGTTATTTGACCTGTCTAGAAAAAGTACAGGTTTTTCTTTTCTAAAACCTCTCTAATATATAATTTTATTTTTTGTGTTTTAAATATTTCAAATTGCGCATTTAGCAAAAACCGATTAATAGGTAAACCAAACTAAAATTAATGATATAGAAATAAAGAATTGATGATAACATAATTATATGGTTTTTAAAAGGTCAAGAGTCATGGTATAAATATGCAAACAGAGTCAAAAACGAGAGAATAGCCCGCAATAAAAGTTGCGCGGTTGACCGACCAGTTTTTTTTTGTTCCCATAGGTAATTTCCAAAATGGCTGCCGCCTGGTTACTTCATCAAAGGAATTTTTGTATTTCGACTCAACTCAACTCAACTTAAAGCATTTATTTCAATTAAACCATTTACAGGCACTTTTGAATTGTCAAAGAGTCGGTCAGTTAGTCAAAAAGTTGAAGCTAGTTGCGCATTCAAATTCGTAGATCTCTATGGAGAAGAACGGGCAAGAAACTCCAAGGACACTCTTTAAAAAATGTATAATTATAGATATTAAAAAATCCTGGGTACAGTATTCTTGGGGCTTCTATATGTGAGAACAATGTCAAACGAAAAATAATCAAAAATAATTCAAAATATAAGATTAAAAATAAGCCCTGGCAGATAAGAGATTACCAGTCTCAACTGACGGTGCCCGTTCACGAACATGACACGTGGATCAGCACCATCCAGCTCAACCATTTTGTAGGAATTTCACGTTGCTATGAACTTCTAAGGGATGGTTTAGTTCGTATTTATTTTACGTTCGGATTATATATGTTTGTGTGAACAAAAGTTAAAAAAAAAACACAAAACTGTTTCGTCGATTGCATGGCAATCTTAGCGTAGGTACAAATATAATAAATATAAAAAGTTAACTGCAAAAATATTCCCTAAAATATACAATTTACTTTGTAAGTGTTGCAAAATAATGCTGTAACACATATAATTTTCATCTCCACAGTGTCAATCATAATCCAATGTCAAAATAAATAATGTGATAATTTAGTTACTATCATTATGTAAATAACCTTTTGTTTTATATAATAATCGTACGTATACGAAACTATTTGACCTACAGAGGAATTATTACGTTGTTACTATTCTCAAGAATTTTGGTTGGTCACGAAATTAAATCAAAATGTTTTAGTTTGGTCCTCGGTACCAAAAAATTAAATGTGGGTGCATCATCACTAATTGCTACTGCAACACATAGAAATATTTACAATTACCTAAATATTAGAAAAGACAATGACATGTTTATGAAATGAAATCAAATGTTTTATGAAATGTTTATTTCCGTAAGTAAATCTTTTAAGACATCATCCGACATTCCAGTTATGCTATGACAGCTAAAATGAACTTGATATCGTTATCACCACACTTGATTATCAGAATAAGGCCGTGGTGTCGCCGACTTGTGAAATGTACGAAAAACAAAGGACAATCAGTCAGCGGCTGAAGTTGTTCCTTCATACATTTTAAACTTGATTCTCACAGTCGGCATCCGACTCCACATAAATAAATGTTATATCTAAACGCGTCCCTAGAGCTGATTTTAGATACAAGTTCATGTTCATGTTCATGTTGCTAACATATATTATCTCGTGTCAAAACCTCTTAGTTTCCTAATTTTAACTTTGAAAATATCTAGATATTCTTTCAGGAAGAAAACAACAAATTAAGCTATTCATCTTCACAATTTAATTTCATTAAAGTACCTAACGACCTAGTTCTAACCTCATTTAGTAAGGCAAGCCAAAACATAGCAACTGAAAGTTACCCTATTTGTCATTGGGGGTGTAATTAAGAGCCCTAATGTTTCTTCTTAATGAGCCATGGTACGTATATGGTTGAATCATGGGTAACCATTTCTGAACAAGGTGAAATATATTTGATTTGTTGGGTGAATTCAGTAATCAGCAATGTCCATTGATGCATCAGGGGGCTTAAAGCAGTCACTTTGGCAGAATCATAATAGGAAAATATTATGAATCATCGTAAAATGTCACAAACTGACAATTCATAATAATCATCTGCGTGCGATTCATATTACGAAATAATTCATATTATTATGTTTGACAGTTTTCTATGGAGATTATTAAAATGGTCCACACAGTATGAATTGCTTTTGTGTTAAATTAGAGGAATTGCTAATGACAGCTGGAAATTCAGGAAATGAATTGCTTTTAGATGAATTGCTAATGTGGCCGTTTTAGGCCCACAGGAGTCAGGACCAAGGCAATCGCAAAATAAAAAAAGATTTAAAGTGTATATTATTAAGGTTATTAGGTTTAAGGTATTGAGGTTTTTTTTTAAGGGAATTCTCAAGTGGCTCAATTTAAACAAACAAACAGCAACAACTAGGTATTTTATTTTTATTAATGATAGAAGCCTCGCCATACATAGTTGTGATTATTTGGTTATGTATTCTTTATTTCTTTTGCAAATAATCTCACGAATAGAGAAAGGAAATTATGACTATTAATAAATAACAATAAAGTTATGCTGTCGATATTAAAATATTATATTTTGGCATTAATTTTATTATTCGTCATTTATTTTATTTTATTATGTTAGTATAAAGTTACCTAAGCGACTATTTGCAAATAATAAAAATATCAAAGGTTAATAAAATAATAATAAACCACGTTTTCATCTCTTCTTTTGGTGCTTTTTATAAAGTAATAAATTATTAAAAGAAATATTTTAGATAAATAAATGAAACACGTTTATATAGCCCGCAAAACACTTGACTGTGTCTGTTGTTTCATTTCTTAGAAAATATACAATTTTAGTTTGTTTGTGGAGAATTATAGAATTATACTTGGAGATAATTTCTTATACAGTCTGATTGGACCGGCAAAGTTTTATTGGGTTTTTCCATTACAAATTTCTCAGTAGCAGACCGGAGTCTGGATTTTGAGCCCGGTTGCTGGCAATCGGCTCGTCCAATATTACATGGGACTTAGACATAACCGGTGAAATGTGGGTGCACTATTGGTACACCTCTGCCGAATCCTTTGTGGATTACAGGCGTGATGTAATGTTATTTTCTTAATAACTTTTATTTCTGTAGAAGGAACCGAACCACCTCATTTTTTTTTTTAATCCCTTCTGTCATTACTAAGTTACAATCCTTCTAATGACATATGCCTAAGTGAGTTCTTCCGCACCTCGTAATTAAAGTAGTACTTAACTTGAGACTTACTAAGTTACGGCTTGATACATCAATCTATGTAACTTGGTGTTTAGCTTTGTCTTGGAGGTAATGAGGTGGCACTTACAAGGGTCTGTGGATTAGCAAGGCGGTAATGACGATATTTGAGTGTGTTGCCGTTGTTGTGTGTTGTGTGGATAGCCTTGGTAGTTAAAGGATTTGGAGGCCGACTAATAGTCGAACATGAGAGGTTTAATTTGATGTTATGGGTAGGCCGACAGTTACTTGATTGAAAAGTGAGTACCAGAATATGGTTTATATCGATCAAGAGGTCACACCTAGATGATCTAACATATTTCCAAGGCGCAAATATTCATGGCAACCTCATGGGCAACTACAGTTTTGAGCCGTTTGGGGTCGACACGCTCGGGTCATGGGGCCAGAGTGCGCGTCTCCATTTTAAGGAAATTTCTCACCGACTGGTCGACACTTCACGTGACCAGAGGGCTGTCTTGTTCTTTGGCCAAAGAATTTGCATTGCCATTCAACGTGGCAATGCTGCCAGTCTTCTGGGCACGTTTCTAGATGACAGCGATGCGAATGAATACTTCGATGCCTTAATGTCTTTTTCTTTTTATATTTATTGGTATAGTTAGTTAGTCCTTTTAGTTTTATAGTATAATAAGTTTACCCAATGTATGTATATATTTTATCATAATTGATAAGCATAATTTCCAAGGTTGGTTTTAATAGGTGCCGTATTATGAAGTACTAATGCCACCATTTTTCCAGTGTGAGAGAGAGACGGAGCTCGACAAGGCTGCTAGCACTATCCCGTTTTCGCGTGATGGGATTATTACTTTATAATACTACCCCTGAACAATATTTCTAAGTTGATCAAAATAACCCGTGCCTACATCGAAATATCTACTAGCCATGATGCTTATATTATATATACCTACGTGCAAACCGTAACAATGGCCTCTTGAAACAAAATTCTTCGTGATCTCTCAACAATTTACCCTAATTTGTGTTTGAAACTAAAGCCCACAATCTTTTGTCCATCTTCAGCATTTCGAAAGGCTGATAATTTAGTTCTAAGCTGTTCGTTATGACTGGGACACGACTAAGTGTTGTCGTGACGAAGCTGTGACGAAACGTGCCGCGAGTTTTGATGTTACAAAGGATTTTAGGGATGGGAAATTTAAGAAGGATTTTATCGTGAATGTGGTTGGTGGTCGATAGTTTTGAAGTTAACGTTTGTTAAGATTTCTTTGTACAGTTGACTGTAAATTGGCTTTTGAGTAAAGGTATGGTTGCCATTAGGGCAACGAGCGACTTCCTTTGACTTAAAGAATAAAATAATACATTTTGATAGTGTCTAGTGAAGTCGACTCATTTAAATTTTATTTTATTCATTCGTGATATCAAGGTATTTTAATAGTCGTATGCGTTAGAATATTAATTATATTATGTAGATTTCTGTATTTTGAAAAAAGTGCCATCAAAATGTGTCTAGAACAGGCGGACTTATGGATCTAGTATTCAAGAGAAAGTAGTTTTATTGATTTTAAGATTTATCATCTGGCGGCCTAAACCGGCCATATTAACAATTCCTCTAAAAGCAGTTCATTTCCTGAATCCCAGCTGTCATTAGTAATTTCTCTAACTTGAAATAAAAGCAATTCATAATTGGTGGACCATTTTACGAATCTCCATAGAAAACTATCAAACAGATGAATTATTTCGTAATATGAATTATACGCAGATCATATTATTATGAATGTTTGTGACATTTTACGATGATTCATAATATTTTCCTATTATGATTCTGCCAAAGTGGCTGTTTTAAGCCCCCTGATGGTCATTTGTTTACTTCACCGTCAAAAGCACTCCTATTTTTATTGTGACAGTTTTACTGGAATCAGCTCAATCTGTGTGTAAATATAAAACATTCAGCAGAGACGTAGCAAGGCTGATTGCCTCGTTTACGACGTTCTTCGAATTGGGTCCTTTAAGTGTTGCTCGATTGCATTTATATTACGTACTTACTTATCCACAAAGGGGTATCGTGTTATCCAGTAACTAGGTTGTGGCAGTCACAGAGGCAGTCGTTTCATGTAAAATATTGGTATTCAGCTGCATCCGGTTAGATTGGAAGCAGACCCCAACACAGTTGGGAAAAGGCTAGGCAGATTGATTGACTTACTCATCTACCGAGAGTAGCTGGTTATTTCAATGTAAAATCAATTACTCCTCTGACCTTTGGTTACTGCAATCTCAGTGGGGGGCCACACAAAACCTACAGGGCTATCAGCTATCTCATTAAGAGCTAAAATTAACATCGTTTCTGCATTTCATATTACTACATCAGCATATTTTACTGCATCGTCTGTCGAAGGTTGATTTTTGAGTCAATACTTGGCATCGCGCTGCCTTGAACAAATCACAAGAATGTTCTTTTTTTAAATAAAATGTATGACAACAATCGATTTGTCTATAATTTATTATAACTCTGACCTTATTTCGTAAAGTGATTGACATAATAATAAAGTTTTCGAATACTGTTTTAGTATAATTATGTAGATTTTTTATAATATGGATATTTTGGATTGTAAAATTATTAGGAGTTTTGATTTAATCGTTTTTATTGTTTATATGACATATGCATTAAAGGAATAAACATGCTCACCATTTATTAAAACGTTTAAATGTATTGCATACCTAATATGACCACAAACTAACAGTAAGTGACTATTTACGAAATAAAAAGTTGAAAAATTAAAAATATCCGCAAAACCTCTGCTCCATTTTAATAAAACTCAATTAAGCTTCGCGCTGAATAGCTATAAACAGTAGTTATAAAAACCGAAAACTTTATCGATAAACTGTTTTTATGGCACAACACTGCCGTTGCCGGCGACAGGTGCAGCCGAGTGGCGGTAGCGACACGGTCTATCGATATATCGATAAATTGTATTTTGATAGCGCACAGCCCTACGACTGAAAATAGACGCGTCTTTTTGTGTTCAATTTTGTAATCAGATTTGTTCCAGTGATTATGTTTACTAAAGGATTAGATCCTGTTAGTAATAATATTATTGTAATGCACTTTTTCAGTCAGATTCAGATTCTTTAGATTTATTTATTTACTCTACTATCATAGAATAGCGAGTTTTGTAAAAATGTGCCGTCAGTGTCACGGAGAAGCCTCAATATATAAGAAATGTTTACCCATCCACGAAATTACCGTAGTAAGAGTAGCTTAACCCTACAGAAACTGTAATTTATCCTCGAACCCCTCACGCACGGAATACAATGATATAATATTGATTATAGTGTGAATATTTTATTCAAACAAGTCAACCCTCTCCGGCTTGGCGTAGTCATCTCATATGTATGCCACATGGGACGCAATGGGTTGGACCATCATTCAATATTTAACTTAATTGGTATCGCGCTCTATCACCTTCGGAAACTCTACTGTAAACTGAATTATTTGGAGATTTAACTTTATAACATAACATCACGGCTAGTTTCCCAAAAGAGTCAGGCAGAGGTGTGCCCATATTAGGTACTCTTCATTTCGGCAGTTATGTTTAAGTCTCATGTAGCGGGCAAGCCTATTGCCATCAACCGGGCACAAGTCCAGACGGGCTGCTACTGAGATATTCCTAATGGAAAAACTCAATAACACTTTGCCCGACCTGCGAATCGAACCCAGGACCTCGTGCTCAGCATTAGCACTTGCGACCGCTGGACCAACGATGTAGTATTTAACTTTAAATGATTGACTTACGTATAACTTAGACACATAGAAAGAAAGAAAATACTTTTTTTTTGCGGTAAAACATGACGCAAAGAAAAAAACACAAAAAACTAGTTATAGTTGGGGAAAAATAACAAAAACTATATAATTGGGGAAAAACACAAAAAACTAGTTATATTTGGGGAAAAAACACAAGAAACTAGTTATAGTTGGGGAAAAAACACAAGAAACTAGTTATAGTTGGGGAAAATATGAATAACATCCACAATAACTGGACCAATTCTAGCAATGTCTAATATGGCGTCTCTCCAAGCAAGCTAAATCAACTAAAATTAAGATTTTTATTTTATTTTGTTGTGAAGTATGGCGACGGGTTTTCTTGTAATTAAACTGTTTTGGTAACTCACACGAGTTCTTCATAGTGGCCTATAACTATACTGCTTAGTTACTTTTTCAGGGAATAGAGGGCGCTCAAGAACCGTGATAAAGTTTACAACAAATAGTCTTCCAGACCGAATATCGGTCATAGCGACCGATCTCAGCGAAGCCACAAGTGTGTGCGCGGACACAGGTGCACTCTCGCTTCCCTCACTCTCATAGTCCGATGGGACGGCATTATGACACGACCGGAGGGAGATCAGGCGCAGGACCAACGGCTTTAACGTGCTTTTCAAGCCACAGGGGTATCACACCGGCAAGTTCCAAACTCCGGGCTGTTACTAACAAATTCTATCTTTTCTTCTTAGCTCTTACACTAAATTAACATACTATGAGTTGAATTCGTATAAAAACATGAAATAAAAGGTTGTCTGTCTTGTCTAAGCCGTCTTCAGTCTACGGTAACAACGAGCACCTGAGTGCGCCGACCACAGTCCGATATTTGCCAATATTTAGAAGATCCACAGCGCGGACACAGATATTGCAATCCCGGCCAGATTACATTTAAAATGAATCCCGGCATGGCAGTAAAATACCGGAAAACTACCGCTTTCAGTTACACTGAAATGTGGAATAAAATGTTGTGAAGTATCGAGTATTGTTTTCTGGTTTCGTTCTTTTCAAATGGGTCGAATATTGCCTTGTGATGAGCTGTAGATTAAACATTCTTACTACATACACTGATAGAAGAAGGATACGAGTATTTAGGTGCTCGATTGACGTTACCAGGAGGCGCTGTTGGTAAAGATTTGAACAATTTTTTTGAGAAATGTATTGAAAATTTCAAATGGCGGCGCTAGTTTTGATTTTGGTCCCGCGAAAAAAGAACTTTGTACCGCTGTTGTTTCTGGGTTTGTTATGAAAGGTGGTAAGGTCGATCAGTTTATTACCTACTAAGAGTATCACGTAGAAGAGAAAAGAATGTAAATACGTTTATTTGCGCCAAACATGACGCTAAGAAAGGACAAATACATATAGACGAAAATAACAAGTTGGGGAAAATATGCGTCACATTCACGCAAAACGGCCATCGCTCAGCATAATGCTGCGACCCTACGCGAGACAGAGCCCCAGCGAGCGCTACGGTAACACCGTTTGTGCTATTAGTTAATTACGAAGATGTTAACGGTGTTTCCCTGGTAACTAAGTGTCGTAAGTTATGTTTATTGCAGGTACCAATGTTATAAAGGAAAGTGATTCCTTCACCATTTTGTTGGCTCTTCCAAGATTTGTACCTTAATGCCTTAAAATAGCAAAAAACATTTTGGTAAATCTGTCCAGCTCGAAAATGGCGCCGATTCCCTGAATTAAACTGAGAGTAATAACAGCTTACTGACAGACAGTTCGAGAATAGGACGGTGACAGATAAAAACTAAGATAGACACGTCAAATTATCGTCAAGAATTTTTTTTTTTTCAAGTCCGTCCCTTTCTTGTTTTATCTGTGAGAAAAAGATGGGAATACCCTTAATTAAGTGTTAAGCTTGTGACCTAGGGAATCGGCACCAATATCTGTATTTTTGATAACCCTAAGCTCTTACCTTTCAACAGCAGTACGTAGTTCTTCTTGTCCTCTCCACCCTTAGGGTACTCCCAATCTATATCCAGACCGTCAAACTTCCTGTCGCGAAGGTACGGGATCGCAGAGTAGATGAAAGTCTGGCGCGCGTAGCGGGTTGCTGCCATCTCCTTGAACTTCTGGGTTCCGAAGGACCAACCACCTGGAGAAAGAAGGTTGTTTTAGAACCTAACTATTTATTCGGTTGCGAGTGTAAATGTTGATACTAATACGACAGTTTCAACGGCATATAAATGTATAATAATACTATCAGGAAAATTAATTCTTTATTATATGACACACTACGTCAATTTGCCGTGTTATAGCTATTTCATACAACTGAAAAAGAATGAGAACTGTGATTTGATTATACGGACTATTGAAGTTGGTAGTAAATTAGACAAAAAACCTATTTCCCTGAATTAACTTTCTCAGTCCATTTTAAATACCAATGACGTAGTAATAAAAGGAAAATTTTGCAAAATTTTAGCAATTTAGCAAAACTCGAGCGCTTGAATCCTAAGCTAATGCGAAGGACTCAAGCGCCCGAGTTTTACTTTGGGGCAACCATGATTGCAAAATGGTTACCCCAACCATACGATTTTGAAGAAGTCTTAGATAACAAAAAAAGCCTAGGCGCCTGAGTGTTAAAAAAAATTGCTGTTGTTTCATTTTTTTTTTGTTAATACATTTTGTTTTGTAGTCATTATTCAGTAAAAATAATAGAACTTTGTGCATCAAAAACTTGTTTTTTCCGCTGTTTCTTACATACAATGTTAGCTTGGGGAGTCATTTATAAAGCAAGACAATAGCTAAAGTTTACGTTGTAAACGTCGCAAAAATAAAGTTAAACTAAATAGGCCAAACTATATCAGTAAAACAGAATATTCATATCATTATAGCACTTTTGTGTCTGAAAACTAACATTAAGATGAAACAAGTGCGATTCGTGACTCGCACACGAAGGGTTCTGTACCACCGGACGATATTAACATGTTTTTTTTAAATATTTAGTTAAAAAAAAACACGTTTCGTGTATTCCATTTTAATTTTTGACTTTATTTGTTTTTTTTTTTAATTGTTGCTACAGTGGCAGTAGAAATACATAATCATGAGATACAGTCAGCTGTCACAAAGATGGACTGACGGATGGACAGCGGAGGTTTAGTAATAGGGCTCCGTTTGGCACCCTTCACGTACGGAACCCTACTCCGCCAATTATGAATCGATTTTTAGGACTCTTCTTTTGTTTAGTACGTCATGCTTCCCATATGGAGGTGGTCCCATATAAATTTTATTAACTTTTCTTGCGTAGTTTTTGAGTTAACTTCAATATTGTTTAACGATGTTTTAAGTTACTCCGTCACTGTTATTTTCATAGCAGGTAGTGGTATTCGAATTTGTGTGGGCCATACCATACCACAACTAAACAGTGAAAAACACTTTTTACAACAAAAAAAAAAGGTCTCGGATCTTCCGAAATTAAAGTAATTTTCCATTGTTTAGTTTTTTTTTAAATTTGGTAATTTTTTTTTGTAATAAAGTTTTATCTTCCTTATTTCTCTATTAGTCTTGGCTAAATATGGCTCCAAATGTAATAGTGAAAATGAGACAAATATAATCCAGATAAAGCACGGCAGTTAATTTTTCCTACAGACACTTACAAGTCAACGTTCAAATTCAAATTCAAATTCAAATTCATTTATTTCGTGAACACAGGGTACATACAGTAGATGTTTTCATAAATAATAAGATCCGAGCTGTGCTCCGCCAAAAGGCATACAAAATTTTAACAGGTTTTACATGCATAAAACATAACTATTTCAAAGTAGGTGATATCACAAAAAATATAGATTAAGTATGTCAAATTTAGATTAAATTGTTAAAAATATGTCAGTTAAATAAAGTAAATGGGCCAAACAATACAAAATGAAAAAATTATGTCACTAATAATTAAATTCAAATCAATAATCAAAATAATTCAGTATGTCACATATGATAAAACAGACTAATTAAAATTTGTCATTTAAATATTCGTCAACAGAATAATACACCTTATTATTTAACAGTTTGAAAAGATTCCCTTTAAATTCATTAATGTTCATACATGAGATAACTTGTCCTGGTAACTTATTATACAGTTTTTGAGCCATTGCATAAAAGCTTTTGCTATGAAATTTGGTTTTAGTTGCTAACACCTGCAATTTTTGTGAGCGACGTTTACTTTCTACAAATCTATATAAATTCATGTTTTGTTTTACAAAAATACAGGCCTCATAAATATGAAGAGATGGTAACGTTAAAATATTTAGTTTTTGAAAATGTGGCTTGCATGATACTGTTTGTTTTATTTTACAAATAGCTCGGATGCATTTTTTCTGTGCAACAAGTACCTCTTGAACCTTCGGTGCATTACCCCAGAATATGAGGCCATACCTCAAAGTTGAGGCGACATAACCATGATACGCTTCTAGTAGGGCGGTCTTATTTGCAATTTTGCCTAGCATATAAAGAGCATATGAAAATCTACTAAGCTTTCCACATACACTTTCAATTTGAGTCCTCCATGTCATGTCATTGTCTATATAAAGTCCAAGAAATTTTGTTACACTAGCTTCAAGTATTTCGTTCCCTTTATAGTGTACTTGAAACTGCGATTGTTCTTTATGCCTAATTTTATAATTCATTATTTTAGTTTTGTTAAGGTTTATTTTAAGGTTATTAGCATTCAACCAGTCGATAATAGAAATAAGGCTATCGTTAATTTGCTCTTCTATTTGTTTTGCAGTACCAGAGTCATAGATAACAGTGCTGTCGTCGGCAAAAAGTGACATTTGATGTTCGGTTACTTGAGGAAAGTCATTAATATAGCATATAAATAGTAATGGTCCCAAGACAGAACCCTGCGGCACACCACATGACAATATTCTAGAGCTAGAGGAGTAAATTATCTCAGTTTTGGTCTTTATATTTACTCTTTTAATTTGTGTAATTTGCCTTCTATTCTCTAAATAAGATTTTATCAAATTAAGCACGCTACCTCTGATGCCATATCTCTCGAGCTTAGTTAATAGCATTTTATGGTCTACGTAGTCAAACGCCCTGGTCATGTCCATAAACATTGCCATTACAGGTTTTCTGTTGTCCATATTATGGTGTATTTTTTCCAAGAAGTTGTAAATAGCCATATTAATTGTTCTATTTTTTCTGAAGCCCATTTGTTCCTTGCAGAATATATTATTTTTTTCTAAATAACTGTTAATATTAGTATATAATATCTTCTCAAAAATTTTAGAAAATATTGGTATTAGTGCAATAGGCCTATAATTAGTCATTTGTGTTTTGTCTCCTTTTTTATGCAATGGCTTTATTATTGAAATCTTTAATTTATCCGGAAAAGTGCCTTTCGGAATCATTTTGTTAATAATGTCACTTATTATGGGTGCTATGTTATGAGCAACTGATTTGATTACTCTAGTGTTAATATCATCATAGCCTGTACTGTTGGTGTTTTTAAGATTATTTATTATTGTAACTATATCTTGAGGTACGGTTGGTGACATGAACATGGATTTATGCGATCCTGAAGTGCTAAAAATGTTTGCCTTTGAGTAATTAGAATTTATTTGAACTGAAGATACGAAATAGTCATTAAATTGTTGTGCTATCTGTTTGGGTTTTGTTATATAGTTGCCATTTACATTAATCGCATTTATATTAGTTTTAGGAATATTAGCTTTTACAGATTTAATAACTTTCCAAGTTGCCTTCGACTTGTTTGAGCTTGTTCGAATAAAATAAGAGTTCTGTGCTTTCTGAGTTAGTTTGATAACATTTTGATATCTTTTAGAGAAAGTTTTGAACGCTACTTTAGAATCGTGGTCTCGTGTTAGTCTATATTTCCACAATAGAGATCGTCTGGTTCTACTACAACGCTTAACTCCACGTGTGATCCACTTTGGTTTAGTAACTGTAGAAATTTTACATTTTACAAGTGGAAAACATAGATCGTATATTAATTTAAACAGTTCAAAAAATGAGTTAAAACACTCATTTACTTCATCATATTCATAGACTTCAGAGAAACTGAGACTGGAGATATGTTTCTTAAAAAGGTTTATATTTTCCTTGCTATAGTCTCTTTTATATATATAATAATATGGTAGAATACACTTTTGTGATACCGGGAACTTCATAAGTTGTGCTGTATGGTCAGACACACCTAACTCTAAAATCTCACTTTTGCATCCTCTTATGTTATGGAGAAAATTGTCTAGACATGTACCACTACTAGGGCGTGTTGGTTCATTTATTTCTAGTTTTAGATCAAATTCCTTCAGAAGTTGTTTAAACAGTTTAGAGCTTTTGGTATCCTGCAGTACATCAATATTAAAGTCGCCACATACTATTATTTTTTGGTTACTTTTATAGCAAAACTGTTGCAATATGCTCGCCAAATTATCAAAGAACATATGTATCTTAGTTGAATTGGGAACTCTGTAAATACACAAAATGATAACGTTATCGTCCGTTAATTCGACTGCACAACATTCAAACACATTAGGAACATTTAACTTTTTCACAGATTCTATTTCTTTGAAGTTAATGTGGTTATTAATTAATATACAGGAGCCACCATTTCGCTTTAGTCTAGTGAAACTTGTAGCCAAAACAAGATTTGGTATATTCAATAAGTCAAGATCACTTTGCTTCATATTGTGTTCTGTAAAGCATAATACACTTACACATTTCCCATTCCTCATGAGCGTATCCAAATGTTCTGTTATTACATCAGCCTTGGATAATAGTCCATTAATATTCTGATGCAGTACAAATAATGAATTATACACGAAAAAAATTTTGGTTTTGGACGTCAGTAGTACATGAAGCAAAAGAAGAAGGTGAGTCGCAATACAAGAAATCTTTTTCCGACAATGGTTCGTTCGCAGGTTTATGAGTATTTAAATTACAATCAGTTGAAATATAGTCTTTAAGATTAGAAAAAATATTTGAAACGGCATAATTGTTAATTTTACCAGTCTGTCTTTGATACATCGAATATTCATATATTAAGTCTAAATTAGAGTCAAATAATATAGCATAATTGTCAATTTGTATGTCCTGATATAACAGATTATTAAACATTTCAATTCTAAAATTATACATTCCGCAATAATAACCATATTTATAAGTAGGTAAACACAATATTACGTTCGTATGCTTAATGATTGATAAACTTTCACGTATGATCTTTATTAATTCAAAGTAATTATTCGTTGTTTGGAAGTCATCCTCACCTATAAATATGATGCAGTTGTCCTTCATCGTGTAGCCAGATAGTTTAGTGTCTATATTACATACCAAATTTTTTATGCCACAATTTGGTAAGACATAATGGCATATTTGGTGGCATGGAAAAGTATTTTCCGCAATTGTTAATATTTTATTCGATCGGTTGCTGCTTATAATGCATAGCTTGCTCTTTTCCTCTACGGTAGAACTTATTCTCCTTTGTTTAATTAATTGTACCGATTTATTCCGCGGAGTAACTTGAGTGGGGGTGAATAACTCTGGAGTCCCGTATCTTGAATTTCCTGATTTTTTTATGGAATGTTTAAGAGGTGTGTGCAATTTTGTTTTTTTATTTGGTGTTATTGTCTCGCTAGCTAACTTCTTGGTCGCTTTTTCTATAATTTTGTATTTATTATTCATTATTTCCATCGCTTTCTTTAAATCTGTATTTTCAATAGAGAGATTATTTATCTCCTCATGTGCTGCCTGCATTTGGTTATTAAGTCCACGGATTTGTCGTTTGAGTTCTTCTATTTCTTCGTCCCTGTCATCCATAGTAATGTTCGGAACGCTATTATTGGTGTCGCCCTCTATTGTCGAATCATTGTAATTACTACATTCCTCGAATGTTTCTATAGCCGGTTCCGAAGTTCGTCGGGTGCGCAGGGTAACGTTCTCAAAGAAACTCATTTTGTTAAATTTTTGTAGAAAAATTAGTTAAGAACATAATTTAAAAAGTTACCGTTTGATGTGGGATTGGAACTCGAGACACTCCGATTATAGACGCTCCACGGGTGCTCATGTATCCATTGAGCCAAACATGCTATGATACAGATCGTTGAAAATAGTAAGTAGTTTCGTCATATATGTATTCAAATAATTATTAGCATTTCGATGTCGGGGAAGTCCAAAGTCCAGTTCTTTGTTTGAGGAGCGTAGGAATTATAGCGGTTGTGATTTGAAATATAGGGTTTTTTCCGTCGTATTTTGATCACTGTTTTTACCTGCATTAGGTCAGGAGGTCATATTTGCCGTAATATTTTTCACCAAACTGTTCTAAGTGTATCGTTCGTCCGATCACCACATTATTTATAACTAGTTCACACTTCTTAACGTCGTATTGATATTGTCTATTAAAAACTTCACTTTTGGTTTATATTATCCCGGAATAACATTGTCACATTATAATTAGTGTGTCCTGTCACTAATACACCTATTTTCTTCACGAAATATTGATGATTTATATTTAAATTGAATTAAAATATACGGAGCTGACGTTAGCGTATCGACAGCCAACACGCTCATTCATCCTTTTCCTTCAATACCTATTATCTCAATCAGAATTATCTCACACAATCAGAAATAAATCAATCCGCACTAATTACTACTTAACGCGAGCGAATTTTCGCAATTGTATAGTGAAGTGAAATGGCAAAAAAGTTGTGTGTCGATTTTTTTAAGCAGTCATAATGCGTTGCACCACACAACACGTAGCTCTCATGAAAATAGGCGCGGTTCTTTGTAGGCATTCCCGTGAAAAAGGTGAAAATGTCGCGCGAATGCGCTTTGTGCCGTGGGAAAGGCGCCGCGGTATGTTCGCACATGGCAGTGAGGGGACAGGTTTGTCGATATCATTATTTTTTGTACTGGTTAAGAAAAATAATTAATATAAGAGCATTTCTTTACTTGGTTTAGAGTAATTTTATAGTAAAAAGCTGTTTTTGACTATGCTTCATCATCATCATCAGCCTACAGCAGTCCACTGCTGGACATAATCTCTCCTGTTGTAAGCTATTCAATTCAATTTTCGGCAACTCTCACCTAGCTGCTACCAGTCACCCTGCGAAGATCGTGGCTCAACTGAGGGCGTTCTACCTTACATTTACCGATTCGCAGTCTCCAGTACACGTAGCATCACCACCGTAGACACGGGTATTGTCGACGGAAGAATAGACAAAAAAAAAAAAAAAAAAAAAAACAATCACAATTTATAGTTTTGTCTATTCTTCCGTCGAGAATACCCGTTTCTACGGTGGTGATACTACGCGTGCAGTCAAGACAGGCTATGCTTAAATTACTTAATTGTAACCACAATTTTACTTTTATGTAGAATTCATATCTCACACCTCAGTCTCTTCGACACGTTACAGCCATTTTGTTTACACATTTCAACTTGCCATTATAACACGTACAAACCATAAACATTTAGCTATTAGAAAGTTGTGTTACCATAAAAACCTGAGTCATAATATTTATAATATTGATTGCTTCAACTTTTTGATTGAACGGCTAATGATTGATTGAACCAATCGTTATGTAAGCTATCGAGTGTGTATGAAAGTGAGGTGTGGTATTGTTGTTTTTGCGACGTCATAAACGAACGTGTTTTTATAAAATGTAAATAAATTTCTAAATTTATCTTGGTTTCCTTTGTGATAAATAGTTGCTATTATATGATCTGTAATGAAAATACTAAGTGTCTTTAAATAATTTTAACATAATATTGACAAACGTCATTGCTGAAATATCACAATCTAAGATGAGTTGAAACTAATTAAATTGAAGTTATTCATCATTTAATTGGATCACCTTTAAAATGATAAGTAAGCTGTCACATAAATGAAAATTTAAATCTTTATACAGACTTATATTTTTATCGATATTTTATATGACAATTTAATGATAATTGGACATCACAAATGGTATCGATTTTAAAACTCTCTGTCTGTCGAATGCGTTATCTCGTGTGTTCTGAATCGCCTATTTTACGAATGGATAATCAAAGTGTTCTTGGTAAAAAATGAAAGCTTTATTCATATTTTTGATGTGATTTTCCTTAAGCCACAAAGCCACAAATGAGTCGTGAAAATATCAATGTTTTTTCTTATAACATTCCTAATTATAACATCACGCCCTGAATTCCCCGAAGCTGTAGGCAGAGGTAGACTTACAGTACACTCGCATTTCACCATGTAATAGGGGCGAGCCTATTCCATCAACCGGGCACTAATACAGACTCCGGGCTGCTACTGAGAAATTCCAGATGGAAAAACGTAATAAACACTTTACCTGACCCGGGAATCGAACCCAGGACTTCATGCTCAGCAGTAGCGCTTGTAACCAAGCAGGCAATCAGTTTTTTTTTGTTGTAAATAATGATGTTTTTATTTTGACTTCAAGTGAATGCTTTTTTAAATTAAGTTGAATTTTTTGACAATGCTGTGAACTATTGAACTTACATATTTGAACTATTGTGTGTGGGTCAATAGGAAAAAATATATAATTAAGTGTGGATTGTAACATTACATAACTGATTTATTTTACTGTCCATTTCCGCAATAAACTCTAATGACTTAACTTATCTATAAAAACTTGATGCGTTTAGCGTCATGTTTTGCATAATATGGACGCACGACGCATGCATAATTAATTTACAATTATGTTACTAGTCTATTAAAATTAATAATGATTTAAATTCTTAATCCATCTATTATTATGATGAGTAGACACAGTCATAACGTATTGCAATTAATTTATGAAAGAAACTTGATATGAAAACAATAATTACAAAACTTACCCCAAGTACCTAAGTCGATAATCTGCTTCATGACATTATTTGCAATGGTAATTGATTAGTTGAAAATACAACAGTCAATCACATGACTCAATTGTCAATTATATTTTTATAGCTTCCCTAATGAGGATTTATGTGGTAGGTTTTTATAAAAACATGATCATTGTGAACTGTGTCCGGCAAAGCAAAGTAAAAAAGGGCTTATTGGTGACTCGTACGAATTTGCTCGCTCGACAACGGGCGAATTGACATTTTTCAATAATATAATTTTTTTAAGTTAATTTATCGACGAGAAGAAATATCGACAAATTAACTTTATGCGAATAAGCCAGACGCACGAGGGCTATAATTTGACTACTTAGTTGTCATAAGATTTGCCAAGAATAAAAGGACTTTTTTACCTGAGCATACTTATATAAAGTAGTAAGTTGTGGGCAATTTTATGGCTGGTTTTCATAATTTTGGCGACCAGTAATCTTCTCTGCCTTCTCTTCTCAACACTGATTTAATTTAAATTAATTCCTTAAAATTAAAATAAAAAAAACATTTGAAATACATACCAATAGCCAAAAGAGTCTTCAATTTAGGATTAGCCTTCTTCAACGCGTTGATTCTGTCGTACAATCCAGTCTTCCCATCTTTGGTCTCATCATTCGTCTCGAAGGAACTGAGCTTGCCCTTCTTCAGCCAGCCGAAAGCGAAGATGATGTGGGTGCAGAGATCGGGCGAAATATCTTCGGGGGTAAACTTGCCAATCTTCGTACGGTATTGGGACCAGTTGGTGTAGTAGCAGACAATCTGGTGGAGGAGAAGAATATTAATAGGAGTTTAGGGAGATGATCACGAAGAAGATGGATATACATTTATTTAGAAATAGCTGTTGCCCGTGACTTCGGCCCACTCTATCTCACAGAGAGGAGGTTTGTATCCCAGCAGTGGGAACATTATTAGGCTGATTGGTCGTGTATTTTGTTTTTAATACAAAACAAAAACAATTGCTCGTGCAGCACCGTACATGTGATAGAAGGAAAACTTAGTGTGAGAGACAGAGAGAGTTATATCTTTCTTCGTTCTCATGTAAAGAAATTTGCCTTAACGTGATGTATTCTTGAAATTTTACTCTCAATTCTCGTCCTATTATCGTATCGCCGCTTCGGAAGTATCACATCAAAAGTTGCCTATGTACGACACCAGGTCGCAAGCGAGCTATCAGTTAAATTTCATAACAGTCGGTTGAGCCTGATGTTTTAGGACTGTAAATGTAATAGACCGACAGAGTATCTTTGGCTTTAAAGAAATTTCCGTTTAAAATTGTTGTTCAAATTGTTGTCCGTTTGTTGTAAATTTAATACAATAAGAAGTAGATGCGAGCTCATGGACGTTTCAAACCACTTGCTACAAAGTACGTATCGTATCTCCGTATCAATTTCAAGACTCACTGTCAATATAGGAACCAGTCATATTTAAAAAAATAAAGTTATTAATAAAGCCCATATTATACTTTGTAAGGATTTCAGAACTTTCGTTAAACTCGAATGGGAACAACCTTTTTCAATGTCATGACGTAGTTGTAATGTAGATAAGGTTTAAAGATCAGCCTCAATGACTCATACACATATACACACAAATTAGTCAATGACGCTCTTTATAAACTCTTACAAGATAATTTATTTTGAATTAAAGTTATACCAGGTACTAAGACTTTTAGATGGACCATAAATGTATTATATCCTAACTAATATTATAGATGCGAAAGTGAGTTTGTTTGTTTGTTACGCTTTCACACTAAAACGGCTGAACGGATTTGGATGAAATTTGGCTCATGGGTAGACCATGATCTGAAAAAGGACATAGGCTACTTTTCATCCTGGATAACAGACGAAGTCGTGGGCAATAGCTAGTAATTACTAAATATTCATAATATTTTTTAAATTAAATTAATGAATAATGTACGAAATATTTTTATTATTTGCATACCTGTTTAGGTAGGTAGGATCATTATGGTTTAAAGAACTTTTGCTGTATGTATGACCTCATGTACCTTCAAGCACACAGATGTACAGAGGCGGACAATTCAATCAAATAAATGATTTGATTTGATATGATTGTCAATCAGTAAGTAGATATATCCTACGATATGATATTCATAATGATGCAGCTCTCAAAAGGTTAACTGATTTACTGCAAGTTTTATGACTCCTTTTGATAAATTCCCTGCATAGAATTCTAAATTACGTAAACAGTTTGAATAAATTTTATTATGTTGAGCGATTCCAAGATATTTCACATCTAAGTGCATTTTTAAAGGACACAATTATTTTCAAAGATTTTGTTCTCCTTTCGCAAACAATATTAGACATATATGTCTTTATGTTCTATAGTAAAGTTTGCGTTTAGGTACTCAGTTTTATAACCCACTTCTGTCTACTGCTTAAAAATACCAGCTCATTTAACATGAAAAGTTTCTCGACTTTTCAATTCAATTTTGAACTCTATTCAATCGAAATAGGGCTCCTTTCAGAAGACTTCTGTTGTTTTCAAAATTCAAAACCCATTTTGAAGACATTCGCGAAACATTAAACATCTGAAATGGGAATAAACTATGCGTTATGACCTTTATTCTTAGAGGAATAAAGTTCACTAAATATTGAATAAAAATCTTTGTAGGCAAATACTTATTTTGAAGGCTAACAACTTCACTTTTACGTTCGAAAAGTTCGCTCATATCCGTGTTGTACCATTCTTTTACAATATTACATTTACATGTCGGAAACTGATACTAACGCTTCTATTTCAAAGGATTAGGGGCTAAAATGATTGATCCAATAAATATTTTAAGTGTAATGGTCAGTTGGTATCTAGGTTCCTGCAAGGCTCAATTCTCTGCCCGCTGTCTTTTCCTACCATATTATTAAAACGATTATAGCCTTTCGAAATCGATAGTAAATTTTTTAGTAGCTGTTATTTGATTTTAATGACTTGGAGAAAACTTGACCTTCTTAATAGTTTTTTAATTGGATTTTTAAAACGTCAAGTGATAGTCAGAAAGCATATTAATAAAAACTATTAATACTTTGATGTCTAACTGTTTTATAGTGACGAACACAGTATCAGTAGTAAGCATAAGCATGTCGCAATAATATTTATTAATATGTCAAGATTTAAGAATTACTCAATATTGAAATTATAAAAATATTTGTACGAGCTTTGGTTTCCCAATCGCAGGTAGTTGTGTTATTTAATTCATGCCGTACACATAAATAAAGAAATACTAATAAAAATATAATATTCTGTACCTTATATCCATCTTTGTCTTTATGAATATCTGTACCGACAGAATTATCAAGGACTGCAGAAGACTTCCTGCTGGCAATGTTAGGGCGTCCACGAATCTTGGGCCTGTTGACGCTGGCTGATATAATCTGGTCTGAAGATCTGGATACGCTGGATGTGACTGAAGTGGAAACTTTGCTAGGCTTGCGGAGTCTTCTGCGAACAGCTGTGGAAGAGAAATATACGGTTTTAAATGCTGGTTTGAAAGATGTTAAATGATATTGGAAGTAAGGGTTTTGTACGCATAAACACGAGAAGTTTGCTTCGCTACCCGATGTTCTGTATCTAATAGCTAGACGTCTTCCGACTGCAATAATAATAATGATGATGATGCTGATGAAACGCTTAATTATGCCGTTATCATAAAAGATTACGTAGACAACAGTTACAATTAAATTCCTGGGCTGGATCTTGTAACATCCATTTAAAAATAGATGTGGAGCCCATGGCTCTCGTAGTAAGACACCACAAGGACTCTAAAGCTGTATTAAGTTGAGTCAGACCTCATTTCAGCGGTATTTAGAGCTCTAATGACCCCTTATGTGCAAAGCGTGACTCATCAAATTAGAAACATATCAGCTGGCTGTCATTGCAAAAGACTAAACAAAAGAGGAACAATGCCTGTCAAATATTTTATCGTATTGCAATATATCTAGAAGAAATAATTAAAGTTTTAATTGAACCGATTCTATTGGGTTCATTATTCAGCAACTTTTTTCATACTCTGTGAAGTGAGGTCCGGAAGTGAGTTAGTTTGTTGTCTAATAATAACTAATAATAGGTCTCTTAACAATAAAAAAAAGAATATACGCGTCAACTTGAGAGGAGTTTGTGTTTCGTCGGTTCAAAAATAATGTAATAAGCATCAAATAAATGTTATTTGACAGTCTTCATTAATCATTCAAGACTGAAATACTTGTATGAATAAATAATCTTGATTACCTACAATGGTAAAAGGGTTATATTAAAACTGTGTAAATCGTCCTTCCTGACCAGTCCCGGAAACAATTATAAATCAAAGCATTTTTCTGTCAATTGACACACGATTTTCGTCTTTCTCTACCAATATTTGACTTCCTTCAACTACAGATCTATTTTGTAAAAATCTCACCGTGAAAACTTAGATGACGTGAGCTGATTAGTGTCAATCCAGCATCAGGTGGAATGACAGCTCACTTCAAGCTCACTTCACGTTTCCACGGTGAGACTTGATACAAGAACTTTGCTACCTAAAATCGCTCTCTTATCTTTGCATTTACTCGGAAGTCTGTTTAAGTTATGGTTAAGTTATATAGTTTACTCTAAATATTTATTTTTCTATACCTTTTCTAGAACTTGTAGTTAAACTAAAAGGCCTCAATCTTTACACCAAAGACTTTGTGCTCGCACCAAATTTTTCCATTCGATTTAGCTTTAAAGGTAGCCGTGATGCGTTAAGTTGGCTTAGTGATGTATTGAGCGTTCATTACAGGGTGCTTTAAGTTGAAGCTGTAATCTTCACGCTTGTTTTACCGTTTTGGATGAGAAGAAAGGTTAACAGAAGGGGCTAAGATAATTGTTTGATTTTTAGGGGTTAACTATTTGAATTTAGTAGCAGTTACATTTTTAGTTGATAATGTGCACTTAGGCGCCATTTTTTTAATGCATTTTATTTACTGAAGGATTTGGGTATACAATTGTAAATATTGAAAAAACGAACTCTTGGTTATCGAGGAATAAAAACTTCACTAATATCATTTCATTCCACACCTACCTGTTTTTTTTTAAAGTTTATAGACGTATTAGTATAATATCTCTCATGTGCAATATATTTAAACAACAAATACTTAAGTGTTTTTAAAACAAATAAGATTTCGAAACTAAAGCTGTTTTACCAACATTTTTACAAAGCCATTCTTCCGATATGTTCCGAGTAATAAACTTGCTCTACACTTTGAATTCCAAACGTCCTTATGGGACACCCTGTAACTGATGGCAGAAACCATTCCACTTGAATTTCCACCTTCAACTTTTAGGATTAATGTTGAAAGTTGTGTGGCAAGTAAATATATTTTTCTCCACAAAAGAAACAGTTTTAATGTATGAGTTTAGCCAGGGTGTTTGTTTTGGAAACGCTAGCTTTGTCCACGGACAGATGAGTAGTGTATTTTGAATGATGTATCCGTAGAGGAAGGATGGGTGGATGAGTGAAAATGGATGTTAATAAATTACAGTTTGGATGGAACAGTATTAGGTTTTTTTTTCTTAAAAATCGTGGGTGCGGTTGAATAGTTGTTAGCGCCTATAATCAGTCCAAAAGGATTTTCGTTTTTTTCTAGCGCAAATAGTTTAAGTACTATTAAGATTATGCAAGTAGGCAGCATCGTGAATTTTAGAATTTGCGATTAAGCTGAGATTTGTAAGTTTTCTTGATCTGCGAAATAATTGTGATTTACAATTCCGTGATTTACGAATTTTTAAATGGCTTTCATAAAATATTGTAATTTAAAAAGTGAATTTTGAGATTGGATCCAGACTATAGAGTGTTCAACGGCTAACCTGTGTTTTCTGTGTTTTTTCTTTATTCCTTTGGCATCTAAAACAGCACGAGAAAGAATCTAAAAGTAAAAGAATAACTTCATAGTACGGTGCTGAACTAAGTCCACAGTTTTTCTTCGCTTGTTAACGTGAATTTATAAAAAAAACACTTCGTGGTTTTCAATGGAAAATCTCATTACTGCAGTTACTGGAGTTCAATTCAATTTTTAATAAAATGACAAGCAAAGCAGTTACTTTTTTATTTTTATTACCGTTTGGTCTGAGTGCTCATCGAGTAGTCCGGGACATCGCTAAGCGATTGGTCGACTCTTCGCTTTGCCATTCAACGTGGCAATGCTGCCAGCCTCTTTAATTTGTTTATATAATTGTACATACTATACATATTTATTTTTAAGTCTGTTACAGTATATATCATAATTATGTAAATATCGTATATTAATAAAGGAATTTGCTTAGAAAAAGCAGTTACTTGAGTTATTAAACTAACTGCATGCCTGACTATCTAGGTAGAATTTTAATTCAGTAGCAGTTTTAATAACCCAGAATAAAATAACTTAACAGTTGACACCCTAGAGATACGTAACTACAGTGCAATTAGTGATATACAGAGGAATACCAACACTATAATACAAATATAAATTAAATAAATTATAATAAAAATAAAAAATAAACTTTTTTTTTTTTGTTAGTATATAAACCTGGTAACCTTTTCTATGCACTTATCAAATCGGTTGAAGTCTAAAAATTAAGGTTCATTAGAATTATATAACTTTTTACATTTACTATCTTTATAGTAAGTATAGGTACCACTATTATTGTACCTATGTTAAGCAAATGAATAACATGAATTAGGACATACCTTTCAGCCGTCAGCTGTCAAAACGTAGTTAAAAAAAGTCTAATTTACTCAACATCAAATTCAAAGCATATCTTCTTTATTTTATTTAAATAAACTCCCCACCTAACCTCAAAACAGATACGTCGCTGCGATCCAATTAATAAGCCCAGCTGTCTACCCCGCAGTAAACACGAAAGTATTTGCATAAAAAACAGCACAGAATGAATTCTGTGCGCGTCCGCGTTTCCAAAGCTATCACGAACACATTTTAGACAAATCAGACGGTAAACACGTCTGCTCTTTCATGAAATACATAAATCTAAAGAGAGAAATGTAGGGATAAGCTACTGGTTTGAAAATGTTTTTTTTTTGTTCCATATCCTACTTTTGGGGGTTAATGTGGATAGTAGCTAGGAAAACCAAATAAACTTTTAATGGATTGTATGAAAGTTAATATGTCTAGGAACTTATCTAGACAGAGAGTGGGTAAAACTGAGATGACAGCTGATAGCGATATGCAGAGTAAGATATGCAGTGCCAATCTCAAATATATTATGATAAATCCCAAGGGATAGGTTATTGCAAGCCTTTCAAGAATTTAAAATTGACATTTTTAAAGGACTATAAAATAAAATTTCTTATTTTAACATAAAAAAATATATAGTGTGGCACTCTGCAATACTATAACTTCCCATTAGTGAATTTTCGGAGAATCGGATCAGTAGTTCCGAGATTACCTCCTACATACAAACTTACAAACTTTGCCCCTTTAGAATATTATATATATATTATATATTATTATTTTTTTTTTCTCTTTGTTCGTCACAGTCAGAGCACCTGCCATCTAATCTCTTCACCACCCTTGGTTGACTGGTAGAGAATGCCTAAGGCATTAAGTCCGCCTTTGTACCTCTTTTTTGAGTGCGAAAAGTTTAAATAAATAAATAAATAAATATTAAGGGTCCCCGAAACGATCAATTGCAATTGTAGTAATATTTTCAAACGCTTCAATTGCATTTGTTAGACGATCAATTTGTGCATCAATGTGTATCACGTAAAAATTGACAATTGTAATTGATCTTTGGGGACCTTTTATAGTATATCTATAAATTTTATAAATTAAAGTCGCTTTTCGTGTTTGTCCGTATGTCCACGTTGTGAAATCACGCAACAGATTTTGATGAGGTTTTTACCACCGTTAAGAGAATTTATTCTGGAAGGTTTACCTATGTGTATAATACGTTAATATTAAAGTTACTAAGAAATCTGATGTTTTGTCAAGTCGTAAAAACCGTGCGAAGCAGGAGCGTGTCGCTAGTATAGACTAAAATCTAGTAGTCTAACACAATATTTACTCAATTATCACGCATTTAGTTATCATTAACACACTGGTTCCTTTCTTGTTCATTTCCAAGGCACACCGGAGCAATTAAATCAATTAATGTCAGTAATTAATATGGACTGTAGCAATATTTTTGTATGGGTAGTCGTTTATTTGAGTTTGTTTAGTTTTATGAGCTAATTTTCAAGGTTAATGTTTATTGGTGGTAATTAAAAATGAGCAGAGAAAGGTTTTGTAAATAAAATACCTACATCATTTTGTTGAAAGCACTTGTATTTAATCCATAATAATAATTCTGCTCATGTGACTCCCAACACGCGTAGCATGACCACTACACATTTTGTCTATTCTTCCGTCGACAAAACCCGTTTCTACGGTGGTCAGGAGTAACATAACAAGATTTATGAAATCTCATTCATTAGTCAAGACTATTTTCTAAGAATACACATAAAGTAACATCACGCCTGTTATCCTCGGTGGCATAGGCAGAGATGTACCGATAATATACCCACGTTTTGCCAGTTATATTGAAGTCCCATGTAATAGGGGGTGAGCCTATTGCCATCAACCGGGGACAAATCCAGATTCCTAGCCGCTACTGAGAAATTCCTGATGAAAAATCCTAATAACTTCATCTGACCTTGGAATCGAACCCAGAGGACCTCATGCTTACCTATGTTCTAATAAGAGCATGTTTATAATCTTTTTAGAAATATCTTTAAGGAACTGCACTCATGACGAAGAAATATTTAATAATTATTGCTCTTTTTAGCTTGGTAAAAGAAATTGGTCCATCAGTCAGGTCCACCCTAAAACCGACTGCTGATAAAAACGCGTGTTTTTAGGTGAATAAATTGCTGGATTATCAGCAATATATCTTTAGTCGTGTCCAGTCAGGACATGTCAGGGCGCAGCCGCATAGCCATATGTTTGGGCCGCTGTCAAATACCTCGCAGGATATGTGCGTATCTAGGACCGTGTCTTATCTAGGCTATTGTTATGTGTCAAGCAAAATCTATGATGGGATTTTTTGATAGGGTAATAAATGGCTAAACTGAAACAAAGAGGTAAAGAGAAAAAAACATTTAGCAAAGCTCATCTAGCCTTTGAGACCTTTGAAAGAAGAAATAAAATTCGTTTATTTGTGGCAAGCATGACGCTAAAAAAGGACAAATATGCGAAAATAACAAGTTGGGGGAAAATATGTGTTACATTCACGCAAAACGGCCATCGCTCAGCATAATGCTGCGACCCTATGCGAAACAGAGCCCCAGCTCTGGTTTTCAGTGACAGCCGGCGTTGACGTCATGACGTCAATCGGCATTTGACACTTAACTCATGATCAAGCACAGATCGATTTCATCCACTGCTGAAAATTGGCCTCTCTTGTGACATTCTCCATGCTCTTGCGCCAGTCTCATCATACCCCTTTGATACTTTACTTTGTGTAAATTATTTCATCACCACTGCTCTCAAAACGGTGAAGGAAAACATTATGAGGAATTAACATTTACTAAAACCAAAAATTAGAATACGTGTCATTTACTAAGCAGCACAGGGTCTCCTTCACACATATATATATATGAGAACTGTGTTTAGCAGTAAGATCATTAGGCTAAAAGCTAGGAAGTAAGATATCGTGTGATTGAACCCTTCCCTGCAGTACTGTTAACGAGAACACAGGTGTCCATTACAAAAGGTTTTTTTTCTACGAAATCAGGGTACATCAGCCTGGTAACTCATGTTTATAACATTAATCTGACCTAGCGACATCTTGTTTAAGGGCCAAGGAACAATGTTTATGTGAAGGCTCTGAGTGTCAACAAATGAACTTGTATTATTGGCTATTGAATAATTAATAATTTTGTTTTGTGCAGTGGTAAACACGAAAACAAAAAACGCGTGCGAATTTTAATTATAAATTCGATTTTTGGCCAAACCAACTAATTCCAGATAGGGTAGGTACATGAAATGTAATTTTTATTTCCCCAGTCGTGTATGTGGTTTCTGTAACTACGTTTTTCTTTTTGACATAATGTCAGTTTGGCCTTGCAATCCAGTAAAAAATGCGCATGGCATAATGTCTATCAAAGCTTTTTTTTTTAAAAATCGCCTGGCTGAATGTTTGGAAGCCTGTGCACAACATATTTTTCCTTTCTTGTTTGTCTGTTTCTGAAAAATATTTCTGCGTATTTTGAAATGGTAATTGGTGTGAGGTTAGTTTCTGGTAAATGTTAATGTGTGTAGCTTCATTTTTATTGTGTGGTTGAATTTGTTTTTAATCTGTTCTGTGACGAAAAAATTCCATTGATTTTAGTAAAATAAGATCGAGACAGAGATCAAAGGTCCCCTGAGATGTAATATGTTCCTTCTGCAGAATTAATTAATAGTCTAGATAAATCTAAAGATATACGCTATTGAAGGCTAAAAGAAGCCTTGCAGAATAATTGTAATTTTGCTATTCGATATTCAAAAATTAGAATCAAGACTTCGCTTAACAGTTAAGCTCGTTTGATTCCCAATTTTACTTCAGGGCGATCTGAAATATAATTAAATAACTTTTGCCCGCGACTTCACCTGATATCTTGAATGAAAATTCTTTATGTCCTTCTCCGGGTCATTTTCTACCCATATGCCAAATTTTATCCAAATTCGTTCAGCCGTTTTAGCGTGAAAGCGTAACAAACAAACTCACTTTCGCATTTAACATATTATATTAGCTGCGCCCGCCGGCGGTTTCACCCGCGTAAGTCTCGATCCCGTGGGAATATCGGGATAAAAAGTATCCTATGTCCTATTCCAGGTCATGGTCTACCTATATGCCCATCTAAATCCGTTCAGCCGTTTTAGCGTGCAAGCGTAACAAACAAACAAACTAACTTTCGCATTTATAATATTAGGTTAGGATTAGTATAGTTAGTTAGGAAGTTATGATAGTTAGGTTTAAACAGAATATTGTTCACACTTATAACTTGAAATACTATTGCATAAAAGAGGCGGTTATTTTATTTTAATTTGAGCATTCGTCTGACTTTATTTTATAAAAAAAAAAACGTTCATTTACGTTCATTTTTTGTACGTAAGGGGAAATAATTGAAACGACTAGGGAAAATTTTAATCATGAAATGTAACACTTACTGTAAAGTAGAGGCTCATGTATTTGCTAACTATTATTAGATACAACTCATCCCAAGAGTATGCCTGCCTAATGAGTGGACTGTTTGTCATTCCGCCCAGGTAGTGGTTCCGTAGGGGTAAACGAGAAGTTGGCAAATTGACACTACGTGCAGTAGTAAACCTGCTTTAGACAAGGCTACAGTCACTCCGTTTACATGAGACTAACCGTATTTTATGCTGAATAAAATTAGGAGTGGAAGTAAAACAATGAGTTACTTTTCTAAATAATCCAGAATATAAAACAATTTGATTGAAAAGTTTTGATTTTTTGTGTGTCTGTTTTACGCTTCCACGCTAAACGGCTAAACGGATTTGGATGATATTTGGCACATTAGTAGACTATGATCTGCGTTAGGACATAGAATACTTTTTATCCCGATATTCCCAAGGAATCGAGACATATGCGGGAGAAACCGCAGATATTTTGGGTACCTTGGAATTTTGCATTAGTTAATAATTGCATTAAAAATTCGACTGACTAGAGAAAATTTATTTCAGCAGAGCAAGTACAATTTTTATAAATGCTAAATGTACATTGGTAAAGCCACGTTAAGTTTGCGTCTAAACTATTAAGGTTATGTATGCGGTTTTACTAATACTCATTTAAACTTAAATAGTCTAATGTATCACAATTCTGATTTTATACCTAGCACATAAATTATAGATATGCATATCGTCGCGTAGCATAGTGGTAATTACCCCGAATTAAGAGTTGTAGGCCGTGGGTTTGAACCCAGATAAGCGCTTTACTTTGTGCAAATAAATTCATCACCACTGCTCTTAAAACGGTGAAAGAAAATATCCTAGAACCAAAATTTCGAGGACATATTGTGACATCTACCAACCCGCACTTGGCTCGCGTGGTGAATTCTCTCGATTCCCTCTCAAAGAGACGAGGCCTGTGTCCCAGCACTGGGAACATTATAGACTAATTAAACTATATCGTCGCATAATTCAATTAATTAAAAAATACAATAGACGTAGATATATTTAGTAACATATTCCGCTTAACTATTCTTCAAGAGTCATAAAAAACCCTGTAAGAAATCGACACGTGTTTCACTTCTCAACGAGGCATCCTCAGGATGACGATTGACCAATTGCAAACCAGAACACGAAGTGTTGCCACACCGAGCGCTGGACGCAGAGACTCTGCGTCATCCTGAGGATGCCTCGTTGAGAGGTGAAACACGTGTCGATTTCTTACAGGTTTTTTTATGACTCTTGAAGAATAGTTAAGCGGAATAGGTTACTAAATATATCTACGTCTATTGTATTTTATAATGGATTTCCGCAAAGTCACGCCTGAATCAATTAACTATTCAAATAATTATGTAAAATAATAGATGTCAAACCCCAAGACCTAGCCTTTGACATTAACGTCTCACAAAATACTTCAACATAGACTACTAACAGATGACCATAGTCAAATAAATAAGCATTTACATATTTGACTATATCTGTGAACAGTTTTGGTACTATTTTGCATACGATGTGGCCTAGTATGCTAAACAGCAGATGAGAGGTCATGCAAAGAGCATTCTTGAATAGTTTTGGGTCCTAATTTAACTGCTCAAATATTCTAGGATTTTCTACGTATGTTTAAGGCTTCATATCTATGATTTTTGGTATAGAAAATTGATTAATGTGCTTGGAGACTCCTGCGCAGACTGTATTTGTCGTCTTGTCTTTATTTGCCTTGTTGATCTAATGATCGCAAGTCGGGCAAATTGTCATTGGGGTTTTTCGATCCGGGCTTTCTCAGTAGCAGCTCAGGAGTCTGGATTTGTGGCAAAAAGCCCTATTATATGGGGCGTTAAAATAACTGATACAATTAGGGAGTTAAATTTTTTGAAATTTAAATTTTAATTATTATTGCAACAAAATGCGACTGCAGTTTGCTGTTGTCAAGTAGGGTTCTTGGTTTTGGACTGTCGGTATTAACTGCCAACGTCGAATGTCATTGATATTCGTACCATATCGCGATCAGTGATAGAATCTTCTGGGATGAATAGAACTCAAATTCAAATCGAATTGAAATTCTGCGTGCAATCTGCTTGCGAAATGATTTCAGCGAGGAGCACTCAATTTTGTTTTAGTTTCTGCAAAAGTTTAGCCGTACTTTAATATATTTTTGCTTGGTGGAGGTTGATGACCTCAACCATAACCTACAGATAGTGCCGTCCAGGCATCCATGAAGATGCGCCCCACTCCGCTCCGCTCCGTACAGCTCACATTACTGTTATCGCGGAGTGGGGCGCCTCTTCATGGATCTGTACTTTGGGCCAGTATCACCATACTTGTGACATTGCCTAGTTGTCAAACATTGGTACTTCAGATGAATAATTTGCATTAAATATACTACTTTATCAGCGCAGATATTACGCAATGCTGATAGAGGATAAATAATGTGATGATGGCTGAGAGACATGTATGAATGAAAAATATCATACGCTGGAAAACATATCCAGCGCTGAACGCAATAAATTGGGGTAACGTATTTAATAATATTTCAAAATTATATACTTACTGGTAGAATCTGATGAAGGTGCGATGACAGCGATTAATAAAAGGACTGTGACTGCCCACCGGAGCAATCTTGGTGGCCACTGTAACAAAACATAATTGATTATGAATATTTTAGTATCCAATCATATTAATACCAATATTCAAGATTGAATATAATTTACGATGGTCCTTTGAATAATAAATTGGTTGATATTAATGGTTTTGCTTTGATAATAATCTTTGATGAGAAACGGATTCTCATCAAAGATGAGATGAGAATCGATAGGTTAGGTACCTACCTACCAGGGGATTATAAAATAGAGCTACGTTAATTTGCCCTAACTCATGTGAGGGCTATTTCCAGTAGAAAAGGTAAAGACATATTATTAACACTAGCGACCCGCCCTTTGCCGCCCCCTACTTTGCACGGTTTTTACGACTTGAGGAAAATTGATGAAAACATCGAGATTTCTTCATTATAATATTATAATGTATGTTTAATTGTGAACATATAAACCTTCTAGAATAAACTCTTAAAATAATTGTGAAAACTACAACAAATAGAATAGAATAGAATACTCTTTATTATGTACACCATAAAAATACAGATACAAATGTAGAAAATACGTTGCGTAGCTTAGAAGCACAACGTGGTCACACAGACAGACTGGAAGAGCGATTTTAATTTATAATATACTAGACCACGACTTCGCCCGCGTGGATTTCTGTTATTATATACTAAAACCTTACTCGAGAACCACTCTATCCATTGGTGAAAACAGCATGAAAATCGGTGCAGAAATTTTTGAGTTTATCGCGTACAGGACGACAGACAGACGCGGCGGAGGACTTTGTTTTATAATATGTAAAGATGTTTAGATGCAAGTGTTACAATCTAAAACTTATAGTTATAATTCTCTGTCTACAAAATTCTTTCAATCAATTTATTTACCTCACTTTTTCTACAAAAATATTTCAAACCTCGAAAAATTCTCTAGAGACATGGAATTCATAAATATTTAACCCTGAAGGTCAATGTTTTCCTGAATTTTGTAATATTTCACGTGACGTATGTCGGCAAGTCTGTGGCAAAAATATATAATATTTTTACCATATCTTGTCACTCTCCCTGCTTTAATATTTTCGTAAGTGGTTCGTGGCACAGGACCTTTGGGATGGGTCTTATTGAAAGCAGTTATTTAGTTTTTCTATTTAATTTCGATAGGGTCGAATCTTGGTGAAGAAATTGTCATAAGATAATCTGCGGGCAACAAAAAATGATGATGAACAAAAAATTTGTAAAATAAAGCAAAAGGAACAAGTCTCCTTTACTTGTTAGTGGGGTGGGTATTAACGAATCAAAGTAAGATAAGAGTAAGCTCCTTCCCATCAATGAGGCACTTCAAGTTAACATATTAAGTACTAGTTTCGTCGTATTTTGATAAAAAGTAGCCTATGTCCTTCCTCGGGATGCCATCTATCTCCATGCCAAATGTTATCGAAATCCGTTCTGTGGTTTAGGCGTGAAAGGGTAACATACAGACAGACAGAGTTACTTTCGAATTTATAATATAAGAATGGATTGCCAAAAAAAATTGAATCTCGATACTCTGTGTACCAAATCTCATTTTTTTAACACCTCATCTTTAAACATCTATCTTACAATAAATGATTAAAAACAAGCCCGATGAATTTCACTAGGCTAAAACTCGACACTTTTAAAACGTAAAAAGACCCTTCACCACTTTTTACGTTGAGCTACTTATTATCAAACTCAAACTCAAAACTCAAAGCATTTATTTCAAATAAACCAATTACAGGTACTTTTTAATTGTCAAGGGGTCGGTCAGCCAAAAAGATGAAGCTAGTTGCCCATTCCAAAGCTTAGTAGGTTTCTATGGAGAAGAACGGGCAAGAAACTCCACGGACACTTTTTATTATTTACATCATCCCCGCTAATCGCTCATGTAGCAACCTACCCTCCACTTCAAGATTACAGCATCAGTTGGTCGTCAACACGTCACAGTTATGAATAATGCAGCTGCGAGACGCGACCCCCGTATTGAGATTATACACGCTGTGTCTACGTAGGACAGACTTGTAACAGTTGGTATATGAAATATGTAAGGGATGTTACGTTTTATATTGATCTGAGGCCCTAGACAAAGTGACATTCTATCAGCGATAACTATGATGCGATAGGCAAAAATGTATAGGACTGACATATGGTATCGAAAGCTTATGTCAATCTTGTTGAAAGTTTTTGCAAAAATACGAAACGCTTCCGAAGCGATTGTCACCTTGTCTAGGCACTAAGGAGTGTATTGTAAGAAGTTGAGAATTTTCACGAAGTTACGTTTATTAAAAACACTCAAAATTTTATGAACGTAAAGGTTTTATTATCAAACAAGTGGAACTTACATTGATTAATACCACGAGAATAAAACAAACAAGACTGCCGACAGTTGAGAAAATTTAAAACTGGTATAACCGCCATCTATATTTTACAGTACAGCACTACGACCCGAGCATGTTGGTGACACAAATCCATAAGTTTAGCCCCTACTAAAAATAAGCGTAGCATAGAAGTAAGCGTTAATTGAATTTCTGCTCGTAGAACAGGAAATTCAACAAAATGTGTCTAAATAAATAATAAAAATTTATCTACCTAGCCTTTTCCCAACTATGTTGGGGTCGGCTGCCAGTCTAACCGGATGCAGCTGAATACCAGTATTTTACATGGAGCGACTGCCCATCTGACCTCCACAATCCAGTAACTGGGTAATACGATACCCCTTGGTAACACTGGTTGTCAGACTTTCGGGCTTCTGACGACTCGTAACGACTGTCAAAGATCCACGATTGACCACCGGGACCAACGGCTTAACGTGCTTTCCGAGGCACGGAGGACTCTCGATATGTAAAGATGGCCACCCATCCACGGACCAACCTCGGCAAGAGTAGCTTAACCTGATGGATCGACCCGTGCGGCTGTTATTACATAGCCACTAGCTCCTCGTCTAAATAAATAATGCATCCAAATAATAAGACCTAAAAGTACAAATTCAATCAATTTTTTTGGATTCAATTTACCCACATCTTCTCAATACCCATAATGTCTCAAAAACTTCCCTTTATTCAATTATCCATGTTTAATTAAGGAACTCCGGAAGAGGATAAAAAGAATCTCTAATAGATTCGGCAAATAATGAGCCGTCTAAGTTACAGAGGACTTTGGGTTCCGTCTCTCTGCACCCTAATTACGGTTTTAAATGGAGTTGCTTTCCCGAAGGTTTTTTATGTATGTTGTTTTTTAACTTGAATTGTTTTTTTTTTTCTGTATTTTGATTAGGTTTGTTTTGTGTGTCGCAGATGTGTTTGCGCATCTTGAAGTATGCTTAAGTAGGAACTTGAAATACCTAAAGTACTTAGTGGGTTTTATTGAGTTGAGTGAAGTGGAGTTGGAAAATCAACTTCAGGTTGTTACAGAAAAATGCCGTGAAAAGCCAGGTTGAAAATGGTCTGAAATCACCGAATGCGCAGGAGGCAAGTGTGGTGATCAATCTACAATATATTCCTAACTAATCCTAACGAATCCTAACGAATCCTAACGAATCCTAACTAATCCTAACGAATCCTAACTAATCCTAACTAATCCTAACTAATCCTAACTAATCCTAACTTATCCTAACTAATCCTAACTTATCCTAACTAATCCTAACTAATCCTAACTTATCCCAACTAATCCTAACTAATCCTAACTTATCCTAACTAATCCTAACTAATCCTAACTTATCCTAACTAATCCTAACGAATCCTAACTAATCCTAACTAATCCTAACTAATCCTAACTAATCCTAACTAATCCTAACTTATCCTAACTAATCCTAACTAATCCTAACTAATCCTAACGAATCCTAACTAATCCTAACTAATCCTAACTAATCCTAACTAATCCTAACTAATCCTAACTAATCCTAACTAATCCTAACTAATCCTAACTAATCCTAACTATTCCTAACTAATCCTAACTATTCCTAACTAATCCTAACTAATCCTAACTAATCCTAACTAATCCTAACTAATCCTAACTATTCCTAACTAATCTTAACTAATCCTAACTAATCCTAACTATTCCTAACTAATCCTAACTATTCCTAACTAATCCTAACTATTCCTAACTAATCCTAACTACCCTAACTTCCTAGCTAATATTATAAATCCGAAAGTGAGTTTGTTTCTTACGCTTTCACGCTAAAACAGCTGATCGGATCTGGATGAAATTTGGCTCATGGGTAGACCATGACCCGGAAAAGGACATAGGCTACTTTTCATCCTGAATCGCAGACGATGTCGTTGTCAACAGCTAGTAATATTATAAAGAGGAAAGTTTATATGTTTGGATGTAGGAGGTAATCTCTGGAAGTAGAGGCCCTAGTCAAAGTGACATTCTATCAGCGATAACGATGATGGAAAAGGCAAAAATGTATAGGACTGACATAAGCTATCGAAAAGCTTTTGTTAATCCTGTTGAAAGTCGTTGTTGAAATACGAAACGCTTTCGAAGCGATTGTCACTTGTCTAAGCCCGCAGATCCGATTTAAAAATTTATTTTACTGGCAGAAAGCTACACTATTTCCGAGTCCCAAGGGATGTTTTATGGTGTAGTTGACTACAACGTGGGCGAAGTCGCGTAGAGAAACTAGGGCAGGATGAAGAAAATACACCATGTTTATAAAAGTCAGTAACAACAAGATATGTTTCACTAATAAAACATAATATCCTGTCCAAAGACAATATTTACGAAAAACGAAACATTTATCTTCAAATATTAATTACAGAAAAACGTTGTTCTAGTAAACTACTATCATTATTTATAACATCTCTAAGAAACTCAATTCCCTAAAACCAATATCATAATAATTGCTGTTTCCAGTACAATTGTATTTATTTCGTTCAAGAGGAAAAATACCCTTATAATACAAGAAAACATTACTTGCTTCAGAGAGAGGATTCTGTTTTACATTATACATGGAATGTATTTCTGTTCAATTGATTGAATGAGTTTAATGAGTGAATAATATGGAATGGGTATGAAGGTATATTTTATTTTCATTATTGGTAGTTTTGGTAACGAGCTCGGGGAGGAGCTCGTGGCTAAGTAATAACAGCCGCACGGGTCGATCCATCAGGTTAAGCTACGCTTGCCGAGGTTAGTCCGTAGATGGGTGACCATCTTTACTTATTGAGAATCCTCCGTGCCTCTGAAAGCACGATAAGCTGTTGCTCCTGGCTGTCATTCGAGGATCTTTGACAGTCGTTACGGGTCGTCAGAAGCCCGAAAGTCTGACAAAACCAGTCTTACCAAAGGGTATCGTATTATCCAGTTACTGGGTTGTGGAGTTCAGATAGGCAGTCGCTCCATGTAAAATACTGGTATTTAGCTGCATCCGGTTAGGCTGGAAGCCGACCCCAGCATAGTTGGGAAAAGGCTAGGCAGATTGATTGGTCGTTTTGGTAACACAATCCAGTAACTGGGTTGTGGAGGTCAGATACGTAGTCGCACCATGTCTTTTTTCTTTTCAAGTCGATGGTAAATATATTTTATATATGTAATTATTCTGTTAAATCAGTTGGGCCCAGTAGGTGGCCACGCCGATCACGGCAACAGTGGCATATTTTAGGTCCTCAGAAGTGCAGGTGCATGGACACTTTGGACACTCCAACATATTATGGTAAGTACTTGGTTTGCTCAGGAGCACCGCTTACGCACTGGGTATCAGTTGGATCTATAATCCGCCATTTTGCTAGATTGTGTGTCTGTCGCACCGTGTAAAATACTGGTATTCAACAGCATCCGGTTAGACTGGAAGCCGACCTCAACTTAGTTAGGAAAAGGTTAGTCAAGCTATTATTTAGTTTTCGTGACTGTATGTCGCCCTTCAGAGGAAACCGGCATATTTTATATCCTAGAACCAAAAATTTGAAGACATTTGTGACATCCACCTACCAACACTGGGCCCGCGTGGTGGAACATAGCCCACTCCCTCTCACAGAGAGGAGGCCTGTGTCCCAGCAGTGGGAACACTATAGACGGATTATAATGTTTTAATGCAATTCTACCCCACTGTTGATTTTCACTGGTAGATAAAATAGTAGAGAGTAGTCCACTTTACCGAGTCAAAAGTCAAAAATAAAATATGACCTCGGAAAAGATGCCTCAAAATTACGATAGTAGAGTAATCTAGCAGTGGTGGCCCAGTGTTAACGGCCGCGATTTACAAGTTGTAGGTCGTTAGTTCCAACCCTGACAAGCGCTTTATTTAGTGTTAATAACTTCTTCACCACTGCTCTCAAAACGGTGAAGGGAAACCGGCATGTTCTAGAACCAAAAATTCGAATACATGTGACATCTACCAACCCGCACTGGGACCGTGTGGTGGATTACAACCCACTCCCTCTCATAGAGAGGAGGCCTGTGTCCCAGCAGTGGGAGCATTATGGGCTGATTATGTAAGTGATCTAGATTAGTTTATCTAGATAAGCTCAACTAACTAACCTAACCGTGTTGCCTAGCTCATTCTATCACGAATAACTAAAGTTGGTAGGAGAAAAACAGCTAGACAGAACTGAATATGCATGGCTTTGTAACACATGGTTGGCTCTACAGGAACAAATAGTAGGTACAGTAAGGGAAATTAATTGCGAAGTAGATTGACATCCTACATCAATTTGTATTGTTATAGCCATTTCATACAACTGTCCAAGAATAACAGTGGTATGAATGTAGCGACGCGACGGATGATTAAAGTTAGTAGTCAATTTACTATTATTTTAAATGAATTTCCCTGAATTTTCGTAGTTATGGTCATCCGAATTTTAAACGAGTTATTTAAAATATATAGGCGTAGCTGAAAATAGTACAAAAAATAAGGACAGCGCCCACGGCTCTTTTCATTTAAAATCACTATCGCCCCGAACAATAAGGGCGGTACTGATTACAGAAAAATTATGACAAATGAATCCGTCGCTGGGAGAATAATCTGTATTTAAACGTTTTTGCTTCAGTTTTTTTTGTTAATTTGTCTAAAAATGTAGGCAAATTTTTCATTCATATTGTTTGACTTTTCTTGCATTAACTTAGTAAAAATTGGTTTTATAAATCATTTTTGGGCACTGATGTTAGAAAATTTTAAATTAAGTTATTCTATTTCTACCGCAGCTTTTAAAAGCTGCACTGACAGTAGACTAAAGGCTATACTGTGATGTCATAAAAATTATGACTATCTCGCTTTTTCACACAGTTTCCTTAAAGATTTAAAGATGGCGCTATTTGACATTTTTAACATGTAAAAACATGATTGTGTTCTGTCAAATCAATCAAATTCTTTCTTCATTATTTTGTAAACGTATGATCGAGAGCACATTACAAAATGTTTGGGTTCGATGCTCTTCACAAGGCTATCGCGGTTTCTTGTAATTAAATAAATACTTGAAAAGAATATCAAATATAAAAACTTTAGCAACATTTTGCTTTCGTATTGTAACCTTATCATTGAGTTAAGTAAACTTAATGTTTACCTATTCAAATTCAAACGTCATTTTAATGACGACGTCCTTCGATGAAGGTATATCTTCGTTATTGCGTAGGGACTCGTAGCTAAATTATAACAGCTGCACGGATCGAAGGTTAAGCTACACTTGTCTCGGTAGGTTCGTGGAAAGGTGAACATCTATTACATATTATATCCAGACCCCTCTGTGACTCGGAAACCACGTTGGTCCTGGCTGTCATTCGTAGAACTGAGCTTCTGACTACCCGTAACAATCGGCTATGGTTGGCAATTTTTTTCGGCTGAATGAGATTTTGTGACCTCCTTTTTTATTTTATCACACCCAACAAAGCTGAAGCTACAAAATTATATGAACACAACGCACAACAACTACTTATCTCGTGCACCCAGGTCATCAAATAACTTCAACACGAAATTAATTACGAATTTATCTGCGAACGGTGCGCGACAGAACAAATATTAGCACAAATCGTGCCCCGAAGCTGGCGCGTTGTAATTTATTAAAAACATTATGCACTACGTTCTGATATCACAGTAACAATGAAAAATGGACAGAATTGCTTTATGTTGGTATTCGAATGAGTTTTATGAGATTCTGCATCATTGGCTGTCATTTCAATTTTTTGGTTCAAATTGAGAGAAGAAAATTTGATAAAATGTTTTTAAGTACTGTAAGAAATTGTCATTGGGTCTTTCCATTTGGAATTTCTAAATAGCATTTGTCCGGAATTGTGCCCGATCGATAGCAATATTAGCAATAAGTTCGCCCTCTATAAAATTGGACTTGAACATCTGTTCTACATGGCTTTTTAAACTTAACAATATCAATGTAACCGTTCACTGCTGATCGTGAGCTTCTGAGCGATAGCTTCCAATTACGATCAAAGAAGCAATCAAATTGACTATGATTATAAAGCTTGGAATAAACATACCTAACTATGGATTCTTGATTGCACATAATCATAAATACATCTCAGATCAATAATTATTGTAAATATTGGACGCCTCTATCAGAAAATACATACACATTTCATGTTTTGACAAACACATTCTAAAGTTTTGTTGATATTTTTTTTTGTAGTAACATCATTCTTCATAAAATTGTATAGTAAATCTGCCTAGCCTTTTTCCAACTATGTTAAGGTGGGCTTCCAGTCTAACCGGATGCAGCTGAATACCAGTAATTTACATAAAGCGACTGCCTATCTGACCTCCACAACCCAGTAATTGGGTAATACTACGATACCCCTTGGTAAGACCGGTTATCATACTTTCGGGCTTCTGACGACCCGTAACGACTGTCAAAGGTCTATGAATGACAGTCGGGACCAACGGATTATTGTGATTTCTGAGGCATGGAGGAGTCTCGGTATATAAAGATGTTTACCCATCCACGGACCAACCCAGGCAAGCGTAGCTTAACCTGATGGATCGACCCGTGCGGCTGTTATTACTTAGCCACCAGCTCTTCAGCAGTCACGTTCTATCGTATTGATACGAATTACAAAAGAACCGCACAGTTTAATATGGCAGCGGGTCTGACTGCCCAGCATGCACTGGACGCTAGAGGCTATCAGTCCAAAGAGATGACGATATCACTAATGTCAATAAATAAACATCTTCTTAAATATATTCAGCAAACCTCAACTTTTTACACCCAAGTATATACAAGTAGAATCTCGTATGAATACTGATCGGCTGCATCTGACAAAAAACATGTTATTGACTCGCTTCTAGAGGTATATGTGTGTTCTTGTATTACCTTAGTTAGACCAATAAGGTCAAGATAACTGCCTAGTCAACAGTATCGTGTTTGTGATACATTATTTAGAAGAATCTACGAATGGGAATATTATTTGTTTCAGGATTTATACTTAGAAGACACTTTGGGCCGTTCTTGGGAAAGTTCGAGAAACTCGAACCCTTAAGGGGCCGGCGGAGCATCAGTCGCAAGTAAACATCGAGTGCTACAAATGTTGCGCTAGTGTGCCTGTCGGAGCGATACACACAGCTACCGTGAACTGTACACACGGCTACACATCAAGCTATACATTTCCAGTATAAGCTGACCTCGCCATTGTTCGGAAATCGTATACAATGCGGGATCAGCACAAACTGGAAATGTATAGCTTGATGTGTAGCCGTGTGTACGACCACGCACACATTGGCATTGACATGAATGACATTTGCTTGGCGCGATAGCTCTACTAGCTATTGAAAATTTATGATAAATTTGTTTGTGTTCCGTAAAACCTAAAATCATAAATGAAAACTTAATGTTTTTCCTTTTTTTTTTCGATAATTTGTATCTTGATAATATAGGCTATGTTTCTGCTGAAACAATATTACAAGTATTGTTGTGTATAATACAGAAAAAACAATATGAAAACATGTCATTTACGCTGTAAAAATGTGCGAAATTCAATTCGGTACAACTTAATTTTAGTCAGGTTTTTTGGAAAAAAAAGATGTAGGAACCTAGATAAATACTGTCTCCAAATAACAACATATTATGGTAGAAATATGCTCAAATTGCAAATGATTTAGGTATTACGTTTGTATGGAGAATTCATCCGTCGCCGCTTTCTTAAGAACTGTATAACTACTTTACACACGAGCCGTGCGCCGAGGGCTGCAGTTGCCTCGGCCGTTGACGACTTGACGAGTTCCGCTTGTGTATTTGAGCACTTAGGTACCTAAAGTCAATCATAATTAAATTTAAATCTATCCTAATAGCTTCCTAGTCGAGCCAATTACATAACGAGGTAAGCAGAAAGGGTGCCTAATGGAATGTAAGTCAATTTAGTAAATACTTAGCAGGCGATGTATCAACGTCGCCGCAGTTCACTTAGTGAGTTGACAGATGGCGTTAGCGACTATTTAAGGGAAATAACTTGCAGCGATAGAGCAAAGATTGATCGATTTATTTAAATTCCAATACCTACCTAAAAAGATTTATACAAGTAAAAACACTTTATTTATTTATGTTCTTATAAGCATAAACCATTATTTTTAATTTTTGACTTGATAATTTGAATGAGATTTATGTTCGTATGTTTTTCAGAAAGGTCAGATGCATAGTACTCTCAACCGGCGTGCGTGTTTGAGTCGTTTGAACATAAACGTGTGGAGGTACCTACATCGCCACATTCGAACTACGCATCAAAGATCTGACGTCACACAAAAAATAAAAAAAATCCAATATCAATCATTGAGCAGTTGCCCGCCAGACAACACCCGTCTGGTCGGAATATCCTCCCTTTTCTATGGTGGATGAGTGAACTTTACACCCTGTTCCTCATACCCCTAAAAACGAAGCAAAAGGAGTATGTAAGGATCGTAGCAGGTGGCTTTCTGTAGTTTGGGCCCCCTGGGAAAAAGGCGCAAGGTTTATTGTACTAAAGAAAATTTTATTGTGTCGGTTTGGACTTTAGAACTTACTTTCTTTGCTTTCCAAACAACAGTTACTTAATGTTCAGTGACGCAAAAATGGTTCAATGAACTTACTTCTCCCTTTTCCTCAATAAAAATTTAAATAAAAGTCCCAAAAAGCCCTGACACTCGAATTCGAAAAAGGGCTTTATTGCAACCAACTACGTAACTATACTAATGATTATTACCAACGGTACCCTACATTTTTCAGCTGAACACTATTTCTGCCACTACAAAAAATGGTACGATTTTATCGCAATATTTAGGCAAACGGGCCCAAACGGTACTTTTGTGGTACTTGCCCCTCTATTTACCCGCTTCAGATAAAGATAATCGTTTTATGGAAGAGCTTTTATGGGGCCTTTGAGAACCCGATGTTAAATATAAACAGACCACAAGTAGATTCAAACGCTTCTAGAAAGTGAGAGGAATTGGAAAAATAGCGTAAACCATTTTTGGTAGACGTGGAATAATATTTTGTATGTATGAGTCGGGTAAACTCTGATACGGACTTAGGGGTAGTTAATCCATTTTAGGGTTCCGTACACAAAGGGTAAAGTGGGACCCTATTACTAAGGCTCCGCTGTCCGTCCGTGCGGCCGTCTGTCACCAGGCTGTATCTCATGAACCGTGATAGTTAGACAGTTGAAATTTTCACAGATGATGTATTTCTGTTGCTGCTATAACAACAAGTACTAAAAAACAGAATAAAATAAATATTTAAGGGGCTCCCATACAACAAATGTGATGTTTTTGTCGTTTTTATAGATAATGATACGGAACCCTTCGTGCGCGAGTCCGACTGGCACTTGGTCGGTTTGCTCATACATTACATTTTCATTAACATTCAGTAGGTAAGTAGCTAGATGGATAGAATACTCTTAATTATGGATAATAGGTACCTACACCATAAAAAATACAGATATAATTCGCACCTGCGCTTAAATAGTGTCACAACTCAAAAAATTTAAAACCTTTTTTATTGTAACATGCGTTTCAGAAAACTTCAAAATATTATCTCAGACTGTGTCTGAGATAATATTTTGAAGTTTTCTGAAACGCATGTTACAATAAAAAAGGTTTTAAATTTTTTGAGTTGTGACGGTTTAAATATTTATCCCTAGATGGCACTGGTGTCATTATAATTTTAAATTAAAGTTTCTTTGGAAAGTTAAATTTCAAACACCTTTTTCTCGAAAGTTTGATTTTTTGACTTACGACACTATTTGAGCGGAGGTGCGAATTGTAGCAATTTTACACGGGGTGACACAATGGGGGTGTCAATGCGATCTTTTAAAGACAACCATTGGATGAACTGAGGGAGAAACAAACAAATGCAGATCCGGGCTGCTACTGAGAGAAATTCCTAATGGAAAAACCCAATAACACTTTGCCCGACCCGGGAATCAAACCCAGTACCTCATGCTTCGCAGTAGAGCTTGCGAACACTGGATCAATGAGGCATTCAAGTAAAATTTTGTAATAAAAATAATTATATGCCGATTGTCGTAACGGCCAATGGCCTGATGGCCGAAAGCCTCGACTAACATCTCTCGAGGCTCTCGTTAGGCGGTTGGATCAAGGGCCTGATTCAGAAGGCAGTACTCCTTGATACGGCTCGCATTGTGAGGAGGTTCCTGTCTCTGCAGCCCTAACCATCGGTAGCTTGGACCCTGCTCTCGACACCGGCGGACCTCTATTTTATATTTTTTTTTTTATAATTTTTATCTTAAGAAATATTTAAAAATATAAATAGGTAAGAAAAAATAAAACGTTATAATTATGTTAACATCGAAGAATTGTTGTTAACCTTTATTTCTATGACATAAAAAAATAATTCCGTTAATGTGATCCAACCAAGAATACGTCAAGAGTTTTTTTTTTTTGTAATAAATGATGTAAGTCTAAAGTTAAGGAATTATGTCAGACACCCAGGTAGTTACGTATACAATTCAAGTTTCTACATAATATCTGGTTTTTACCCGACTACGGCGAAGAAAAAAGGAGGGTTATGATTTTGACCGGTATCTATGTATGTATGTTCATCTGTTCCCTCCTATCTTCTAAACCACTCATCACAATTTGTCAAATGAGGTATCGTTCGAAGCGTCTTGATCGCTAGTTATAGGCTATGTGAAGTCACATTCAAATTAAAATGGCGCCCTCTAGAGGAAATAAAGTCAGGAACTAAAAAAAAAATTGTTTCACCGTACCATGTTGCGTATCAAATGAAATGAGCACATTTCAAAAATGATGATGATTACAACCCCAAAAAAATAAAAAATAAAATTAAAGTACTGAAAACTAAAACCCAACTACGACTAAAAAGATAAACAAGACACAACAGACGGAAAAATAAAAAATCCGGAGTCACGTAATCTGTTCGATTTATATGATATGAGTTCGATAACACGTGTGACTCTGGATTTTTAATTTGTCTGTCTGTGGTGTCTTGTTTATACCTTATTACTCTTAGTTGGGTTTTAGTTTTTATTACTTTAATTTTTTACTAATAATAGAGGTACTTATCAAGTTTTCTACATCAAGCAGCTCTGTCTAGATTAGATCCATGATTTATTTCGGAGACGTCTATCTTGACTAACTGCCTTATTGGTCTAAGCACTACTGCTGAGCATGAGCTCCTGGGTTCGATTCCAAAGTGTATAATTTCTCAGTGGCAGCCTTTTTTTTTTTTTTTTTTTTGAGGGTGGGAAATCATCCAATGACTTCTCCCGCTCTGGGCGGAGCGGAAGGGCGTGTCAGACTTTTACTGACTAAAACCCACCCGTGTTCCTTCATTTGCCTGTTGCCAAGGTCCCGGTATCCCTTTCGGACTTTCCCGCAACCCTGGCAGGCATCGGTCCTACCGGACCCCGTCAATTTTGCTGACATCTCTTTGAGGCGCGCGTGGAACACGACGCGCCATCGACCCGGGCCTGGTCCTTATCGGACGGCGAGCTGCCCGTTGCTCGCCGTCCGCAAGCCCGCGCCTATGGTGGCCGGAAATCCGCCTGGGATTCCCGACGCCCAGGGCGTCTCCAACGGCGGCGGTTAGGGGCGTGAGGGCGCAAACTTTGCCTTTCCCTCACGCGTTCCGCCTCCTCCTTCGCGAGCATTACTGCTTCGCAGAAGGAGGTGACGGCTTCCCATGCCCTCTCGCTCCGTACCATGGCCTGAACCAGGGCCGGACGCGAGAGGTCACTGCCGCCAATCGCCTCCGCGAGGACACGGCGGTGCTCCGCCCAAGCAGGGCACACCTCAACCGTATGCTCCACCGTGTCCTCCGGGCGATCCACACAGTGGTGACACCCGGGCGTTTCCTCCCGCCTAATCCTACACAGGTACCTCCCGAAGCTGCCATGTCCGGTGAGGACCTGTGCCAGGCGGAAGGTGAGGACGCCGTGGCGCCTCTCTATCCACTCCTCAAAGAGGGGACTTATCGCCGCTATTGTGGCGTGCCCAGCACTGGGTTGCGACAATCGCACTCTCCATGCCGCCATGAGATCTTGCCGGAGCTCTGTCCGCTGTGCCGCGATTTCTCGCGGCAGCGGAGTTACACCCCGGCGCTTCACCTCCTCGCGCCACTCCCAGATGTGCGCGAGGACCTTCGCCTCCAGATCCCATGGCGGTAATCCGGCAAGGAGGCTCGCCGCCTCACGGGAGACCGTGCGGTATCCCCGGGCCAGCCGAATGGCCATGACCCTTTGGGACGCGTTCAACCGGCGTGCTGGCCGCAGCCTAAGGGAACGCGCCCACACCGGTGCCCCGTAAAGGGCCATGGACCGCACGACCCCCGCATAGAGCCTCCGGCAGGAGGCGTTTGGACCCCCTAGATTGGGCAGGAGCCGCCTCAAGGCGGCCCCAGCCCGGTCCAGCCTTGGAGCCAAACGTCGGAAATGCTCCACGAAGTTCCACCGGCTGTCGAGGACGAGTCCCAGGTACTTCATCGTCGACTCGACGCCGATGTGAACCCCTCCTACCGTAATTTGGGAACCCGACGGTGGCGCGTTCCGAGGGCCATGAAAACACATGACCTCGGATTTGTGCAAGGCCACCTCGAGTCTCAACTGCCGGATTCTATCGACGATTGTCGCAACCCAGCGTGTCGCTAGATCGGCCGCCGCCTGGTGCGACCTCCCCTGCGCCAGGACCAGCGTGTCGTCAGCGTAGCAAACTACGCTGACGTCGCTAGGGAGGTCGGCGCGCAGCACCCAGTCGTATCCGATGTCCCACAGATGCGGCCCCAGGACCGATCCTTGTGGGACACCGCACGACATCTCTCGCCGGTTCCACATTCCCTGGTGACCGGGGTAGATGACGGCCCTGTCCGTCAAATAGGCCTCGACTCAGTGGCAGCCTGGAAATTGTATTTGTGCCCCGTTGATGGCAATAGGCTCGCCCCCGATTATATGGAAGTAAAACATATCTGGTTAAATGTGGGTGTACTATAGGAACAACTCTGTCTAACCCTTCGGGGAATACAGGCTTGATATTATGTTAAAGGTCTTGCTCGATTGTCAACATAAAACTAAGTACTTAGAAAGAAACACTAATATCTTTGTTGATTTTTACTGTTTCACCAAAAAAAAAGTACAAGGTTAAAAAATCCATCAAGCCAAGCCATAGGCTGTAAAGTGTTCCAAAGAAATAGACATATTACATACATACCTACTCTCGAAAAATATTATACTCTCCTTCTGGGGCAGTCGGGTAAAAAATGATACCCCACGGGAAGAAGGCGAGAGATTATGTGCGTGTGTAAAATAAAAACTCAAAGCTTTTATTTCAAATAAACCAATTACAGGCACTTTTGAATTGTCAAGGGGTGGGTCAGTCAGTAAGATGAAGCTAGTTGCCCATTCTAAACCGTAGCGGGTTCCTATGGAAAAGAACGGGCAAGAAACTCCACGGACACTCTTTTAAATCAGAATATTGTTACAATATATTGGTTACAATATATTGGTTGTCATTAAATTAAATTATAATATGTGTATATGTGAGTACAATGTAGAAAAACGTGCACGTTAAAAGCATCCGTAATTAAAAGTCGTGTAATAATAGTATTACAGCTTCAACTTCTACGAGGAATCAAACACAGCCATGGGCCAATAAACTAACACAATCAAAAAACTATATCCACGATCGTCTCATTATCTTTAGCCTAACTTGCAGAGGAAATACCAGCCCCACAGCTACTGGCCACTAAATTAAAACAAGCAACAATTAGCAAGTAGTTCGCACAGTGTATCAATGTATTAGGTACTATTGTGGCATGCACGCAAGGTCGAATGAAAGGAAAAGGCGCTGCCTACAAAAACTTTGTATAGAGTAGTTAGCGACAGAGGCAGCGATTTTTTCTTTTCTTTGGAATTTTGATGTTGTGTTGGAGGCTGCAGACATCGGTATGTAAGAACATGTTACTAGTAAGTTAGATGCACACGTTCATAATTCGTTGTAATTATCAAGTGGTATTTATTTACATAGGTAATTCCAAGGATTTCAAAGAAGTGGTTCCAGCAGCGAGAAAAATATTTTGATAAAAGACTAAAGGCTTATGCTGTGAAAACAAGAAATCCTTACTAATATTATATATGTGAAAGTAACTCTGTCTGTCTGTCTGTTTGTCGCGCTTTCACGCCAAACCTACGGAACCGATTTAAATGAAATTTGGTTTACAGATAGTCTAGAGCCTGAGAAAGGACATAGACTACTTTTTATCAACATACCACGCGGGCGAAGCCGCGGGCAGAAACTAGTAATTCATAAAAAGACGTGGATTGGATGGTGGATTCATAAAAAGTGTGAAATAATCAAAAAAATATTAGTAGGTATGCGGAAACAAATTGCAACTTGTAGGTAACGATTTGAACTGACAGTTCATATTACTTACACGGAAACGGTTACATTTGTGTGTCATTTCAAGAGAAGTCACAGTGATTTAATAATATTCTAAGAATTTTTTACGACCGTTTAGGTCGTCTTCATTGCCTTTTACTGTTTAAAGTTTTCAATTTAAGACTCAAAAATAAAGAACCGTCTCATTCTCCAAAGAATGAATTAAGATAGCATCTTATTTTTCTTTTAATAATGGATATATATCGATTTAACACACAATTCAGTCAAAACATAAGAAAGAACCTTGAAATAAAATTTATTTGTAAGCGTTTGGTAATGTTTACCACTAAAATAAAATAACAACATCAATAAAATCAGAATGACTAACAACCATGAACTCCAAACAAATCACTTTCCCCAGGAAGTGAGTACAATAGCCAATAAATCTGCGTCTCTCATCTCGTGGGCGTTTCCAGTTATTCTGCCAGATAACCTCTTTAATACCTACCTACCACTGATTGTGTCATTTTATGAGCCCATTATGTCATGTTGAACTTTTGATTGTTAGAAGCCATTGTATAATAATGCCTGCTATGGTAATGGCGCTTTGGAAAATGCTGTGAATTGGTGATAAATAAAGATAGGTGTCGAAATAGAATTAACTTTTTATGACGCATTTTTTAGACGGTGCACTAAAAAGTAAATTATGAAAAACGTCGGTCATCATCTTCCTGTCCTTGTCTCATGTTTCTTGGGGTTGCCTCAATATATTTTCTACTTCCACTCTCCCCTGTCAACCGCCACGCTATCATTCACTCCCTTCTCTTTCATATCATTTCTCCCAAAACAATTCATCTTTTCTTTGGCCTTCCTCTCCCTCTCCATCCATAAAAATGTATATTCGTCACTCTTTTAGGCGCACACGTTTCCCTCCCTCCATCTCTTAATTTAATATTCAAGTTACAATTTATAGTTACAAATAATTTCATTTTTTTTTTATAGAATCGCATATTAATTTTTGACTAGTTTTGTCTGGTATTTGACTCACGTCGTGATTACGTGATGTCCTTTAATGATCACATATTTAAAAAACACGTCTACGAAGCCAGTATTCCAACTTTTAAACACTTTAGCTGAGTAGTTTTAAATAGTAAATCTTGCAGCCTCTGTCCTTCATTACTCTGTGTTTGATCGGCCAGTAAGGTCACAAGCTGTATCTTAGATAAGCCTTTTCATAAAAATTATAACAAGTATATCTTGTGGCATGCAATATCTTTGTCTAAATAATTCTCCTGTACGTGTGTTTGTCACCTAACACCTCCTAATCGGCTGGACCGATTTCGATGAAATTTTGTGTGTATGTTTGAGTGAGTCTTTGGATGGTTTGAAAATACAATTGAACCCGGTAGGTGGTGCTGTTCGGGCAGGACAACGTCTGCCGGGTCCGCTTGTATATATTGGTTACTAAACTTGTGGTTTTATCAACTTCTATATAACTTTAAGGAAAAGTTGTATGTTAGTGTGGGAAAAGTTAGGCTACTTTATAAGTCACTCCATTTCTTGTGGATATTTCTTTCTTTCTCTGAAAACAACTCTTAAAGTTTCAGTAGATTTTGTGTTGTTAGAAATAAAATAAAATTCTTTTCTAAGCATTAAAACAATACCTAATAGTTTAAATTGACCTTAAATTTGGAAACAGAGGTCGAAAATACAAGGTTTTTGAATGTCTTTATATGTCTATTTTAGTTATATTTTGTCCAAAAAGATTTAATTTTATTTAAAAGTTTAAAGTTTTACTCGCTGTGACTTCTACGATGACCATAAATTTGATATAAGAATTACAAATAGATCCTATTTAGTAATTATTTTGTTTGTGGGTTCAAATTCAGGCAAACTATTGTGACGTTTTCAAGACATAATAATAGGTAATAATATAGTACATTCTAAGTTTATCATAGAGTGACGCGCCGGTCGACGTCATTACGTCAGCGCCGGCTGTCGCTGAAAACCAGCGCTGGGGCTCTGTCCTGCATAGGGTCGCAGCATAATGCTGAGCGATAGCCGTTTTGCGTGAATGTGACGCATGTTTCCCCCAACCTTTTGTATTTTTTTTTTTGTGTTTTTTTTTTTTTTTTTGCGGCATGTTTACCGCAAATAAACGTATTTTCTTTCTTTCTTTCTTTCTTATAGACATATCACTGACATCAGTGATGGAAACCTAGACTAATAATTAATATAAGTTTGAAATCGTCCAACCGTCTTGACCTAGAGTGCTGATCAATGCTCGTACTTTATCTGTATGAAAACAAGCCTTTTCCCTACAATGAGACAATGATGGGCTGGTATTATCATTCTTTTGCGTATGAATATCTGATCCAAGCGGATTTGCGAAGCATAACCTAGAAACAAACGCTGACACGTCTCGAATGATTGCAAATTCGTTAGCACTTACGTCTTTCTGCCCGATTTATGGCAATAGGCTCGCCCCTATTACATGAAACGCCTATCACGCCTGTATTTTCTGAAGGGTTAGGCAGAGTTACCTATAGTACACCCACATTTCGCCAGTTATGTTTAAGTCCCATGTTATAGGGGGCGAGCTTATTGCCATCAACTGGGCACAAGTCCAGACTCCCGGCTGCTACTGAGATATTCCAGAAGGAAAAACCTAATAACACGTTGATCGATCATATCGAACCCAGGACCTCATGCTCGGGAGTAGTGCTTGCGACTACTGGACCAACGGTATCGTTACTATTATTTTGAGTAATTTATGATGATGCGTGACTATTTCAATTAATTTTACATTTAAATGACATTGCCCCGACCTTCACAACTGTAAGTACACTAGATTCATATGTCTCTAAAAAGCTAAGGTCTAATACATTACCCCATTTAAACCTAGAGGTAATAATAATTATCGCATTATGGTCATTGACCTTGCTTTCCATATGTTCGTTTGTATGTATGTGTATGTGAATGTGATTAATCATTATTGCGCTAATGTTCGCTGTGAAGGAAAAATTACTGAGATAAAATAGTACTCTCAATCGAATAAATTAAGATTATGGATAGATATTGTAATAGGTATTTCATCTACAGATTAAAGTTAGTAATAACCAACAATATATAGAAAACAATCAGTTGGAACCGTGCATCTAGCTTCTGACGTTTGTGCCTATGTAGATTTACATGAAACTAGCTGATGCACGCAGCTTCGCCCGCGTGGATGTCGGTTATACTATACTAAAACCTCCCTCGAGAACCACTCTATCCATTGGTGAAAACAGCATGAAAATCGGTGCAGTAATTTTGAGTTTATCGCGAACAGACAGACAGACGCGGCGGAGGACTTTGTTTTATAATAATGTAGTGATTTTTTATGTTGAACAAGCAAATAATTAATTTTAAAAACCTATAAATATTGTCGCTGGTTTTCCCTGAAAGGGCAGTGTATTCGTAACCAACTCATTTTTGTTGTAACAGGGGGCAAGATTATTGCTTATTGCCCTAAACCGGGCACAAATCCAGATACCCAATAACACCGACCCGAGAATCGAAACCAGGACCTCACGCTTAGCAGTAGCGTTAGCGACCATTATACCAACGAGGCATTTACTCGAGACTGTTTATTCTACTTGCAAGATTAATATTAAAAAAAGATACACTGCACAAAACATCTTGATACCTCTACGCGACCTGTTCCTAAGACATTTACATCATCACGGTATTAAAGAATACAAATTGCAGAATTAGCCTATTAGCAAGATGGTAACAGACAGGTTGACATCTTTCTTCCAAGATGTATCTAATTACCATCGACATTATGACACGGTTGGTATCAAACTTGTTTGTAATAATTACAACACTAGTTTGTATCGATACTGTCGTCGTTAGTTCACTGTGATGCGATTTTTAGTGATGGGCAAATATGTTTTAGTAATTTTTCGATGAATTATTTTGAAAAGTTTGGAATTTCTTTTTTGTTTTTAATCATTATTTAACTACTTTAGGAATTTGTACTGACTTTGTTTGTGACTCTAGCTACGTAAAGAAATTGAATACTGAAAATGTTTTTCTTATAGAACCAGAGGGCCTAGATAAAGTTTCTATTAGTGATGGTGGAAAAATCTGGGTCTGATGAATTATAAACTACTGAAAAGCAAATGTCAATCCCGTTGAAAAACTCGTAAAACTACGTTAAGCTTTGAAGTTTTCTAATATGGGTTATGTGGTGCTACCCGAATTAAATGTTTTTTTTTTTTTTAAGCAATTGCTTCTTGTCAATGCCCTCAGGTTTTCACAGAAGCTGTATTGACAAAAAAATCTGAACTTGATATTCTGAAACCACTATAAAAAAGTAAGCTTGGCAAGAAAGGCGTTTGGACTTATTTGTTTGAAAAGAGACATTTTCCCTGCTGTGGAAATGTAACTCGCATTGTTATTGACAGCTTACACCACTTGTTTGTTAATCGCTGCGGCACTTACATCCATTTACAAATCGCACTTAAATAGAGACTTATACAGTAGTATACCGTTCCGCTGTAAAGCTGTAAGACTTTGCAAGCGATATAACTTTGTGTTGTAATGTCTAGACTATCGCGCTCAAAGATAGCACGTTTAGCAATACGTTCTAGAATTCCAGTTAGAGTTATTAATTCAGTATAGTTTCATGTTACTTTACGATGACTTGACTATGTTGAATTTGACGTCATGATTTTGATTTCTGGCAGGCCAGAAACACCGCTTGTTTGTCTTTTGTCACTTTTGACATTTTAAAAGTGCAGGGGGCCTAAACCGCCACATTAGCAATTCCTCTAAAAGCAGTTAATTTCCTGAATCCCAGCTGTCATTAGCAATTCCTCTAAGACGTAAAAGCAATTCATAATTTGTGGACCATTTTACGAATCTCCACAGAAATCTGTCAAACAAATGAATTAATTCGTAATATGAATTACACGCAGATCATATTATGATTGTGACATTTTACGATGATTCATATTATTTTCATATTATGATTCTGCTAAAATGACCGTTTTAAACCCCCTGATGGCTGTTTCTCAACCCAATTTGATTAATGGTTTTGATTTGTTCTTTTTTATGAATTTATATTTTTGGATGAAAAAATTGTGTACTTTCTAAAAGAAAACAAACCAATCTGGCTTCCCCATTAACTTAACCATCTCAAGAATCAACTTTCTTTTCTTTCAAAGCACAACCCGTTAAAATATCCCTCATTTTTCATTCCCAAATCCAGAACGGCAATCAAAAACACATTTAATTCCGTAAACTTTCGCCGGAAAATGGAAATATTTTTTTCCAACATTTGGAATAATTTCGAGTGGGAATTAAACAGTGCGCGAAAAAATGTGGTCGTCGAAATTCCTTCAGTGCAGAGCTTTTGCAGTGCAACAACATTAGGTCAAATGTCACTACAGATAAATATCCAATGAGACTTTTTACTGGACTCTGCAGCTTGAAATTGTCGAGGGGTAGTGATGGGGTAAGTATAGGTTTTTGATTTTTGACTGTCGATAAATTCATTGGTTGAAGGACAGAAATAGAAGTTTTATTTTTATTACGCGTAAGTGTGTTTAGTGTCCCTTAAAGTGATACTTAAATGTTCTTGTTTCAAAGTTCTGTGTAGAATCAAATGAATGCACACCTTGTTTCGGAGATAATATACTAAAACTGCTGTAAAATCAGTTAGGTACGAAACTGTTTTTAAGATTAATTTTTTGCATGTCAAAATACACGCCTGCCAACTACATCTAAGACTTAGTACTTCAGGTCGAAACGAAGTTTCAGTATAAAATGTAATAGGCCATTGTAATGTTATTTATTGTTCTAGTTTATTTTTAATTCACTCGTAAATATCTAGATTAATAAGGATTTAGATTTATAAGATTGTATGTCATGTCGAAACTAATCTGAACATTTTGCAAAATGATCTCACAATGCTTGCAAAATGAAATAATTATAGAAGAAAAATAATAAATACATTTAATTTTTTATCATGCAATGACAGCTAAATGTTGTGGTGAAGGTTAATGGCAAATAAAATAAAGAAATAATGAATTTGATTTCTTAACTTTGCAGCGTGTGATACTCCTAGTAATAATTGTTAAAGCACTTATTGTAGTTTTTACTTAACATTTATAATAGCTACTATTTATAATGCTTTGTTAATTATGGTGTAATTAACATTCTTGGCTAATTTAGGGCATAGGTTTTCATAAACATATCACGCTATACTCCTTGGAATTAGAAATACGCTGGCTTTTGTAATAACTACTGTTACATAATATGATGAACACAATGAAAACAGCTAATCTAGTGTTGATACAGTTAGACATAATATTAACGCTCTAACATCAAGTCTTAGATTATACAGACTTGATACCATGTTCTGGAACCATCAAAATAATACTATTCACAGCATCCATAATAATCCCGAAAACAGAATTTTATCGATATTATTTTAATGATCCTATATCGACACGCCCACATCACTAATACTACATTTGGCCAAAAGGCATTGCGGAACACTGCGGTGTTGCTAATTCAAAATGTACTGGCTATGAAACATTCAGTAGGTGGCCTAATGACTGCACTATTTTTGGGTAGCCTAGACTTTGCTGCTTCTAATTGAAATGGAGACGAAGACGACTTTGCTAGCGTTTTTTTAATAAATTAAGGTGTTTTTTTATTTTATTATATCTGAGTTAAGACACGCCACTTTGTCAATTCTCACAGGTGGTTTATTATGGGACTTTCTGCAAAAAAAGACCAATGTCGCACGTTACGTATACGTGCGATATTGAGAGAGTTTAAGTGCGATGCTAAGACGTATCTGCAGTTACCTATAACATTATTTGGTGTAAATTCCTGGTTTATTGTGGCTTTGTTAAAGAGCGGCCGGCGACACGAAGAGTTCCGTACCACCGCACTATATACTGTTTTGAATACCTTAGTAAATAAAATACGCATTACTTTTTTACTTTGTTTTGTTTTTATTATGTGTTGTTATAGCCACCATAATAGTACACACTCTATGAAAATTCCCAGTTTACCTATAATGCTGGGGCTACATTGTCGCACTATCGCGAACTTGTGCGATCTCTGTTGCTCAGCGAAACTTCGAGCGGTATGCGAGAGAGAGCGCGCGAAGTTTATTTCGCGATAACGCGACAATGTATCCCCAGCATTACGTTTCAAAAGATAAGCCCTCTGGCAGATGGACGAACGAACGGATGAACGACGGTGCCTTAGTAATGCCCGTTGGCACCCTTTGAATATGGAAGCCTAAAAATAACAAGGATTGCAGCGGAAAATCCCGACTACTGATTTAAAAGAACAATCATTACGATACAATCGTCAAAGCATCATCGTCATCTGCCTGGCCTTATCTCAACCATGGGTAGGCTTCCAGTCTAACCGGATGCAGCTGAGTACCACTATTTTACATGGAGAGACTGCCTATCTGACTTCCACAACCCAGTAACTGGGTAATACAATACCCCTTGGCAAGACTGGTTGTGACTTTCGGGCTTCTGACGACCCGTAACGACTGTCAAAGATCCACAAATGACAGCCGGGACCAACAGCTTAACGTGCTTTCCGAGGCACGGAGGAGTCTCGATAAGTCAAGATGGTCACCTATCCACGGACCAACCCAGGCAAGCGACAATAAGCGACGATATCAAGGCACCAACAGCATAATTACTTTAAACCGGAGCATAGCAGTAGGTTAGTAAAACACTGGTACATTTACATAAAAATGCACATCAGCACGCCTTAAAACCGTAGTTAATAACCAAGTCTATGATTACTACACTAATTTCACCTCCATCCAGTAAACTTCACCGATTTCGCGCCATGATTCTTTGTTTTTCTCCCATCACTATGAATTAAATCATTTTAATTAACACTCCAACAAATTGCCACAAGATAAGCATCAGAAATTTCTCTTTCATAACCATAAAATATAAAAATGGACGGAGTAATTAATAAAATACGAGTTTCCAATTAAATGTGAAATTCTCCATTTTGCTAATAAAGATCTACAAAGTGTAGGTATTTGAAATATTTACTTAGAAATTGACAAGTGTTACAATTATCGTAAGTAGAGCGTGGTAGATTCCGACACGCAGGGGACGGCGCACTGTGGTCTAAATCGTGAGCGGATGTAGAAAAAAATTTTTTTTACAACTGTTTTTTTTAAGCTCACTTATTTTTATATCGATTTCTGTTGTGGTTTTTTTGTTGTAAAGTTTGTTACGCGCTAACAGTAATATCGGTCGTTTTTACTTTTATCTGCAAAGTGTGTTCACGATTATTTCATTTTTAGGGCAAAGGTATACCTTATAAACTGTACACTGTGATTAGTTTGGTATCGATGCAGCTATGTCACGATTTTGGTTTAGTTTCGTGACCAAAAGCGGCTTTTAATGGAACTTTTTATTTATTTAGTGGAATGAAAAAGTAGTAACAGTAGTTTTAGAATAAATATTATACACAGATTATGTGAGCTTTACGACAGAAAATTCCTTCAATCCTATCTCTTACCCTTGTAACTTGGACCAACATAAGTGCCGTCAAGTGTAGTTATTAACTTAATCGAGTGTATGAAAGAGGCGCAATCGTTTCCATATGTTTCGTTGTCTTACTTTTGGCATTTTTTACTGTAATTGTGATAATGCTACTGTCACATATTGCTTTTTACTAATTTCCTACCTTTTTGTGACTGTTGATTTAATTTCATTTTTGAGTACGCTAAAAATTACTCCAAATGTAAGCTTTGCTAAGTATTTTTTTCATATTGTGTTGCTTATTAAAATGAAAAGGTACTCAGCATAACCTTTTTAGGGAAAAAACTCGTAAAACAAAATATAAGGACTTTACTAACGAATTTATTTACGAAAAACCTCCTTATTTTTTATTATTTTTCCCGAGAAGATGCCTAAATTGATCACCATACCGCGAACACCCGACCATTATACTTTGTTTACGATTCGGAAATAAGACACAGAGGCTCACTGGCATCCCTCCTTTTTTTCTTCCGAACCGTTTGTACTGCAATTTCATTACTCGGAAGAGTATCCGAATTTCGGTAATGTGCCCTTTTTGTCCTCGTGTGTGCTATATTTTGCGCACTGTGCTTGAGAGCCTTGGGTTACGTAATTTATTTTAAATGGTTTAGAGAAGATAAGGGACTGACGGATGTTATTTGCTTTCTTTTAACTTAGTGATGTACGTAAATTTAATTATGTACAAATACTTTTTTTCTGAGTAGTAGTCCTTTTTTGGTTGATTTGTCAACGCAAGATAGGTGGATCAATAAAAGCTTTTTCTCTTGTCAAAGTATGCACGAGTATGTAAAACAAGAATTATTTCAGCCGTAAAAATATCAGGCATAGTAAAATTCTAATCTTTTTTACAAGACTGAAACACAAAAAAAATCCCTTGGCATATATATTCACATCAGATCGGGCAGACTTGGGCCACATTTTTGCCTTTTTATTACTTTGCCAGCGTAACCGAGGGAATTGAGTTACTGTCTCCCAGATATACCTACCCTTTCTACTAAAAATTCAGGAATTTCAAAACTTTCTGGCCACGTCCTGAACATTAATCTGTACTATTCAGTTGGGGGTTTTCCAGAGGCAATTTTCAGCAGTCACTGTGGTATTTTGCGTATATTTCTTCCTGAAAAGCTTTTTACATTCAATTGCTGTTATGACAGGCGATTTGTTTGGCAGACAGTTTATTAGGGAGTTTTATTTTTCACTCTCTTTAATAAGACAAGTTTTGGAAACAATATCTGAATTGATAGATGGAAGGAGATTGTTTTCTTCAACTTTTTTTCTTGATGCGCAATTGAATCTTCACAACTAATACAAATTTTAATAGTTCCAGAGGTTCAAAAAGCACGGTATTGACTAGTTTTTAATTTGTCACAATTATTAGCTATGCCAATCAATATAACTGTCGAAAGAAACATCATCTAAGCTCCATTTAAAAGCATTAAGTATCCGTATTGCACAAGATGACTGACTAACATAAATTATAACTTTCGCATTACACTTTTTACATTACCTGTCTAATCTATTTCTTTTCGAAAGTCAAATATAATTACAAAACTATGCTCACGATCGCTTTACTAGAACAAATCAGTTGCACGATAAAAATATAAGTTTTGAGAAGTTCTTTCTTGTGCATCTATTTCTTGATGCATGTGCTGAACTGCCTGTAAATAAACTTACACTATCTTGGTAAGTAATTAATGAAGCCGCTATATATACTCAGAAATAAGAAAGCAGTATCATATCCTATGGTTTAATAGCAAGCACTGGATTGTGACGTCTGTAGAGTATGTCTGGCGCACCCTGGGTATTTGACCTGAGCGCAAGCGCGCTGCCATCAATGGTGGTACGAGTCATGGCCAGCCCCAGCAGGGTTCTGAAAATGATAGCTGGCAGAGTGAACTGTCCATAAATAACTCATTACTGTCATGTGTCACCTAATTGTGTTGTTTACTAACACGTAGTTTTAAGGAAAATGTAACTAGCCCCGTATGAGTCTTGGCTCTTCTCTCATCTCTCCTCTTCTCTTTTTTGAAGTGAAAACTTCTTTACGCGCGTTGAGCACTTTTTAGGTGTTAAAAAATCATGGAACTCGCGTCATCGTCACCGTTACGCTTGAAGAAATGTTTTTAGCGTCATCTACCGTCTACCGTTTGAATTACCTTGAAGTTACGCATTGTTGCTAAGTTTTCACTTCTATCGGCAGTCCCCAAAAACTGCTCTGCATGTTTTTTTATTTGATTAAGCCCGATACTAATTGGCTAACAGTTTCCCACGCTATGAGTTCAAAATGAGCTATTCATCATAGTTCGTGAAAAAAACCTGAAATGGTCTCATGAATAAAGTCTGTCACGGAACTATTTTAAATGTATAAAAGATATAAATATAACATAAGTTCATGGAACGAAGTTTCACGTAACAGAACCGTCTCGATTGCTCGATTGTTCCGGCACCAACCAGTGTCTACATTTGGCAATATATTCGCAACGTCAATTATCGGTTGCAGCAACCTACTGATTGGTTGTGCACTCTTTTGCTACCGATATTGTGTTTGATACGGTTTTATGGAAACTGATATTAAAGGTGTAGATAGACACTAGGTCCACCTCTGCCGAACCTTTCGGAGAAAACAAGTCTGAAGTTTTGTGTTTATATTAAGTTAGATAAATGAAAAGGTTTCTTTTCTTTTTCTAACTAGTATCAATAAAAGCAGATGTTAAATTGTGTATGAACATACACAGACAATGTAACAAAATCTACAAACAAATGAACATTTGGTAGGTATTTACCTACTCGCAACTACAATTCCATAAACCTCCCTATTTCAAAATACAAAAAAAATTGTAACCACTGCAAAATAACTAAACTTTATTATGTATTAATTATGTTTCTGGTCCCTCTAACACATGATCAGCAAATGTGAAATAATTATTATTAGGTATACTGAACAATTTAATTATATTAAGAATGGTCAATTTTGGTATGATAATTTTTTTTTTTTTGCAGTTCCATCATTGATCTGTTTTCCCTATTTAAATTTTCATCCTATTTACACCTAGTTATATGTGCATGCTGTGGTCTCCTGTAATTGAAGGAGCAGACGTGAAGGAGCCGTTTTTGTTATTGTTATTTATATTGTGTCCTTTGTTGGAGATCCTAAATAAATAAAAATTTTACATCAGCAGAACCACTTTAACTTTCAGTACTGAAACCAAACTCTCGACTGCAGTCTTTTGAAGTAGCTTAAAAGGAAACTTAGCAAAACATAAAATGGCTGCTATTTTAGAGAAACGAAACTTACAATGGTCTTCAACACTAAACTATTTGCGGAAGAAATTTAAGACGCGACATTGTTTCTACAAAGTATTATTCCCACAGTATTTTCATTTTCCCAAGGTAATCTGGCGCCAGATTCAAAGCAGTTTGGTTCGTTTGTACTGTTATCCAACCTGTTACTCGGACTGGTGTTGCTAAAAGTAAAAGTGGTACAAATTAACTGTTAGATGTTATTGTGTAATGTTTTAGTTGTCTTTGTGGAGTTACTAATAGATTTATAGTGTTTCTGTTTAGTGATAACGCCGCTTAGAAGCTGAGAATGATCATATTTGGCTCAATAAAAGTTAACATTCCATGAGAATTGAACGTATCTGGCGGAATGTGTGTACTTTTAAGTAACGTCGCCTAACCCTTCGGGGAATACAGGCCATGTCGGGCTATTTTGTGTTAAAGAAAATAAAATTATTTTCAGTGAGACAGTGGTGGATTATTATGATAAAATTACTTAAGGCGCTTCGACTAGCGAGCGACCTTGAGAGTTCGTTCCTTCTCTGTCCCGCTACCTGCACACGCGGAATTCACATAATTTTTGGAATTACCTAAGTATATTGTTAAAATAAGAAAAGCGTTCTTTTTTATAATAAAATAAAACGTAAATTATTAAGATTTTTAAATTATCTATCCATTAGTGTAATCCTCAAATTAATAGAACGTCACCAAAGGACGCATGCAATGAATAATTTAAGAATTTAAATTGTATTTGTGTAAAAACAAATAAGAATGCAATGTGATGATAGGAAAATGAAACATTAATAATGTGCTTTTAGATGTAGTTTATTTCTCTTAATAAATAAGTTAATTGTGCTGTTTCAAAAAGAAAAACGCACTATCGCAAGGTTTTGCTCGGGTTAGCACCTCAAATACGTTAAGCAATTGCCGGCACAGCCCATCCCACTTTGAAAGAAGCGCTAGAGATTATTCAAAACGTGTATTCAAGTTGTTGGGCGGTTGGAGTTTAGTTTGTAATGTCAACTTGTTTATCAAGCTCGGTGACAATGTTACATGTCAACCCACAATCAAATTAACACCGGTTTTAATGATAAGATGAATAACTGGGAACGCATTTAGTGCAGCAGTGAGATACGGTTTTATAAACTTCTATCAAGCGTGTTTGGTAGATTATTATAGATGTAATCCAAACAAAACACCCTCCACGCTCGAAAGTACTCCTGATATCATATTTCTATGATTTATATGATTAATGTTATCTCTTTGTATGTACGTGTTTCTGTGACAAATAAACCAATTTTTCTTTCTTTCTGTATTCCGGTCACACGTTGGACACCTTTCCCCCAAAGCAGTGAAATTTTGTATGGGTGGTTTTTACTCTGCAGACTGAAGACTGCTAGTATTTTGTCTCTTACCTTCTGCAACATAAAAAGCCGCTTCTGTTTTTGTCGTGGCAGTTTTTTGTCCATATTAAGTTGGTTAATCTTTTCAAAACGCACCCAAAGACAAGCTTTTGCATAACAAGCTTCAGCTCAACTCAACAATTTCAAAACATAACCCGCTAAGCTAACGGTCGAAATAGCGCCACATCTGTCACAAGTTTACGCAACAAGTAATGCAGCCACAGTGTACCAAATGTCAGCACCGGACCGGCAGTTGTCAAACCAGAAGTTCCGTTGCACACACAGCGTATGGCCCCAGTTTGACAGGCTGTTTTGATCTTGTTATGATCGTAACTGTTTCTAGCTGTATTGTTTGTGGGTGAAGAAATGTTGGTACTCTCTTTTGAACCGACTTCTTCAAAAAGGAGTCGGTTCTCAATTCGTCTGTATGTTTTTTTTTGTGTGTTTGTTACGCGACTACTCCGCCAATTATGAATCGATTCTGATGATTCTTATTTTTTTTGGTAGGTCATGCTTCAGAGGTGGTCCCATACAAATTTTATTAACATTGCTTGCGTAGTTTTTGAGTTAGCTTCAATATTACGTATTTTTCCCACTTAGTATAATGTGGATGATATTTTAAGTGACTCCGTCACTGTTATTTACATAGCAGGTAGTGGTATTCGAATTTATGTGGGGTAGGTATCGCAACAAAAAGTGAAAAATAAAAACCTTTTCCAAAAAAAAAACAACTGACTTCGAAAAAAATACTAAAATGTGAAAAATTACTATAATTTCGGAAGCCAGTGTCTTTGCTGTTCAATTTTCCAAAGACACTTAAAGTTTCAGAAATTAAGGTTTTTTTTCACCTTTTATAGCATTTTTTTTGAAAGTTGGTTGTTTGATTAATGTTTTTGTGATGAGATGGGTTTGTTAGTATTGTGTTCGGAAAAGCAAAGTAGAGATTCGGTAGCGACTGATCAATATTATTATCATCAGTTTTCAAAACTAGGCAAACCTTTTCTTTTGCTCCTGTTATTTATCTGGTTATAGGATTTGTGTTTTTCGACTTAGGTCCATGGTCATATAGTACCATCGTAAATCACGTAAGTAAATCAACTCATTGCCATACTGACTACTAGAACAGATGATCCTTGGAGTATAATAAAATATTCACTTGCTAATAAATCATTACAAGTTTTAGCCGAAATCACACCTACCTAAATCGTTATTTTAACCACAATACCACAAATGGCATAAGAGGCCTATTATTTAACATTTTTTTAGACGTTAAAATCTATAAACAGAAATATATTAGCACACCCTTTTCCGTTGGCACGTTGGTTTCAAATTTGAAGTAATTCTAATCCCAACTGGTTTGAAAGCTTACGCCTACATAATTAATTATTTCTCAGAGCCAACTTCCGCGTTTTAATATTTATGACATATAATTATTTCTACGTTTGCGACTGATTAATTTGAATTCATGTTTTATGAGAAACTGACAAGGTTATATTAATCAATAGCTGTTTCATTTTTTAATTTATGGGATTTTAGCAATCGAAGAATAAAATATCGCACCTCCGCTCAAATAGTGTCACAACTCAAAAAATTGTAAAACCTTTTTTATTGTACCATTTGTTTCAGAAAACTTCAAAATCTTATCTCAGATAGTGTCATACTTATGGTTTAAATATTTATCCCTAAATGGCACTAGCGTCCTTATAATTTTAAATGAGTTTCTTTGGAAAGTTAAATTTCAAACACCTTTTTCTCGAAAGTTTGATTTTTTGACTTACGACACTATTTGAGCGGAGGTGCGATATACTTAAAGTAAAATACGAAATAGTTATTTCTGTCAGTTCGTTTCCATATATTTTGCTAATTGATAAATTGCTTCCAGAATCTTGTAAGTCTTACATGGGATTAAAAGAATTGATGTCACAAATTATTTATTTTGCGATGGGTATCTAATTATGCCATCATTATAATCAATCATTATTCTGAACTATTGAAACTCTCTACATTATTCAAAGTCGGTTAAAGAAGGTATAATGTCCTTTTATGCTTAACGTAGATTCTGTTCTTTAAACTTACATTCAAAACTGTGACATATTTTTTTTTATTTTTTTTTGACATTATCTAAATATGTAGTTGTGTTAAAATTAAGACAGGACATGCACAGCACATTAACATTTACCATTCGTGAAAACACATAATGTTGGATACAAAATGCTCATATATAGATAAACTTTAACCTCAAACACTTAATTCGTCTCCAAGAATCACAGATAATTTCGGATAGATTCATTTTAATTGCTAACTAAATCAACACAGTATGAGTTAATCAAGAGATAAAATGGTGGATAACATGGCTGACATTAGCCGAATCTACGTCGCCATCTCGACCTGAATTCATAGAGTTCCTATGTGCTTGCGCCAAGTGGCAGCACAGCGCGGCAAGGGACTTTTATGCGACGAATAGGAATATAACTTAATTGTATGACAATAAAATTGAAATTTCAATGTAATCATTGTAGGTACAAAAACAGAGTAGGCATACTGCAGCGTTCGGAATGCCTCGACATCCCTCGGGATGTTTCGGCTGCCTTCGAAATTCTGTTTTGATGGAGAGTTACGACTGTTGTGAAAAGAGCGCGCGAGTGCAATGCTGCTTCGGCACGCTAAGTGCATGAAGCGCCTAAGGATACCGCGGCATCGTTGCCGTCAGTATGCGCTTGCATGTAGTGATGCCGAAGGATCTCCTGCCGTGCCGTGCCAGCATTGGGCGCGGGCCCTATGACTAACGGTGTGACTCTGGATGTACTATGTACTTATCTATATAGATGAGATATGTCTGCTTACCTGTAAAGAGAGAAAATTCATCATTAGTATGTGATAGACAATGTGTTTTGGCAGTTAAATGTATGTCATCATTATCAGGTAAAGCAAGAAAGTAAATATGATTCAAATAAATTTGGATAAGAACTGGTGGTCATGATGGTGATCAAGGCGGTGAGGGTGGTAATGTATGCAGTGCAGTTACAAAAACAAAAGGTCGTGATCCAATTTTTTTTGGTGGTTGCTGTACTTTGACAATTTTAAGAAGGATATGATGCTTCCATACATCATTTTTTTTATTATTCTTAAGCATTTTGCTTCGTAACCATGAAAGAAGAGTTAACTAAATGCTCATTATAATCAGAGATGTTTAAAAATAAAATAAAACCTTCCATATTCTAGACACATATTTTAGATTTATCGATATTTTAAAATAAAAACTTCCATACTTAAGAACGCCGAAGAAGATTTTACACAAATTAAATTCGACTTTTCCACCCACATTAACACCATATCCTAACAAGTGACTACTTTGACATTATCTGTGGTATAATTTAAAATAGATAGATATCCGTAATTGGTCAGTAGAACGACTAAAATTATCTATGGTCACTTCTGACTCACTCCCGGTAACCTTGATCGTGAGCCATTTTGCAATATATCCAAATGACGTCACCCTATCTAATAATGTCGTTAATTTAGTCGCTGGTTGTTTTGATTTGGGAGGAAGTAATAACTAAAAGGAATACAAAAAACCGGCCAAGTGCGAGTCGGACTCGCGCACGAAGGGTTCCGTACCATTATCTATAAAAAATCAATCTGCCTAGCCTTTTCCCAACTATGTTGGGGTCGGCTTCCAGTCTAACCGGATGCAGCTGAATACCAGTATTTTACATGGAGTGACTGCCTATCTGACCTCCACAACCCAGTAACTGGGTAATACGATACTCCTTGGTAAGACTGGTTGTCAGACTGTCGGGCTTCTTTCGACCCGTAACGACTGTCAAAGATCCACGAATGACAGCCGAGACCAACGGCTTAACGTGCTTTCCGAGGTACGGAGGAGTCTCGGTATGTAAAGATGGTCACCCATCCACCGACCAACCCCGGCAAGCGTAGCTTAACCTGATGGATCGACCCGGTGCAGCTGTTATTACTTAGCCACGAGCTCCTCCATCGAGTACCATTATCTATAAAAACGGCAAAAAAATCACGTTTGTTGTATGGAAGCTCCCTTAAATATTTATTTTGTTCTGTTTTTTAGTATTTGTTGTTAAAGCGGCTGCAGCCGCTTTAACAACAAATACTAAAAAAAAAGAAATTCTGCAGAAATACATCATCTGTGTAAATTTCATCTGTCTAACTATCACGGTTCATGAGATACAGCCTGGTGACAGACGGACAGCGGAGCCTTAGTAATAGGGAAACTAAACTTTAAACCTTTGGGTATGAAACCTTAAAAAAAAATAGTGTAAGTCCAGCAGTTGGATGTAATAGGTGTAGGTGATGACTGACGACAGAGACGGTCTTATAAGATAGAGCAGTGAAGGCACATTTTTCTGAAAAATATTTTTTTGTGTTGTTTCGCCAAATAGTGCATATAAATAAAAGAAGAAAAGAAAGAAAATACGTTTTTTGATATTTTGATGATAGCATAGAGACAACATAACACATAACATTTTTGAGTGAGTAGGTAAGCTATTGAATAAGGTCTCCGTATGGTAATATTTGTCACTGGTAATGAAAACTTTCACATGTTGGTGAAATCATAGCGAGAATTTGAACAGTCTTCGTATTACCATCTCTTATTACGCTATAAGCTACAAGAGAAGGAACCATTGCTAATAATAACAGCAATTATAATTAATGCAATAACAGCCTAATTAATATTAATATAGAAGTCAATATTTAAAAATAAGTATAATACTCGTACTCAATTACTCGGGCTACCGGCTCGCGCCATAACAATTTTTGTACCTAAATTAATTAATTAGAAATTCAAAACATAAGAATCCCATTACCAAAGGCCAAAAATTACCAAATTAACATTTACAGTCACAAAAACGACTTTACCTTCAAATCATTCTAGATTCCGCGTGATATGACGGCAAAATTAATTTGGTAATCTAAATTCATGTTCTTTTCATCCCACGTAGAACTAAACTTAATAATCAGCGTCATACGACTGAAATTCAAACAACACCGTCCTAATACTTTCAAAGTAATAACCAAAATAATATTGCAACCGTGCTAATAGAATTTGATACTTAAAAACCGTAAGATAAAGTCCAAACTGATAGTAAATCTAAAGTGGTTGATGTTTCCGGCAGAAACAATAGTGAAGGATATTATCCAGGCTGGAAGATCGGAAGTGATATGAGTATCTTCATGGCTCGTTGATTTGGATTGGTAAGGACAGCTTTTGATTTATTTCTTGAGAACTCTGTTACGGAAATAATAAAGGTGTTTTCATGTTTACGTCTGAATTAAGGTTCGAATTTGCTGCTGTACCATCGACAAAGTGAATTATTTCAGTGAGATAATTGGTAACTTATGGGTTTACTCCAGAAAATAGCATCAACTAGATCTTCAAAATCAATGGACTTTTTTCTGCGGAAATTCGTAATTGGAACATCAATGCTCCTGCATTTGATTCCAAGGAGACAATAAAACTGTTTGCTGCACTAAGCTCTAAAACAGCGACGAAAACAAACAAATATTTTGGACAGAACTTTTATAAGTTTACCAATATTTGCTCCATGAAGATGAGTTGGTTCACTTACTTTTCTCTCGACCATCATTTCTTAGATACCTACTATTCTACATACAAGGTGTAAAAGGACCCATCACATAGCAGTCAACTACGCATTTGTACATCAAAATTAAGTAACATTACACAAAATACGAGCTGGGAAACGATTTTTAAGTTTGGTGTGAAAAATCGCTGTTTACAGTAGTCCGCAACGTAACGGACGCAAAATATTATGTTTATGGGTACATGCAACGGTTCAGAGTTTTTGGGGGTATTTCAAATTAAGCTATAGCATTTAAAACTTGGTTTCTTTAAAAAACGTCTGAAAAAGTTGGAACTTTGACCTTCAATATCTCCGTAAAAGGTTCCCAGGAATGGTCCTGAACAAAAAAAATATCAAAACGACGGGAATGACAAGTAACATTCGGCTTCGTTAAGCGTCTTTTTACACCCGATATTATTATATACGTGAAAGTTTGTGAGGAAGAATGGATGGATGGATGTTTATTACTCTTTCACGCAAAAACAACTGAACGGATTTGGATGAAATTAGGCATACATATAGTTTATAACCTGGATTAGCACATAGAATACTTTTTATTCCGATATTCCCACGGGATCGAGACTTATGCGGGTGAAACCGCGGGGCGCTGCTAGTTTTCAATAAACAAGGAAATATCTTACAAAGTAAGTATTAAGTCATATTTTGTTTACTTTCCTATATTTACTACTATTTCATCAAACCAATACCCTATTATCCTATGTTATCCGTTCCGGGCCACAGAAAAATAATCTCGAACTAATGTCAAAGGAATTGATGTGAGCCCAAAAGGGGTCGGGGTCAATAAACTGTCGAAGGTCCCTGTAAGGTCTCGTTTGGAGCCTTTGAGCCTTTAAGACGGTTTTGATGTGACGATTTTATTGATCGGAAGGCAGTCGTTAGGTAAGCGAGGAAGTAGATCAGAGGAGTATTACTGAAGCAAGGTTGATCTGAAAAGATTCTTGTACAGTCACAAGCACTAATATGTATAACTTAGCAACTTTTAGAAGTGATTTTCTCCTACTGTATTGATTGTAATTTTATGTTATTACGAACATAGTATTTTGGAGCCCCGTTTATTATGATATAGGTATCATCTCAAAGTTGTAATCGTTATTCGACGAGAAAATCGCCATTAAATTTTGCTGGGTGTATACATATTTTTGCTCGTGACTGTACTCGTAGATTTAGAAATCGGAGCAAATATTACAAGCTGGAGATTTCAATTATTTACAAAATTGTAAAGGAATTGGAAACATACTGTCTTGCTTGTCACAGGTGCAAAATCTTGCTTTATTTAATTTAATTCATTCAATAAAAATATTATCATTTTTTACCTAATCATAAATCATTACCGCATCATTTAGAAGGAATTCAAAAGTGCAACTTTTTCAACAGAACTAAAATCAATTTCATTCTTTTTAATTTAAAATGCCACGATATCGTAAAACTCAATACCAGTTACACCAATTGTATTTTCATTATCACCGTCATTATTTTCAAGATTCTCAACGATATTATTATCAAATCGTGCAGCAATCGTGTCGTGAGCAGAGAATAAGGTAAACTGTCCTCTCATAATGTTTAAGTTGGACTTTTTATGTTCACTCCATCTTAACTCACCGGAAAGAAATTGAATGGAGACTTGTTGTGGAAATTTTTAAATTATGTTCTGACACAGAGTGACTTGCTTTTGATTTTTTTTTTGTTTTTTTTCGTTACGGCTTTTAACATTACTGGGTGAGTAAGGATCTCGCTTCGGGTGGCTATATAAGGCAACTACACTGGCCGTCAAAACTTAGTACCACACTTCTAAAATTGCAATTACTTTTAAATTACACAAGATATATTTTCGAAATAAAAAGGATTGTATTAAGATTTTTTTTTTTTATATAAAATCTTTATAGCCGATAACCGTCTTTAAGGAATGAATGAAAAAACGTTATAAGCAAAAACACTACTTTTCAAATTGTTGTTACTTTTGACTTTTTTTGTTTTCACATTTATTTCTTGATCAATGAATTTTGACTCAAAAGCCAAGTTACTTAAATGTAAATAAGGCGTAAAACTGTAGTTATAAATGTTGTTTGAGTTTTTTGCTAGTAAGTTAAAAATGGCAATTTTTTGGTTTAAGTTAAAAAAGTTACTTATGTATAATAAACTATAATTTCCAAGAAAGCTGATGAAATTTGCTTTATAAAGTTTTTTATTTCAAAACTCTGGCTTCTACAGTTTAGGAGAAATTGCAATTTTAAAAGTGTGTGGTACTATGTTTTGAAGGCCAGTGTATTAAGGGTTTTCTTTCAACTTTAAAGATGACCTTTTCTACCAAGGGATATAATGTGGAACCTTTTATTTTTAGGAAAGTTAATAGAGATGCTTTCAAAGAATGCTTTATCAAACCAGTAAGATAAGTTTATTAATGCCTGCCTTGAAAGGCATTTCTCAAGACTGAGATCTCGAGGAGGATGCGCGGGCTCGCGAAAGATGGAAGGTGTAGAGGGAGATCTTTGCCCAGGAATGGGACAGAGCAGGCTAAGTAAAAAAAGAACTAGTCATTCTTCAAGTTTGATTAAACAAAACATGCAAATAAAATAAGTATTTTTAGTATGAAATTTATAAGACCTAGCAGGTATTCTGGATGACTCACAGACATTATTGAAACGCAGTTTTGAAATAAAAACTTCCGTGGTCGTTTAGCTCCAAGTTAATTATAGACATTAGTTTTATTTTATCACTAGGTACCTTTTTATTTAAAATTAATGTGCTTTTATAAACAGGATGCCAGATTAATTTAATATTATTAATATTATGTAAATTCTTTTGCATGTTTTGTAAATTGGTGTTTTAATTATTTTGATGACCACTCGATCCTCTTAATTAAACTGCTTATTTTTTTTTCCACTAAAATTTTTGACACGACTGAAATCATTTTGATGATTTGAGCTTTTTGTTTATCTGTCCAAGATTTTTTCATGTATTTGTTCTTGAACTAAGAAACTTGAATATCTAAAATAATTAGTACCAAACAAGCCCAATTTACTGTAAATATTTTTCTTTAAAGGCCAATCGACAGTACATCATAACATATTTTATTAGGCAGAGGTGCACCTATGATACTCCCACATTTCGCCAGTAATTTTTAAGTCCTATGTAATAAGGGCATTTTGCCATCAACCGGGCACAAATCCAGACTCCGAGAAATTCTAAATAGAAAAAACCGAATAACATTTTGCCCGACCCGGGAATCGAACCCAGAACGTCATGCTCAGCGGTAACGCTTGCGACCAATCAACGAGGCAGTCTCGAGTCAGAAAGTACATTTTCTTGGAACAAAAAAAACTATGCCACTTCAATTAGAAGTAAAGGCCCGTCCAGACAGGCGCGATATAGCGGGCGCGACAAGGGTTGCGCTGCCTGTCGCGCTCGCGATATCGCACCAGTTTGCGCGAGCCTTTATCCTATCGTACAAAAATAATTGCTTACAATTCCAATTTCTCTCAATAGAAACTCTAAGATAGTAAAATTTATTCTGATTCCTTATTGAAATGGCTTGGACTAGTTTCCTTCAACTTTCTATAACAATTGAGGCCATGAGAACCATATGATAGAGTTTTTTCAGTTAAGTTGAGTCTATGATTTTTTCCAGTTAAGTTAATTAAAATATAAAAGTAATAAAAAGTATGTACACACGGCTACACATCAAGCTATACATTTCCAGTATAAGCTGACCTCGCATTGTACGGAAATCCTATACCTACAATGCGAGATCAGCATAAACTGGAAATGTATAGCTTGATGTGTAGCCGTGTGTACCTGAAGAGTGCTAGTTGATTAAAAAAATACTGTTTTTGTTTTCTATAGTATTCAAAAGGCTTGTCCATAGGATTAGGCCTCTATGGTTCTCATCGCCTCAATTGATCTAATCGTTGTACGAATGGAAACAAGTATCGCCAATGTCGAGGTAAGCTTACCTGCTACTTCATTAGCTTGTTCAGTCTTACTTAAAGCATATAAGCATAATTATAATCATAGGCATAATAGATGTCTAGAATGGGTTAAACCAGGATGTATTTCGATACGATTGCATATATTTATCCGACATGGGTAGACCAGCTGTTGAGCCAAAATATTTTTAACGTTTAAAATAAGAACTGATGTACACATAGCTATACATCAAGCTATACATTTCCAGTTTATGCTGATCTCGCATTGTAGGTATAGGATTTCCGTATTTTTTAAGATAGGGTCATCTAATTTATCAGTAATCGTGGCCAGCTCACCAGCTGACATTAAAAATAAAAACTCAAGAAACCGTTACGATCGGAATGTCCTTGAAATCCACGCCACTTTCTTTTTTATTTAAATCCCCACTGTGTCAGTGTGCCAGCATATGTCTATAAATAGACGTAGTGAGTAAATATTTGATTGCCATATAATATTAGCGTGTAAATATTAGCTACTTATAAATCCTTGAATCAAGTTTGTCTAACGTCTAAAATTGATATCCGTTAGCTTAGAATCTTGTTTATTTTAGTACTTCCTCTTACAATTCCTCGAAAATTTTATGGATAAGTAAACTGGTTTTTAATCCTTAAAAAAAATAACGCATGTAAAACTACCACGAAACCGAAAGTCACTTGTTTCGTGATGGGTATTTTTACACACTGTATAGTTTTACATTTTACACACAATAGGCGTTGTTGCCTTTTCTTGTAGAGTTTTTCTTTTCAAATATCCCATTTAAAAAGCCAACAATTAATTTTCTTTCGTATTCTATACATTACACTGTCAGTCTTCAATTGAAGGCTTACAAAAGTCGTAAAAGCTAAAATTAAAACCAAGTTTGAACATTTCAAAGGCAACAGGAGACGCACCTTCAGTTAATCAAATACATAAAAAAACGATATTCTTTTGGATATCCGATATTTGATGGGCTATTCATTAGGCAGATGCTAAAGTTGAAACAGAAGTTTTGGTTGAAGAAAACTTGTATTTTCATTAAGGTAATGTTGTTATGGCTTCTTTGCATCTTCCCTGAGTAGTTCTCGAAGTACGAAAATAATAAATGAGCTTTTAAAAACTTCAACTTTATGGTTTTGATGGAGGAGGCATCGATCATTTACCAAGCATAATATTTTTAGCAATAAGTAATCTTTTAACTATAAATTGTAGTAGTTTAGTCAGAGGTATGTACAATAGAAGAAATTTTAAATTTTGATCTTTTATTGTTGTTTACGTCTTTGGGACAAGCTACCTGAATATACTTTACTATTAGTTTATGGAACAATAGTGCAGTTATAAAACACTCGTACTGAATAGTTTAGAAAATTAACTATAAAATATTACATTGCAGAAACAGCAAGTTCATAACTAGGTTAGGTTTATATTTATATATTTTTTTTTAATAGGTTAACGTATTTAAATTATATTTATTCAACAATTTTCGTTATTGCACCTACCACTGTTTGTCTCTGCATCACCCAAAGGTTGACTGGTAGAAAATGCCTATGGCATTAAGTCCGCCTCTGTACATTTATGTGCTTAAAGTATTAAATAAATAAATAAATAAATAACTGTAAAAAATTTAGCATACGATTTTGAAGCAAATACTTTTAGGTATGCACGCTTCCAAGTGTTAGTTTTAGCTAACAAAGGTCAACAAAACCTAAGAATTTGACACAAGCACACTGATTACGGCACCAACAGAAAATCAACAACAACTTCGACGGCAAACTTGAACTATTTGCAAACAGCAAAGACCGCCATCTTTCGAGTACCTTGCTTAACACCGTGATGTAATAAGTAAGCGGCATACTTTAGCATGTCATACAGTTACATAAGTAGGGCCGGTACTGTCAATATATAAATGACACACTTTTGTTTCAATTAGAGTATTCACAGAGGTTATGTAATAGGTAACTAGTTGTGTTGGGGTCAGTGTACTCAGTAGTCAAACTGCCAAGCCTTCTCCCAACTATTTTGGGGTCAGCTTACAGTCTGACCAGATGCAGCTGAATACCCGTATTTTACATGGAGCGACTGCTTATCTGACGTCCATAACCCAGTTACTAGGTATCCCGATACCGATGGCTAAATGGATTGTCACCCATCTACGAACCGACCGCGGCAAGCGTAGCTTTACTTTCGATCATCCCGTGCGGTTGTTATCATTTAATCACAAGACCCTCAGTGAAGATACGTTAGTATGTCCAACAAAATTATGCTGTCGTTGACAATACAGAACCATAAGCAGTTTTGATTTTCATTAGACCCTCGAGAATTGACCCTACCCTACTTTTGCTCGTCGAATGTTTTTGATCATACTGTCTACTGCTACATAGGTCTGAAGATTTTTGTTTATATCCCTGCTTGGAATATAACAGTTAAGTAGTTAGTGCTGGGAAAGCAGGATCCTGACAGGAAGATATATTTTGTAGGTTGATGCGTCTGTCCAGGCAATATTACCACGGTACAGCAATTATGGCAAGTTTCTGTGGTATACAATGTTCCTGAGTAATTATGATGGCCATAAATGTTTAAATACACAACGATGAAAGAAACAATGCTTGCCCCAGACCACACCGTTTCATAAAAAAAACTTTTATTTACTTATTACTTTTTAGTTGTGGTACCATCTACCCCACACATCAAATACCTACCTACCTATACCTGCTATGTAAATAACAGTGACGGAGTAACTTAAAACATCGTCCAGATATACTAAGTGGAAAAAATACGTAATATTGAAGGTAACATAAAAACTACGCAAGTACTGTTAAAAAAAAAAAAAATTTTTTGGGTTTTCTTTTGTTTTTTTTTAATGTTTGGTTCTGAAGCATGACCGACCAAACAAAAAAAGAATCATCAAAATCAATTCAAAATTGGCGGAGGAATGGCGTAACATAAAAAAAACATGCAGACGAATTGAGAACCTCCTCCTTTTTAAAGTCAGTTAAAATCTCCAGTGAAAATCTGGACACAAAAAACACCTTACTTTACCTAGATTCAAAACACCAAACAGGAATATTTACGCTTCACCCCTAAATCCTTTATCCTAAAATCAAGATTTAGTCCCAGACCTTCTGCCCTTATCTTCACGCCTAAAGGTAATTAAGTCAGCTGTTTAATCAAAAAGTCGGATGAAGTTTGCTTAATTATCGGTAATTGGCCCCTTGATGTACAACATAATTAATAGCTCCGGATGACGTCAGAGCGGCATGATGAGGCTTCGGATGTACCAAGGAGGTGTCCTTTTAATTTGAGATGGTTTGTCAAGATTTTAATGAGGATCATTGGCTTCTTTCGACTTCTAAGAAAGTGGACTTAATTGCTTTTTTAGAAGCTGTGTTTGGACTTCAGGATCTGTCATGTCAGTGATTATTAATCTTTAAGGATTCTTATAATTGAAATAAAATAAAATGAATCGTAGAAGATGGTTTAGTTTTCTGGGAAAGACGTTCTCATTAAAACACTTTTCAGAAGGATTTGCTTAATTATAGTTTTGCTAAAAAACGCTATTGGGCAAGAGGGACCGCGGTCTCAATTTGACAGCGGTCCCAGCCGCCCGAGTATATGGAATATTTATATGTAAAGCATTTCAATCTTTTTGTTGGTAGCTAAGGATGAATGAAAATGCAGATTCTAAAAAAAAACCTTGTCAGTCGGTATTTGCAGTTTTATTTACTCAAAAAGTTTACATAAATCTGCAAAATTCGACAAAAGACCTCATCTTTTCATCTTTCTAAGTAGCACAATAACTTTTGAGAAAGGTAAAACCAAATTCTCTACGTGTATACAAGTGAAAGCACTACTGAACTAGGTCAGCATTTGATATCTTTGTTTTGGTAAAATTAACCTACATTTCATTTTAATACGTTTGCATATGCATATTTTTTTTTTTGGTATTTAAAATGCAAGATGTCAAATCATGGTGGTTACTGATGAAAATTTAGGGGGTCCAGTGTAAGTGGAGGCGTTACGAAAAATTTAAATATTTGTGTGTATGACTGTAATTTAGGGGTGTACCACTTTCAGAATAAGTGAATGTGCTTTATGAGTTACGTTTTTACTGCTTGGGTAAGCAGGACTTGAGAAACTTAAGGATTGGCAATGAGGAAAAATAATAAAATGTAGCCAAACTTACAATGAAAAATTCAATCTTTAAATTGTGCACTGACCGCTGGACGCAGAGAACAGCGCTCGCTGTGGCAACACGTCGTGTTCTGGTTTGCGACTGGTCAATCGTCATCCTGAGGATGCCTCTTTGAGAGGTGAAACATGTGTCGATTTCTTACAGGATTTTTTCTGACTCTTGGAGAATAGTTAAGCGGAATAGGTTACTAAATATATCTACGTATATTGTATTTTATAATGGACTTCCGCAAAGTCACGCCTGAATCAATTAACTATTTTAAATTGTGTTTAAATAGTTGGTAACTTTTGCCTCAAAAAAGCAGCATGTTTCGCAAAAAGATGGTATTTTCAATCAGTGACATTTTGTCCACAGATTAAACATTATTTAGGCCAGTACTGAAATCTGACTATAAACAAAAGATAGTCTTGCTTCCCTGAAGGGTTGGGCAGAGATGTACCTATAGTATACCCACATTTCACCCGTTATAATTAAACCCCATGTAATAGGCGGCGAGCCTATTGCCATCAACAGGGCACAAATCCAGACTCCGGGCTGCTACTGAGAAATTCCGAATAGAAAAACTCTAATATTACCCAGGACCTTATACTTAGCAGTAAAGCTTGCGACCATCCAAATACGAATTAATTGTTTGGTAATCACTTTAAAAACTGAATACTTTTAAAGCCCCTTTCGCCGCATTTACAATGATACCTTATCTAAATATGCATAACATTACATACTATTACGTTATTTTACTAACATTTAAACCTATTATATAATCACCCATCATTGTGTCGTAAACCAATTAACATTTCAAGTCATAATCACTAATATAACACTTATCGTCTATGCAATAAAAACTAATACGGCAGCAAAATTATTTTTTTCCCAAATTAAATGCAGTCTGAAAATTTTAATTTAAACGAATTTGAACTCTAGTCGCTTGAATTAAAAGTGTTGAGTTATTTTAAGGGTAGCGTGTATTCTGTTTATGTATGGCAAACTATTGGCCAACGTATAGGTTGCTATTTATGGGCGGTACACACAACGTGCAATGTCCGTCGTATGGCGCAATGCACGCTCGCCTATACAATTTTCTATTGTAAAATTATTGAGAAGGATTGGGGCAGGATGGATTAATATAGAAGCAAATTGAGTGATACGGAGTTTCTTTGAACGATAAAAGCAGAAATGAAGATTTTCGGAAAAGAACCGGAGCTAACGACAAAGCTTGCAGAGGAAGTTGAAGTGGCAGTGATCTGGCTATGTTTGTCGAAGGACCGATGGCCGGTGGAGCAGACGAGTCCTGGAGTAGAGACCGCGTATGTGGTCTTTGAGTAGATGGACCGACTCCTTGAAAAGGTGGCTGGGACAAACTGGAAGGGGAAGGCGGAGGACAGGGTGGTCGTAGCGTAGCCTGTTAGAGGCATGTCTAGCAGTGTACTATGATAGGCTGAGTTGATTGATTGGCAGATTAATGGAACAAAAGATTAACAGATTAAGATAGATGTGAAAGCTAAACAATATGCCAAAAAGATTTCAGAAATTCGACATCTGTAAATTAACCGGAAGCCCAGTTAATGTGACATTATATTGGCGATAACGATGATCGAAAAGGCAAAAATGTATAGGACTGACATAAGTTATCGAAAAGTGTATGTCAATCCTGTTGAACGTCGTTGTAGAAATACGAACCGCTTTCGAAGCGATTGTTACTTATCCGATGCAGAAAAATACTTAAGATCACGTTTATTAACATGAATATTAATGATTGACCTTTAATAACCTATGCACATCACTAAAAAGGTTGCACTACCAATAAGGGTTTATAATACACATATAAGAAGAAGCGTCGCACTTTATTTACAAGAAGTAAACACAGGATGATGCAAATGTAACATTTACTACCTGTATTGATTCTTCGAGCCTTATTTAGAAAGGCTAAGCGGAAGGCAGTATCAGGAAATGCTAGCAGTAATCAGTAAATAAAGAGTAATGATAGATGGACTTAGTTAATCTACCGTTACAGCCTTTTCCCAACTATGTTGGGGTCGGCCTCCCTTAACCGACAGTGTAAAACTGGGACATACCTGGAAAGATAAAGAAACAAAACATTAGAAAAAAGTTTTTATTCCAAGTTCAAGGAAAAAATCTATAAAATTAATATTACTCATACGAGTATTAAGTTTGTAGTACATGCATACAGACGCCCTAATTCAGGAGCGCCTTTTGTAAAAACATTTTTTGTAACTACTTTCTTTATTTATTCCATTCTAATACCAAAAACGAATACCACTGGTATTTAGAAGTTGAAAAAAAGTATGATTTTGAAAAACACCTGTTGTTCTGGTGGGGGTCTTTTGGCAAAGACCCTGGGGGTCTATTACGAACTTTAAAAAAACCTGGCAAGTTCCAGGCAATTCATTTCCCTGCATGGTTAAATTTCGTATTATGACATTCGTAATTCTGACCGATTTCACGCTGGGTAGTTTGTCTATGGCTGGCTTGTGATTCTTTGCCGTAACATTCAGAAACACAATCAAATATTTATCGGTAAGTTACGATTTTATTTAAATCATGTATTTTATGAAAAAATAATAAATTATATATAATTCTAGTTACTAAAAGTAGGTTAAAATATGAACGCAATGTATATTGTGCTATATTATTAATTCATTTAATAATTTTGTGTGGTTGCTAATTGTAACACGCGATTAAGTTTCAGAACGTACTCCACTTGAAGTTCAGCTGGGAATTTGACAACTTCATGTACGTATTGTTGTCATTGTTGGACAAATAAATGAAGAAATGTATAATTTTAAGTACGTAATAGATTCGAAGTATAAACGAAAATATGGTTAGGGATGGATATGGTGGTGGATGAAAATACTTACACCACACCACCGTGTGGTGTTTTCAATTGTTTTTAATTATCAGTTTTCATCATGATAATATTAGAATATTTAGAATTAGAGACAGTTGTTGACATGTGGAATGTGAGCTCGGCTATCATTGCATTGTGCCGATTGTCAGAACGGCCAATGGCCTGGCTCATGGCCGAAAGCCTCGACCAACAGCTCTCGAGGCTCTCGTTATGCAGTTGGATCAAGGGCCTGATTCAGAAGGCAGATAAGGCTCGCATTGTGAGGAGGTTCCTGTCTCTGCAGCCTTTACCACTGGTAGCTTAGACCCTGCTCCCGATACCGGCGGATCTATTTTTATATTTTCAAATGATTTTTTTAATGACTTTTATAAAATATTTAAAAATGTATAATTATGTATGAAAATAAATGAACAAGATATTAAAAGGCAGTTATAATAATTATACATAGTTCAGTGAATGAGAGTTCTCGCCCTCGTCGGCGACTAACTTATGTTCTGTTGGAAAAGTTGTGGGAGTTTTACAATTTGATCGTTATTTCGGTATTTTTATCACTCAGAAGTGCCACTTTCTAGAGTTTCCAGAAACTCAAACGGTAAATATTTGTCACACCTGATATTTTTTTATGTTAGCTGGATAACGCTCGAATAATTTCGCCAAATAAATCCAAAACAATTCAATAAAAGGTCCTCTGAACCAGCTTTTATTGAATGGATTGTGAGGTTACTTAATAACAGTTTTAGTATGTCAAACGAACGTTCGTAGTACGATATTGCCAGGCAATATTCGGGCAGAAGGCGGCCAGGGTGTCACGTGACCGCTGACTGGCTTGCTTGACGAGTTCATAATACGAAATTGCAAGGCAGTTCTGTTTTCGCCGTAAACTGCCTGGAAATAAGAGTTCATAATAGGGCCCCTGAAGGCTGTAAAAGCCCATACTTACTTATCAAGAATTTAACGTTTCTCATTACCACTTAATATCTTGCTCGTAAAGTTTCCCAAGACATAAGTAAACATTTTCGAAAAAATAAATTATATAGCATTTTTACTGACTGTACCTTATACTCGTATCTATGATAACCCATGGCCAGTGTTGTGGGTTACATTATTGGCAAAATGCAAATATTGTTATACTAGTTTTAAATTTTCATGATGTAACTGATTGCTGTAATTCCTCTCAATAAAAAATAAAATAAAAATCTTTGAAGCTAATTTTGGTATTTCTTCAAATAATGGTATCCGTTTGGAATAGAAATTAAGTATGAGTTGAAACACCCATACCATTAGTGTACCCCTTAACAGTAGTATTAATTGAAACACCCATACCATTAGTATACCCCATACCAGTGGTATTAGTTTTTGGTATTAGAATTGAATAAATTAAAAATACCTCTCTAATACTGTAATCTAATTATATTACCAACCAAGAGAATGGGTTTCTCATATGTTACAAGCACTATTGTCTTTAAAATTGCCAATGACTATCTAGTCTAGGTATATATAGCTACGATTAAAATTATTTTAACCCGTGAGCTGGGTTAAAACAATTTTAAAGCCCAGTTGTTTTATTGAGCCTTGCCAAGCGAACTGTTAAATGTTTGGTAACTATTTGTTACAATTTATTTATTAGTTTAGTCACGATTCTTTTTGTTGTCAACTTCTTGATGACCGTGATATTGTATTGGTTTATGGGTCAGATTTCGTGAAACATCATTGCTTTGACTGCCATGTTAATCTTGTAGTCGTAAGAGCCTGCTTACGCTGAGATTTTTTGGTTCGATCCCGAGGTAGGATTTTTTTTTTATTGAGGTTTTCAAATAGGAATTTCTCAGCAGCAGCCCGGAGTCTGAATTCATGTCCAGTTGTTTAGCCCAATGTATGTGGAGGAGCTCGTGGCCGATCCATCAGGTTAAGCTACGCTTGCCGGGGTTGGTCCGTGGATGGGTGACCATCTTTACATGCCGAGACTCCTCCGTGCCTCGGAAAGCACGTTAAGCCGTTTGTCCCGGCTTTTAATCTTGGATCATTGACAGTCGTTACGGGTCGTCAGAAGCCAAAAAAGTTTGACAACCAATTGCAGTCTTACCAAGGGGTATCGTATTACTCAGTTACTGGGTTGTGGAGTTCAGATAGGCAGTCACTCCATGTAAATTACTGGTATTCAGCTGCAACCGGTTACACCTGAAGCCGACCCCAACATAGTTGGAAAAAGGCTGGGCAGATTGATTTTTTGTTTAGCCCAATGTAGGCATGAAATACTTCTCTGAATTTATGAAATACAAGACTAAGGGCATCGTCTTGTCTTTGCTTTAGTAGTCCAAAACCACAATTTTACTAGATAACTGTGAATAGAAAAACTATGTACCTATTGTGTGCATCGAGCTACCAATACGACATTTTGAAAGTTGAACAGGGTGTCATAATGGGCGGTCGATACCTGCACGTATTTTGACAACACTGTGTCCACACCAATCCACTTCCAGGCCTAACCGAAGGTTACTTAACCTCAACATTATTCAAGACATGGATTCTACTGATACTTGTAACCAATGGCAGAGCGTAACGACTCCATCAGTAACGGATATGATGTAAATATACGTAGAGGTCAGTTTGCAAGTATTATGTAGAGTATGCCTTTACAAATGCTTTGTAGAGTGCGTTGTTGGTTACTTATTTAATAATAATCTTAACTAACAGAAGGTAAACCTCAAATACTTAGTTGCCAACAAATTAATAGATTCAACTTAACAGTGTTGAGTTCTTCTACAGTTGAGACTGCTGTCTGACCGGGAACGCTGTTCCGCGCCGGAGGTATGTGTGTTCAGTCAACACAGCGTTCCCGAGCAGACAATAATCTCAACTGTAGAAGCGCTGTAAGTGTTTTATTATTTTCTAGGACATTATCTATCTATCTATCTATGTTATGGGTTTGGTTTCCGCACTTAGTCCTTAAGGTGGACCATTGTGCGTGGGCCATGGCGGCCGTTGGGGGGTTATTCCAACCAGCCCACCTCCCTCCAGAAGTTAGCTACGAGTATGTCTCCTGGTTTGTACAGAACCTCTGTATAAGATCTGGGTGACCCGAGGGTTTCGGTTCTAGTCTGGGTGACGCCCATGCATTCAAAGAGCACGTGCGCGACGGTTTCCTCGGCCTCCATGCACGCTCTGCATAGAGGACTGTCCGTTATGCCTATTGTGTGGAAGTGTTTGTTCAGCGAGCAGTGTCCTGTGATGGTCCCCGCCACCAGACGCAGGCTATTCCTGTCCAGGCATAAAAAACGCCTGGTTAGCCTGCCATCCAGTGATGGCATAGCTTCCTTGGACTTCTAGCTAGCTTTCTAGGTCATTTTTTGTGCTTGGTCTATCTGTTCAAAGTCGAGAGGTCTCAAGTTCAAACCTATCGGTTGCACTGTATCATGTCCTAGCAACACCTAGCAAAAGGAGAAAGGAGGACAGCGTGTGTATGATTCGAATTTCTTTTGTTTTTTTTATAGTTCTGATGAATTTTGTGGTGAATCTTCATAATCCGGAAATGTATAAACGCACTTTAAAAATAATGTCTTAAACTTTAAAATGTTTAGCTTTAAAATTAATTTAATGAACTATGAATATAATGGTTTCCACTATAAAAATATTATTAGCTTTAAAAATTAATTGAATGATCTATAAAAATAATGTTTTCCACAATAAATATAAGAACTTTAAAATTAATTGAATGACTAGATGTTTAGACAATTGGTGAAAACATTTTTGCGGCAGATTGTATGATTCATCGTTTTGAACTGGGTATAATAAGAACTCTGACAAACCTCGCCAAGCTGCTACGTCCAAGTTGCTCGCAGATTTTTTTTCACAATTTTCTAACTATCCGGGTTTTTGCAATATCCCTAGGGTTTTCGCGAAAATTCGAATTAGATCAATCAGAAACTAACTGGTTTCGGAGTTGGTTTTCAACACAGTTATAGTGCGAACCATTATTTTTATAGTGATAATATTAAAATAAAAATGTATTTTATTATTTTAAAGTATACAATTCCATAGCTGTTTTCATCAAATTTAAAGTTCTATTAAATACATTCCCATTTATTATACTAGCCTTTAGAGAAGTAATGTTCAGCAACGGAATATCAGACTGATTTACAATTACGGAAATGATACGTTTACACGCATACATTACCAATTTCGGTGCAATGCCTATCCTAGGGAAATCCGTAAAAAGTTAATGTGTGTGAGAAATAGTTAAACTTGTAATAACTTGAACTGTCAGCGGATATGGGGTAAGCAGTGAGGCCGATGTATCATGTTGAAGGTAAATTCGCTGTTTGAAGGTGAAAATTATAACTAGATCATATTTTGTTTTGAATGCCTCATTTGGCTACTGGTCTTAAGGCTCTTACATACTGGTGCGATTTGCCGCGCGACGCGAATTTTAACAAAACAATTTCTGAGAAACTTCACGGCGAACTATGCGGCGGCGTCACGTCGCGCGATCGCCCCAGTACGTAAGAGCCTTTAAGCTGAGAATGAGGTCCTGGGTTCGATTCCCAGGTCGGGCAAAGTTTTATTGGGTTTCTAGCCCGTGGTCTGGATTTGTGTCCGTTTAATGTTAATAGACTGGTCTAGGGGGCCAGTCTATTGCATGGGACTTTTAAACATAACTAGCGAAATATGGGTGTACTGCACCTCTTTCTCATAGGTAGGTAGGTACACCTCTGCCTAACCCTTCGGGGCAACAAGGCATGATGTTATGTTATTATTTTGTTTCTTCATGATTCTAATATTAATACAGACAAATGGTTTTCAATGTGCAAGAAAGAATGAAAAAAAATGTATTTGCTCAAATATATGTATACATACAGAACTAGCTTTCGCCCTATGTCCTTCCCAAGGATGCCATCTATCTCCTTGCCAAATTTTATCGAAATGCGTTCAGTGTTTTAGGCGTGAAATAACAGACAGACAGACAGACCGACAGACAGAGTTACTTTCGAATTTATAATATTAATAATATTATTGGATTCAAATAATTCATGCATGCAAGATCTCAAATAAGAGTGGTGTACCTATTCCATACATAATATAAATTAAAGTCGCTTTTCGTGTCTGTCTGTGTGATCTCTATTCTTCTAAACTACGCAACGGATTTTGATGCAGTTTTCATCATCATTTAGAAAAGTTATTCCGGAAGGTAATAATACGTTAATAATGATTAAACTTCCACAAAAAAAGAACTTTCGATATTTGGTCATGTCATAAAAACCTTGCGAAGCAGGGGTTAGTAACGGGTCGCTATACTAGCGACCCGTTACTAACCGTAACGTGCCGTGTAACGTTAATTTTATCATTATACTAATGATAAAATTAAAGTGACAAAATTATGATTATGTAGTAGGTACTCGTATACCACATCAGTAAAGAAACGATATGTAGTTCTAGTTATACACGGTTCCGATTCAGTATACATATTATATTTGCTACTAGATTCTGTCATTATTTTATTTCTTTTCATGTATTTCCTATTGTACTAGGAAGTTGGTTTGCCTACTAGTTCAATCTAAGTAATATTCGTCGAATTCGTTGTTCAATAAATAACAGG